>OY728131.1:784162246-785412246 GCA_963277665.1 Viscum album | reverse complement strand
TGGTCTAATATATCTAGAAATAACAATTGATGCATTTTTAGTTAAAAATGTGTTCTACAATCATGTTGTTGTTGAAGGGTTGAAGGGTTTTAAGAACCATGCAAGGTAACCCATGAATTAATTTGGACAACACTACCCTCAGATAGAGGCTATATCATGATCTACACATGGATTTTGATACCATACAGGTGGCCATATAGACCATGTTCCCAGTCACCTCTCATATAAAGGGAGATATATGGCCAGTGCAATGTTTTCCAACGGTGTGGCTAAACTATGTGCCCCATAGAAAGTGGAGTTTTACCATATCTACCATTAGTATTTATGTTTTCCAGAAAAAATTTCTACCATATTAATCCTACAACATCTTGGACGATAAACAAAACCCCTATAGACATCCAAAGTATGATCATCCCTCAATTACAACGAGTTTAGATTTCCATTTAGTGTGAACGAAATCTCTGGGTAAGAATTTGACTATATTTAATTAATTTTTATATAGGTATCTTGGTTTATTGTTTTATCCCTTATGAATCCCCAAAACCAAATTTATTTGGAATATTCTATATTTGGGATTTGATTGTTTTTTTCATCAAATCAATTGTAAATAATAAGAGAGTGTCTTGACATGGACATGAGTTATCTGGTCTTAAATATTTTTTCCGTAGAATTAATGTTTTATATTTTCATGTGGTTGTGCCAATGTAATTATTTACAACATTCTATATCCTTGGAAAATTAATGTAATAGGAACCTTATTGTGAGGTGTGAAACCATTAAGGACCCCATAATGTCTATTGATGATTTGAGATGGGCCTTAGGACTACCCATGGGTTTTTCTGCACCCTTGGAAGTGGTGGGTTGTAGTGTTAAAAATTGGGATAATAAATTATGAATATTAATAAGATAAAATGGTTTAATAATTTTAAGGGTATTGTAAAAAAATAGAAAATGAAATGGGTTTTGCTTATTTCATTGAAATACCTTGAGTTATTTTGGAATGGTTTGAATGATGTGTGTTGTATTTACATCTAATTATTCTTTTAAATAAATAATATGATTTTTTAAAGTGGTAAATGTTTTAAAATTGGGGATTGGACGTAAAGTGATTTAAAAGGTGTATTCTTTATTGATTACAAATGATTATTTGAAATGAAGGGGTGATACCCCTTTTTTGTAAATTCTGTAATGATTAATTGAAATTGGTTGAAATAGAAATTTAAACGTATGATAATGTTTAGATTTTAAAAAATGAAGGATATGTGTTAAAGGGGTGGCTCCAAGATGATTCTGATTGAGTATTTTGACTTTTTTTTATCATGTATTATGAAATGAAATAGATGTAAATTTCTATCTAGTTATTAATATGCAATAAGGGGAGGTTTCTATAATGTAATCATGTTAAATTATTTATGTGTATATATAGTATGGGTTATAATGGATTAAAGAAAATAGATATTATAAGTTTTAATGAGTTATAAATATTTAATAGTGTTTGTGATAAATGGTTTTTGGAATGTCAATAGTAAATGGGATAAAGGGGTTAAGGCATGAAAATGGGATATGTGTTGAATAAAATATGGTTCTTAAATGGTAGTTTATTCAATAAGGGGTGTATTCGTAATGTATTTATGTAAATTAGTCAAATAAGTACGTGTACATGGCTTGGTGGTGTGTGGGGTGTTGGTCATGAGCCTATATTTGCATGGTTCAGCTTAGAATGATTCTTTATACCCCAATAATAAAATTCATGGGTTAGAGAGTCTGAATTATGCTCTATGTCCCTTAAAAATGTATGGTACATGAATACCCAGATTGATGCTTCACTTATGTGTTATGTATATTGGTTTTGGATTACAGACTAATGATATAATATCCTAACATTTTGGTTGGGGCACCATGTTTGGGTTGGATCGGATTGACTCTCTAGGAACAAAAATTTATTTAATGCTTTGTAATGTCATAGTAAGTCTCTATTCTTCCCAAATATATGTACATTACATGTTTTATTATATTAGACTAAGGCTATATGATTCTAAAATGTATGGAAATGGCTTGATTATTGGGCAAAGGCTCTAATGTAAGATGATAGATGTTTTTTTGTAAATTACACTTTTTTATGAGTCTGTAAACCCATATGTCTTGAATAGGATCCTGGTGAAACCCGCGATATTTTAGTTAATTTGTTATCCCAAGAGGACATAATGGATAAAATGGAAGGTTTATAATTTATTAATAGTAATAGATGTTTCTTTTGTTCCTTCTCTTATTTATTATACCTGATTATATGAATACAATTTTTTAAGGAGTGATTATTTCTTTAGAATTTTTTTATGTTGCCCAAGTGAGTTTTACTCACATCTTTATTAATCGTTCCTTGGAACATGGTTTCCCAAAGAATATGATAGTTTTTTTCTCATATGAGATCATGATAAGGACCTAGTAGATGATTTTTCAGTGGATGATGGGTTGGATAATGTGATGTCAAGACTATATTTTGAATTGGGTCCATGTTTTGGATCATTTATGGTTTTGCTGTTTGAATATTTATTTGAATAATAGCATGAAATGTTGTTTCGGGATTATAATATAATATAATGTGTATTTAAGTGACTTTTTAGTCTTTATTTAAGTTTTCTATTTATTATTCTTATTGGTTATATTATTTTTTATTGTTACTTATCTTTTTTTTATGTGATAAGTGCATAGAGTCTCCCCATAATGTATTTACAGTCACACTACTTTTTGGCATCCTCTAGAAAACTGTGAGATGTGTCTGAGGTCATGTGGTGAGACAGCTCGGAGCACCAGTTAGAGTGGAAACCTAACTTATGAGTTATAATGTGGTATCATATTTGTTATATGGTTCCTTAAATTTTCTGTAATTGTAGACAATTTACTAGGATAATTTTGGGACTTTATAATCATTTGGATCTAGGGTGTTTGTTTCCCCACGTAAATAGGAAAACCCATGTTTCCATGTGTGGTTATTGAGGTACTATTTTGCACCTTTATGGATAGTTGATACTTCTATATGTAGTGGTTCACTTGGATAGGATGTTATTTATTTATGAGGTTGTATCTCTTTTACCGATAATGAATTATAGTGTGGGTGATTCTATGCATCAGAATTAGAACATAGGATTGATATGCCATCCATTTGTTTTTTGTGATTGGTATTCCCTTGGGATTTATATTATATTAATATAATTTTATTCCATTATATTATTCTTATCGATGATTCATTGAAATGTTGTTAATGAAAATTTATTAAAATATAAATTAAATAATGTTATGGTCATTTGAAATGTTGGTTAATAAAGAGGTTATGGAAAATGTATATATTTTTGTTATTTAATTTGAATGTTTTGAAATGTGGATTTATGTTTATTCATGATGTTAGTATTTATTAAAGAGGAATGTGAAATAGTGGATTATTTAGGTACAATGGTGGTGACTATCCCATATATTTTTTGTCGATCATGTGTATGGGGTTTTTTGATATTGAAACCTCCCGAGCAGGAGACCTAGGTTATGGTTCATGAAACAATGTTGGGATTTTTTTAGTTCAAGGTTTTTTCTTTTTTATACATTCAACAGGGTTGTGACCCCTAGTTTATGAGGTGTTATTTAGTAAGTTTATTGTGGAAATCCATGCGTGTTGTGGTCATTTGAGTTTCATTTTGGACCATATAGTTAGTTATTGCCTAGTAGTACCGATGTATGCATGAGGGTATCATTTGTGTGAAACAAAGAGTAAATGGTTTCTTGGATAAGTTAGATATACTATGTTTTGTAAGGGGGCATGATAGCCTCTCTGGATTAGTTAATTATTAGTTATTTTATGTGTATGGATTTTAGGGATATGTAATTTAATTTTCAAGATATGAATAATATTTAGGGATTTAGAATCCTTTGGCATTCGTGTGTGAAACGTGAGTGAGGTTTGATGGGTTTTCCGGTACATATATGTGTATAAGGAATTGGTTGATGTTTCCAGTTCTGACTATAGTTCACATAGAGTGATGTCTAGTGTGGGTTTTCATAGGGGGGATAACTTAAAAGGTTATCAGTTGTAAAAATTACACTCGATTTATTTTTATGATATTAATTTTTGAAAAATCGAGGGTAACCTCAATGGAGGTGGATTCGATGAACACTTGGTTTCATTGAGTTTTTGGTAAATATGTGTTGTTATGTTATGGTTTCATTATTCAAGAGGAACATGGGTGCTTATGGTTGGATCTAAAGTTTTATTCGATGAGCATGATTAAGAGGACACCTAACATGATTGTGTTGATATGGTTAAATGAAGGGATCATGTTGTGTTGAGAGGATTCTAAAGGAGTGAATAATGAATGGATGGATGATTTTTAATTGAAAGTGATAATTTATGCATGGGGTGCTCACATGGTTGGGCCTGATTGTGTGAAAGGTTCATTTCTTGGAAGGGAATGTTGAGAATTCCTTGATTTCGATGATGCTGCTGAACTCAAAGGCATGGCCTGTTGAGTAAATGGGATTTTGGGAATTTCTCTTGTTATATATGGCTCATGTCATCTAGATTTGGATTATTTTGTGGTAAAAGGAATGTGTGACACCTATAGGTCACTAATGAGGTCCAATTATGGGCCCATTTTATAAATTCATAAGGTTTTTTTGGATATGTAAATAGGATTATTAGGATTAAGGGAATATCCTTTTCTGTGAAACTAGTGGGATGGTCTAGTTATACAAGAGACTGATTGTTTTAGATTGATGTAATGTGATATTTTGTATCTATGTAAATCACTGGTGTTGTTCTAGAAATTATTTAGTGAGGTAATGGTTGTGGTTACACAATGAATGTAGGAACACAACTGGTTCGTTGACTGTCATGAATTGGTAGTGATTTTTGGTTGGAAATCCCATTCAACTATTGCTGACTATGTATTGATGAAAAGTTGTTTGGAAGGGAATCCCAAAACAATTGGCAGATTACAGTTCTCATGTCATGGTAAGTGACATAAATTATGGATAGGTTGTGGTGGTATTCGTTGACTACATCATCGCGTAATTTATCTAGTGATGATAATGCCCAATATCATGACATCATCTGTGGTACTCTGAGACATATATAACGATATTCCTAGCTTCCAAAATTCATTTTTTTAATATAGATCCCCTTGTAGTCTACACACATGGATGAGTGTATGTAGGGATTGATGGTGGTATTTACACCATCATCCATTTACGGGTGGGGTCCTCATGTTGTACTAGATAATGAAAAATGTTGTCGATTCTATTCTTGGAAGCTCGGAACATGTACTGGTTATTATTTTTTCGGTTCCTATACGAAATGATAAAAGGTCTCATTCATGTTTTTTTGCCTAAATTATGATTGAAATATGGTCCCTTATGGTTTAAATTTATTGAGGAAATAGGTGATAACGACACACCTAAGGCAATGATAGGTATGTCAGTCTTGTATGTGTAGAGAAGAATATGGAATAGTTTTGGTAGAATTGGGGTTCTAGTAAAAAAATAAAGAAAAAATCTGTTTTCTTTTCAGAAGACCATGTGGTCTTTGGATGGGTTGATCGATCAAGTCAATTAATGGATTGGGGATTTGGATGTTTCTAAATGTAATATGAATGGTTTCATCATATGTGTATTAATGGGTGTGTGGAGTATGAAAATGGTTTGATGACATGTGGATGCAATGAAGGTGGAGTTTCACCACATGTATGTGATGGATATGGTAGGTGTACATGTGGATGATATAGATATACATAGTGTGAGAAGGCTTCATGTTCACAAGAATTTTTTACATTCTAATAGTGATTTTTTTCAATAAATTTGTGGGACCATGAAGAATAGATAAAATCATATTGGTAAAAATGAAATGGTGTGGGGTGTTGTAAAGAAGATAAGATTATTTTTTAGAATGATAAGTGCAATCCTGTGATGGAACTGGGTTTCTAAAAAGGGTTGTGTTTTCCATATTTTATGATTTAGTGACCCTTTTTGATGATGGGAGAGATTAACACTATAATATGGTGGTGGTGAGATAAATAATGTAGTGGGGTGAACTATAATTGGCTAGTAGTTTGTTGATTATTTGACCAGTGTTTCAGTTTGGATGGTCTAGATTAAGTTCCATATTTTTTTTATGTTTTTTGGTTAGGAATTGGTTTTAATTGTTATTGAAATAGAGTCTTGAGATGAAGGTTATACTTGGGTTGTTATTCATATTTTCATATTTGGAATGAGGTCATGGGACATGAGTTGTGGAATGAGGTACATCAGGGGGGATGTGGTTGGAAAATAGTGTGTTTCAATAGACAAGGTTGAGATGGGATCATTGCGGGATATTTTATAAATGAGGGTACGTTAATTCCAATCATTTGGGCCATGAGTTATGAAGTGGGTCAGACTGAAGGTATTCCAATTATCTCTCCCAGGGTTGAGTAGAGATCTTTTTCTACCCATTTTTACATTGGTTCAATGATGTTACCCAGACCTTTCTTATATGTTATATGTGGCTAATTATGTTTTTTCCGTAGATGCATCCATTATGATAATCAGGTTCATGATTTTGGATCATGATGAAAGATATTTCATTAGGGATTGACAGTTTACAACTCTGAGTGTGGGGAAAATATGGTCTTGTTAAGGAAGAATAATTGGAGAGGAGTGTTTTTTGGTGGGACTCATGTCCCAACATTCTATCATGGATGATTTTTGAGGTTAGGGGGTGAAACTCAAGTATTAGATTCTATAAGGTGGGGAGGTTTTGAGAACCCAACCATGAGATAATGTGTATTTTGGTTTGAATTTTTCATTTATGGAATTCCTCTTGAGAGTTGGACATGTCTTGAGGATGTTCTATAGATTTGTGGAATGAAAAGGAGAAAAAAAATTGGTTAATATATGTGGACCATATGGTTGGTGTATGGCTGGTATAAAATGTGCACCATAACTATGTGGCATGCAGATAGGGGTGCACTATTGCGAGACACATGCAAGGTGGACTAAGAAGATGTGTGGCCAACATCCCCTAGGACATAGGGTGAAGAATAATCTCTTGATAGTTTTTAAAATAGTATGGGTGGTAATAAAGACCATGTGACTTGGTCCCATTTCAGATAAAAGGATATTAATGGTTGGAATATGGTTTGGTCAACCATGCGGCTAAACCACAAGCCAAATAAAAAGTGTATTTTTTCCATTTTCTCCCACCCACCTTAAAATTTAATTGTTCTAACAATAATTTATCCCCAACACATACTCCAACATCTTGGGTGATGAACTAAACCTCATATACTTACAAGGGATGATTCACCATAGATTATAAAGCATCTGGGGTATATATAGTGGAAATTCAAGCTCTGGTTAGGTCTTCAATTAGGTTTTATAATAGTTTTTCTATGAGGACTATTATAATGTCTTCTATCCATTCGAAGCCTTAAAACCCCACCTTCCATGAAAATACAAGGTTGTGTATTATTTGTTTTTTTATTTTGAATCAATGAAAAAGATTAACATAGTGGTTTCCAATAGACCTACTTTAGGTAGTATTTAGGATTTTTCCTAGAGTCTTAATGTTTTATGTCTTTAAGTAGTTGTTCTACTATACTAATTTGATGTGCTTTTGTATTTCTTGTTGTAATATAGTTTTGGCCATTGTGTTTGGTGTGAAACCCTTTATATACCCAATTGGTTCCATTGATTCTTTGATATGGGACTTAGGCCTACCTAGAGGATTTTCTAAGCCCTAGGAATTTGTGATTTAAAATAGTAAAAACTAGGATAGCTAAATTCAGATCATGAATATGAATTAATTTTAATTTTTTTTGGGTATGGTTAAAAGGGGTAAATTTAAATTCCTTTATGTATGTTTTGTGAAAATACTATGAGGAGTTTGAAATGGTTGAATAATTTGTTTGGAATTTTGATCTAGTTATAGTTTTAAATGAAAAATATCATGTTGTGAAAATGGGAAATGATTTAAAATGTGGTGTTGGCCTCAAGGTGACTTATACATTGTTATTTTTTTATAGATTTCAATTTATGATATGTAATCTGGGCATTGTTACCATTTTTATGAAATTTATATATAGAATGTTTGAAATGGTAGAAAATGGAAATTTAAGCCTTAGAGAGAAATTAGTTTTTCATATATAAATATCATGTTTTAATGGGGTGTATTTATGGGGTTCTAAATGTGTATTTTGATTTGTGTGTTATCATGTATTTTCAAATGTAATTTATGTTAATTGTTTTTTAATTTTCTGTATAAATTATGGGGTGGTTGGTTTAATGTAAATGTGTTAAATGAGTAATGTTTGTAAATGGAATGGGTGAGAATGGGTTAAGGCACATAAATAGTATATGTGTTAATGATTTAAGAATTGTGATTAGTTTATTTGTTAAATGGGTTAAGGCATGTCAATAGTAAATGTGATAAATTGGTTAGGGAATGAAAATGGAATTTGTGTTGAATGAACTCAAGGTTATAAATGGAAATGTATTCACGGGGTGGTGGTTGATGAAATTATATGTTTTTATTGTTTAAATAATCATGTGAACTTGGATTTTTGATATGTGGGTTATTGGACATGAGGCTCTACACCCATGATTTAGGTAACACTAAGGATTGAAACAACACTCCTACAATTCATGGTTTATAGAGTTTAATTGAGGTTCTATTCCCTTAAATAATTCATGGGACATGAATTACTTGACAACTTCTCCATTATAAGAGTAAAGTATTGTTCGGTTGAGATGTTTAACTAAGGATTTATTCTCCTTACAAATAGGTTTAGGATCCTTGCTTGGGTTGGTCCAAACTGATGTTATAGGCTCACTGATGTATTTTATGGTTTCATATGTAAGACTAAGGATCTATTTTTCCAAAAACAAATCTGGATATGGAATTTTATTAGATATAGGATGGAGGATATATACTTCTCAAATGCATGGATATGGATTAATAATCTGACTGAGGGTTATATCTTAGTTTATAAATGTTTTCATTTCAAAATTTCAACTTATTATTAAAAGAGTGTAAACCATTATCTGATGTAATAGGATCCCAGTGTGACCAGAGTTAGATATTTTGGTTAATTGGCCCTATATAATGTAATGAATTTAATGTTTATTTGATAATTTGATAACTATAACCCAGGTTTTTGTGGTTTCCCAACTTATTTATTATACCTTATTATCTATATTCGATGTTTTATATACTGGTTATTTAATTTGAAATCATAGGTGTAGGCCAATTATGTTGTACCCACAACCTACTTAGACCACTATGGATCATGGGTACCCAAGAAGAAGATACTTTTTTGGGAATAGCTTCATATCACCGACCTAGTATTTGATTTTTCATTGGATGATACACTAAATCATGGGATGTTATGATAGATTTGGGGATTGGGTCCAAATTTGGGATATTTTATGTTTTTTGTATTGGATTCATTGATTTTCTAATTTACTAATATGTATTATATGGATTATAATGTTATAACATGTGTTACTTAGTAAACTATTGGATTTTTCCTGTTTTTTATTTATATTTATTATTAGTAATCTTATATTTTGATGTTACTTATTTTTTGTCTTTAGTTTATTAAAAAGGTATAGCCTTGACATGTTGTTTTTAGAACTGTGATACTTCTGGGAATCCTCCGGTGGTAGGGGATGTGCGCATAAGGTCTTTTAGTGTCTCATATTGGTGCATCAATTATAGTGGCTATCAGTACAAGGTATTACTTTTTATTTACAATGTTATCCCATATTTTAATTTTTATTAGATATTTTATATTAATATCATTTATTATGGTTTTTTGGGAAAAAATATTTCTATCAGTGATAAAATTTGTGTTTCATGGTGAATCTATAGATGAATTCGATGGTTCAAAATTTACTATAATAGTCTATATAAATGATTTAGATCCCATACAATACTTTTACTACTGGTTCATATAGTGGGAACCTGGTTTGGAAAACCATATGTCCGTAAAATGAGATGTGGTGTCTGACTAGGTTTTTCCTCACACTTGATATACTCGCTCAGGTGTATGTAGACCTTTTTATGATTATACATGGTAATGGCAATATGTACTTTGGATGTAATGGTGAATTTGTATTCTAGTGGTCCACCGTCTTACAAGTGTTGGTGGAGATGGCATGATTGTGTTAGCCCTTTTTTCACATGGATGTTGTTTACTATAATTGGATTCCCACCCTATTATTTGTGTTTTGGTTTCTATTTCAAATATAAAATGTTTAACCTTTGATGTATATATTTCCCTTGGTTACTCATATTTATCTAGGTGTAATTTTTTATACATTATAAATTTTATGGATAATTTTCAATTCTCAAAATGTTCCCAATGAAATAATTTGATACCAATGAAATAGTTTCCAACAATTGGGGATTGGGAATGCCCTTAGAGCCATGTCATATTTCAAGTCAGCTGTCAGGTCAGATAGCATCTTGTGACTGATTATGACACCATGGTTTAATGAGAATTTCTTTAATCCTAATTTGTAAATATTTACTAAACCTATCTATAATACCACCTATAGAAACACATATATTCCCAAATAGATAATATATAATATTTAATTAATATTCAATACGTAACAATATAATATTTTCTATAATCATATTGTTTAGTGATTTATCAGACTAGATACACAATTTTATTATTTTATGTAATATATTTCGCATATCCCATAAATATCATCACATATGGTACTCTTATTAGACCTAACCTATATGAAACTATTTATAATGTGAAGGGAAACATAATAATGAGTTCTTTATGATGCCCAATATGGGTAAATAATGGAGTTATCAAAGATAAATTAAGAATCACATGTGAATAAGTGTATAAAAAAACGATCATAACATTTGAATCCCACAAAAATATTATCCTATATCATAATCATGAGTCATGGAATATGTAATGATAGTTCATAAGACAAGAATCATAAAGATGTCAATGAACATGATCCCTTAGACAATAACCTCAACCTTAGAATGTGCAAGAACATAAGATTATTACATTATGATACTTTTTTATATAAATTGATACATTCATCAAATTAACAACATATAAGTATACCCATTCATAAACTTATGGAAATAAAACCATGTCTACACATAAGAATTTGATTATAAAATCCTATACCGCACATATAATTTTGAACATGAAAATGGTTTCAAGGATAACATAATTTACTAATGATTTATTCATACTTACCAAATATATTGGAGGGCCTTAATAGACTCATCCATAAAATGTTCATAACTGTATCACATGTGTGCCACACGATTATAAATTTTTCGTCAAAATAATAACTAGTTGAAAATAAAAAGGTTTAAAGAATATTTCTTCATTTAATTAAGGAATAACTTGTAGAAAGTTAATGGGATTCATAGACATATATTAAACATAATCATAAAAAAGACAATAAATTAATAAATATTTTATAATTGGATCACATTCTCAATAAAACATATTCAACAACAAAATATTTCATATTTAGGTGAAAATTACTTTAAAAGTTCATTGGGATATTTCTTCTGAAAATAAACTTTTTCATTTGAAATAAATACATTAATATATTAAAATTTACAACATATTAAGGAAAATGGGTTCATTAAAATGAACAATTGAAAAATTTAAAGGAAGATTTAAAACTTTTAGAATTTATTATCATGAAAAATTCTATTCATGTCGTGTAATTTAACGAAGGGAGTCTTTAAATTTTCTTTGTAAAAAGTAAAAAATACTTCATTTAAAATTAAAATTACGATTAAAACATTAATTTAAATTATAAAATTTTCCAAAATAACATTAAAATCATAGAATAATAGAAAATGTATTTTTTGATAATTTGGACATGGAATAAAAATGATTTTTGATTAAAAATGGAAATACAGAATGATTTTCAATAAAAATAGTATTTAATTGTCTTATGTAATTGATGAATGGAAAATTAAAAATAAACATGTATCATTTATAAATTTAAATATTATATAAAGACTCATTATATTATTGAGGGTCATATCATGAAAATTTATCCACAGAAACTTAATCATAAACAAACTCAATAAAAAATGTGATTGAAACATAAATGCCATAAATAGAGTTCAACTATCATAATAAAACTAGACTCATGAATATTTATTTGAATTTTGTTATATATAAATAATATATTTATTACATACTCATGATTTCATATAAGATCAAATTATAATATTTCAATACACATTTATTAAAACTTACATATTTAAACCATCCTTTCAAGGTGATAGTTGTTTCATTTTTCTTGATGATTTTGTTTATCATCATCTATTACTTGTACACTGATAATTATTCCATCATATAAATAATTTTAATAATTTTATTAATATAACATATATTCGTTATATAAATATTTTATTATTATTTATAAAATTTGGTGATAGAAAAATGAATTACATCATTGATGTAGATGATAGGACACACAAAAGAGTGAACATTATTTTCACTTTTTGATCGATGGAATGACATAATGGTAAATAATAATTCACCACTAATTAATTATTATTACATAATTTATATAATATATATTCATTAAATATATCTTAGTTACCATCATTGTAATAAAGGGGAAATAAAAAACAAATTGCATCGCTTTGGGGAAGTGGTAATCTTCAGGTATGAACGAGTGATGTTATTGTCTACCAATGGATTGGATGCAATGAAGTGAGATGTGATTTTATAATTGTAGAAAAAATATTACATCATAAATAAAATATATAAACATTAAACCAACCATTATAATAATTCATAAACTAAGGTGGTGGAAAATTAATTTTATCACACCACGGATGTGATAGTCCACACCTAAGCCTGAGCGATACTTTCGAATCCAATTGGATGGAATAGAGTGTAGATAGCTTTTTGTATGTAATAATAATAAAATTTAGTATATTTTGTATTATTAATTTATTAATTGATGTTGAATACCATGGAATTATAAATGTATGAAAAAAAGAAATAAATTGAAATAGTTTAAGTAGGATGATTACCACTTTTTCTTTAGGCTTATTTTAAAACCTTACATAATTTTCCCTAGGATGGTATTCTAAGAAGACAAGAACCTCTATAACATGTATTAGTAATTTTATAAGGGATGTGTTAAGGGATTGTTAAAGCTATTTTTTTCAAGAGGTTTCAAAAGAATAGGTATTGGGTTCTCTTTTATAAGAGATAGAGTGGACACATTAGGAATTACAAAGAGAATTTAAAAATAATTAAGAAATTCTCAAGAAAAAAAATCAATATGGGAAAAAAATTGTTGAAAATAAGATTATTTGGATATATCATTATCCAAGGAAATGTATAAATTTTTTATTTCATTTTATTCCTTATAAATTTTATTATACCATTATTTAATAATTTTCATCCTTTCCCACACTAACCACTATTACATTCATAAAGTGTTATAATTACAGTTATAACGATACAATTGACTTGTAGATGGAAAAGGTATTAAATTTAGGACCATATCATATTATACATGTCCTATTTATTGATTTTCAGTTATTTTTATTTTAATAATTTATTATTTTCAAAAAATCTATTTAATATCATTTTTACATAATAAATTTTATATGGCCTTAAATACATCCTGATTTTAATTTAATTTGATTATGAAACATTGATGAATCCTTAATATGTTATATTTATGAATCTAAATTTTTGGAATATAATTATTCATCCACATTATATTACTTTAAAATTTTAAACACTATCTAATTTTTCTATTAATTAAATTAATTTAGTGTTACTGTTTCATAAGAATTTAAGGTAATTAGATAATCACTAAAAACTAAATATAAATTACTATGAAATATATAATTATTTTATTATGTATATAAATATTTATAACAAAAATAATCCCATTTTTTTCAATATTTTATAATTGTATAGATACAAAATTCAATGTAGTGACATTTTATATTAATTATTTTTTAAAATTTATATAACGGTCGTATAAAAAGAAAAATGGAACCTGGTGGAAATATTTTATAAAATTAGATGAACATGACTGAACTTCACTCATTCAATAGGACAAAGGATATTGTTATATATATCTTAAATCCTTAACCCATGTTTTAATTAGTATTGTACAGATTTTCCACATAACGAGGTGAAAAAATTACTATTCTTATCTTTTGTTTGGACCAAAAATTGAAGGGACCAATTTATCAAATTTGATATAAAATGCACAGAGATATATTAAGAAGGGAGTCGTGTTTGACAGAATTTATGAAAAATAAAACTAATCATAAAAGAGAATATAACGACCCCATACATTAAAGAAAATTCATTGGAAAAATTATATTCCTTTGATATCTTATACTGTACAAGACATCGGGTTTAAAAAAAACACAATACTCTTAAAATATTAATATTTAATCAAAACCATAATATCATAGACAATAAGATGGAGGGTAATATTATTAATAAATAAATTATGGAACTTATATTTTTTCCACCTCTATAAAATACTTTCAAGAGTTTTCTATAGATTATAAATAAAAGATGAACCTTTTGAATGTGAAAGATTCGATTTCTGAACAATTGTATTTCTATGAATTGAAGATTACTCATGCATTGGGATCATAATTTAACATTAATTTTCAGAATAGTAATTAAATTTAATTAAAAAAACATAATTTATGAAATATAAATTAATTAAATTATTTTTGAATGAATTTTTTATAATTTCTATAAATATATATATATTTTATTGAATATTGAAAAATAACAAATTTTATTTTTATATTTTAATATCATTTAAATTATTTATAAAATTAAATTATATAATATGTTGGTTTTGAATTAAAATTACAAAAAATTTATATTAGTTTTTATGGTTTTCACTATTGAAATAATATTCATATTGAATTTTGATATAAAAACATTGAAATGTTTGAATATTTTCACCTTGAATACCCTCTTTTTTATCATGAATGTGGGATTAATTTTAAATTAATTTCTTCCATTTATATGAATATAATTTGATAAAAAATATTTGATATTTTTAATCAAAAAATTTAATTTTGATTAATAATTTCATCTTAATTTTTTGTCAAAGAAAGTGATAAAGACTATAAAATTAAATTATCAAAATTAGGTAAAAGGAGTGTGATTCCATGTTACATATGATTGTGTTGAAATTAATTTTCAGAAAATATAATAATCTTATTTGAAAAATTAGGTTTCATATTAACAATATATAGTTACATATAATATAATAATACTCATTTTTGTTTCATAGGTTAAAAATCTAATTACCATGGTCAAAAATAAAATTGTAAAGTGGGATTAAACATAAAAAGTATAAGAAATAACATGATAAAAGAGATTGGGTTTTTTGTATGGTGGAGGTTTTTATCAACCATATGATCCCTCCAATACATTTTTCATAAATTTTGTTCCAAATCATGTGATAGGGACCTCCCATTATAGAATAATTTTTTTATTTAAAAAAATTCCACTCACCTCACTTATTAATGTCCACCCCCACTCCTCTATACTTCACACCTTCACACCCTTTTGGATCAACAAATATATCCCTAAATCACACCCAAAAATACATTCCAACATCCTATAAGACTAATTTTAGGTATAAATCCGAAATATTATGTCTTTTTGTGTAATACAATAGAGGTCACCAGGATAAGAGGTAACATTCTTTGACAAGCATTTTCATTTCATTTATTCTTCCAACTCCTTCAATTACTATTAATCCATGATGATATAATAACCTAAATATATTAAATGTATTGAGATTTTTGTAGGATATGGTCATTACCTAAAAACATCCCAACTTATATAATATGGGTTACGAAATCGTCATTTGTGTGTACAATAGAATACTACCTCACAAACCAATGTCATTCATTTTTCCATTAATACCTCTCATAGGAGGGTATAATGATGCATATAATTTTTGTATATTATATTTATATCAAAATTGTACCTATAAATTTATTATATAATATATTATTATTTTTTACTCTCAATTTAATAGTGGATAAAATAGCACCTCTCATCTCTACAGTGGACTACCGCCACATGATGTGATGTGAATCATGTTTCACTAATTCAAACCATGGATGTTGAGAATGATACTTGTTATTGAATATATGTTATATATATTAAATAATTAGTATATTCATGGAATAAATATCATTATTAATTTATAATATATCATTTTCATTAATTTACTCAAAAATTATATCGTTATTTTTGTATGTGTGGACTACTACCTTCATGAAGCGATGCGACTCTCTTTTCATCACCAGACCACGTAAATGATATATATAAGTACAAATAATGATATAAAAGTTATATTTTTGATATTATTATCATTATATAAGGTAAAAATATTACTTACAAATTTTCCATGATGATCATCAAATATCTAAAAGTTACTCATGTGTATGTACGACCTACCATCTCCATGATCAAAATAAACATAATTTCTAAAAACCATATTCCATGATTATTTTTAAAAGTATATTTGATATATAAATTTTATAATTTATTCATGAAAATGATTCGAGTTTATATTTAACTATATAGTATGATCAATAACATGAAAATTCATATCAAATCATTAATGTGAAATCATGGTGATTAACACCCAATACAATGAAAATAATGAATTATTATTAATAAATGGTTGTAAAATGATATAGGTGGATCATATATGATACTATAAATAAGATAATGGTTCTTATATAAGGTAATAACATTACTAAAACCTGTATACATGATTTTTAATATCATTCAACTAATGAAAAGCCCACGGTGAAGTATTTTGTCTAAAAATACATTTATTGAAGAATATTGCCATGTGAGGCACATAATTTCTTTTAAATGGTTGTATATAATTCCCCATGAAATGTAATAAAATGATTCCTTATAAATTATTTTTATATTCATATTAAATTTTAATTATTTCTTTTATGGGATTCCAATTGAAAACTATCTTGTGGAAAGAAATATTATATAATCCCACATTCTTTTCTGATTATTAACTTTATTTTGAAATAACCACCTTTTTGGGGTACTTTTTCATTATACATTACATTAATATTAAATATTTATGTCTTTTTATAATGGATATTATTATTTCCATATCAAAATTCTATTTTAACAAATGGTGTTTACATTCACTATTATTATATTGACTTGGGATATATTGATAAATCTATATCATTTACTAAATATAGATATTTGATGGAATGGAATATTAATTTATGGACTAAATTAACCATTTTATAAGTGATGAATGCATTATACCTATAGTTATGGGTGGGTCATGTTATAATATATCTACTCAATGTATCACTAGGTCTTACGAGACATATAATTTATCCAAATCAAATTGGTTTCTATCTATAGTTTTAAACCATATCGTAAAATTTCATGACTGTAGAGATAGAATAATTCATGAGATCATGGATTAAAATAATGAACCATTTACATCATTAATAACATAGAAATTGTTCTCCTTGATATTTCCAAAAATATTTATTCTTTGGAGGCATTTTCATTATCAGATTGCTTATTAAATGGAACGTGTTTTTAGTTATTTACCTTTCCAAATTGGTTCTGCCTTATCTAGTTATTTAATTATATTTTTTTGTTAATTTTATTACCTTGTAATGCTTATTATAATTATTTTTTCTTGATTTCATCCTCTATATAGAACCCTTATAGAACATATTTTCTCACCCCTAATTTGTTTTCCTTCCCTATGATATGAAGAGGATTTCATGGAATTATGTATTGAAGGATATAGTAAAAATGATTTAGATTTTATTTTATTTTAAATTTCTACTTTAAAATTATAATCAATTATGTGTCTCGTATACCAATAATTATAAACTATTCAATTATTCATGATGTGATTCCCTGTATATTATAAAAATGTAATAAAGAAAGACAATGATTCCAGGTTACTACAGTTGGGGTCATTACATGATCATCCATATTCAAAATATTAAACTCATTTGTAAATATTAAATATCAATATATTTCAAAAACTAATTTTAATGCAAGAATGAAAAACAAAAATTTCATTAATATAAAATCATTTTTAATAACATGGCTTGATTTATTCTCATCTCATGCCTAACAAAAATATCTCACAAATTTTAAAACACTTTTGGGAATATAAAATATATGAATATGATTAAAATAATTAACCAACAGTTATTAATTTAATTTTTTAAGATAAAACACATTTCACATATGATTTTTTTTAGAAAAACTCCTCTTTTACATGTTAATGACTTTATTTCAATTTTGAATCAATTGATTATTAATGAATTTGTTTAAAAATGTTCAAATCATACATTTCTCCATTAAAAGTTTCATATTCATACGTAGAAATTTAATAACTAGGTTATAGAGGTATATTATGTTATGGTTCATTTAGATATTGGTTTTTGTGTATCAAAAACTATCAAATAAATAATTTAAGGGAAATATAAGCTAAATTATTTGAGTACTCCATTTATGACATTAATATCTGATTGTAGTGAAAAGAAAAATATATATCTCATATTAAGAATAATTAATCTTATGAATTGGAGTTATCCAAAAGATAATAATCTGATCAATAAAAATTTTATTTTTTTAAAATAACATCAAAAAATTTTAATGATAAATAAAACAAGGCTTATCAGGTGTTCATTGTATGCTCTCAATTTTTTATTAGTATAAATAATCTATTTTAAATAGTTTTATTTATTTAATATACCTTAATCATTATTGTGATTTTAATACTGTTAAAATTAAATTATTTTCAAAATCAATGTTAATCAATAATCTATAATGGTAAACATGATAAAAATATATCCAAAAAGGTTACAAAAAGCATAATTTGGGATAATGGTGGCACATCAGTGCGAAAATTAATGAAGAGACGATAGGATCACAAATGTGAACCCAGATCATTATATTCAGTGATGAATATAATATTATGTATAATAAATTTCATAAAAGGAATAGTGGCTTCAAATCTAAATTATAAAAAGATGATTGAAATTAACTCTTACTAAAAACTAATCTAAAAAATATATTTTTTGAAAAATTGTGGATACATATAATGAGTTTTACGATAAAAATGAAAATAATGAAGATGTTAATTTTTAGTTATATTATATTTTAATGGGGTTTGCTAGTCAAAATTTAGAATATTTTTTATCCTAAGGAATGTGAGATAATGTGTTACATACAGTATTTTAAATTGCGATGTCAAGGGATGTGCATACTCCTTCAGTGATTTAAACAGAATTTTCCTTTTATAAAGGATGATGGAGAGTGGATTACATTAGTTTTTTATTTTTCTAGTATACTATAATGTGTAAAAAAGATATTAGTGTTTTTTGTAATCATTATACATGAAACTAATGTAATACTAATTAGTTTCAATAAAGAGTAGTGAAGTAGATCATAGGTTATGTAAATGTAACTTTTTATTATATAATTATATATTGAAATGGATATTATTTGTATAAATATAGGTGAAAATCATGATTTTATAAGAGATATTGAATATTTATGATCCACATTTTTAGGTGGTTTATTTTATGGAGGAAGGCATGGTTCATGGAACTCATTGTATAAAATTTAATTTCTCCCATATAAATGAAGGTTGAGTATACTGAATCAAATAAAGAGGAAACATATATTATTGGGATGAAGTCACACATTAAATACGCTGGGGTAGATTTCTAATTCTCCATCATAATTGGGTGTGATAACCAAATTTTAGTCATCTGTTTAAAGGATCTGGTGCACCATTGACTGCTAAAATAAATTAATTTAGTAAACCAAAATATCAAAACAAATTTGGAGTGAGTTGATATTTATTTGTGTATACTTTATCAAATTAGAATTTTTAATATATTCAAACAAATCACCAATCAAATAATTCCCTCTAGAATAAGAGAGTGTTCTTGAGAGTTTATTCTCTAAAAAACTCCTCTTAATATTTATATTTTTTCCACACATGTATTTAACTAAATTTGATTAAAAATTATGAAAATTGGAAAATATATATTTATTTAATGTGGAATACTTTTTCAACCTTTGTTTTCATAATGGAGAGAAATGATATCTCTCCAGGGAAGTGAGATAAGTGTTGTGTTGGTAGATGATATATTTAAAATACCTTATGAATTGTTTTCTATGATTCTAATGAACATAAATTCAATTTTTGAGGAGGATTTAGTAATTTTGAAGGGAACTTTTTGATGTATAAAATGTGTTAGTATTAAATATATAAGATCTTTTATAATCATTATTTATAAAAGGGGATGGTTTCAGTTATTCATAACTATGATATTTTATAAATTATGCTGATGATTAAACTAAGAGGATTGAGAACTGTGACTCTCATCAATTATCTTATATATATATATTATTTTTTTATTTATTAATTAAGTTATACATTTAGTTCATCTAATATTATGGTAAATTTTTTTATTAATATCCCTCAGCATACAGTTTGTTCTTGGTTAGAATTATATGTGTGTCTAACTACTATAAAGATGTGTTTTGGGGACACTGTATTTTCAAATAGTAACTCATATATATATCTAACCATGAAAAAACATATTGGATTTGTGTGTACTTATTTTGGAGACAATTTCTCCTACTTAGTTGGTACAAATTTATCAAAATCATGAATCCATAACATATGACCATGTCACACCCATTAAAATGTGGCATTTTCCACATATTTTCTTGATCTATATTCATCTATATTCATGTAAAACCTCTTTCTTTTATATTGTAAATTCTTCCCAAATTATCTCATAGTAACTCTTCCTTCATGTTTGGTGATTTCCATTATGTTAATAATAATTTCTTATGTTTTTATGACACTTTTCCCCTATTCTCCTATTATTCTTCCATTTATATGATGTTATAAAACCATATCGTTAATTTTGGATTAATATTGTTATTTGGATTATGAATTTATATTGATTAATATTTTTATAAGAGTTTTAGGATCCCAATATTATGATTTACGATGAATTTTTTGACTGAGATGGCTATAAATAGGGATTCATGTTGGATTTCACTATTTAATGGTGTTTAAACATAGATTAACTTTTTAACTCTATTTAAATTGGGTCTTGTTTTTCAAATTTCCTTTAATATATGTTACTAATATCCTTTTTTCTATGGTTGTGTGATTTAAGAAATGTTTTCGCAATTTGAAGGTTTTAAATGACTTTCAAAATAGGGTCTGACTTGATGTATCAAACTTGTCGAAGGAAATGTCTAAAATATGTTTTATTATTTAGCTAGATTTCTACACATTCTTTTATTAAAATATTTAATCTATTTTGATCTCGAAATTATTATTGGTATGATTAGATTATTAAATTGTAATTTCTACAAATTATTGGGATTGAAAATGTATGGAACAATGAAGACCTTTGGTTTGTGGGTGACATTGAAATTTAATCCCTATTCTATGTCATTGATTTATGAGAAAAATATTCAAGGAATAAAGGGAGCCCATGGAAGGAGTGTTATAAATGATGTCAGAGAGATCTCATGGAAAAAATGATTCCAATTAATACTAAGATAGCCCATATAAATAATATTTCGACCATGGAAAATTGTGACAGATTCCAAAAATCTTATAATAGATTTAAAAGATAGTAAACCATGTTATATAATATTTCATGCTAGACTCCAATGGAAAATTATAGGGATGCATTTTTCTATTTCCATGTTTGATTGTGAAAATATGTACAATATTCCAATTTACCTTATTTTAATATATTATATTGTTCAAATATATGATAATTAATATTTTTCATGAATTGAGTATATTATGTCATTTAAAATAACATAATTTTTATTTTATCCCATATCACTCATGTTCTGGAAAATTTTTGTTAAACCAACTGAATTTGTAACAAAATGTTATCAATATGTTATTGTTTTAAATGAAGATTTCAAAAAAACATTATTTGTGAATATGGTAAAAGGTCTTGGGTTGATTAATATTGGATTCTAACCAGGAAATTTCCTTGCACTCTATATAGGACATTGGTTATATGAAGACACTTAAATAATTTGGTAAAGGTATGGTTACAATGTATATATTATATATTTTTTATTATAATTGTTCTTGGATAGATTGCATTTGTTTAGATGATTGTCTCATATAGTGTTTCTCAGGTGAATATTTTTTTTATTATTGACTTCTTAGGATATTATGTATTGGTCTCCTTAGTCTCGATCCCTCTTTATTGATTTTCCTACTTTGTATTTTGTAAATAATAAATATTTTATATTTATAAATATTAAAGTTGTGTTTTTGTAGAATTAGATTTTGTTTTTTTGTATACTCAGTTTGGATGTCAATATTTATTTATTAATAAAAATATATGGAATGGAATTAAAATTCCTATATATGAAATATTTGATTTAAAAGATAAAATTGAAATATATATGGTTATTTTCTATTCCCATGTACTTATCACCAGCATCTGGTGGTCAATAATGAGGTGTAGCCTTGTGATAGAATTGTTCGGGTGAGATATTGGGATGAACTAATATGTTCATTATAAAATAGTATCAAAACCCTTATGTTAATTAGACGATAGTGGTAGAAAATATATATGATAATTGAGGCATAATAAGTAGGTATTTTTGGGTTGTTGAAAAACTATTTTTCAGGAAAACCTCAAATATATTATGGTTGTTATTCTGTCTTATATAAGATCCCAACCTTGAGATAATGTGTTTCCTTGATTCAATTTTTTTTTGTGATATTTCTCTGGTGAGAAGAATCGATATTAGGGGAGTAATGGGGATTTAGGGCATATAAAAGGGGAGACATGATATAATATATCTAGAAATAACAATTGATGCATTTTTAGTTAAAAATGTGTTCTACAATCATGTTGTTGTTGAAGGGTTGAAGGGTTTTAAGAACCATGCAAGGTAACCCATGAATTAATTTGGACAACACTACCCTCATATAGAGGCTATGCCATGATCTACACATGGCTTTTGATACCATACAAGTGGCCATATAGACCATGTTCCCGGCCACCTCTCATATAAAGGGAGATACATGGCCAGTGCAATGTTTTCCAACGGTGTGGCTAAACCATGTGCCCCATAAAAATTAGATTTTTACCGTCTCTACCATTAGTATTTAAGTTTTCCAGAAAAAATTTCTACCATATTAATCCTCCAACATCTTGGACGATAAACAAAACCCCTATAGAGATCCAAAGGATGATCATCCCTCAATTCCAACGAGTTTAGACTTCCATTTAGTGTGAACCAAATCTCTGGGTAAGAATTCATCTATATTTAATTACTTTTTATATAGGTATCTTGGTTTATTGTTTTATCCCTTATGAATCCACAAAACCAAATTTATTTGGAATATTCTATATTTGGTATTTGATTGTTTTTTCATCAAATCAAGTGTAAATAATAAGAGAGTGTCTTGACATGGACATGAGTTATCTGGGCTTAAATATTTTATCCATAGAATTAATGTTTTATATTATCATGTTGTTGTGCCAATGTACTTATTTACAACATTCTACATCCTTGGAAAATTAATGTAATAGGGACCTTATTGTGAGCTGTGAAACCATTAAGGACCCAATAATGTCTATTGATGATTTGAGATGGGCCTTAAGACTACCCATAGGTTTTCTACACCCTTGGAAGTGGTGGGTTGTAGTGTTAAAAATTGGGATTGGAAATTACGAATATTAATAAGATGAAATGGTTTAATTATTTTAAGGGTATTGTAAAAAAGAAGAAAATGAAATGGGTTTTTCTTATTTCATTGAAATACCTTGAGTTATTTTGGAATGGTTTGAATGATGTGTGTTGGATTTATATCTAATTATGGTTTTAAATAAATAATATGATTTTTTATGTGTTAAATGTTTTAAAATTGGGAATTGGACATAATGTGATTTAAAAGGTGTATTCTTTATTGATTTCAAATTATTATTTGAAATGAAGGGATGATACCCCTTTTTTGTAAATTCTGTAATGATTAATTGAAATTTGTTGAAATAGAAATTTAAACCTATGATAATGTTTAGTTTTTAAAAAATGAAGGCTATGTGTTAAAGGGGTGGATCCAAGATGATTCTGATTGAGTATTTTGACTTGTTTTTTATCATGTATTATGAAGTGAAATAGATGTAAATTTCTATCTAGTTATTAATATGAAATAAGGGGAGGTTTCTATAACGTAAACATGTTAAATTATTTATGTGTGTATATAGTATGGGTTATAATGGATTAAAGAAAATAGATATTATATGTTTTAATGAGTTATTATTATTTAATAGTGTTTGTGATAAATGGGTTATGGAATTTCAATAGTAAATGGGATAAAGGGGTTAAGGCATGAAAATGGAATATGTGTTGAATAAAATATGGTTCTTAAATGGTAGTTTATTCAATAAGGGGTGGATTCGTAATGTATTTATGTAAATTGGTCAAATAAGTACGTGTACATGGCTTGGTTGTATGTGGGGTGTTGGTCATGAGCCTATATTTGCATGGTTCAGCTTAGAATGATTCTTTATACGGCAATAATATAATTCATGGGTTATGAAGTCTGAATTATGCTCTATGTCCCTTAAAAATGTATGGTACATGAATACCTAGAATGATGCTTCACTTATGTGTTATGTATATTGGTTTTGGATTACAGACTAATGATATATTATCCTAACATTTTGGTTGGGGCACCTTGTTTGGGTTGGTTCGGATTGACGCTCTAGGAACAAAAATGTATTTAATGCTTTGTAATGTCATAGTAAGTCTCTATGCTTCCCAAATATATGTACATTACATTTTTTATTATATTAGACTAAGGCTATATGATTCTAAAATGTATGGAAATGGCTTGATTATTGGACAAAGGCTCTAATGTAAGATGATAGATGTTTTTTTGTAAATTACACTTTTCTATGAGTTTGTAATCCCATATGTCTTGATTAGGATACTGGTGAAACCCGAGATATTTTAGTTAATTGGTTATCCCAAGAGGACATAATGGATAAAATGGAAAGTTTATAATTTATTAATAGTAATAGATGTTTCTTTTGTTACTTATCTTATTTATTATACCTGATTATATGAATACAATTTTTTAAGGAGTGATTATATATTTAGAAATTTTTTTGTGTTTCCCAAGTGAGTTTTACTCATATCTTTATTAATCGTTCCATGGAACATGGTTTCCCAAAGAATATGATAGTTTTTTTTTCTAGTATGAGATCATGATAAGGACCTGGTAGATGATTTTTCATTGGATGATGGGTTGGATAATGTGATGTCAAGACTATATTTTGAATTGGGTCCATGTTTTGGATCATTTATGGTTTTGGTATTGGAATATTTATTTTAATAATAGAATGAAATGTTGTGTCGGGATTATAATATAATATAATGTGTATTTATGTGACTTTTTAGTCTTTTTTAAGTTTTTTATTTATTATTCTCATTGGTTATATTATTTTTTATTGTTACTTATCTTGTTTTTTATGTGATAAGTGCGTAGAGTCTCCCCATAATGTATTTACACTCACACTACTTTTTGGCATCCTCTAGAAAACTGTAAGACATGTCTGAGGTCATGTGGTGACACAACTCATAGCACCAGTTAGAGTGGCAACCTAAATTATGAGTTATAAAGTGGTATCATATATGTTATATGGTTCCTTACATTTTATGTAATTGTAGAAAATTTACTAGGACAATTTTGGGACTTTATAATCATCTGGATCTATGGTGTTTGTTTCCCCATGTAAATAGGAAAACCCATGTTTCCATGTGTGGTTATTGAGGTACTATTTTTCGCCTTTATGGCTAGTTGATACTTCTATATGTAGTGGTGCACTTGGATAGGATTTTATTTATTTATGAGGTTGTATCTCTTTTACCGGTAATGAATTATAGTGTGGGTGATTCTATGCATAAAAATTAGAACCTAGGATTGATATGCCATCCATTTGTTTTTTGTTATTGGTATTCCCTTGGGATTTATATTATATTAATATAATTTTATTCCATTATATTATTCTTATCGATGGTTCATTGAAATGTTGTTAATGAAAATTTATTAAAATATAAATTAAATAATGTTAGGGTCATTTGAAATGTCGGTTAATAAAGAGGTTTTGGAAAATGTTTATATTTTGGTTTTTTAATTTGAATGTTTTGAAATGTGGATTTATGTTTATTCATGATGTTAGTGTTAATTAAAGAGGAATGTGAAATAGTGGATTATTTTGGGACAATGGTGGTGACTATCCCATATATTTTTTGTCGATCATGTGTATGGGGTTTTTTGATATTGAAAGCTCCCGAGAAGGAGACCTGGGTTATGGTTCATGAAACAATGTTGGGATTTTTTTAGTTCAATGTTTTTTCTTTTTTATACATTCAACAGGGTTGTGACCCCTAGTTTATGAGGTGTTATTTACTAAGTTTATTGTGGAAATCCATGCGTGTTGTGGTCATTTGAGTTTCATTTTGGACCATATAGTTAGTGATTGCCTAGTAGTACCGATGTATGCATGAGGGTATCATTTGTGTGAAACAAAGAGTAAATGGTTTATTGGATAAGTTAGATGTACTATGTTATATATGGGGTCATGATAGCCTCTCGGGATTAGTTAATTATTAGTGATTTCATGTGTATGTATTTTAGGTATATTTAATTTAATTTTCAAGATATGAATAATATTTAAGGATTTAGAATCCTTTGGAATTCGTGTGTGGAACACGAGTGAGGTTTGATGGGTTTTCCGGTACATATAGGTGTATAAGGAATTTGTTGATGTTTCCAGTTCTGACTATAGTTAACATAGAGTGATGTCTAGTGTGGTCTTTCATAGGGGGATAACTTATAAAGTTATCAGTTGTGAAAATTACACTCAATTTATTTTTATGATATTAATTTTTGGAGAATCAAGGGTAACCTCAATGGAGGTGGATTCGATGAACACTTGGTTTCATTGAGTTTTTGGTAAATGTGTGTTTTTATGTTATGGTTTCATTCTTCAAGAGGAACATGGGTGCTTATGGTTGGATCTAAAGTTTCATTCGATGAGCATGATTAATAGGACACCTAACATGATTGTGTTGATATGGTTAAATGAAGGGATCAAGTTGTGTTGAGAGGATTCTAAAGGAGTGAACAATGCATGGATGGATGATTTTTAATAGAAAGTGAGAATTTATGCATGGGGTGTTCACATGGTTGGTCTTGTTTGTGTGAAAGGTTCCTTTATTGGAAGGTAATGTTGAGAATTCCTTGATTTTGAGGATGCTGCTGAACTCAAAGGCATGGTCTATTGAGTAAATGGGATTTTGGGAATTTCTCGTCTTATATATGGCACATGTCATCTAGATTTGGATTATTTTGTGGTAAAAGGAATGTGTGACACCTCTAGGTCACTAATGAGGTCCAGTTATGGGCCCGTTCTATAAATTCATAATATTTTTTTGGATATGTAAATAGGATTATTAGGAGTAAGGGAATATCATTTTCTATTAAACTAGTGGGAAGGTCTAGTTATGAAATAGAATGATTGGTTTAGATTGATGTAATGTGATATTTTGAATCTATGTAAATCACTGGTGTTGTTCTAGAAATTATTTAGTGAGGTAATGGTTGTGGTTACACAATTAATGTAGGAACAAAACCGGTTCATCGACTGTCATGAAGTGGTAGTGATTTTTGGTTGGAAATCCCATTGAATTTTTGGTGACTATGTTTTGATGAAAAGTTGTTGGGAAGGGTATCCCAAAACGATTGGCAGATTACAGTTCTCATGTCATGGGAAGTGACATAAATTATGGATAGGTTGTGGTGGTATTCGTTGACTACACCATCACGTAATTTTAGCTTGTGATGATAATACCCAATATCATGACATCATCTGTGGTACTCTGAGACATATATAACGATATTCCTAGTTTCCAAAATTCATTTTTTTAATATAGATCCCCTTGTAGTTTACACACATGGATGAGTGTATGTGGGATGGATGGTGGTATTTACACCATCATCCATTTACCGGTGGGGTCCTCATGTTGTACTAGATAATGAAAAATGTTATCGGTTCTATTCTTGGAAGCTCGTAACATGTACTGGTTATTATTTTTTTCGGTTCCTGTACAAAATGATAAAAGATCTCATTCATGTTTTTTTGCCTAAATTGTGATTGAAATATGGTCCATTATGGTTTAAATTTATTTAGGAAATAGGTGATAACGACACACCTAAGGCAGTGATAGGTATGTCAGTCTTGTATGTGTAGAGAAGAATATGGAATAGTTTTGGTAGAATTTGGGTTCTAGTAAAAAAATAAAGAAAAAATTTGTTTTCCTTTCCGAAGGCCATGTGGTCTATGGATGGGTTGGTTAATCAAGTCAATTAATGTATTGGGGATTTGGATGTTTCTATATGTAATATGAATGGTTTCATCAGATATGTATTAATGGGTGTGTGGAGTATGAAAATAGTTCGATGACATGTGGATGCAATGAAGGTGGAGTTTCACCATATGTATGTAATTGATATGGTAGGTGTACGTGTGGATGATAGAGATATAAATAATGTGAGAAGTCTTCATGTTCGCCAGAATTTTTTACATTCTAATAGTGATTTTTTTTTCAACAAAATTGTGGGACCATCAAGAATAGATAAAATCATATTAGTAAAAATGAAATGGTGTGGTGTGTTGTAAGGAAGATAGGATTATTTTTTATAATGATAAGTGCAATACTGTGATGGAACTGGGTTTCTAAGAAGGGTTGTGTTTTCCATATTTGATGATTTAGTGACCCTTTTTGATGATGAGAGATATTAACACTATAATATGGTGGTGGTGAGATAAATAATGTAGTGGTGTGAACTATAATTGGCTAGTAGTATGTTGATGATTTGACTAGTGTTTCAGTTTGGATAGTCTAGATTAAATTCCATATTTTTGTTTATGTTTTTCAGTTAGGAATTGGTTTTAATTTTTATTGAAAGAGGGTCTTGAGATGAAGGTTATACTTGGGTTGTTATTCATATTTTCAGATTTGGAATGAGGTCATGGGACATGAGTTGTAGAATGAGGTGCATCGGGGGGAATGTGGTTGGAAAATGGTGTGTTTCAATAGACAAGGTTGAGATGGGATCATTGTGGGATATTTTATAAATGAGGGTACGTTAATGCCAATCATTTTGGCCATGAGTTCTGAAGTGGGTCAGACTGAAGGTGTTCCAATTATCTCTCCCAGGGTTGAGTAGAGATCTTTTTCTACCCATTTTTACTTTGGTTCAATGATGTTACCCAGACCTTTATTATATGTTATATGTGGATAATTATGTGTTTTTGGTAGATTCATCCATTATGATCATCAGGTTCATGATTTTGGATCATGGTGAAAGAAATTTCATTAGGGTTTGACAGTTTACAACTCTGAGTGTGGGGAAAATATGGTCTTGTTAAGGAAGAATAATTGGAGAGGAGTGTTTTTTGGTGGGACTCAGGTCCCAACATTCTATCATGGAGGATTTTTTATGCTAGGGGGTGAAACTCAAGTATTAGATTCTATAATGTGGGGAGGTTGTGAGAACCCAACCATGAGGTAATGTGTATTCCGGTTTGAATTTTTCATTTATGGAATGCCTCTTGAGAGTTGGACATGTCTTTAGGATGTTCTGTAGATTTGTGGAATAAAAAGGAGAGAAAAATTAGTTAATATATGTGGACCATATGGTTGGTGTATGGCTGGTATAAAATGTGCACCACAACTATGTGGCATGCAGATAGGGGTGCACTATTGCGAGACACATGCAAGGTGGACTAAGAAGATGTGTGGCCAATATCCCCTAGGACATAGGGTGAAGCATAATCTCTTGATAGTTTTTAAAATAGTATGGGTGGAAATAAAGACCATGTGACTTGGTCCCATTTCAGATAAAAGGATATTAATGGTTGGAATATGGTTTGGTCAACCATGCGGCTAAACCGCAAGCCAAATAAAAAGTGTATTATTTCCATTTTCTCCCCCCCCCCTTAAAATTTAATTGTTCTAACTATAATTTATCCCCAACACATCCTCCAACATCTTCGGTGATGAACTGAACCTCATATACATACAAGGGATGATTCACCATATATTATAAAGCATCTGGGGTACATATAGTGCAAATTAAAGCTCTGGTTAGGTCTTCAATTAGTTTTTATAATAGTTTTTCTACGAGGACTATTATAATATCATCTATCCATTCGAAGCCTTAAAACCCCACCTTCCAAGAAAATACATGGTTGTGTATTATTTGTTTTTTTTATTTTGAATATATGAAAAATATTAACATAGTGGTTTCCAATAGACTTATTTTAGGTGGTATTTAGGATTTTTCCTAGAGTCTTAATGTTTTATGTCTTCATGTAGTTGTTCTACTATACTACTTTGCTGCGCTTTTTTATTTCTTGTTGTAATATAGTTTTGGACATTGTTTTTGGTGTGAAACCCTTTACATACCCCATTAGTTCCATTGATGCTTTTATATGGGACTTAGTACTACCCATAGGATTTTCTAAGCCCTAGGAATTTGTGATTTAAAATAGTAAAAACTAGGATAGCTAAATTCAGATCCTGAATATGAATTAATTTTAAATTTTTTTTGTGTATTGTTAAAAGGGGGAAATTTAAATTCCTTTATGTATGTTTTGTGAAAATACTATGAGGTGCTTGAAATGGTTGAATGATTTGTTTGGGATTTTGATCCAGTTATAGTTTTAAATGAAAAATATCATGTTGTGAAAATGGGAAATGATTTAACATGTGGTATTGGCCTCAAGGTGACTTATAAATTGTTATTTTTTTTTATATATTTCAATTTATGATATGTAATCTGGTCATTGTTACCATTTTTATGGAATTTATATAAAGAATGTTTGAAATGGTAGGAAATGGAAATTTAAGCCTTAGAGAGAAATTAGTTTTTCATATATAAATATCATGTTTTAATGGGGTGTCTTTATGGGGATTCTAAATGTTTATTTTGACTTGTGTGTTATCATGTATTTTCAAATGGAATTGATGTTAATTGTTTTTTAATTTTCAGTATAAATTATGGGGTGGTTGGATTAATGTAAATGTGTTAAATGAGTAATGTTTGTAAATGGAATGGGTGAGAATGGGTTAAGGCACATAAATAGTATATGTGTTAATGATTTAAGAATTGTGATGAGTTTATTTGTTAAATGGGTTAAAGCATGTAAATAGTAAATGTGATAAATTGGTTAGGGAATGAAAATGGAATTTGTGTTGAATGAACTCATGGTTATAAATGGCAATGTGTTCACGGGGTGGTGGTTTATGAAATTATATGTGTTTATTGTTTAAATAATCATGTGAACATGGATTTCTGATATGTGGGTTATTGGACATGAGGATCTACACCCATGATTTAGGTAAGACTAAGGATTGAAACAACACTCCTACAATGCATGGTTTATAGAGTTTAATTGAGGCTCTATTCCCTTAAATAATTCATGGGACATGAATTACTTGACAAATTCTCCATTATAAGAGTAATGTGTTGTTCGGTTGAGATGTTTAACTAAGGATTTATTCTCCTTACATATAAGTTTAGGCTCCTTGCTTGGGTTGGTCCAAACTGATGTTATAGGCCCACTGATGTATTTTATGGTTTCAGATGTAAAACTAAGGATCTATTTTTCCAAAAAAAATCTGGATATGGAATTTTATTGGATGTAGGATGGAAGCTATATACTTCTCAAATGCATGGATATGGATTAATAATCTGATTGAGGCTCATATCTTAGTTCATAAATGTTATCATTTCAAAATTTCATCTTATTATTAAAAGAGTTTAAACCATTATCTGATTTAATAGCATCCCAGTGTGACCAGAGTTAAATATTTTGGTTAATTGGCCCAATATAACGTAATGAATTTAAGGTTTATTTGATAATTTGATAATTATAATCCAGGTTTTTATTGTTTCCCTACTTATTTATTATACCTTATTATATATATGCTATGTTTTATATACTGGTTATTTAATTTGAAATCATAGGTTTAGGCCAATTATGTTGTACCCACAACCTACTTAGACCACTATGGATCATGGGTACCCAAGAAGAAGATACTTTTTTGGGAATAGATTCATTACACCGACCTAGTATTTGATTTTTCATTGGATGATACACTAAATCATGGGATGTTAGGATAGATTTGGTGATTGGGTCCAAATTTGGGATATTTTATGTTTTTGGTTTTGGATTCATTAATTTTCTAATTTACTTATATGTATTATATGGATTATAATGTTATAACATGTATTACATAGTGAACTATTGGATTTTTCCTGATTGTTCATTATATTTATTTTTAGTAATCTTATATTTTGATGTTACTTATTTTTTGTCTTTAGTTTATTAAAAAGGTATAGCCTTGACATGTTGTTTTTAGAACTGTGATACTACTGGGAATCCTCCGGTGGTAGGGGATGTGCGCATAAGGTCTTTTAGTGTATCATATTGGTGCATCAATTATAGTGGATATTGGTACAGGGTATTACTATTTATTTACAATGTTATCCCATATTTTAGTTTTTATTAGATATTTTATATTAATATCATTTATTATGGTTTTTTGGGAAAAAATATTTCTATCAGTGATAAAATTTGTGTTTCATGGTGAATCTATAGATGAATTTAATGGTTCAAAATTTACTATAATAGTCTATATAAATGATTTAGATCACATACAATACTTTTACTACTGGTTCATATAGTGGGAACGTGGTTTGGAAAACCATATGTCCGTAAAATGAGATGTGGGGAAAATGATTAAATTTTATCAAAAACTCATCATATTGAATTTTCGTCTATGACAGAGTTTTATATTCATTTTTTATTTTCATCATAACATTATAAATGATTATTTAGATTTTATTTTTTATTGAGGGATTTTTCATCTATGTTTTGTAGATAGTGCCCCCCAGAATGGCCTCCACATTCTGAAGGGATGGAACAATAAAGAAAGTTCTAAAAAGAAATATTTTTTGATTGATTCAGTGATCAATACTATAAAATTAATATTCTAATTGGGTAAATGGGTTCCATAATAGAGGGAGGATGTTGATAATGGGTTCACTAGTGAGAACCAACATGTCTGGTTTTGTTGAAAACGAACCTCATACCCTAGGGAATGAATTTAAAGTATCAAGGTAATATTTTTTATAATACCCGTTAAAAATATAAACAAGGATTCAAAATGTGAATATTAGAAGGATTTCACATGATTTATTGGTAATAAATTGTGATTATTAATGGGAAATTAGAGGTAACTTTAACTAAATTGATAACTAGTTGATCTAGTAGTATTATCCTACGACATTTAGGGTTGTAGAAGAATATAAATTCATTATCATAAACCAAGGTTAACATTCAGTGACGGAATATGATACTTGGTCATTCGTGTTAGTTTAATTTTTCCCAATAACTCAATGACTGAAAATTATAAGGCATCGTATATTATTATAGGTTTGAATCCTAAGACCAGGAGGATTTATGTTATTATTTTCCTATGAAATAATATTTTGTGTCTTGATAAAGTGGTTATTAATTAGGTATAATTTGCTAGAAAGACATGTATTAGAGTAATTTAACTAGTATTAGGTGGTATATAGATCACTTTAAGGAATAATCCAATGACTCATTATCAATATGGGATGTGTATCCACAAAAAAGTATATTCTCCCAAGGCTTAGAGGATGTTTTATTATCATGGATATTCAGGACATCTTCAGTGATTTTGATAGATTCCCTCATAGTGAAGTAAAGATGAATCTTAATATTATAATGGATTATATGTGAGATATTATGGTTCTGGGGGTATTAGATCTTAACCTAAATATCTATGGGAATCCCATTCAGTTAATAAGTATATGGCCATGTCTGAGTCCGGATATATTTAACCAATGTGGATAATAGTTAATGACTTAAAATTAGGCCCAACCACCACAAGTGGTATGGTGTTTCATGACTCATCCATGTATTTGATAATGGTTTATATAGGTCCTTACAATTACTATTTTTAATTAATTTTTCTTGATTATTTTTGTCTAAGAGAAGGGTTGAATCAATTTATGAAGCATCTACGTACCTTCTTGGGATGGGAAATAGGGAAAGGAATTATGTGCTTTGAATGTCTGGATTTAGTTACTGATTTCAAGGTCATGTGGTAGTCTATTAGGATGGAACACAATGTTATCGATATCATTAGTGATATATATTAGATAATTAATTATGAATATAGGATTTAATAAACCTTATTTTTTTATATTATGACCCATATATTGAGAACATTGATTTTGTATCGTGAGTGGGGTATGAGGTCAGGGGGAGGACCCATTTATCTAGATATGGGATTGATTTAATAGAATTTATATATTATTTTATTTAATAATTTATATTAGTGATAATGTTATATCCTTAAATTATTATTTCATTGGTTCTTATAGGTGTTTTTTTATGATTTATCTAGGTCATATCCCTACAAAGCGGTTGACTTTACTATTAATATACTTCTCAGAATGATCCTTGTTTATTTGGAATTTTATTATGTGGACCTTAAAAAGATGAAATAGTAAAATTGTCTATTTTTATGACCATTAGATAATGGTATTTATTCAACCTAACATTTCCCCATGGGATTCAAAAGTTAGGATTTTAAAAAATGGGGTCAAAGTATCAAAATTTTCATTAATTATCATAAGTCGAATGAGGTTAAAATATTGAATGAACTCTCATTGCCTCAATTAATAATAATTTTTAACATCATAGCGGAGACCCCTGGTTTTCTAAAATTAACCTAATGATTATGAGTCCCCAAATATGGGAAAAAATAGGGATTTCCCGATACATAGTTTAATAAAATGAACTGACATTCTGGGTATATATTTATGTCTTTTTTTCATTTCAATGCTCTAGAGTCATTGTAATTTTAATGAACTAGAGAATTAAATACATTTAGGACTCATGTTTCATAATTTTTATGGTTAGTGCTGTGTTGAATTACATGGTGGAGGTAGATAATGGAGACCATATGGAGGTTATATTGGGAATATTGAATGTTCATCAAATTTTTGCAATATATCCAAATGATATATTTAGATCCAGGATGTAATTTTTTAGACCATTTGATTTATAATAATGTGAATATAATACACCACGTGAAGATATATGTGATAATTTCTAGAATGTGGCCCATGAAAGTGATTAAAATCCTAAGGTTTTTGGAATTTTCAACTACAACAATCATTTTTTATGAATTATCTTGCATAGTTAACACATGATAACTTTCACACAATAAAGTTTAATTCTTGATTGGTGTGAGTGGTTCTATATAAAATTTTATGAGTTTTAATTCCATTTGAAAGTATCCCATGATAGGATTTCTCTAAATCAGATAAAGTAATTTTATGTGTATTGTAATGACTCAACTATTGGGTTTGGGTTTTTATAGATGCATAAGGACCGTGTGGTGGCCAATGGATCTCAAAAGCAATGATAACATGAAATTGTTAACCCCAACCATGAACTAGAATTTAAACCCATGATGATTTAATTGAAAAGATTACATTATTACCTCCATATGGAGTAGTTTATAGTTTATTCATATCGTAATATCTATTCAAATAATTTATCCTAGAGGTAATTAAAGGTTATTTAGAGACCCAAGGTATAGTATTTTTATATCATTGATTTCAACATCTCCCATACCATTTTGATGAAGAATGTGTTCAGTTATGCCTTGACTAAAACTTTAATAGTACAATTAGTAAAATAATCATTGGATATGTAGAGTCTAATATATTATTATAGATATTATTTTTGAGTGATTATATAAGGATACTGTGTGTCGATGAAATGTGATCATGTAACACCCACTCTTGGTGATTAAGTTCAGTATGAGTATGCATATGTCCTAAAAAATTGTATATTATAAGTGATTTATATGGTGGAAAGTCCTCAGGTGATTGGAAATGGCCTCCTAATGGAACCCACTTCTTTATACAGGGTATAGTTTTTCCATTGACCTTGACAAAGGGGGTGACACATTGTAGAATTTTTCTAGTTTGTTTGGTCACCCTAGGGCTACATAATTGTTTTATAATACAATAACCTAGTATTGGTAGACTAATATGTGGAGGTAAATTAGATCTTCATTATTAAAATAGTATTCCTTCAAGAGGATTAGAACTAACCATAAAAGTCTATTAGCATTGGTCCATCCATATCCCATTACAATATTTATGTGGGTGTAATATCCATAGAATATATGATCACTATTCCTAATAATCTTACTGTAAAGAACTCCATTTTGGTGTTTATTTATTCCTTTAGTAAATCATAAAATTGTTAAGCCATTAGTAAACTGAATATTTTGGGAGGCATAAGGAAAAAGTACGTTTGATCAAAATTTCGGCTTCATTGCATGATATCACTTATATAATCTTACATGGATAACCATTTTAATTCTTATTTATAGAAGGTTCACTAGGAATACATGGGATGATTGTTGAAGTTGAGAATAATTTTTCAGTTGTAGATGGAGTGTAATACTGACTGATCCATCCAAATTCTTATAGATATTCTCTATAGTTATTTTATTTACATTGGTGATTTATTGGGCATTCATTTTTATTTAGATAACTTTTCATACAAAAAAATGGTTCCTTGATGTAGTCAAGAAGGATCCATTTAATAATTTTTATGGAAAGATGTTTTGTTCCAAGTCATGTTTTGATGAGTTTTATGATAGTTCTTTATTATGGCTGATCCTCATCCTAATGATGATAGAAAATTTGAACTTCATCCGGAAGTGGTTATTGAAGGCATGAGTTCATCATAAATTATGATAAATTCATTATCATCCAATTTATAGTTTTAGTTTAGTGATCATGTTTTTTAAGGTCTTTAATCAATCAATCCATCCTCACATATGAAATAAAGGGATGTGTGTAATTCATTTTATCATATGATTTTAGATTATATATAATCCAAGGAAGTTAGCATATCATTTGACAATATACAACACAACTAAGCATGATCCATGATGTCATTCAAGTGTCCTAGATGAAGAAGTACAATCCAAGAACATCTAATGTGATAGAGTGAGAGGAATTGGATATAGATCTAAACACCTAGGTTGTTGAGTAACTGGTTTAAATCATTCAATGTTAGAAAATGGTTATCCATTGTAATCTCCTAACATTGTTCCATATTATTTAGATCGAGATGTCGGTAGCCACCGGACTTGGGAGTTTGAAAATATGGTGAGGGATTAGGGGCCTCACTTTTTTATGTTAATCCTTGGGGATTTTCTACATTATAAAATAGGAATGGTGGAGATAATTGAGACACCCACCAAATTAATTACATATCTTAATTTTAGTTTTTTTATATATGTATTTATTTTTGGAGTTCCTAGAAGATTGAGGTAAAAAATATATGTTTTTTAGAAAATTTACTGAGGGTGAATATATGACTTATTGGCAGTAATTATGTGCCTAACCATGAAATTAATTTTTCTTGGGGTAGTGTTGTTCCACATAGTCTTATTATAATAAGAAAACACATGTGAATGTTTCTCGGATGATTGTTGTCCTATTTTGGTGAGATAGCGACTCACACATGGTTGAATCATAATTTTCCTACCCATGTACACGACCAATGAATCCCTATAAAACCATTATCAATTGTTTATATATATATATATATATTCACTCTATGTATTATAACCCAAATCATACCTTATTCCCCCAATTTGATGTATCATCTTCCCTTGATCACGAATCTTCATCCCCAATCACCTTATAGAAATTCAACATTTTCATTTTGTTATTTCTTTTGGGGATATATTGATTTATTAGTTAATTGATTCTATATTCCCCTTATCCTACATTTTACACATATTTTCAAGTAGATATGATATCTTATATATCAATAAAATTAAATCTATGAGTGAAGATAAAACATTTATGATGCTTCTTAGAGGATGAGTTGTGTGAGGACCCCTCTCTTCTAATTGGTGTTTTATTTCATAAATTAAACATTTATGTATTCATTTTCATGTTAGGCTAATCTATATAAGGGTGATTTTCTATGTATTACCATTGGATAATTATTCCCTTTGAATTTTTTTTTGATATCAAACTTCCTTTAAATTGTGTTTATATTGATGGTTTATCCATGCAAGATTGATAATTTAAATTTTTGGGAGTTATATTATTTTTAATGAAATTTCAATGGATATATGATCTGATGCATTAAATTTGATTTCTAAAATAGATAAAGGATAATTTATTCATTTAAATTATTTTTTGAAGATTATTTTTATGATTTTTTATGTTGATTTTGATGACTGAATTATAATAGGAATTTTTGGATCATGAAAGTTGAATTTATAATGTTTTATATGATTGGAAGATTATGGAACATGTGAAATCCTAGGTTTTTAATTGAAATAATAAATTGAAGTCTTATCTTATGACATTTACTGTATTGGGGTATTATCTAATCGATCTAGGGATCCCATATATGAAGTTTCAACTATGAAGTATGAGAGAGCCCATGGAGATAATGATTCAATAGAGGGTTAAGAGTGCATAAGGAATGAATTTAGGTAATGGAGAAAACCTCTAGAGAATTTAAACATATTTTAGTTTCTTATAAATCCAGAGATCCATTTGGTTGTCTTAGTTTTATTTACCCCATTTGTTAGATCCCATTGGGGATTTTTCTTATTCATCAATTTATTATGGGAATGCGTGCATTATTCTCATTTCCATTAGTTAGATAAATGAATTTGCATATGATAATTGTTATTCCAATTATGGTTGTGTTGAGTATTATTATGTCTATTTACTTCAATCCATTTATACTCAATCATTTTTCAATCATGTTTTGAAAACCTCATTTATTTTATACATTCCAATGAAATTTATAAAGAAATTTTTTAATTGTGAAATTGATTAAAATGATGATCTAAAACTACTATTATTGGATTTAATGGAGAAAGACATTATATAGATTCATTGTGGTATCCTTCTATGACTCCTCTATACAACATTCATATAAATTTTTTTGGTTGAAAAAAATTATAGGACACAACTAATGGTAGGGAAATTAAGAAATTCAGTGGGTATTATTTATTTATATTATCCTGAGATGTTTGTAGATAGAGTAAATGATATCCTCATAGAGTCAATATAATGTGTAGATTTTTTGGATTTTTTATTTCTAGGGATGTTATTTATTAACATTTTTGGTATTGATCTAGGATTGACTATTTTCATATTTTTACTCTGGGATATGATGAATTTGTTATATTTTAAATTTGTGATGTACCATTGGTTATGATATTTTTTTATTGCCTCATATACAATATTTTGAAATATATATATATATATATATATATATATATATTCTTTTAATTTGTGCATCTGGAGTCCAATTCATGGTTTGGTCATGCAATATTGCCTATGGTTAAATTATTATCATATGTTCAATTGTGATTACATGGCACATTTCACTGTATCATGAATAATGTGAAACAGATTTGTGCATTCTAACAAAATGGTTCAAGTGATATTCCTAATTATCTCATCTCCATACATTATACTAACTCTAAAATAAAATTATTTTCTCCAATGGTGTGTTGGTTATATAACCTCAAAAAATGGAGGTGTGTCAAGAATTGTGCCCTAGGAATTTCATTCACAAGTATGAAATGTTTTTATGTTTTATTTATAAAAAAATCCATTTATTATTATGAAACACTATAAATATGACTAGAGGTAAAAAAATAAGGTTGAAATTTGACAAACATTTAAAATAAACCCTTCAATCAAATACCCCGATGTTTTAGAAATAATTATATTTTATAAAAAGTACTATGTTGAATAGATAATTTTAAAAGAAACACCATACAAATATAAAAAATTAAATGTAAGATAATAATTATTGGGAATGTAATAAGGATAAATAAACCCCTATAAAATATAATGATATTAGTCGATTAAAATGAATACATTTGGAGAAGAAATAATTAATATTATTTAACGTCAAAAAGAAATACATTTCTAAGCCTTTTTTACTAAATGTGTTTTCTAATTAATTTTAATTATTTAAATTGAAAAAACCAAAAATATCATTATAATAATATATAATATTTCAAATTACTAACTAATAGGTTAAAATTAATTTAATTTTTAATTTATATGATAAATGATTATAAACCCATCGAGTTTTGAAGGTCATATTTGATAAGAAAAATTAATTTATATTTAAATTTCATTGAAAATATAAATTTAGGAATTTTAAAAATATTTTATATGAAATTAATGTCATATTAGAATTCATCTAAAAAATATTATCTTAAAATGATTTTGTAGGTTTTTTATGAAATGGAATATTTTTTGTTAAGTATATCAGAAATAATGTTTTTAACAACACCTTACATTTTAATAATTTATTATAATTTAAACAAAAAATAAAAATAAATAGTGATTTTTTGTAAAGTAAATGTTTATTATGGGATTAAATCCATGAAATTTTAAAATAAAATGGTTTTTTAGAAATTTTTTTTAAATATTTCTGATCAAAGTTAATTTTATATTTGAATATATGAATATTTTAGTCCTTTAAAGTAATCAGACATTCTAATGATGGATTTCATTTTTTAATTTTAATGTCATATAATTCCTATTTCTTTAGTAAACCAATTTTAATTCCGAAAATATTAATCATTTATATGTTTACCCAAAAGATAATTTTTATGCTTAATATACACTATATATAAAATAATGTTTGGGTATTTTATTTGTAATATTGTTAATATTAATACATCATAACTATGAAAATTATATTCGATAAAATAAATTTATTATTTCAAGTCATTATTTTAAAAGTAGGTAATATGGTGGATTATAATTTTTGCAATTAAAATAAACTACCTAAGATAAAAATAAGGTACAATGAATAAAGTAAATTATTGAAAAATTGAAAAAAAGAAAATTGTGTAAAAACCATTATCAAAATATTTTTAAAAATGAATGTTTAATGGTATTCTTGTCACAAAACTCATAGCACACTACTGGAAGTGTGGTTTTTTCCCACAATTATTTACCAACGGTTTGTTTAAACTATTGGTAAAGGAGGGCTGGGAAAGGGTACACCTTTGCCAATGGTTTCATATAACCAGTGGAAAAGGGGTGTTCAAGAGACCATTTTTCCAACGGTTTCATAAAACCGTTGGGAAAGGGTTCTTGAACACCCCTTTACTAGTGGTTTTTAAAAACCGTTGGCAAATCTTTACCCCAAATACATTTGGGTCACTTATCTCCCCCATTCGCGATAGAACCCTAGATCTATTCAGTGCTTGGATCATCTCATGACTTCCCCCATCCTAACAGGTGAAAATCCATCTGAATCATCTCAAATAATGTATTTTATTCTTTATACACATAATATTTAAGTGCTACCTTGTTTTTATTGTTATTCATCTAATATTTTAGTTTTAAGTTTTGATATTGATGTTATTTCACCGTGAAAAATAGGAAAATGAACAAATATTTTGTTAATTAATTAGTTTCCCATGGAATATCATTTGTGCTATAATGTACATGCTAAATAAAGGGGTAATGTAATAAAAGACCTGGAATAAATTGAGGAAGTTGGGGTATGTTGCTTCGTTGAGAGGTTTATTATTGTGACTCATTATATGTTGTAGGTAGTTGTATGGTGATTGAGGTGACCAGTTGGGCTTTGTGATATGTGGGGTTGTAATTTAATAGTTAGTGGGAATGGATGTGACATGTGAATTTGTGTGATAGTGATGATGTGTGGTGGTTTTGTGTCGTGTGGAGGTGTTTCATGAGGTGGTTGTGGTGTATGATGTGGTGAGGTGGTTTTGGTTGTGTGGTGGTTGTGATGTGAAATATCTGTCTTGTGATATGTGGTTGTTTTTGTGAGACGGTTGGCCGATGTAACATGGAAACGATGGTTATTTTGAGATGGTGAGTTGTTGTGTGGTGGTTTTATTAGTTTCCTGGTTATCTATGTAATAAATTATGTTGTTAAAACAAAAAACAAGATAGTAAATAAATGAGATCGAATAGAAATGGATATGTGTAAATAGATTTAATTAATTTAACATTAAATGAATGGATAATGTAACTGTGAATGAAGAGGCTTATAAATGAAAGTGGGAAATGATATGTGTCTTGTGTGGTGGTGGTGTGGTGTGTTGCATATAGTGGTGAAAGTGGTTGTGATGGTTTATGTGTTTTATGGTAGTAGTTAAGTGTGTGATTATGTAGTTAATGTGAACCCATAGGTTGGGTATTTTGTGAAATCTATATATCATGTACTTTATGTTACTTATACACATTCCCAACCAGAGTTGGATAAACTTACCAACGATCAGAGGTTTTGAGTTATGGTTATTTTTTCAAATATCATGGATTGTGGTTATATGGTTGGATAACTACCATGTATTTCCTACTCTTCCTTCATAAGTGATTGACCATGTGTTTTTTTGGAAGATGTGATGTTATTGCCCATGTGTCGTCAGGTGAGATGTATAATGCTTTCCCTAGTGTTTTCAGGTGAGGTGTGATGTGATAAGGCTATAATAAGATGTGGCATGTGGTTTGGGTCATGTAGGGTAGGATGATGGCACAAGGTTGATGTTATTCATGTTCATGATACCCTACTAATATGGTTATGGGATGAGGCATGTTGTGAGGTGATAACACATTAAGTTCTTGTTGGTTTTACATTTTTTCAATGACACATTTGTATGTTTTTTTCACTTGTGTAGTTGATACATTGATTATTTTCTTCTGTTATCATTTACCAAAATATATTTTCTATTAAAGTTCATCCTATTGAATTGTTTATGACAAAATTACTTATATAAATTCTTTTTACATAATGGACAGAAGTGGGATGTATGAAACCAATCGTATCTCAAGCGATTTTCAAAACAATTTGGAGAGATTTATAGATTTTTCATTTAAAAATGCTTCTGATAGTGGTTGCATACATTTCCCATGTTCCAATTGTGTATGTAGACCTTGGTTGAGCTATGAAGAAGTTAGCTACCACATAACCGAAAACTGTTTTCAATAAAACTACTTTGTGTGGTATCACAATGGGGAGAAAATGAAATCTCAAATTGGTGATGATTGAAATGAAAGGACTGGAATGGAGAATTTGTTAGATGATCGGTTTCCGTTTATTCTTCATCTTGAAAAAGAAAGGATTTTGACTCAAGAAGACTTCGATATGAGGAAATATGATGCATCTAGTGAAAATGATGATAGTGATAGGGTGAAAAAATTGAATGATGCTTCCATGACTCCAGTATATCGACAATGTGATAAAATGAAAAGGATGGAATTTTTAATCCTATTTTTTCATGGGACAATAAGTATGGGATTTTTAATACAGCAATGAATTACATTCTTACCCTCTTGAAGGATTTACATCCAGATGATGCATATATTCCCCCAAACCACTATATGTCATGGAAGTTAGTTAAGGAACTTGTATTTTTAAGAAAAAAAATTCATGCTTTCCCGAAAGATAGTACTTTATTCTGGGAGGAAACCACTGAACGAAATGATTGTATAAAATGTGTCACATCCCAATGGAAGTCAAAATCTACTGGAACACCAACCTGCATTCCACAGAAAGTAATGTGGAATATTCCATTTATCCCCAGACTCTAGAATATTTTTATGCCTGATGACATATCAATAAAAGTTTGATGGCATGATACTGAGAGAAATGAGACTAATGATGAGTTGGTTCATCCTGTAGATGGATTTTCATGGCAGAGATTTGATACTCGACATCCTGATTTTGCAACTGACGTGCATAATGTGAGGCTGGGTCTTTCATGCGATCGTTTTAATCCGTTTCGGAAGATACTTACATCGCACAGCACATGGCCATTTTTTATACATATTTATAATCTTCCCCCATGGTTGTGTATGAAAAAACTTTCACTTTCATGAGTATACTCATATCTGGTCCTTCTGATCCTGGCATTGATATTGATGTATACATGAAACCTTTAATATAAGAGTTGAAACTTCTTTGGGATGTGGGTGTGCGAACATACGATGCATGTTCAAAATACATATTTCAGATGCGTGATGTGCTTATGTGGATGATCAATTATTTTCCAGCTTATGCAATGATGTCTGGATGGAACACAAAGGTAAAACGATCATTCCTAGTTTGTATGAAGAATACATGATCCAGAAGACTGAGACATCGTTGTAGTTTCAGTTTTATTGGACATCAACGATTCTTGATAAATGATCGTCCATATAGAACTAATTGTCAAAGATTTGATAATACCATAGAGACCGATGCACCACCTCAGCGTATGTCTGTAACTGATTTGCTTAATGAATTGAAAGATTTTAGCTTTTCATTCGGGAAGGGTCAAATGAAATCTGGAAAGAGAAACAAAGTTTCCACTAAAACCTATTACAATTGGAGGAAAAGGAGTATATTTTTTGATTTTCCTTATTGTTCAGAAATTTGTTATGTCATTGCATAGACGTAATGCATATTGAAAGGAATATATGTTAAATTTTGCTTTCGGTTCTTATAAATGTCAAGGGGAAGACAAAAGATGATTTATGATCTCGGCGTGACTTGGTGGTTTGGGGCATTAGAGTTGAATTGCATCCTATGCGTATCAGTGAAAATAAATGGAAACATCCACGTGCATCTTATGTGATGACACCTAAAAAAACAATTTCTGGAAGTATTAAATACTATTAGAGTTCCTGATGGTTATTCAAGAAACCTATCTAAACAGGTCAACAGAAGAGAGTTGAAGCTAAAATCATTGAAGACTCATTTTTATCACATTCTACTGCATGAGTTTCTTCCAATATTAATCCATCATCTTTTGTCCAATAATGTAAGGGTGAATTTTATTCGTTTGTTCCATTTTTTTATAGATCTTTGTGATAATAATTTGTCCATGTCTTTTTTGCAAGAAAGGTTAATAGATGCCCCATTAATTTTGTGTGAGTTGGAGAAAATATTTCCTCCATCGTTTTTCACATGCATGCTGCATCTGACTATCCATATTCCCACTGAAAAATTCATGGAGGACCTATTTTTTTTTGTTGGATGTATCCAACAGAATGAAATATGTACACATTAATGTCTTATGTCCGAAACCGGAATCATCCTGAAGGTTCTATCATGAACGGTTACATGGCTCAAGAATGTATGGATTTCTGCTCGATGTGTTTGTTTGATCTTACTACAAGAATGAACAGACCAATGAGAAATGAAGAAGAACAATATGATCAAATTGAACCCAGTTTTCCACCACTTCTTCAAACAGGAGGAATTCCTGGATCATATACATTTAATACATTAAGCCATGAAGAGCAGGAGATGGCACATCACATAGTATTATTTAACTGTGATTTGTTCGATGACTATATCAGGTAACTAAATTGAATATGTATATCTTACATATATATCAGTTAAACTATTCATATTTTTTATCTACAGGGAACATAAAACAATGATACATAGGAAGCATCATTCTTTGTCATTGAGAAGGAGAGAGACTTTTCATAGTAAAGAGTTTTCTGCTTTGTTAAAATTGAAGGTAAAAATATTACATTTTAAAATAATTATATCAATATTTAATAAAGTTGAATAGTCATTTATATTATAGGTATTGAGTTTGTCTGCTGACGCTGTCTCTGAGGAAATTAGAGCTTTGGATTTTGGTCCTAATGCCGTGGTTTGTGACTATAAATCAATTGTTATCAATGGGTACAAATTTATTGTCACTGAATGAGAAATGAACATGAGAACACAACATGATGGTATTATGGTAACTTCCATAACAGATTGTTATGCCAGTGCATCAGATAGTAGATCATGATTTGAAAATGTGGGTTATTATGGAGTCATTGAGAAAATAATAAAATTGGATTATTACTATCATGGATGAGTCACAATGATGAAATTCCATTGGTTTGATTCGATGACGAGACATGGAACATTTATTGATGATTATGGATTTTGAGTAATTAATATGACTCGCACTCTTGCTAACGAAGAACCATATGTGTTGGTATCAATGGATAAACATTTTTTTATGTCAAATACCAATGTGGACCTGAATTTTGTGTCATAGTTGAAGTAATTCGAAGACATATTTTTGATGATTATGATGATGGGATTGACACTTTCCCTATTTCCATTGGAACCAGTCCATTTATTTCTTTTGATGACTCCAATAGCTCAATTGTCAGAGTTGATTGTGAACCTCAAGTAGTTGTTGAAAATATATAGAATCATTCATAAATGTTCTCAATTATTTTGGTTTACTTAGACTTGGGTTGTTAAGGTTAGTAATAATCAAATTGATTTAGTATTGATCACAAATATGTTTTAGCTGACTTAACCGTTATGTGAATTTCTAATGTTTATTGGTTGCAGTTTTATTTGTATTGCATTTTCTAATTTGGAATTGAACTGTATTCAAACCTAGTCAAACAATATTTCTAACTTTTTAAACATTACAACTTGTATGATTTATTAAATCCAATCATGCTCTTATAAAACAATAGATAGCTAAATTACTAAGGAATCCCCTTATTCCCTCATATATTTAGTTTTTTTGGTTACACATTAGTTTTCTTTTTAAGGTTGGTAATATTCAAATTTATTTTGTATTGATCACCAATATGTTTTCGTTGACTTGTCCATTATGTGAATTTTCAATGTTTATTGGTTATAGTTTTATTTTAATTAAATTTTCTAATTTGGAATTGAACTGTATTCAAACCTATTCAAACAATATTTCTAACATGGTGAACATTACAACTTGTATGATTTATTAAATCCATTCAAGATCTTCTAAAACAATTGATAGCTAAATTACCAATGAATCCCCTTATTCTATCATAAATTTTGTTTTTTGGGTTACACATTAGTTTCCATTTTCTAATTAATTACATATTTGTTTTCAAAGTAGGAAATGCAGCCAACTGATGAGAGATGAAGGAAAAAATGATGGGGAACAATCATCGAATGGTGGAGTTGGGCATTCCACCATTAGTGCCTACAGTGAGTACTTTATTTCAAATATATATTTTTAAATAATATATAATGTCATGTGATTAATTTTTTTTGTAAACATTTTTGTAGGATCCACATATACGTCAACAGTTATTTGACAAGGATCCTAGTACTGGTCCTAGTACTTAGGCCGGTGGTACGAGGAGGGTTTGTACCAGAGGTGGATGAGCAGCTGCGCGTACCCGACTAGACGATGACCCTCCCTCTGACATGTCATCCTTCCCACTTTCTGATCCTGATGTGTCATTTGAGAAACATGGGATATTTAGGACTCCCTTGTTTTTTCCACCTTTTCCATCTTCTCGCCCATCATTTTCACATCCCATGATGATTCCCACTCCCCAGTAAGAATCTGGCCATATAATTGTCCCATCTTATTTTCCTTCTACTTCTATCTCTCCGAGATTTTATCTTCCATCATCTTCGACTCCTATACCACCACAGGGTGTTCCATCAGTTTCAATGGATCCAGCGGCGCTCAGCGATTAGACTGGCACATGTATATTTATAGAACCCTAACAAATTTTTATAGCAATATTTATTTTTATTATAACATGATTTGATAAATTATTTGTTTTTCTTTCATGACAGATACATATACTGAAAGGAGGTGGTGTCGGGGGTGTACACGCATGGGTTCAGTGTGGAACCGCCGCTCACAGGTTATGGTGGATTTTAATGAAGACAACCAAATGGTTGAGAAAACAGGGCAGTAATGTCGGAGTTTTTTAGCGACGCTTGCCAAATACTCCGACATCATTCCCGTCAGCCTGCTATTGTGGATAAATTTGCCACATGAGGTCAAGGATAGATCTTTGGAAGAGATATGGGTAAAAAAATTGTTGTATTTAATGCCCTGAATTATTTTTGTATTTATATTAATTAATATTTTGATGTCATCTTTGATTTAATTTTCCCGATGGTAAGGGTACATGACCAGAACATCTAAAGGATTTTGGCATTCTTTGAAGAGACTAAAAGAATTATTTGTATATTGGATAGCGTGTTAGAGTTGGAACTCAGTTAGAGGTTTTACCAGTTGTGGATGATTTCCCTATAGAGCAGTATCATCAGATGATTACTCATTGGACGAGTACCCAGTTTAAGGAATGAATTACATTTGAGGTATTTAAAAAATAACTTTCATGTTTTGCATTAATATTATAGTTTTCATTATCGAATTTTATTTAGGAATCTTCTGGAAAAAATAAAAAAACATTGATGCAAAAAAAATACCTTCACACACTAGGATGTACTTCGAAGCTGGATCATGAGTGGAAGCAGGTATGAAAAATCTTTATAAGTTTTCTTTATGAGTTAAATTTTATTTTGATTCCTCAATTATTTAATAATTTTCTAATTTTTTCATATAACATTATTTTTCAATGTCATTGTCGTGGAAAATACAGACTATTGAAGGACGTGTACCTCGAGAAAATTTGTTTTTCTCGAGTAGACGGAAAAAGGATGGAAGTGCCATCAACGAAGTGACTCAACAGCAGATTGTAAGTTTTAATCTGTTGATTTTATTTTTTACTATATATTTTATAACTTAATAATATATTTATATTTGTAATAGGCTTCTTTAGAGGCCCTCGATGCCCAAGAACCAGACAATTTTGGGCCAACTGATCACTTACATCAGGTGTTGGGATAGGAGCATCCTGGCAGAGTATGCTGCCAACCTAGGATAGCCCCAAAGAGGTATTGGCCCTCCTTAGGTACAAGTTGTAGTTCCACCGAGCTACAGAAAGTTAGGGAACAGGCAGAACAGGCTGAGAAAAGGGCCACAGATATGGCAGAACAGACTGGTAGGGAAAATAGTGCATTTATGAAATTTATTGAAGTTCTACGTCCAACACTTCCCGCAGAGGCCAGCCCAGATTTTGATAAATATATGTCATTGATACATTCTATATATGGTGCACCAGTTGGCAGTTCTAGTGGTGTTCAGAATGATGTATAGCTTGATTATTATGATGGTGAGGAGTCTGATGCAGAAGAGGGGAGATAGGTGGAGGGCGAGGAGGATGGTGAGGGCGAGAAGGAGGGTGAGGGCAAGGAAGAGGGCGCTGAGGAGGGCGAGGATGATGATGGGGATGAGGAAGAGGGTGATGATGATGGTGACAATGGGGATGGTGATGTGGGAAAAATTGATCTGTTACATTTTTGACAAATATTACTGAGATTTTATGTTTAATCTATTTTAGTTGTTGGTTTTATCTAGACCCGTATTATAGTATTGGAGTTGAGTTATTTTTATATATTGTCTGTTTTTATGGATTTTTTGTCTTTTAGTGGTTGTGTGTTTGGTATCTCCCTAGAAACCCCCCTCCTTCATGGACCTTGGAAAATCCCCCACCATCCTCCTTGGACCCCGGACAACCCCCTGGACAGCCCCCCACCCTCCTCCCTGAACCCTGGACATCCCCCCAGAAATCCCCCGGACAACCCCCCGGAGAGCCTCTCGGATAGCCCCCCCCACCCTCATCCTTGGACCTCGAACAACTCCCTGAACACCCCCCAGATATCCCCCCACATAGCCCCCACCCTCCTCCTTGGTTCTCGAACATCCCCCCGGACACCCACCGGACAGCCCCCCGGACATCCCCCCAGACAGTCCCCCACCCTCCTTGATTTCATTTACTACTAGAATAACTATAATATATAATTTATTTATTTTCATCATTATAACCAATGTAAGTCACATTTACACATCTAATCAATATCATATATTATTGTTATGTTATAAAAGAAATGTATTCATTGGGCATGGCATTGTTAGATTTAAAATGTTTCATAGCATGATAAACTAAAATCTAATCCATACAAAGAATGATATAAAAATATTCAATATGAATTTCCAAAAGATTTTAAGTAAATAAAATTCCACTAATAGACACATGAGGATTCTCATATGTGATGTGTACGAGTCAGCCCTTCCAAAATACAAGGCGCGGTGTGGCCGACACCATTCATAGTCTCTCTTTTGATTAAAATAGACATCATTTTAAGTGAAAACAACAACTGACGTATGAAAAACTGACCAATGCAGTCAAAATGTGTTCATAATTCAGTACAACGATCCAAGGGTCATATGTAATGTGTATGAGTCAAACTCGCCTCAATCCGAGGCATGGTGTGGTCGGGATCACTCTAAGTGTCTCTCTTTTGTTTAAAATGGACAACATTATAAGTACATATGGAAAGATGAAGAAACATATTATGATTGTGTTGATAGTTTAGCACAAGGATCTATTGGTCATATGTGGCGTGTAAGAATCAACCCCACCTTAATCTGAGATGCGGTGTGGCCGACACCACTCAAAGTGTCAGTCTTTTGTTTCAAAAGGACGTTATTTTAAGTGAAAAATATCAACTGGCATATAGAAAACTGAAAAAACACATTTGGATTATGTCGATGCTTTTGAAAAAAGATCCATGGGTAATATGTGATGTGTATGAGTCAACCCCGCCTCAATAGGAGACGTGGTGTGGCCAACACCATTCATAGTGTCTCTCATTTGTTTAAAATGGATATCATTTTAAGTGAAAACAACAACTGACGTACGAAAAACTGAACAAACTCATTCAAAATGTGTTGATACTTTAGAACAACGATACAAGGGTCATATGTGACGTGTACGGGTCAACCTCGTCTCAATCCGAGGCATGGTGTGGCTGGTATCACTCTAAGTGTCTCTATTTTTCTTAAAATGGACAACATTTTATGTTTATATGGAAAACAGAACAAACAGATTCTGATTTTGTTAATAATTTAGCACAACGATCCATGGGTCATATGTGAGGTGTAAGAATCAACACCGCCTCAATCTGAGGAGTAGTGTGGCCGAAACCACTCAAAGTGTCTATCTTTTGTTTCAAAAGGACGTCATTTTACATGAAAAACATCAACTGGCATATGGAAAACCGACCAAACGCATTCTGATTGTGTCGATACATTAGGAAAATGATCCATGGGTCATATGTGATGTGTAATAGTCAACCTCGCCTCAATACGAGGCATGGTGTGGCCGAAACCATTCATAGTGTCTCTCTTTGGATTAAAATAGACATCATTTTAAGTAAAAACAACAACTGACATACGAAAAACTGACCAAACGCATTCAAAATGTGTTGATACATCAGAAAAATGATACAAGGGTCATATGTCACCTGTACATGTCAACCTCGCCTCAATCCGAGGCACGGGGTTCCCAGGATCACTCTATGTGGCTCTCTTTTGTTTAAAATGGACAACATTTTAAGTACATACGGAAAACTGACCAAACGGATTCTGATTGTGTTGATACTTTAGCATAACGATCCATGGTCATATGTGACATGTACGAATCAACCCCGACTCAATCTAAGACGAGGTGTGGTCCGTACCACCCAAAGTGTCTACCTTTTGTTTCAAAAGGACCTCATTTTAAGTGAAAAACATCTACTGGCATACAGAAAAACCGACCAAACACATTTGGATTGTGTCGATACATTAGGAAAATGATCCATGAGTCATATGTGACGTGTACGAGTCAACCCTGCCTCAATATGTGGCTCGTTCTGGTAGACACCATTAATAGTGTCTCTCTTTTGTTTAAAATGGACATCATTTTATGTGAAAACAACAACTAACGTATGAAAAACTGAAAAACACATTCGAAATGTGCCGATTCTTTAGGAAAATTATCCAAGGGTCATATGTGATGTGTACGAGTCAACCCCACTTCATTTCGAGGCACGGTGTGGACATGATCACTCTAAATGGCTCTCTTTTGTTTAAAATGGACAACATTTTAAGTACATACGGAAAACTGACCAAACAGATTCTGATTGTGTTTATACATTAGCACAATGATCCATGGGTCATATGTGATGTGTTTGAATCAACCCCTCCTCAATATGAGACGCGGTGTGGCTGACACCACTCAACTTGTCTGTCTTTTGTTTCAAAAGGACATCATTTTAAGTGAAAAACATCAACTGGCATATAGAAAACTAGCCAAACAAATTCGGATTGTGTCGATGCTTTATCACAACATTCCATGGGTCATATGTGACGTGTACGATTCAACCCCGTCTCAATACAAGGCATGGTGTGGCCAATACCATTCATAGTGTCTCTCTTTTGTTTAAAATGGACATCATTTTAAATGAAAACAACAACTGATGTACAGAAAACCGACCAAACGCATTTGAAATGTGTTGATGCTTCAGTACAATGATCCAAGGGTCATATGTGACATGTATGAGTCAACCCCGCCTCAATCCAAGGCACGGTGTGGTCGGGATCACTCTATGTGGCTCTCTTTTGTTTAAAATGGACAACATTTTAAGTACATAGGTAAAACTGAACAAATGGATTCTGATTGTGTTGATAAGTTAGCACAATGATCCATGGGTCATATGTAATGTGTACGAATCAACGCCGTCTCAATCTAAGATGCGGTGTGGTCGGGACCACTCAAAGTGTCTGTCTTTTGTTTTAAAAGGACACCATTTTACGTGAAAAACATCAACTGGCATACAGAAAACTGACCAAATGCATTCGGATTGTGTCGATACATTAGCACAACGATCCTTGGGTCATATGCGATGTGTAGGAGTCAACCCCATATCAATACTAGGTATGGTGTGGCCGACACCAATCATAGTGTCTCTCTTTTGTTTGAAATGGACAACATTTTAAGTGAAAACAACAACTAACATACGAAAAACTGACCAAACGCATTCGAAATGTGTTTATACTTTAGGAAAATGATCCGAGGGTCATATGTGATGTGTAAGAGTCGACGCCGCCTCAATCCAACGCACGGTGTGGCCGGGATCACTCTAAGTGGCTCCCTTTTGTTTAAAATGAACAACATTTTAAGTACATATGGAAAAATGACCAAACGAATTCTAATTGTGTTTATACATAAGCACAATGACTCATGGGTCATATGTGATGTGTAAGAATCAACCCTGCCTCAATATGAGACGCGGTGTGGCTGGAACCACTCAAAGTTTCTGTCTTTTGTTTCAAAAGGATGTCATTTTAACTGAAAAACATCAACGAGCATACAGAATACCGACCAAACGCATTCATATTGTTTTGATGCTTTAGAAAAACCATCCATGGGTCATATGTGATGTGTACGAGTCAACCCTGCCTCAATACGAGGTGTGGTGTTTCCGACACCATTCATAGTGTCTCTCTTTTGTTTAAAATGGACAGCATTTTAAGTGAAAACAAAAAAATGTCGTACGAAAAACTGACCAAAATCATTCGAAATGTGTTGATGCTTTAGTGTGGCCGGGATCACTCTAAGTGGCTCTCTTTTGTTTAAAATGGACAACATTTTAAGTACATATGGAAAACTGATCAAACGGATTCTAATTGTATTCATTCTTTATCACAATGATCCATGGGTAATATTTGACATGTATGATTTAAATCTACCTCAATCTGAGACGCGGTGTGGCTGACACCACTCAAAGTATCCATCCTTTATTTCAAAAGGACAACATTTTAAGTGAAAAAACATCAACTGACATATGGAAAACTGACCAAACACTTTCGAATTTTGTAGATACTTTAATACAACAATCCATGAGTCATATGTTATGTGTACGAGTCAACCCCGCCTCAATACGAGGTGCGGTGTGGCTGACACCATTCATAGTGTCTCTCTTTTGTTTAAAATGGACATCATTTTAAGTGAAAACGACAACTGACGTACGAAAAACTGACCAAACGCATTTGAAATGTGATTATGATTTACGACAAAAATCCAAGGGTCATATGTCATGTGTATGATTCAACCCCGCCTCAATCTGAGGCACGGTGTGGTTGGGATCACTCTAAGTGGATCTCTTTTGTTTAAAATGGACAACATTTTAAGTACATACAAAAACTGACCAAATGAATTCTAATTGTGTTAATACTTTATAAAAACAATCCATGGGTCATATGTGATGTGTACGAATCAACCCCGCCTCAATCTGAGTTGTGGTGTGGCTGGCACCACTCAAAGTGTCTGTCTTTTGTTTCAAAAGGACGTCATTTTAAGTGAAAAACATCAACTGGCATACAAAAAACCAACCAAACGCATTCATATTGTCTTGATGCTTTATCACAACAATCCATTAGTCATATGTGATGTGTACGAGTCAACCCTACCTCAATACGAGGCATGGTGTGGCCGACACCATTCATAGTGTCTCTCTTTTGTTTAAAATGGACTTCATTTTCAGTGAAATCAACAACTGATGTACGAAAAACTGACCAAACACATTTGAAATGTATTGATACTTCAGGACAACGATCCAAGGGTCATATGTGATGTGTAAAATTCAACCCCGCCTATATCTGAGGCATGGTGTGGTCGGGATCACTCTAGGTGGCTCTCTTTTGTTTAAAATGGACAACATTTTAAGTACATACAAAAAACGTACCAAACAGATTCTGATTGTGTTGATACTTTAGAACAACGATCCATGGGTCATATGTGACATGTACAATTCAACCCTGCCTCGATCTGAGATGCAGTGTGTCCAGCACCACTCAAAGTGTCTGTCTTTTTTTTCAAAAGGACATCATTTAATGTGAAAAACATCAACTGGAAAAAGGAAAACCGACCAAATGAATTCGGATTGTGTTGATACTTTAGGACAATGATCGATGGGTCATTTGAGACGTCTACGAGTCAAATCCATCTAAATCCAAGTCCCGGTGTGGCATGTACCACTCTAACTGTGTCTCTTTTGTTTAAAATGGACACGATTATAAGTGAAAAAAACAACTGGCATACGGAAAACAGACCAAAAGCATTCAGAATCTGTTGAAATTTTAGGAAAACGATCCATGGGTCATATGTTACGTTTACGAGTCAACCGCGCCTCAATCCAAGTCGTGGTGTGTTAGGGACCACCCAAAATGTCTCTCTTATGATTAAAGTGGACAACATTTTAAGTGCATACGGAAAACCAACCAAATTGATTCTGATTGTGTTGATATTTTAGCACAAATATCCGTGGGAAGTTTGTGATGTGTACGAGTCATCCTCGCCTCAATCTGAGGTGCGGTGTGGCCATCACGATTCAAAGTGTCTTTCTTTTATTTAAAAAGCACTACATTTTAAGTGAAAACAACAAATAGCATACGGAAAACTGACCAAACGTTTTCGGAATATGTTGATAATTTAGGACAATGATCGATGGGTCATTTGTGACATGTACGAGTTAACCTCGCCTCAATCTAAGGCATGGTGTGGCTGGTATCTCTCTAGGTGTATGTATTTTGTTTAAAATGGACATCATTTTAGGTAAAAAATATATGGTATATGAAAAACCGATCTAATTATGAATGGAATTCCAGATTCCCCATATATTTGTCATCTAAATTTTAAATTGAATTCTAAATGAATTATGTATGTTTATAATTATGTTATTAATTATAATTTAATTATGGATGTGTATAGTTCCAGGATGCATTATATGTTAAATGTGTATGAATTTGTTCTCTATATGTATGTGTTAGTTGGTTATTGTAGGTACGATAATTGTATATGTATGTGTAAATTTATTTGAGGAGAAATAATTGGATTGAAAATTAGAGGGAATACACAAAATGACACATGCTGTGAAAATTGCACAAAATAAGTGCTACTGTGTAAATTACAGGATGCTGTAATTTGCACAGCATAGAGTATGCCAACGATTTCAAACCATTGGCATAGCCTCTCTGAGGTTTTATTTACCAACAGTTCATAGAACTGTTGGGAAAGAAGAGAGTTCTTCCATTTCCCAATGGTTCAAGCCAAACCTCCCAACGGTTTGGCACAACCATTTGGATAGGTTAATTTTTTCCCAACCTATCCCAATGGTTCACTGTAAACTGTTGGGAAAAGCTTTCCCAAGGGCTTACATCCCTACGGTTTGCAGAACCGTTGGTATAACATATACCAACTTTTCTACAGCCTTTCCCAATGGTTCAGAACTGTTGTAAAAACTTGTATTTCCAGTAGTGGCACCATTATTATACTCAAAAAATGTACTTTCACTCATTGATTTCCATCTTTTCCTTTTATAAAATTACAAAAAATGTAATTTCCCTAACTTATAAAATTATAATTAAAACACCCCTTTATTGAACTCTATGTATTAGATGTCCTCTTCATCCTCTACCAATTTTAAATCTCCTTGATCCAGTAAAAAAATTACACTGACCATTTATCATTGTTAAATAACTAAATCATCTGTTTCAGGTAGATCCTCCAAAAGATGTTGAAAATATTCAATCTGAATATTAATAGATTCTTATCATTTTTGTCTCCATCATTTCAATTCAAATATAATTTACCAAATTCAATATAAATATATTTTTCATAATATTATAATAATATTTTAATACCTTATAAGTTTTTCCATTATCTCCCCCACCACCTCTAATGAGAACTAAAACATTATTTGTGAAAACATACAGACTAGTACCTCCATGATGTGAAGTATATCATTTCTCATAACTAAAAATACTGGATTATTATAAAATATATTTTAAATAAATAAAGATAATATTTTGAAAATTCTTAGTATTATTGATAAATAAATCATTTTCTTTCTTCCTCTATTTCTATAGAAAATTAAAATTTCACAACTATTTATATCTGAATGTCAATCTCCAAAGAACGATTTACCTTTTTTTCAACTCTAAACTAAATTGATAATTAAAATAATTTTAAAGTTAATTAAAATGGCTTAAATTGCATTATTAATGTTCTGGTGTTGTTTTGTTAATATTTTTATTATTATTAATATCCACATGATTTCTTGATTAATTTACTGAAATGAAATCATCATTGATTCCATCTTCATGAATCATCATTGAAATTTTCACTGTATTAAATTTTTTAACAATAAAAAAATTATAAATAATATATCAACATTCATTTGATAATATAGTACCGATGAACGTGAAACCAAAAAAGTTGTGTTGTTATTAACATTTTAAAGAAATCACAAAATAAGGATAATATCGAAAATCTGATGATGAAAATAATCTATAAAAATAAAAAAATGTATAATATATGATTATAAATAAATATTATAAATGTTTTTTTATATTATTATTGTTATTATATAAGATATTATGTTGGTTATGTTTATTATACTGATGTTTAATATTCATTTTGGGAAGTTGAGAGTAAAGGTATGGGATTTATCATATCAATATTAATCCTTTTAGATATATTTCATATTCAGAGGTTTATTTATTATTCTGTCATTATATGTCTACCTATGGATTTAATTTTTCTAAAATTTAATATTTTATTTTTGAGATTTACCGATTTAATTCCTGAATAAAAATTAATGTATTTTCATTCAAATGATACAGATGTCCAAATATATTTTCATTAATAAACGTATTTTTTGATTCTTCACAATTCCCCTTGAATATCATTACACAATGTTTTTTTTTCAATCTTATAATTGTATTATATTCCCCTCCATACTTTTTTTTGAGAATTGCACTTCAAAATCAGAAACGTATTTCCTGATGAATTTTCTTGCCTCAAAAATATTGATCATGTTAAGAAATATTTTCATCCTCTCCAAATATGTACATAATATTATCTTCCAATATTACATATTTTCTCCAATATATATGATTAATATTTTGGAATCTGAATGTATATTGTTTTGAGATTTCCTAAAATTTATCCTTTCCTTTAATTGAATGGTTTATTTATCATTCATTTCATGAATAGGGTTTCAATAATGTTATTTAAAAAAATTATATTCTTTAATTTTAATATAATATATTTTATCATCCATTGTACAATTTCTTTGATTAATTTTTTTTATTATTACAAGATCCATTATTATTATTTTTCTCAATGTAATGATAGGAAATTTCATTATTTTAATTTCTTATAAATTATATTTTTTAAAGTGAATTAAAATATAACATTTTTTGATATTATGGAAAATTTTTTATGAAATATATTTTCATGACTTCACTTATATTATCTTCATGATTTATAAAATAACATTCTCATATAAATAGGTGTTTTTGGAATCACCATCCACATTATTTTATGAATGTTTTACTATTATTGGAAGATATTTTTTGTTTGAAAATCACATAATTATTGATTTCATTTTAAAACTGGGTATAAGATTGATAGGATGTTGAATTTATTTTGTCTATGGAAAAATGTGTGTGGATTATAATTATGAGAAACAATGGGTCTATTAAATCATTAAGATGTGTTTTCACTAACAAATCCATAAGCCATGTTTGGAATGTTTAATCCTTGACATGGGTTTCTTCTTTTTAATCCCTAAGATGGGTTATGACCATTGAATTTATTAAATTCATTGGTTATGGTTATATATCTCATGATTTAAAAATGGTCTATAAATATTGACAATAGAGTAGATAAGGGTCCCTAGTATGTGTTGCTTATTTTAGTATCATGTCACATAAATTGATTCTAAGTCCACAATATAATATATCAGATGATTTTTATGTATAAACCAGAATATAATTATTTATTATTATTATGTTTTTTACCATGTTACTCATTATTCTTCCCTATATTATTAACTAATATGAAAATAGATCTGGAGGATTTGGAAAGGCATATTTCCACTTCATTTTATTCTTTTAAAAAATTTGGGCCTAGAGTTCCCCCTCATTTCTCTTATATATGAGATATGTAGAATGAAGTAATTATATTTTGGTAACCTTTAAATTTTTCTATAAAATGAGGGAATCTCTTTAGGTACTATATTGATTCATGTTGTACCGAGATATACTCTCTAATATTATAACTATTGTCTCTTGTTCTATTCAATGTGAAAAGTTTATAGCATTCTCTTCACTGGAACTACTTTTATCTTTTCCTCCCCATGGATTACTATAAATGGGACAGAATTTGATATGTTTGTCACCTTATAGGTTAAATAAATAACTTTTATTAAATGTGTTACCTTTTTAGCCCCCAAAATATATTATTATCTGATAAATAATAACTCCCCCAACATAAACATCTAATATTTTAAGGGTGTACATTGGAGGACCAAAAAACCACACTTGATGAATTTAATCAATAGTATATCTTGTATTCTATCATGTATCAATATGAATTTATTTAGTGAGGATTCAGGTATACCAATACTATTAGGATATGGTGGTTTTATCAACGCCCATTAAAGATTTTTCACGGTCTACTTATATCAAAATATTAATAATATGGTCGCTTCTGAATCTAGTTTATTTGTTGTGATTCAAGCCATTAAATATATTTTTCATCATGGAAGGAAGGTTCTCTATACTAATTCAGATTCAATATTTTTTGCAGATCCATGAAATACCCAATATAGAAATGTAATATTATGAATCACCCATCCTAGGTTCACAGTCTTAATGCCACTATTCGACTCATATTGAAAGACATACATGTATACAGGGAAGCTATCCAAGTAGTTAATTCCTGATTAAAATGAGTGAATGTAGAGGCATGTCTGATGTTTTAATTTGCTATCAATGATTTGCACTCAAATTTTATTTAAGTGCATGTTAACTATGAAATGCAATCCCACTTATGTAAACCCCCTTTTTAATTCAATTGGATTACTTTTTTTTATAAAAGTTAGTTTAGGAATAGATTAATCTTGTACGGAAACATTATGCACAATACCATAGATTTTATAATGTTATTATAAAGTAACCATGATATGAAAATTCATAAAACATTTTTCATAACCTTAGGTGTATTTTGGGTGAAAATTTATGAATTGAAAAAAATGGACTTATGAAAATAAGGTTTAATATATTCATACACAAATATTATTTTACTGGAATAAAAACCATTTTTTTCATTTAATTTAATTAAATATTAACATGATAAATTTTTTCAGTTTCATTAAAATTTATATAGCACATATTTTTTAGTAATGAAACAATTATTTATATAAAAATAAGTGAAAATGTAAATTTTAACCTAAACTAAATTTCTATGCATAAAGATATATTTTATATAAAAAATTATTTTAAAGAAATATTTTGATAATATAAAAATTAATTTTTCTCACCCATGTAATTTTTAATGTAAAATATATTTTTAAAAATTAAAATCAGCAAATAAAATGAGTAAGTAATTTATGTTTTAATTATTTTAATTATAAAACATTACATTTGGTAAAAATGAGTTACCATTGAAAAAGTAACACATAGTGAATGTTATAACTAATTATGAGATACCTAATATTCTATAAATCAAATATAACAACTTGTAGTTAAAGGTTTCATTGACTTGGTCCTTATAAAATATCAATTATCATCAAAATTATCTGTCAAGATCCATGAATGGAGACTTATGACTTTTTATTATAATAAAATTCCACTCACATCCCTTATAAACACAAGCTTCCACCACCCGTTCATATAAACTATTAAAAATATAAATCCTCTTCAAAATATTCCAATATTAGTTTCCATATATCCCTTATAATACATTTGTTTCCCCTTTCCATGCCCTTGTTCAATGTCCCGGGGCTCAGGAGATTTGGAATGGCTGGGGATCAACTTTAGAGCTGTTCCCGGACCCCGCCTCAGATCTCACAGCTCTCCTGATGCGATGGTACTCCTCCTTTTCGCCGGCTTACGTAGGCGCCCTGTGCATTGTGGCTTGGATTATCTGGAATAGGCGGAACGAGGCCATCTTCAATCATTTCCGGAGGCCCCCCAGGTTTTGGATTGACCGGGCATTGTCATGGATTGCGGTTTGGCAGAACCACCCTGAACAACAAAGACTTTCCACTCACCCTCCTCTTCCCCAACATTGGTGCCCCCCACCGGAAGGGATTATTAAGATCAATGTGGATGCCTCTCTCCCTAAGGATGGCCCAGTTGGACTAGGTTTACTGGCCCGGGACAACCTGGGAAATCTCATCGCTGCCAAATACGAAGCACGTCATGCACTTTGGGAGCCCTCAGTCGCGGAGGCCGCCACCATCCTTGCTGGATTAAACTTCGCAAAAGATTGCGGTTGGGACTCCATTCACATCGAATCCGACTGTCTCACTGTAATCAATGCCATCAATCTCACTGACGGCGGGCTTCAATCTTTCGGTCCCATTATCCGGTGTATTCATTCGCGGAGACAAGGCTTCAATTACTGCAATTTCTCATTTATTAAAAGGGAAGCGAACGAAGCCGCTCACAAGATGGCAGGCATTGGCCCTCCCTATGAGGATGTGCTCTGGTTCAATCATTTTCCATCGTGGTTATGCACTTGTATTTCTGCTGATCTCCATCATTAATGGATCCGTCTTTTTTTGTTAAAAAAAAAAAAAAAAAAACTTTTCTTTCAGAAAATTATTTAAACGAGGTCCACATAGATTGTGTCTTAATGAATGCCAGATAAAATTATATCGAAAAGAAATTATATAATTTGAAATATTTATAATGAATTAATTCTATTACATTGTATTATCTGGGAATTAGGATTTTATCAATTAATGATAATCGACATAGAGATATTAAATAATTATTTAAAAAAATCACTTACATCTGATGATGTAAATAAAAAATAATTTACTATCACATTGTTAATAAATAAATATAATTGAAATGTAAAAAACATTATATATGTCAATAAGGATCTAAATTTATTTATTATGATAGTTTAATGTATTATATGGGATTTTAAATTACATTGATGGAATACAATATTAAATATAAGGGGTTTATCACATTTTTCCCTTCTCATATATGTTATATCCATAAATGTTTTTATTTTTTTATTGAATGTAATAACCAATAGATGTATATTTGTTATGTATAGTTACTGTATAGTAAATAATACATCCATTACAGGTAATATTTTCAATGAATTTTTATTCAATGTTTCTATTTCCTAAATAAATTTTAAGGAAAAAACATACATTCTTGGGACTTAATTAATCCACTAAACTATGGTTATAAAATATTTTTTTCTAATATCTGGAAATATATTATTTCCTTTAAAACATAATTTCAATGTAATTTAACTCTGAAATAAAATATTTCATCATTTACATATTTATTTTAGTATAAAATTTGATAATTCTTTGAATATTACCCAACCTATTCTAATAAGAACATTTTCTTACATATTCATATTCACTCATTCTGTTATAGTCCTCCACATATAAATTTAAATAAAAATATTTATTTATTTTTATGATCTTCACTTTTCTCTTAAATGATATTCATATGTATAAATTATCACCCTATTATTGTGTTATTCAACAATATTATTTTTCAAATGTTAAAATATATATTTATTTTAATATTTTATAATTTCTAATTCATTCAATATTTTTTATAAAGATAGTTAATTCAAAAAACTAAAATTATCAAGATTTATTTAAAATTATTTTTTTAAAATTTCATCTTTTCAATTACACAAAAATGATTATTTCAAAAATGACATCAAACTTCTCTTTTTATGATATAATTCAAACTGTTTTATAATATCTCTCTTTAAGACTTCTCTCCCATTTTACACATTGTCTCAAAAATATATATCTCCCATGTATTTAGGTTTAATATATCACGATGTAAATGAATTCCTGAAATAATTCATTTGGGTGATTGAATTTATAAATATCAATCGATCTAATTATTCAACTCAATCTATCTTGTAAATTTTAGAAAATTTACAAAACACATTTTATTTCATTGCTTATTTGTAAAAATATATTGGATTAATTTAGATTTTGGGAAAATGTGTATTTATTATAACTATGTTATGGGTTCTATTTGTTAAAGCCTAAATATTGGTTGTGATTGTGAAATCCCCAACATGAATTAGGTCAGTTAAATCCTATATATGCATTGTGTCCATTTAATCAATTATATGAGTTGGGTTTGTGAAATACCTCTAATAAATTAGGTATGGTTTAATACCTCATGAGAAAGAAATGGATCGTGAGTTATGATAGTCAACTCACTAATAGTATATGAAATCTTATGTGTGAGTAAATAATAGGTAAGATGAAGTGATTATTGACCCACCATATAGTTGATCATAGGATTTTTATGCCTATGACACTAGGAAATTTTTTCTATGATTATTTATATTCCATTGTTTCTTATTTTGTTTCTCTGCACTTTTATTTTATGTTATAATAATTTCTCTTCATTGATAAAATTTATTTGACAAATTGTTTTTCCTATTCAATTGTACATGTTGACCATTAAAATTATATAATATTATATCATGATATTTTAACTACATAATATGTTATGATTAATTTAACTAAATATGAATCACATCCTTTTGTATATCAGGTTCTTTTGATCTAACCCTTGATGATATGTAGATTATATTTTCCATTATTGAGAATTTATTATCACCCCTTATTTATGTTTCTATATCACTATGTATTTATGATGTGTATAACCTAGATAATTTCAATGAGACAATCTAGTAAGGTGAAATTATAGTGAAATGGTTATTGTAAAAAAAAATCTCGCTAATATCCAAAGACATTATGCCTTCTGGTTCTCAGACACTGTGATTATTATGAGATTTAATAAAATCATTATGGAAATATATGTATATTTATTTTGAGTCACTCAATTTGTATTGAATCTAGTGTCTAAATAATTATTTCACACCACTCTGAGGATTTTATTTCAAGGGATGCTCATTCAATCCTATGGTAATAGAGGATCTTGGATGATCCAAAATGACAATAAAGACCTAAATATAATATAATGAAATTTGTTCGAGTTTTATCTTATATTTCTTATCATATTCAATGGGTTGGAATAAAAAATATGTATTTCAAATTTGATGACTGGACATTAAAATTCCCCTAATAAAGATGATATAGAATTTACGTGCCACTTAAGAAATTTTAATGTGGAGATGAAAAATAACCTTAGATAACCATTACGATAACTATTGTAATTGATCTCATTTTAGAATGTCTGATTCCATAAATTAAATAACATAGAAGAGAATATAAATACGTTTTTAGATATTTAGATAGAGATTGAGTAATCCATGTTGATATGTAGGTGATACCACATAATTAATGATTGGTGGTGGACAACGAAGAGTTAGACGTGAATTTTTAATGAATTTTCAATTTAATGTTATAAATAGACATTTTATATGGATTCATATAATATTAAAAAGGGATATATCCTCCTAGATAGGGTCCAAATAACTACCATAATAGAATTTATAATGATACAAATGTTTTGGTGGTTTTGAATACAAAAAAATGATATTCCTTCCAAAAAAACATGAAATATTTTATAGATACTTGAACAAATATTCCTAGGTGTAATGAGTTGTGAATTTGGGGTCAATTGAGGGGATTAATAAGGGAGAAAACATTGTATAAATTGTAAAGGAACGTGAGGTATATATAATGGTGATTGATTTATTTTGTGAAACATTTCATTAATTAAAAAATATATTGTTGATTTATATATAAGTATTATAATTATTTTGATATGTTTCAAAGAGTAAAAGTGTGGATAGTGAATTACAATCATTATACACTTGAGGTTTTCCATATGATCAATATGGTTTGTGATCTATTATTTTTATACATATCTCCTATGGTTTATTAATTTATATATAAATTTTAGTTTTATATTTATCATGAAGATCCAATTTATACTACTCATCTTTAGAATGATATTTTATTATTTATTTTTATAATTACTACTTATTCACCCCCAACACGTTGGTTTCAACTCTAACTAAGGCCTCTCAACGACTTATACTGATCATTCATTTGATCTAATAATCTTGATCTGATATAATTTAATGTTTTAAACCATTAATATATATGTCTATATATATATATATCTCTCTCTCTTTTTAAATTGAATGAGTACAAAATGATATCAAATAGTAATGATGTTATTCATAATAGTAAGAATAATGGATGAAAAAAAAATAAACATATTTTATTTAGAGTTATTTGGAAAATAGATGTTGAAATACATTTATAGTTTCTCCCATATCAACATAGGAATTGGAAGTGGGTGAATCCTCCCCTTTGGAATGAGATGAATTGAAAAAAAATTGGTATAGTATGAATAAAAATGTAAAACCTATTATCTCCCTCATCAGGTTATATCACCAAATTTTTTCTCAATTATATATATAAATATTTGGAATTCTTATGTAAATATTGAACAATAGTCTTCTATTATAATAAAAAATTTCATTCTATCATGGTTATGTGTGATAGAAACACAATCTTTTTCAAAATATTATAAATTGGTAAATTTAAATGAATATATTTTATATAATTCTGACATTTTTTAAATAAAATTATACCACATATACCTATATGATTTTTATTTTCATCATTAATTATTAGATCATTTTTGAAATATTTTATTTTATCAAATTCGTATGATTTCAGTGTCTATCCATTAGTTATCCCTAATGACATTGTCAATTTTAGTCCTCTATATGAATAAGGTGGCATGATAATTTCTGTTGAGATAACCAGCAACCAATTTTCCATTATAATTTAATAATTTATGGAGAAATCATAATCTATTTTCAACACTAAAAGTTGTTATTTTATCATATTTGACTCTTTAAAAATCAATATATACTATAATGTTGTTTAAACGACACACACACACACATATGTATATAACAAAATTTTATCCATTTAGGGAATTAAAAAAATCATGAATAAAAATATACTCAATTTTATTAAAATCACGAATCTAATAATTTTTATCATGGGAAAATAATTAATGTATGGAATATGTTTTCTAATTTACCTTTTTGATGAGAACACATCTGAAGACTTTCTTTAATGAAACAGGTAAAAACATGAAACATTTTCTTTTAATAGATATATACTTTTCCCTATTTTTTTACTTTGTTTCATGTTGATACATGCATGGGTAAAAGCCTGAGGGAATTGTATATTAAATTAATTTCATATGTGGTATTTTGCGAAACATTTATTAAAATATTATGTTCTACAACATAATGAACACGTTGTAAATTTTTTGAATTTAATTTAATGGTTTGGTATACAATGTAGTGTTTCGATAATATTGAAAATATTCCATAGAAGTTGTTGTTTAATCATAGTATGGTGGTTCATAAGAGGTTGTTCCATATTTCCTCAACCCATACCAAACACCTGGATCCACTTTAGTTATAGATGGTTATTCTAAATTCTAGTAATTTGGAGTTAAATCCCTAAAAGAAGTTGTTATGATCATGTATTTTGGGACAACATTTTTAAATTTACAAGTTCCATTTTAGGATTAAATAAAGGTATTCAAATTTTATTGAAACCTTTAACGGCCCAATATTATTCCCCTATTCAATAATCTATGTGGATTCAGTTTTCCAAAAGTTCTACAGAGAGAAAACCACACTCTAGTCTACATATATGAGCCAGGGTGAAAACCTTTTTACAATGTTGGATCCACCCCCACACTATATTTTTCTTCTTGTAGCACTGATGTGTGATGTGGTGTACCATCCTACACTATGGTATCTATTCATTCACTCCCTTCATATTTCATCCCCTTACTTGCTTCATGCAGACCGCTATATTTACCAATTTCTTTATTCCACCCTTTTGGAACTGACATTGAACATTCTTCTATTGAATGGACTTAGTTGTTTTTTCCTATACCCCTTTGAATTATTGATCCTATCCTTACTCAAGAACCCATGAATTGTTTTATTGTTCCAATTCTAGAAGTCCCAGATGTGTTATTGTGTTTCGATTGGTGTGTGAATGTATTTTGAGGTATAAAAACATCGATGGACATGGATATTTACATGGACACCCATAAATTAACATGTTACTTTCCTAATTAGTATTTCACTAAATTTTTTTCCATTATATGATATATTGTTGCTAGAATAACTAGTTTTCATTATTTAATTGTTATAGTATGTGGATATGAGTATCTTATAAGAATGTTATAACATTTCATGTTTATGAATTGTTGAGATGGAAGGATTCAATATTTGAAGATGATTTATAAGTTGGATTTATGACTATTTTTTATATGTCATGATATGTTCTATTGATATTATCTTGATATTCCTAGTAATGTATTGAATTTACATTGTGGTATGGTGCTTGGAGGATGTGAAATGTGATTTTTGTTGTATATTATCTCATGGGTAAGTGTCTTTGGTGATTTCAGATGATGATAGTGGAGCCCGATAGACTCATGGAATGGGAATAAATCAATGCATAGTGGATTTCAAGTGTATGTGGTGATACTCAATGCCTTTTATATTCTCTACTAACTTAGTTACTCAATGCCTTATTGAGTTAAAAGTAGCATAACACTCGTTGAATTTTGGATTCATGAGTGGAATACAGAAATAATTATGGATAACTAGTTTAACCACATAATGAAATATGGATTTACTGTGGAATACTGATAAAAATGAGGACATTCTATGATCATTTAACTTGGTATCTTTCTTCTATCATATAACTGAATAATGTATGGGTTGGGTTTTTTTGGCTCCATGGTTAGCAAACAAATTCCAAATTTTAAATTGTTTGTTTAGGATAGTTATACTTTCATTATTGTTATATAATAAAATTGTTATACATGGGAACTCTAGGTCGAGGATGAATCAGGGGTTTCCTACTGAGTGTTGTACTAACAACCTAATTGGGTATTTTCATGAACATGTATATTTCATGAGGTATCTAGTGATTGATAAGGCCCATGTATGGGATGGAAAAGAAAAGGATATTAGAGTATGTTGGAGACCATAATAGTCATAGATGACCCTTGTAGTAGATTTATTTATTTATTGACCTGTAGCTTTTCATAAGGACACAATTTCCACTTTGGGATCCAATTTTTTAATAATATTCATGCCAATTTTCTATATATTTAAATTGATTATCTACCATATTATTTAGTAATAATTATTGATCTTTTGAAATAATTATTATGGTATTGTGTCCCCCTAACAGACACAGACCCTCGCTAATAATATGAATCCACCAATGTGAATGGAGGTGTGCATGCGGTTATTGTACATTTTCCTTAGGCCTGATGGTTCATATAAGGATATTAAGAATTTGTATTGTAGAATTAGGATTCAAAAACTATTATTTTCTCTTTACCATGATATGGAATAGGGAATAAGGATACATGATGTTTTGAACTCGTGTTGTAGAATAATGAGGGTGTCTGAACAATCATGTATAGTGGACATCTAAGTTACCATAATTGGGAAAATTATGTTTTTTCATTACCATTTATTAAATTCACCTTGTTTGATACACATGTTGTTGGGTTGTGATTTTCATTATTTTGGTTGTGTTAGAGTATGATAAATGGGCACATAATATCGCATTCCATATATATCTACACCTATTTTAGTTTGACATGGTAGTCCTTCAATAAAATTCATTTTTACAATACATTTTTGATATTTTCTACACAATATTAATATATTTTTTATTCCATGCTGTTATGATGTATTTTTATTTAAATTACATTGTAGAACTATACATTTATTTGTGTTAGAATATATATGATTACTATAATTAACGTTCATTTGTGGATATTGGGGTTTGTTTTATGAGGGTATACATTAGATTATGGGTATAACCATATGTGGACCTTGTGTAAAACCAGAATTTAATTAATATATGTTTTTTTCTAAATAATTATTCATGATAAAGTGATAACTCCTTATAGAAATTTTTTGATACCACCATCCATGAAGGGTTCTCCAAATCACATCATCATGCATTCCCTTATGGTTCATGTGGAAATAACACTACATCTAATGGGTTTCACCTAGTTGATATCCATGTCTTGGGATTCACTAATTATATGGTTAATTAAGATCTATATTTAAAACTCTTAACTCGTCTATCTCTCTATTCCATTGGAGTTCCTGAGGATAATGAGGGTCTAATTCAGTTTTTTGAGAGTATCATCGATCTAGTTTATAGCCCTGTGGATAAAATAGTGAATATACTGACCTTTATGTTATAATAAATCATTGGATACTTGTGGAATGTAATACCTTGGGCTGGGGTATTAGAGGGTCTCACATGGGTGACATTCAAGGAAAACTTCATTGATTATTTACATTCAACTATGATGAAGCTAGACCAAGCAATGAAGTTTAGGGATATTCGATAGTAAGTGGTGATAGTTACTATATATTTATAATGATACAAAAATTTTATAAATTCCCTCTATTTTATAGAAATGAATTGAATAATCCACAAAATTTTGAGAGTGTTATTCTACTTGTGTTAAAAAACAAGTTCATGAAATAATAACTACCAACATATACACAGGTTACCCCTAACGCCCCAATTATATAGATGTGTTTGGAAGAGGATCGAGTAACAAGATTCCACACACCCATTGTTACAAATAATGGTGGACGTCCTAATCTGATGGTGATTTACACCTCTTGGAATTTTCATAAATGGTTTCAAAATTATATATGTAATATGATGATATGGTGTAGACTAGTTCATTATAGGGACAAATTTTAAAGTCTTGATTTATTTTTTCACGTCGTTGTTAAGGAAATGTTGTGAGAATTTCTGGATAATGATCCACTAGTTACAAACAAAGATATGGATTCTAGGAGAAGTAACTGGTTCTTATTCACATCTTTTTGGAAGAGGGATGAGAGTTTCCTATTGTCCATCAGAATTTATTTGTAATAATAGATATTCAAGGGTCCTTGTTGGAGGGGAGAGCTAATCGCATTAAATGATTTCATAACGATCTTGATGAGTAGGTTTCAAATGAAGGATTAAATTCAAAAAGAATATATGATATAGAAAGAAATATTAATTTGTTGTAATACATGTTTTAGGGTAGATGGGATGATTATTAATTTGTGATTATGGTTAAAAACAAAAATATTTTTCTGAAAAGATCATTGAAATAAAAATAATGGATAGGGAGTGACCGAATGTTCGTTGGATCAGGGAGGGGGAGAAGAGAATATATTTTCTTTCGTGAACCCTTAAAGTGAACGTGACCACAATTAATTCCTTGGAAATTTTATGTGTATGAAATTGAAATTATCAATTATCAATTTATTGAGGTGATGCGTTATTTCTTTATAGTAGGAGCATTCAGTGTATATGTTTATGATTCCATGATGGTTCTAATAACAAAGGTCAAAGATAAAATTTTAATCAAACATTATACATTGATATTCCTGTAAATCTTATCATAAAAGATATTTATAAACATTTTCAATATATGATTATGTAGGCTCATTATGAATATCTGTTTTGATGAGATACATGGTTTCATATAAGCTATGATAATTCGATATGTGATTGGAATTGCTAATGAAATAGTGAACGAAATTAATATTAAGTAAATTGAATCTAATATTATGATAAAATTTGATATAGATATGTCATATGGCTGCATGGAGTGGGGTTTCATTATGAGTGTGACGATGAAATTTGGTTCAAATGAGAGGTTCTTTGTCCTAAATTCTAGATCTTGTGCTTCTCTATGGCTTACAATCACAATCATGGCTAGGGGATTTGGATTCATCAAGAGTACATGCATCTTACGAAATGGAGTCCCTTTATAAGTTTGAATTTTAATTCTAGAATAGGTTGTTCTAACCAGAAATATTATGTATAGTATTGATGAGTGAATGATAATGCCTTTCAGGGAGGGGTCAAGGATATATTTTTCCTCACCACATTTTTTTAGGGGTTATATATTTATTATTAATGGTTTCAATAGATGAATCAGTGAATTCATATGTATTATGGATGATTATGGATCCTAGAGAGGAAAATAGATCAACTATGGGAAGGATCACATTTATATTTATAAAAAATGATAAACTAGGCATAATAGTTCTATCTATGAAAAACATGGTATAAAATATGTAACATACCAATGTAATATATCAATGCCCCAATAATGGATGTTAGGATAGGAAAATATTTATTCGAATAGTATTTGATCAGATTCAGGGAGAATCTATAATTGGAATAATGGATTCATATCATATGGGGGTAGAATAGTGATAGTTAATAGTTCCCATATATCTATCCCCATTCACATTCCTTTGGACATCAATTCACCATAGGGGTTTATTTGGGAAACCAAAAATATCATGATGTATTTTATATTGGATTCTAACCGGGGCAACAAATTTCATTGAAAATAGTGGGAAAGTATGGTGAAGCTAATCAAAAAGGGGGCCTGAACCTAAGAGGCATCTTAGAAACCATGTATGGAATAAAGGATAGTTTGGTTGTAGATTTTCTATAAGGGTAATCATTGTAGGAAATATTCATAAAGTATAGTAATGTGGATGAATAGATAGACTAATCAGTATGCTCTAGAAGGAAATATATTCTAACATTATTCATAATATACTAGATATAAATTAACAAAAAGATTGTGTGATGGGTGGTGGGCCATTGTGATATTAGTTTCTGGAAGGAAAATTGGGTGGTTGACACTCTTCTTTTCGGAGGGTTCCTTTCTCTAGATTCGTCATTCACCAAAGTCGACTAATATCCTATGATTTTTTAAAATATTTTGAGTTAGTAGATAAAAAATCATTCATGGGAACATTACTCTAATGAAAGATAAATATATTATTTTATCATAGTCAATTTGTAGTGGATTCTGTGTCTAGGACATTAACTCATTAATCCATGATAATAGTGATCGACATGAGTGGGTGAGAAAATATTGTTTCAAGAATATTCTTGTGGAGAATAATTTTTTGTCATTAATTTGAGGAATATAATTATTCTTATGGATGATAATGTGAAAATTATGGGGACTGCACTAGATTGTCAAATCTTGTGTTGAGAGTCTCCCATCTAGAAATAAATTTTACATATCTTTATTAAAGTATAGTTTTCAAATATAAATTGGTATTTCACCATATAGTATATGGTGTTCTAGGTGAGTGGTGATTTAATGTTACATTTTATCATGAAATGGTTTTATGCGGTGGGGAAATATTTATTGGAGATTAATTTTTCTAGTGCAATTTTTAGTGGTCTGTTTGGTTTTATGGAAGGCTATGAATAAGAAAACAGAGGCTGGTGATGCTCTCACCTCTTAATTCATAGCCATGTTATGTCTCTTATGGTGGACCTCTCTGCTCTTATACCAAGAGTTGATTCTTCTATCTATCTATGGTGGAATCTTATGAGGATAGTGATCCATTCATAAGATGAATTTTGAAAAATGGAGGAGGGTCAAATGGATTACCCCTACGAATTGTCTCATGTTGATCATTGATGATTATTTCATAATTTTAGAACATAGACGGGGTGTGATGGTGCTGGTTTCAATGGGTTCCTTGGTTGTTGGATTTAACACCTACTATGGTTACGTAAATTTTATTGGTGCAGAGACATGGTCTAGGATTAGTGTCATCATGTTTTGTAGTATCCATAGAATTAACATATATGTTATGGATTTTAAATCCATTATGTTGATTATCATGCTTTGGGTTGGTATAAAGACACCATGTGAGATGACCTACATCATCTGTAAGTGGATGATGATAAACAAGAAAAGGAATTAATGTGAACCATTCATTGAGAGAAAGAAAATTTTTCATTAGCATACTTGGATATAATAAATTGTTCCATTGAAGGGAATTTTTTTTACAATTTTACTTTTTATTTACTATATGATTGTAATCTCAATGTACGGGATGACACACTTGGTCTTCGCCACTTTCAACCATTTATCTTCTAGTATTATTGAAATGAAATTTCATTTTATTTCGTTGTAGATTACGAAATTTATGGCTTTATCATCCCACATATATTTAAAAATAATCAACTATGAGACGTTGGGACACTATCATAAGTTATAAAGTTCAACTCAAAGTATGATTTGATCGTTAATCATTCATTAGAATCTCTATTAGTTTTCTTCTAGAAATCATGTTTGAGGACCCATTATGTTTGAGGAAGACATATATCTTTATGTGTAGGATATTTTTTATGTTCATAGTAGTGCATTGTGACTAGATATCCACTTTAGGAGAAGGGTTATAGATAAGAGATGGGATGTGTCCACATAGTTGACTAGATTAAAATAGATATTAGAGATGAGGAATATACCATTCAAGGTATAGTCCTTATCACACCCACTCTTCCAACTCTATTGTTAAATACTAATTCTTCCAATGCTTTTATATATCCCCATGTTGATTATGGAATGAACATCCCATTTAATTTGTCCTCTAATTTAGTCACCCTTGATATATAACAACTGTAATGCTTAATAAAAATTAATTATATATTTATTATATAATATTACACTTAATAAAACCCAGAATATTGAGAATTCTTGAGTAATTGGGAATTAGGTACATTACATAACCACCTAAAACTAGAAAACTACATCTTTATTGAAAACTACCGTAATTTAATCTCACAAAAAACAGTACAGGATAACCTATGGTCATTCATAACCAAGGGGTGAGAAATAAATAACATTAATAGAATAAATATTAAATAAGTTAATACATGTTAGTTAATAATCATATAAATGGGGAATTAAAGGAGTGAGAATCATATACATGAACAATGAGACATGATATAGCATGATAAAATAAGGACACCATGGGAAATGTTGGAACAACTTAAACACTACATCATAAACATTGGTCAAGGATAACTACCAAGACATTATGATGAAACAATTCACATGATGGAATCAGGTTTACTATCTATCCCAACATGATATATCTTGAGGGTAAATATTACCCAATTCAATGGAGAAATATATATTTCAAATGAACCTATCACTTTTATTTCATTCTCATTCTTAAGTGTTCCACATATATCGTACAACATGGATTCATTCATCATCATTTTTATTTTAAAGGTAAAATAGAGTGAATTAAATGCATGTAATTAAAAATTCAAAGACGTTTCAGTGTATAAATTATAATACCCAAGATAGTTAATGTGTTTGGAATTCATAGCACAATTGTTTTGGCATGGAAAATCGCAGTGAAAATTTGGCTGCATAAAGGCATCACATTAAAAATCATCAATTGGGTAGTTGATAGTGAAAAGGTTATATAATCATTTGGACATGAAATTGTTAGTATAATGTACATGTAATGACATATCCCATAATTAGTAATTATAAATATAAGGTATAAGATAATAAAGAAACTTGAATAATGAAGAGAATGTGGGTATCCCTTACATGAGTGTGTAACTCAAAATGATTGAAATGAGATTTTTGAGAGCTTGGGGGAACCTTGAGTGAACTCTATAGTGGTTATGGTATAGTATGGATGTGATCCATGAATTTTTATTGAAGAGAAATGCGATATTGGATGAGTTTATATAGGAAATCATGGGGGGTTTCTTTAATATTCCTCAAATATGGTTTTGGACTCTATATACTAAAATATCCAAAATAAAAAATCATCCCATAGTTTTTCCCATGGTTTCTACCAAATTGGAGTGGTTTCTATTATTTTATATGTCTAAGGGATGAAATAAATAAAATAATACCCATTCTTATGTGGTAGTGACTTATACTCTTAAGGACATGGTTTTAAAACCTTAAAATAAATTTATGTGTTTGTAGGAATCATAAGACCTAATAAAATTAATAAAATAAACAAAAAAATTCATTTTCCTAAACTAATGACATATATTTCATTTTTCATACATTTTATAGTTTTCATTATATCACTTTTGGGTAATTGTGATGAAATTACACAGAATGTATATTTATATGATATTTAATTTTTACCCACAATTCGATTGTCTAAGAGAATAGTGATAAATTGCACATTTCATTATTTATAAATTTTTACGGAAAAAATATTATTCATTTTCTGTAAATAATTTCAAAAAAATTTGAATTTTCTATTTTTAAATAATAACTAACATTTACTAAAAATTAGGGGTTTTTGAACCATAATAGTTTTCAAACCCTTATTAAAAAATGACATTTGAAATCATAAAAATTATATAATCATTTATTTTTTGAAAATAATATTTATAAATAATTTTTTTAAAAAAAATATAATTTATTTCAAAAATATATTAATTAATCATAATAAATTCCTTAATTTAATTTGAATAGTAATAAAAAAACTTATTTATGTTTTATTGTTTCGAAATAAAAATTGTTTATAATGTTACAATAATTGGATGAATATCAATACAATATTTTTTAAAAATTAATTTACATAAAAATATTGTTAGGTTATTGATACATATCGATTTAATACACCATAAAACACTCTAAGAGTAAGGTATGATATGGTGAGACTTTCATGGGGTGTTTTGGCGTATATGGTTTGGGTGGTGTGCTTAATGAACAAAAAATTCTCATCTCTCATATATTTATTTTGGATATCATCTTGGGAATTGTCAATGGGAAAGAAAAATATTTGTTATATCCTTCAAAACGACTAAAAAATTCACTTTATAAGGAATGATTTTGTTGATTGAGGCTATCAATTCCTTTATCTATGTCAAAATGGGTTTTGTGAACCACTATATTTATACAAACAATGTGATCATTTTCCGAAAACTATTTTATCAATGGTAAAGGTTATTAATGAACATTTAAATAAATTGGATATAATAAATAAAATTAGTTCATGTGTTTTCTATAATCACGTGCATATAAAAAATTTAATTAAATCACATGAGAAAATTTATTTATAACCATTCAAGTGATTCGAATTTTCACCCCCATAATAAATTTCAAAATTGAAATTTTATTTTGAAACCATAAAATAAAAGAGGTTAAAACTATTTCATCACCTCCACTATTTCAAATGTTACTTCTTCAAACATCTAGTTTCTCCACATCACATTGACTAGGTTCATGGTTATGTTTAATAAAACATTATATTGACGATATAAGATCACACAATTTTCTCTTCATATGAGAGATCATTCTCCAATGGTACCACCTTTGGATTGAGTACATGTGAGGTATCTAGTTTTAACTTTCCCAATAGGGGTATATGGAATACATCATGTATGTGAGATAGGTTAGGTGGTAGTGCTAGTCAGTAGGACACCACTCTGATGCTGTCAAGAATCTCCAAGGGGCCAATATAACATGGACTAAATTTTTCATTCTTCCAAAATTCCATCACAATCTTCCATTGAGATATAAATAAAAATACTATATATCTAACATCAAACCCTAGGTCATGTCAATGACTGTCAGTATATTTTGTTTTTAGACTATGAGTATCCTTGATGTGATATTGAATGGTATTAACCTTTTCCACCACTTTCGGACCTAGAAGTTTTGATTCCCCAACATCATCCTAGGATGCATGTGGTCTGTAAATCTTCTGATAAAATATTCAAAATGAGATCTTTGGATGCTAGAGTGAAAATAGTTTTGGTATAATATGTCAAACAGGGGAGAGTGATGATCCTATACACCTTTGAAGTCACATTAAAATGATCTCAACATTCCCTTAAGTGTTTGGATATTCTGATAAGATTGGAAATCATATTTGGTGTGATGAGTGATTTTGAAGTTCAACTCAACGTTGAGAGAATATTGGAGACCTTTCCAGAACATGGAGGGGAATCTCGAATATTGATTGGATACAATCAATATTTTTACTTCATGTATCATCACCACTTCTCTGATGTATATCTAAGAAATTTTATACAGTGATAATTCCTCTCAAAACACAATGATGTGGCCAGTCATTGTATGAAGATCCACCACTTCCCATATAGAAATATTTTCTATTGTATTAGTAAGAAAACCAGTGAAAAAGTCAATGGTGATGTTTTCCCAATTCTATATATGAATGGGTAATGGTTGCATCATCTCCATGGATTTTTACCTTTTCACATTCACTTTATGACATATAGGATGTCATGATTTATATTTTGTGACCACCTTTTACATATTTATCAACAAAATAGTTTTATACAAGGTATTGATACAAATTTTTTCTTCCTGGGTGGCTGGAGAAGCTTGAGCTATGTGTATTATCCGACAACTCCTTATTTTCGGAATATATGATGGTATACATAATTTTGATCCAAATCTCTTAAATACTTCTTCATTAACATTGAACTATAATGAATTTTATTTTCAAATAGTTTCCACTTTCTTCTAAATTATCATATCATCTCTCTATGTATCCTTTCTATTTTCAATAATGGATTATTGAGAAACAATTTTTGAAATGAATTATTATTTTTCTTTCTTTATGGACCGAATTTACATCCTTTTCAAATGTAAGAAGATCAAATCCCTCTCAATTATCATCAATGATAGAATTTTTGGATCCCTTCTACATAGAGAATCTTCTACTTCATTCCCTTTAATAGGATAATACATGATTGATCTGTTATAGTCTGTGGACTTCTCTAACTATATTAATTTTTTCATATTTATTTCCATATATGTGAATATATATTTGAGACTTCAATGATACATGTGTATTTCACACTTATACCCGATGAGGTAATACAACCATATTTTGAATGAAAATACTACTACATATAAATCTAGATTATGAATTGGGTAGTTCTATTCATTGACTTTAAACTTCCTGGAAGAATAGGCTATGACATTTTAATTTTGTATTAACAAACAGTTTAATACCTTCTAAAAATAAATGTTGAATAACATGAAAACATTTATACTTTTCGGTAGTTTGAATATAGGTGCATTGATAGGCCTCATTTTAAACTCCATGAATCTATCTTCAAATTCCTTGTTCTATGAAAAGATGACTCCCTTTTGAGTAATCATAGTAATACTATTTTACAATCATGTTAAGTTTCTATCAAATCAATGATAGTCCACATCTATTCCAATTAAACTATGGATATCCCTCACAGATGTTGGCCCCATCCATCATTAAATTGATTCTTTATTTAATGGGTCCACTAATATCCCATTGATTGTTATTATATTCAACATGAATGATACTTCCTTCAACAAGAAATCACAATTCTTATACCATACACAATCATTCTCCAATCACAAGGTCTTTATCATTGTGCATAGATACTCCTCGCGCTCCTCTTTTTTTGGAGATTATTATAACATCATCAATAAAATAGCCCAAATTTCCTGAGGTATTCCCTAAATACTCTATTCATCATGTCCAGGAATATTTTTATGGAATTAGAGGGTATTAATTGAATTAAAATTAACTCATAATGGCCTAACTTTGTACTAAATTAGTCATGGACATATCATCCTTCTTCATGCCAAATTGGTAATATCCTTACCGTAGATCCACCTTGGGGAATTTTTGTTCTTCACAAAGATGATTGAAAAACATATAAAATGATGGTATATAATAATTTTTATTTATCATGATCTTGTTTATCTCATGATATTCATTGAAAGAGAACATTTATATATCATTCTTCTTGATAAAGAAGACTGGTGCACCCGGTTGTGAAGCACTTGGGCTTATTAACAACTTATCCATATTCTCAATTAGTTGTTTATTCAATTATTCATGTTCCATAATAGCCATTATATACAGTGTCCTGGATAATAAAAATACCCCATGTTTAATCTCAATTATAAAATAGACCTCTCAACTATGAGGTATACCAAGTGATTTTTGAGGAAACACATCCGTGTATTACCTCACAATAGACATGTATTTTAGGATTGTTATTTTATCAAAATCAACCATTTGAGCTATATAAATTTTCAGGTAAGGAAATAATATCTATTCTTATGATGTTGGTTCTAAAAAATATTAATCCTCTTTTATATACTTTTACAGAATCAAGGGTTGATTCATGTTACAAATATTGATTATTTTTCCATAGCAATTTATGCTGGATAAATGTAAGGCATGCCAATCCATACCCAAAATTACATAAAATCCCACCAAATAGATTATGAAAAGGTTTAAAGGGATTTTTAGCTGGAAAATTTTGATAGGGAAGGAGTTATATTCTTGTGATGTAATTATATCCCCATTTGTTTTTTCAAAGACATCTTGACGTCCATGATCTGTGGTAGTGTTTGAATGGTTATATTAAATATTCAAGATATAAAGAAATGAGTTAAATCATAATCAAAATATATGATCTCAATTATTGAATTAATAATTAGGCTACCAATCACCACCTCATTGTCTGGATCCACCTCAACAGTTGTGATGGAAAAAAGATCTCCTTTTCTGCCTTGGAGGTTGTTGGTTGTCTTCAAAAACCCTTCGCTTAGTACATTTATTTGAAAACTGACATGGATTCATGCAGTTGATGTAATGAAAAATGCACTAAGGGTTGATTTGATCATTCCTTTCCTCCATATCTTTTCTAGGATTCACTTATTGGAAATCTTTAGTTTGGTTCCCTTCCTTCCTACGCCTAATTAATTTTCTCATCCCAATTAGAAAATTTCCAGGGTGATTCATTTTGCTCATTTGATAAGTGGATTAATGAAATTTGTTTTCAATATTTGATTTCTCAATCAGAACACCAGAATTGAACCCCACTTTTTTCATCTTCTCGCCATGATACCCTTGAGATTTTCTTATCTCTATTTCAAATTTAATGGAATATCAGAAAATTTCTTCTAAGATATCAATGTCTCAGATCACCAGGGTTGTTCATATACTTGGTTTTATCCAAACAAATAAGTGGTCAGAATTTAATTTTGGGGTAGCAACAATGATAATGGCATTTCATGATATTCTATTAAATTTTTCCTTGTACTACCTGATATATTTGTGGAAATTTTTATGAAGGATATACAAATCCCTTTCCATTTATTAAAGGGGATTGTTGGGAAAATATTTATCAAACATGATATTCTAGATTTCCTTCCACCACATCCATTCAATCTCTTCCTCTTGCTTTATATTCTTCATAAATTCCCACCACTATAAAGATTCTCCCAAAATATTATTAACAACTAGTAATACCTTCTCGTATTAATAACATTTAAGGATGGATAAGAACAACTCAATGGAGTTGATCCATTACTCTGTGATTTAGGGAATAGATGATCCATTGAAATTTAGAGGTATTTGGAATATAAAGGACTCAATTGTAGATTATTCATTCTTAGGGGTATTTGAATGCTCCTCCTCATCATGGTTTCTATTCATAACCCAAGTCAGCTAAGAGAGTACCATCATAATGTTTTTGATTCTTCATCCCAATGGGTTGGGTATCTCATTGGGGTAGTCATCACATTATTTGTCAAATTGATTATTTACCTAATTCCTCCCATTTTTGACCATTGGATGGAAGAAAATGAATCATTATGGATAAATATTTTTAAAATATTAGACACATTAATAGGAATACAATTAAATTTAAAGAATAATATATTAATTACATTTATTTTTTAACTAATGAATTTATAGGATTCAATCTATATTAAAAATTATCTATTTCCTAACACATATTCTTATGTGTATTTTTTCCATTAATATTAGTTAGTAATGATCTTTTCAATATACCAAAGCATATGCCCTATTATTCACAAACCTGGTGCATAGTAAGGCTGGATTTCATGCACATGGTTAGGCAGAGTTTGGCCCGACACACCTTTTCAAAGTTGTTACACCTAGGTACATTTGTACCTGATCCACATCAACTTATATTATCCATAAGGGGGTTTATTTTCTTGAATAACCACTTACACTATACTTTCCAAAATTTATGTATTTTTTCATATACTTAGTCTTTTCCATAAGTGCTTCCTTAGTGTTTTATAATTTTAATCCCAACATAACTAATCCTTTCCTCAGATACCAACTATAACATCCATGCACTTTAATAATAATTAATATATGATTTATTACATAATATTACACATAATATAAAATAATATGTTGATAATTCTAGTATATTTTTGAATTAGTTACGTTACATTTCAACATAAAAATATTAAACAATATCTTTATTGAAAACATCTTTAAAATTCACGCACTAAAAACTACATGGGATAACTAGGGGAGTTCATAAGACAGGGTTGGGATTTACATCCTATTAAGAGAATAAATATATAATAATGCAATACATGATAGATAATAGGCATAAAAATTGGGAATAAAATTAGTGGTAATCACAAACATTAATAATGTGATGTGATATAGTATGGTAATGGTAAAGTAAATAAGGGAAATGTTGTAACAACTTAAAACACTACATCATAAACATAGGTCAAGGATAAAATCCAACACAACATGATGTAAAAAGTCTGAAAATGGAATCAGGTTCACTCCATGTCCCCACATGATGTCTCATGAGACTAAACATTACCAAATTCATGAGTGCTCTATATATTTCTGAGTGCACCCATCACATTCATTTCATTCATAGGCTTATGTGTGTCGCATAGATCATACAACATGGATTCATTGACCATCATACTTTATTCAATGATCAAGAATTTTGGAATATATATATTTAATCCCCATGTAAAATAATTTCAAATGTATAAATATGAACCCCTTTCATTGGATATGAGTAAGTTATTTACAACAAAATTGATTTTTTCATGGGAAATAGCGTTGAAATTTCGACACATACTAAATTCACATATAAATTAATAAAATTCATTGATTAGAGAGAAATGGGTATCTCAAAATTTTCAATCAAATGTTCAGTTTTAGGGACATGTAAATATATATCCCAACAATATTAATAAGAATTTAATGGAAAAAAATAAAATAAAGAAAGATGAATAAAGAATAGAATTTTAGGATTCATTACATGAGTTTGTGACTCAAAATGCTTGAGAGGAGCTTATTGGGAGATTGGAGACGCCTTGAGAGGACTCTAGAGAGGTTAGGTCAAAGAAATGATGGGATAAAATTATTTTTATATAAGATAAATGGGATATTTGGTTTGTTTATATAGTAAATTAGAGGGAATTTCATTAATATTTCTATAACATTGGTTTTAGATTCTATTTAATAAAATAACAAAAAACACAAACCGTGCAATGGTTTCTGCCCATGTTTTCTAAAAAAATGGGTTTGGATTCAATTATTGTATATTTCTATAGGCTAAGGGAATTAAAATAATTCTCTATCATATTTAAATGTGTGTAATACTATATAGAAAATGAATTTAAAACCATAAATTTTATTAATGTTTTCGTAGGATACATGATTGCTTTATTAAATTAATCAAATAAACACAAAATGTTATAATTTTATATTGAAAACGTCATCTTAGTCATGGATACCATTTAATGTACTTATTACATCACTTTTTTTCATTATGATGTCATAATAAAGAAATTATATTTATACGGTCTTTAATTTTTTACCAAAAATTCGACCAACTCAAAAAATAATTAAAAAATCACCATTAGACAATTTAAATATTCTGATTCAAAAATAATATTCATTTTTTATAAATAAATTTCAAAACATTTTTAATTTCCACATTTATAATAATAACGTACCTTTATTAAAAATGTAGCAATTTTTAACCACAATATTTTTCAACAACTTATAAAAACATGCATTTGACATCATAAATATTATTTGATTATTTTTTTAATAAGCATGATTTAGTAATGATATTTTATTAAAAAAATTTATTTTAAAAAAAACTATTAATTCATCCAAATAAATTTTCTAATTGAGATTTAGTATTACACAAAAATGTTATTTCTATTTTATTCTAGAAATATTAAAATTAATTATGAAGTAAAAATAATAGGATAAAAATATATCCATTAATATATATAAAAAAATTATATTTTGGTATCTCTATACTCATAAAAAATATCACTTTAATTCACCAGCAAACACCCTAAGAGTATGGTGCGGCGTGATGAGTCTCTCATAGGGTGGTTCGGCGTACATGGTTAGGGTAGTGATCTCGATGAAATTGAACATATCCTGTAAATTATTTCCCTCATTCATCAGTTGGAAAATCTCATCTTGGGATTGGTCATGGGAAAATCCCACAGATTCTATCTCCCTTGATAGGTTGGATAAATTGGAATCATAGTGTACAATCCTATAGTTGAGGCCATCACTTCTTTTTTCTATATCATATGAATTTTTTAAAACCCTATATTTACACTAACCATGTTATCAATATTAAATTAATATTTAATAAATAGTAAATATTGTTAATCATAATAAAAGTCCAATATTCTATAATAAATCAAATAGAGTTCATGGGTTTTCTGTAACCATATAACATAATAAGACATTTAATTAAATTAGAAGGGAAACAATTTTATAATTTTTTGGATCGTTACATGATAAAACATTTAGAAAGAAATTTTACCATCCTAAGATGCAGCATGAGTTTCATATTTTCATCATGAAATTCAGACATCTATGGGAGTTTTCTATTATAGATATGAAAAAAAAATTCTGTGATTATCAATATGTAATGAATTCAGAGCTTCTAAGCTCACATTGACTTCAATTGTGTATGTGTGTTGTTCACTTCTCTAAATGTAGAGATGTTCTTGATGATAAAAGGTTGGAACTTATAGCTGGATGATGTGGACCAGACATGAGTTGGATTAAGAAAATAATAACTCAAATGGAGGGATTATCTCTTTCAACAAGATATCTATAAGTCTACTCATCTTTTCATCCATTCAATGATCTCTATCAGGATGTATTCCTAGATGACATTATATGATTACCTCTATATAGGGATTTCAATTTAAATTTGGGATCATACCAGTTTCACTAGTCATTTTGAAAACCCCTTTTCATTTGGAACCAATTGAGATGAAGGATGTCAGGGTCCATTTTGGAGACATAGTGTGTAACAAAATTATCAGGCTGAGAACATCAACATGGTGAACACCTATGTTCTTCACCAAAACATGGATGGTGTTTTTAGACATTTTGTTTACTATATGAAGCTAAACTAGGTAAATATAAAGAACCAAAATCTTTTTACTTGGACTTATGATATTTTCAATCTATTATGGGGAGCCCATTAGTTCTCCAATATTGATCCTTCATTAGGATATCACTATATTCAATTTATATAGGAAGAAATTATGATGGGGGACTTTAGAAGTAGTTACGGGATGTATCATTTCATTTTTTTATTGTTAAGGCCAGAGAATTCACTGTTGTGTTCCTTCCCCCATGAAAAATACCTTCCACCAATATCTATACTATTTCATCATTGTGTTCATTGATGACATCCTCTTCTACTCACTAACATAAGAGAATGATGCTACAAATTTTGAGATATTCTTGAGTATGGTTCAAGTATATCTTATACACACCAATATATCAAGGATTGGACTCTAGATTCACGAGTTGATGTTCCAAGGATAAGTTTTTTCTAAAGCAAGTATATCTATGGAGCCAAAGGATGTTAAGGTAGTCATGTTTGCGATCGATCCAAAGAATATGTTAGAGATCATGTGATTTTTGGGAATAGAAGGTCGTTTCCAGTGGTTTATCTACAAAAATCATGAATATCAAAACCAATGAATATACAATTAAATAATGTAATAATGCTTTAATTATCAAACCTATGTGAAGAGGTGTTCCTTGAGAAAAATAAATTGTTTAAAAGAACTCATATACTGATATTTCATGATCTTAGGATTAGTTTTGTAGTGTATTATGATTCATCATGAATTAGTCTATGGGTGGGAATGGTGTATAGACAAAATGTAGTATCCTATATTACTCATTATCAAATATTCCATGAGTATAAGTACACAACGCATGATATTGAGATGGAACCTATGGTTCTATGTATAATGTGTTGGGGACACTAACTCTTCGATGGTTGATTCATTTTTAAGAGGTACCAAAAGATAATTCCATATATCTTTACATAGATTGTCCTGATTTTGAGTTATTTAAAATTGGTGGAATATCTAATAATTATTGACTTTGAGATAGTGTATGAACCTTAGATGTTTGATGTCTTTATGGATTCTCATATTCATAAGCCATTGGTTGAGAAATATTTTACTAAGAGTCTGTCATATGAGAATTGGAGATTGATAAAATTATAGAAACACTAGAGGATGTATACTTTCAATGATAATGTATCTATGACTTATACACCTATAATGATCACAGACCCACATTTGGATCTTGTGAATAATGGTTTTGGGTCAAACCCATAGTTTTTTGTAATGAGGGAACTATTTTTTGGTAGTGGTTCGAAACCCGGATGGTTACTTAATTATGATGATATGATCTTGGTATATTGGAGAGTAGTATTCCATAATTCTATCATGGAGGATAATATGAGGTATTATTATATCTATACATGGGTAACAAATCTTTCTAATACCAATCCCTATCATGAAATCATACACCAATTTTTTAGGCCAGAGATAAAGGTATATATTACTAGTTTTATCTCCCAAAGCCTTACCTGTCGATGTTTGATCATTGATAATAAAAGAAATAGTGGTTTAGTTGATAAATTTTATATACCCATGAGTAAATTTGATAAATTAATGATGGAATTGGTAACAGGGATACCCAATTAATTTGGGAGGCATGTTTTAATTTGGTTGATTGTTGACGAGTCAATGAATGTTTCCCACTTTTTTCTGATTTAAGAGACACACAATGGGGGGAAGAATTATCTATGTATTTGAGACTATTATCGAATATATATATCAGTCGATAATAATTTCAAATAGATGTGGTAATTTTATTTTTCAAATTTTATAGTTATTAAAAAAGACCCTAAAGACTCATCTGAGATTGAGCACAGGGTATCACCAAATGAAAGACTTTATTTTTGAGCAAAATATAAACATATTGGAGTATGTTCTTTGTGAATACATCCTATACTTTAGCCCAAAATGTCATTATATCCTATATTTTGTTTAATTTATGCACAATAGTAGTTTCTAATTTAATTATAATGGAACTTTATGAGTCTCTTTGAGGGAGATCATATTGATCACCTCTATATTGGTGTAAGGTGGAATGGGATGTAGTCGTGGCCCAAAGTATGGTTCTGGAGACCTGCGAGAGTATTTGGAGAATTTATAAATGTGGATTAATTCTCAAACTATACAAATATATTATTCAAAACATAGATGGATACCTTTTTATTTCACAGAGGAATATGTGATTTTATTGAGAGTTACTCATTGGTTAGGTCAAAGATGACTGAGGTACTAGGGAAATCTAACAACACATTTTTGCATCCTTTGAGATAACAAAATGGATATGGTCGTTTTCTCACCATCTAGATCATCTGACTCTTTACTAATGTATGAGTGGAATGTTTCATGGGTCATAACTTTAGATACATATTACTTATCCTAAATATGTTATCGACCATGAGGACATTTAGGTGGACCTTTATACAACTTATCAAGTACATGTGTTGTGCACTAAAAATTCAATAATGATATCTCTTCATTGGAAAAAAGTACCAGAAGTCCAAGTTTATTCATATTTTTTGGATGATCCACAAGAAGACTTTCCAATAAGAGGATTAAATATGAGCATAGAGGCCATATGTGTTTGATCGGGAACACTAGGGGAACTTGTCAAGGGAAATAAGTCCATGGAGGGTAATAATTATAAAAACCTAAAACAATTTTTTGATGGAGATTTTTTGCCTCATTTACCTCTTATTTTGATGATGATCCATTCTTGGGTAAACTCTGAAGGTATTTTAGAATTCCTTAAAAAATTATGTTGGATTTTTGAAACCTTCTCTCAAAATGGGAGGTACTACAATATTGCACCAAAGATCATACTAAAGAGTTCATGTGTCTTCCAAAGTAGTTAGATTTATGATTTAGTGTGATAAGAATATTGATTTTATACCAAAATAGAATGGTATGTTATGTATATTGGTTATTTAATGAACGTTATATCATAATGCATTAGAACACTCTACAGAACTAACTCGATGACTATTCAAGATGGATTGTCCAGCATCTAGTCTTTGTGAGTTGATTCTTTGTGATCCCCCATACCCATGATTATTATTCTAGTACATAAGAAATTATATACATATTTTTTAAAAAAATAAACAAAATATATATAAACATTTACAAATAATGATATTTTCCTACCTTGGATTTAGATAAAATGGACTTATATGACATATTATAAAAATTTTAACAAAAAATAAAAAGGAAAATATAAGCCTCTGATCATGCCAGATCTTTATTGAAGTTAAACTCCATGAAACCTCTAATTGGACCTGAAATCATTTTACAAAAAACATATGGTGAGTTAAATTTCCCAGAAAGTGGTGTTTAAAACCCTAGTGGAAGCCCATTTTTTAAAATACATTTGGAAACTAATTTTGATAAATAATATTGAAAATAATCTAAAGAAACCTTTGAAAATGACATTTAAATTACATATAATTTTTAAAACATAATTTGGTGACAATTTTCAAAACATCATAGTAATTGGAAAACTATTTTGAAAATCTATTAAAATTTTATTATGAAAATGCATTTAAAATTTCATATGGATTTTAAAATAATAATATATTTATTTTGAAAAAAAAATCATTTAAAATTTTTTTAAAGCCTTTTCAAATACTTAAACATTTGATAAAATTATATTAAATTTTGATAATACTTACGCTTTGAAAATTCTTTTAAATAATCTATTGATTTTTAGAAAATATCAAGCAATAAATTGAAAACAAAAATAATGGGTATAATTTAAACAATTAGTTATATTTTGGAATACCCAATTTTATTATTAATAGGTGCACTCCACACTCACCTTTCATGTTTACAACGTCGAAGTGCCAATTTTATAAACAAATGTTTAGACATCTTTACATATATATACATTTTTCACTGGAGTTATTTCTTAAAAAATAAAATAATTCTTTAAAGACATATACCATAATATTTAAATATAAATATATAAATATTATATCCATTAAGAAAATCACCTATGATATTTTTATCAAACGAAACTCATTTTATTTATCCATTGCATAGACTGTAATTAATAATGGACAACTATGTATTGAATGATTCATTCACAAATTCAAGAAATGAATCTTATAAAACGTAATAAATTTTATCATATAATAATAATACTTGAATATATCATTTTATTAATTAAAAATTTGATGCCTACACACATACAAATTTTTGGAAAAATATATAAGGGATTCCCATAAAATAAATGTAATTAAAAATTTAAATTTACATAAATTAATTGATATCTAATTTATCTTCCTCAAAATAATCATACCCATATTTTATAACATAAATATAGAATTATAATAAATATTTTTTTTAAATAAAACACACAATTGTTACAGAATTTGAAAAATGTCAAATTGAGAAACATCATAACCTTACTTTATAATGAATTTTAATTCATATGAAATGTTACTAATTTCAAATAATTTAATGATATTAAAATGTGTCTGTATATATATATATATATATAATCACATTTATATATATGTGTAAAAATTATAAAACACTTGAAGCACTGATATTACTCTATTTGTCACAAAAAATATAAGAACACAAAAAGATGGTGTACATAATAGTAATTTAAAATAACTATTTTTATATAATAATTCTATCAAAAATATCTATATATTTATAAATTTACATTCCAAAAGAAAATATAAGGAATATAATTTATACCCATAACATATAGTATTTAAATAATTTTTTTTAACACAAATAAAAACTAAAAAATTAACATTCAAAAAACATTTAATCATTGCTCAACTTGGGAATAACAGATTGATTAAGTTACATGGTCTTTAATGAATTTCTTATTCACTAAAATCAAGAAATAATAAAATAATGAGTACATATATATATATATTCATTTATATATATACATAATTTGTATTAGAAATATTACTTTAATATAAATTGATGGAACTTCAATATTTAGAATAACATGCATATATGTTTTAAAGATCAAAACCATCAATATATATATAATTATACATTTTTAAATAATTATAAACATTAAATTATATGAATTATAATTAAATGGTCTTTAAAATTGATTAAATTGTATATGTATAAATATTTGTAAAACATAACTTTTATATTATATACCTGCATAATAATACACCCAAAAAATAATTACATATTTTTGAAGTAAATAATCATTGGGATTGGAAAATAATATAGAAACATGTATGACAAACATAAACTGAAAAATTACATACACATATATATAAATAATTTATTTTTTACTTAAAATAACATATAAACGTGATTTTTTAATCCTTATATGTGAAATAAATATTTGGAAATAAGTGTTAAATAGAAATTCCACATTCAAAAAATATTATTAAGAAAATTATTTAGTAAGTAAAAGAATAGAAAAATAATTTTAATTTGAAGTGAAATATATTATAACCCCTTACATGAATATTATCTTGAAATTAAAAATCATTATGAACTGCATGAACTTGAATATAGTAATAGATATATATGTATAATCTTGATATCTTGAGATATGAATCTGTAATTACACTTTTTAATAATATAAATATGAAAAAATAAACACATATATATATATTCAAGAAATGAACGGATCCCCTTTTATTTTCATAAATTAAATCCAAAGGGATGTAACCCCTCTACCTACAGGTGTTTGGACCAAAAATACAAGGGTCTCCTTCCTTGACTAATAGAATTAGATTCCAAAGAAGGTATTAGTCTTCTGTCTGCAACATGTATGAATCAGCATGAATAAATGGGAAAAATTAGGTGTCATTCATGGGTTTTTACTGCAAGGGCATCTTCCCTTGGTATAATGATATATATATAATAATATATGGCCTCTAAGAAGGGATAAATACCAACCATGGCTATCAGTTCCAGTAATGATGATGTTGTGATTTAGAATTAGGGTTGAGAAAATGGCGAGGGTGGAGTTTTTTCGGTTAAGGGTACTTGTAATATATCATGATGAATAGTCACAAGATGGAGGAATAAGATGATTCAAATGAACATGAATGAATATGTATATTAGACAGTCATGGAATTATCGAGAAGCTAGTTGGATTACGATAGAAGGATATTTTGTGGATTGTGGGTTCATGATGAAGAAGATGATCAAAATAGATTGGATGTTTGAGGCATGTGGATCAAATGGTTTTGGTTCACCCAGACTGAAAAATTAAATCCCAAATTGAAAAATAAATCATTTTTTAACTTTAGTATAAGGTAGTATGTGTCTTTTGATTTCAAGAACAAAAAAAATATCCTTACACATAGGTCAGCAGGTGAACTCGCACAACTCCCTTGTGCTCTACTATACGGTCTGTCTCCAGTTAGCTCACTTTCTCTCTTCCCAACATAGGCATAACGTGATCCATGACCATTCCATTTACTCCACATAGGATGGTATTGGGTGATCTCTCTATGTGGTTGACCATTATGGGCCCCACATTACGTTAAAGGGTCCATTATCTTGGTTGAGGGGCTGGTAAATTTTTTATCAAAGTTGTTACTTAATACATATCTTAATTAGAAGAAATTGATGTACATTTTTATCAATTTATATTTTTACCTTCAACATAAAATATCAAGTAATTCATACTTTAAATACATCTAGTATTATTATTAAAATTGATCTTATTTGATAATTTTTTTAAAACAAAATTTATTACATAATTTATTCACTAGAAATTTTATTTTAGGAATGTTCATTACATAAATATTAAAATTCATAATTATAGGTTCATAAATTTACTAACTATTCGTCATAGTATCACACACATAGTGCATTTTTTAAATGAATTATAATTTTATCATATATGTATGTATACCTTATAAAATGCATTCCATATTTATGTTTTTATTTTCATATGACTAAAATTTTTCTTTTTCTTTTTGGTTTTAAGGCCTCCTAGACTATAAACCAATGACCTAAAATCTTTTTTCTATAAGTAGGCCACATCAAATTTATTTTTAATTATATAACTCTACACATTTCAGTATTTTACTAAAGATAATGATTTCTTTTTTCCACTTATTTTGTTATCAATATTAACCTATAAAGGATCCTACTGATGATGTATCATGACAAAGTGAGCTACAACATCACAGCTAGCATTTTTGTTTTACTTTTCCCCATTTTATAACTAATGGTTTTTGTATTTTTTTAAATTCAAGAATCTTTAGTATAAATATGGTTTCCTCTAATATTTTTTAATTTATCATCAATATTTTTTACCAAAAATTTTTCTTCATAATGATTATTTATTTCATATATTAACAAACAAAATCCTTTAAAATTATGGGATATTACATTATACCCCCCATTAATGTAATTATTCCCTTGAAAGTTATTTTACACAATAAATGAAGACTAAGTCTCACTCTCATTGCTTTCGACTAAAGTTACATTACACATACATAATAAAAACTTTTTTAAAAAAATTTGTTCAAAATTTGAGTTTATGAATTTCATAAAATTAACTCATACCATCATTAAAATATCCACAAATCCCCATAGGTGTGTTTCTTATGAAGGTAGATTACATTGAAGGTGAAATTATGCTTGAGATAATCCTCAATTATCCTTGCATCTTTGGTCTAGAAGAATTTTATACGACTCATTTTTTATTGATGGTTGCAACGTAAAAATCAAGGGAAACAATCATCGTTGATATATAAATTTGGAGCATATTATTGGACTTGGTTTTTATAATAAACTCATAATGAGTATATTTTAAATATATCGATCAAGATTCCTTTCAAAATGCCAATTATGGGACAAAAAATATTATAGGTTGTTACTAAATATCAGTAGGTTTCATGAGGATACCCTTCCAATGTATCTAAGGAAAAGTCATTATGTACCTCAAAATTTTGATGGAAGGAAAAATATTTATAAATTAATTGGTGATACCTTCCCTTCCGGGATTGGTGGTATAATTGGGAATAGTTTCCTTTATATTAACTTTATTAGGATCCATGGTTATAACAGATTATAGAGGACATGTTAGACATATTAAATAATTTTTTGTATGAAATTTGAATACTAATAATTGTTTCGATACTGAAAGGTCATGAACTTATGATGATGATCCTAATAATTACATCAGGGTGAGATAAAAATGTTATTTGATATTTTCTTCCTCTCATTCTTTAAACATCCCCTTAACTGAAATATATTTTAGGACTATGGGATCTTTTAAAGGGAAAAAAGCTTAGAAGTGCAAACTATATATATATATATAACTTCTTAAAAACATTTTTTAACCATAATGTTCAAATATCCAATGTTATCTAAATAGTTCCTTTAAACAAAATGTGAGGCCCCAGACCCGCACTTCTGAATCTGATAAAAAAATTGTATTTTTTAGAAAAAATTGTTACTAAAAAAATTTATACATTTACATCTAAGAACGTTTTCTAGTTTATATTTTTTAGCAAATGGATAAATCATTCATATTATCAAAGTTAAAATACTAAATAAAAAGATAAGTAAAATTCATTACTCATGATATCTCTTAATTGACGCTAAAAACGATGACACACTAAATCAACCTAATGATTTTTATAAAAAAAATTGAAAAATAAAATTACCCTATTAAGGGGTTTTTAAATTGATAGTGAAAATCCATTTTAAGAAACAAATTTTCTGAATTATTTTTATTTGTTAAAAAACACACAACATAATACCTTTTAGTTTTCCTTTAGAAGTAATTATAATTTTTAAAACAAAAATAAAAACACTATTAAACATATAATCGTTTTTTGAAAAAACATTTGAAAATCCATTGAAAATGTGACTTTTAAAATTTATATGAAAATAAATTCACCACTGATAATAATAATATATTTATAGCAAAAATAATTATACTTATAGAAATTAAATAAATACATTTTAAATAATTATGATTTTGAAAACATTTCATTGCTATTTGAACGTACATACGCATTGATAATCATTCTAAATAATTTAGTGATTATTTAGAAAATATTAAGCAAGTATTTCGAAACAAAAAAATGGATCCAATTTAAACATTTAAGGCTTTCTGGGCCTACCCACATTCTATAGTAATGGGTTCACTCCCAATATGTCTTTCATGTTTACCATGTCCAACTGCCGAATTTTAAAAAAAAAAATTTGAGATTTCCTAACATATATGTGCAATTTTTAGTTGAGTTATTGTGTAAAAAACATAATCATGAATTAAATAAACATATAATAATAAATATATATAATTATTTAAATATTAACTACATTAATAAAATAAAATTCTATATTTGGAACAACTTAAATGCAAGTCATTTATCATTTTCATGGACTATTAATAATAATTAAAATCCATGAATTGAAACATTCATTAATAAATTCCTGAAATACATTTTATATAAAGTGACAAAATTTATAATTTAAAACTAATCCTTGAATAAGTCAATTGTTTAAATCATAATTTGATTCTTTTTCACATAAAATGTTCGGATAAATATAAAAAACTTTTTCATAAATAATATCAATTAAAGATTACAATTCAAAAAAATAAAATAAAAGATATCTAATTTTTATTCCATAGAATAATGATAATCACAATTCGATAATAAACATAAAATTTTAATATGTATTATTTTTAAATAACAAATTGCATCAAAAAAATTTGTAAAATGAAAAATTGGAAATGATCATAACCTAGATTTAAAGTGAATTTTCATGAATATGAATTATTACTTTTTTCAAATCATGAAGTTATTATTAATAGATTGTAAATATAAACATAGGTATATATATATACACATCAAAATTATAACACTCTTGAAACATTGAGATTACTCTCTTTGTCAATTAAAATATAAGAACATTAAATAATGGTTTACATAAAAGTAATTGTCATATTACCATTTTCCTAAAATAATTATCCTAGAAATACATCAAAATACATAATTTAAATTTCAAAAAACAATTATAAACTATTTTTAGTATAATCGTAACATATAATATTGCATGAAATATTATATAACACACATTAAAATTATAAATGTATCATTTTAAAAGTAAATATTTCACTTTTTCTCAACTTGGAAATATGAAATTAAGTAAGGAACATTATTTTTAAAGAAATTATTATTCATTAAAATAATGAAATTATAATCAAATGTGTGCATATAAATATATATATATATATATATTTTTAATGAGAAAACATACTTAAATATAAATAGATGGGATATAAATATTTTTAATTACATGAATCTATGTTTTGAAGATCATAAACTTGAAGATGTATATAACCATATATATGTACTTAATTATAAACATGAAATTAATAGTCTTAAAATTAGATGATCTTGATTATTGAAAAAAATAATATATGTTTACATATTTGAATGACATAACTTGTAAAATATATACAGATATAATTATACACCCATAAAATACTTAAAATAATTTAGGTAAATAATCAATGTGTGTAGAGACCCAAATATTGACGTAGATAGACATTACATTAATTTTGTGGAATACTTAATACATAACAAAAACAGACATAATAGGACAGTAATAGTTTAGCGTCTTTGGAAACTCGAAACAAAATATTCTAATCATGGTGAAAGATCTTCAAAATCTCCCATATATTATTCCCCTTTTGTATCCTTACCTAAAAACATTCTTTAAATCTTGGGGAAAAGAATACATATAAAGGGTGAGCTCAAATGCTTATTAAGGGTAAACATAGAGAACATAAAACAATCCATAAAAATTTGAATGCAAAAACATGAACATAAAATCTAAACATCAAAATCTTGAGCAAAGACACAAATCTTGGAAGAATGTAAGGCATATATCATAATGGAACATCAATCATGTTAAAATTTCATGGGAATAAAACATGTAATTGTGGGAAACCATTAATTACATGATATGATTTACATAGTATCCAAGGCGTTGCTGCCAAGACCATCTTAGAGGACAAAGTACCTTACTGAACCGAGTTCACTCCTCGTTCCAGTCTAGTATCACTCAACCGGATTAACTTTCCATTCCATCCATGTCTATCTCATGAGATATAAATCATTACCCAATGCATTGGAGGGATATATAGGTCCCACTCATCTCATAATGAAATCATTCTTACATGTTCCATAATATAAACATAAATTATTAATCATAACCCATAGAATAAAATGCGTTTCATAAACATCATCCCATCATAACATAATCCACATAAAACAAATGCATATAATTTCATCATAAGAAAAGTGAAACCATGTAAATCATAGAGACATTATTCTTGATACAAAATCAATCTAAATAATTTCATCTTAGTTGGAAAACAGTTTGGAAAAAAACACTTGAAATGAATTCTTGAGGAAAATACCATTTCCTCTTCAAAATCATTTTCTTTTCACAAAATTCCATGAATTTTTAAAAGAAAAGGATTTTTTTTAAATAATCATAAAATATTGTGGAGTAAGATTCATGAGAATGAGTATTTATGAAACCATAAAAATCCATTCATGCCATATATGTTAAATAAACATTCCTCTCATACTTTTGTCGGAATAGTCAAAAAGTTTCTCATATGGTAACAAAAGAAACATTCATTTCTTAATATGTGGTAAAAGTAAAAAATGTGTAAAAAAGAATTTAAAAATACATAAAAAAACTTTTAGAAAAAATGGACATGGATGATAACAATAACCCCAGTTAATACTTAAGAACAAACAATCTCAGATAAGAACGAGATTGGAATAATTATCCCTCACCTTAGGTCTGATATGCTTCGTACGTATCTGAACTGCCTGTATAATGATTTAAATATTTTCATTAACTTATTATAGAATCATATTCATTGTTAATATATAATATATGTTTCACTTATGACTTTATATTACCCGTTCTTTTGTAAATTTCTTGTTAAAGCAGCGTTTTGGGTAAAATCATTTTATTTATCATACGTGTTTGGAATTGTTGTTATTGATATTATTATTACTTATGTAATGATTTTATTACTTATATATTGTAAATACTGATTTATATATCATATATATTCAGTATATATATATATATATAATAGATATATCAATTAAATGAAATACACAGTTCATGGAGACGGTACATCGTACGTACGCATGAACGTTGTTTTCCTTTCCTTATTGACTTGAATGGAAGTAAGTAGATGAAATATATATATATATATATACATAAATCCAGTAGCTTTATAATGTCATATATTTCATTATTATTCATTATATATACATTATAATCATTCTTGAATGGTTAACATGGAGAATGAATCTCATCACGTCGTGGAGACGGTAATCCGTACGTACGCACGAGCGATGATATCATTCCCATTATTATTGAATTGAATTGTAGTTGATCATATAATATCTAAGAATCATTAAGATGTTATAATATCCATATATAGTTATTCTTTACACCATTATACCCATCCAGGTAGGGTGGTGGTGGAAAACAGATTACACCTCTGCATGGAGACGGTATTTCGTACGTATGCACGCGCGGTGATTTCATTTTCTATAGGATAGATAGAAGGTGAAATAGGATTGTTTCATATTTATAATAACATATCAGTATATTATTGATAATTATTTTATTACATTATAATGAAAAAACTAAAGATGATGAAGTTGAAGAAGAAATAAAACATGAAATATCAGTAGAAGAGATTACCTCTTCTTCGACGCACCTCTTTTAAGCTTCTTCTTAATGAACTAGAGTTGGCCTTTTGAGGAGACCAGAACCACTATAATATTTATATTGAAGTTTATAAGGTAAATCGGCATGGGTTGGTCGATCTTGAAAGCCCAAAATTGTTTAAAGCGAAGAGGGAGGAGGTTCCTTTTTATAAAGGGGGAGAGGGGAACCTTAGGAAAAACATAAAATATTATTTTATAATAAAGTCATATTAGATTTATAACAGCTCCAAATTGATTTATATCTAATATAAAGTTGGTATGGATCTAAATAATATTAACCAATTGGTTTTAGACAAGTTTAGGTAACTATTTTGACCTTATATTTTAGATTTAACTCAATGTTAAATAATTTAACTTTTACCGTGTCTTCTTGTTTTCTAACACTATATGGTTAATAAACTTACTATGACAATCCAGAAGAATCCCAAGTGGTTAATTATTAATATATATAACCATATCTAAGTAATTTGGACAATCCTTTTATATTTATTAAAAGAATAACCATTAATAATATAATATTTGTTTTAAAAACTATTTTATGTCAATTTTGAAAATATTTGGTAAATGATTTTTTTGAAAATCATAATAGAATTATTTGTTCAAAAAAATTAACTAAATAAATAATAACATGTCATATTAACCAATAAAATTATTTTAGTTAATAAAAAGTCTCAAATTACATTTATTTGGGAACTTATAACATCAATTATGTTAATATTTCATTAATAAGGTAATTACTTCTTCATCATTGTGCCATAAATAAATTAAATTATTTAATTTAACAAAATTTTAAATAAATTACCTTTATGTAAGAAATATTTTTATCTTTCTAATGAATATTTATAGTCGAAATTATCTTATTTATAACCCTATATTAAATAAAAATTAGTTATTAAGCATTGATTTTAACTCTTTTAACTCATCTTTAAATAAAATAACAATAATTGTCCTTGTCTAATCCAAGTGGACCTAAAGGGTAATATTTTAATACTAAGGTTGTTTTTGGTCGAATTAAACTTATAAAATTGAATTAGTACATGTTTTAGGGTAATAATAAAATCATTTTTACAATTAATTACCCTATTTATTTTTGACCGTGGTAAATAAAAGTAAAAAGTTACTATTCAACCAAAATTATTTTTATCTTATTGAATCACATATTAATCCTTGATATTAAACATGTATCTTGGATTTTCAAAATTCTTCTCACATAAGTGCCGAAAATTTGTTTTATGTAAATTTTCAAATTCTCCTAGGAGGTCGGTAAAAGATGGTGAAAAGTTCAATAAAATTTTCATATATCTAAAATTATTATAAAATTACTCAAATTAATTACATTTAACTTATATAAGTATTATTTATCTATTTTGACCTAAAATAAATTTAAATAAAATAAATGATTATATAAATAAAAAGTCATTTTAACCAATAACTAAGTGTTTTCAATATTCATCAAAAATTGAATGTTTTCAGAAAAATACCAAAATTTCACCCCAGGCTAATTTCGATATTCTAAATCCAAAAATGAAGACCATTTTGAACGATAAAATTTATAAAATTTTAAGAAGTGGGTATTACTCTTCAAAACATCTAGTTTATATAATATTTTAATAATATCTCATTTAGTAAAACTCGTTATTGCGTACTACACACGCTTTCGAGGAAGGTATTGATTGTGTGTAATGCAAGAAAAGTCAGGGCTGCATGTAGTGAATGCTCCATTTGGTGTTGCATATATCATAATCAAAGCTTATTTCATTTATACATTAAACAAAATCTATACTTAATGTTGCGTAGAATAATTTCAACAAAACGAACTTGAAATTGTGTGTAACATGAACTAAGAATAGTGTTGCGTATACTGCCAGCTAATACGGTGTAGCGTATAGTACAAGATAATCTTGGTGTAGTTTATAATAGAAGACAACAAAGAAATTAAAAATAATATATCTCATAAAATCTCGGGGTGTAATAATGTGTTTGGAAAATATTACTTAAATATATAAAACAAACATAAACTGAAATATTTCATTAAAATATATAAAAATAATCCACTCCATTGAAATAATAAAATATAAACATGAATTTTTTAAATAATGTATATAAATTTTTTTATTGGAAGTAAATGTAATAGAGAAATTCCCCGTACATAAAATATAGTTAAAGGAAAACATTCTTTTGTATGAGTGCTCCATTAGCTTGGATGAGGGGCTGAAAATTTTTATATACAAATTATATATTTCTAATTATATGAATTATAAATGATTTTGGAATTTTTTATCATTATATATTTAGACATTCAGCATAAAATATCATGTTATTCATTCATTAATTAAAACCCATATTAGATTAAAAATTCCTTCTTATGTGACTATTTTTTAAAACAAAATTAATAACATAATTGATTCTTTAAACATTCTATTTTATGAATGTTCTTTATTTAAATGTTGAAATTATTCATTACAATTTCATAAATTTATTAATTATTTATGAATGTATCATGAACACTGAGCATTAGTTAACTAACTTATAATTTCATCATATATATATACACACATTATAGAATTTCCTCAACATTAACATTTTTATTATCTATATTTGGAATTTATCTTTCATTAGTTTCAATGCCTCAACAATAATAATCAAATGATCCAAAACACTTTTTTTATAAGTATTATTCTTATAATGTATTTTAAATTTATAAAATATATACTTTTTAAAATATTATTGACTACAAGATTTTGTTTTTTTGGCTTATTTGTATTTTTATTATCATGATATTTGAAGGGATCCAAATGATGGTGAATCCATATGATGTGAGATATAATCTCACTACTAGAATGTTTGTTTTACATTTTACCATTTTAATCTTAATGGTTGTCGTATATTTAAATTTTTTAAATATTTATTCTAAATAGGTGTGGTTATAGTATATTATAATGTATCATCAATATTTTAAACCAGATATATTTCATTATGAGGATTATTTATTGTAACTATTAACAAAAATAATCCTCTAAAATAATGGGATATTACAATAATTACATAGTTTGTTATGATCCTAAATTTGGGAAACCAATTTTATTATTTAAGATGATTTTTATGGGGATTAAATGAATGTCTCCATATAGTATTGAACCCCCATAAAGCATGATCATTCAACTCCACATTAAATTTGGTGTGGTTCGATTTTTTCCCAACAATATGTAGATAAAACTCCATGTACAATACTGCATTTATGCACCATGGTGAGTACCTATACCCCATGGCGGCTTAACCTCTAGACTAACATGTTTTTCTTCTTGAATATTACAATTCCATGGTGTATCATCCAATGTCATGGTGTATATTCCATCAAAAACTCCACATCTTACCACCTTATTTGTATTATAGAGACCCCAATATATCATGAAGTATTACTTCCTTACATATTAAATCAACTTTGAGGTTTCATCTAAGGAAAATACTCAAATATTTTTTTGATCAACCCCTTTTAAAATTATCTACTTTCTTTACTCGATAACCTATTACATGTTTTATAAGACCAGTTCTAGGAGTACCCAGTCTGATACCATTTTTCATTTTATGTGAAAACACAACTTAGGTAACAACACCTTTGATGGAATTCAAATTGACATTGAAAACATTGTGGTAGGAATTTTCCCAACTTTATGGGATCTCATTATAAATTAATACTATTATATGATTATTTGGTTCTAGAAAAATTGAGATCTTTTCTTCTCTTGGGATCACATGTGAGTGATTTTGTAGCCCATTAGACCATTCTGAATTTTTTTTCCAAGAGAATTATTGAGATAACTGGTTTCCATGTTTGATATTGATTAAAAAGTTTCATGTATTTTGATTTTTTATTTGTCATTATGTGTGATTTGGTATCTATCCTCATATTCCTTATTATGATATTTTATTTCATTTATAAGTGTGGTGATCTGTGTACACGATAGGTGAATATCATGGTATATTACCCCTTGAGGGAAGTGTGCATGGTGTAAAATGATAAACACAATGAAAACTATATTCTTGTGAGCTATGAATAACATGATGTCTTTATGGATTCCAAGAGTATCTACTAAAACTCAATGACTGGTGGAATACCAAATATCCCACTGACTTGATGCCTTATAGATTTCTTAGTAGCATTACGCTCGATTCCTTTTGGATTCCAATAATGCATGTAGATAGCCTTATGGTCATCTAGTATTCCCTATCAATTTATTTTGGATTTTAATTGTCAAAATCATAACCTTGAGGCCAGTCTATGATATTTTGACTCATGATCTTCATTTAATCATGAAACCAAAGTATGTATGGTCAGACATTTATTTTATCTTGTTTTGCACACAATCATTCAGGTTTTCAATTTATGATTCTGATTTTATGAATTTATGGTTTTTATGTCATAGTAATGTTATAAATGAGAACTCTAGTTTCATGATGCATTGGTGGTGTCCCATTCAGTACTATACTCACACCATACTCAGGAATTTTGATATTGTTCTAGATTTAATGAAGGATTTGATGAAGGGAAATGGACCTATGGTGGACGGAAAAGTAGATCAGAATGTAGAATGTGGTAGACTGAGACTGACATAGAAGACCCTAAAAGTTGTTTAATTCATTTATTCAGATATGGTTTATACTCTTCACAGACATTCCAATTTGAGAGATAATATTAATTGTATGATATTTCTTTCATTTTTTAGTTTTCATCATGTTTAGTTTGACTATTCATTGAATTTTTTATTCATTGTTCTTCATAAAATAACCTTATATTGATTATATATATTACTAACTATTTAAATGAAACACTCACTATTAGTTGGTAGCCTCTTTCATGAGGTGTGATATGTACGAGGTTGTGTGGCATTCATCTTGGACCAAGTAGTGTTGGGCATATTTTATCTCAAAAATACAGTATAATTTAGGATGATTTTAATGTTAAAAAATACCCCTATTTTTTATCTAATGATGGATTTTTATGAAAGTTTTATAGTAATTTATATTCTATTTCAAGGAATTTAGTGCTACATGAATGAAACTTGAAACATATTTTTTAACCCAATGTTTGACAAGTAAACATTTGGTTCATTATCCATATGTTAAACTAGAAATATATCACTTGTGTATGTAATGAACCCTATGTTACACTAAAAAGTTTTTGTTTTGGATCATCATGCTTATGTTTAGAAAATTTACATGTGTATGGATCATCAACCCTATGTTGGTGTTTGTATAAACTATTTGCAACCCCACATTCAGAACATTTTAATGTGTAGTTAATCAAATCAATATTCATGATTTTATGCTGATAAGGATAAAAATATGGGGTATTTTCCAAACACAACCCAAAGTAACCATATGATATGAAAAGGAACCCTATTTTATTCAAAGGAAGCCTATGCTATGTAGCTCAATCATACATTGTGTTCTCAGTATCAATCTTCCTCTAGGCGTATTTTTAATCTGATATTGCGGCAACTGTCGAGTTCAAATTAAATACTAATTCAATGAATGTTTTAATTGATTCAAACAACCATGTTTAATAGAGAAAATATCTCCCATATATAAGTTGTTTTATGAACCTCCTAGAAAATTGAAATTTTAATTTTCATGATCAATTAGGCCTCTTTTGTGGATCGGGAATTCTGTAGTGTGATATTTTCTCTATTTATATAATTGTTGTATCCATTTTATATATGGGATATTTTTTGCTAGATACATATATTATTAATATAAAATAATTTTGCTAAAAATTACTTTTATAGTTCTATATAAAACGAAAAACTCTGATAAAGAATACATTTTAGAGATATACATGTTCTATCATCTTCTATTGTATGATTGTGACTACTCTATTACGTTTTTGTGTTTAAATTAAAGATCTATGTGCAACCTTGATCTCTTAAGAATCATTCTCTCTTGAAGACTATTATTTCTCAATAAATATATCCGTATACATTAAATTTTGTGTTGTTTCATTCATTATGTCTATCCTATTTCATAAAATAAATCCCTATTGATTTACTAAGAGTTCCAACTACTCATAATCAATTGTGGTGGAGTATCAGATTCAAGATGTAATATATGGTAAATTTGTTCTCTATTATAAAACCATATGTATTTTTTAACTCTTTTACAGCTGTTATTAGTTTTCATTCCATTATGAAATTTGGTCTTGAGATAAGAGGACCATTCTAGTAGAATTCACAAATCTCATAAAGTGAGTTTTTTGGGTAGTTCAATATGGGATATTTGTGCCATGAACCATTATAAAATTTGTATTCTATATTTATATTTATACACTGCATAATTTCATATTGAATAAAAACACATCATATCTACAAAAATTACAAATGATTTGAAAAGAAATAATTATGTATAATTTTTGAAAAGATTAAATTCCCCACATCTTTTTTATTAAATTGTATATTTCGACCAAATAAGTGGTTTGTTTAAGAATGTTAAAAAACACTAAAAATCAGAAACCCTTCACAACTATAAGTTTTCTTATGTACAAATGTAGTTTTCAATTACTATTTACGCTCTTTGAACCCATCATTGCATTTTTTTCTATAGATATTTTACTCCCATAGAAGATAAAAATTATTTATTTGATTATTATGAGAAATTTGCTACCAAAGATAAGGTATTGTTCATAATTTCAAATGTGTCTTCAATAATTCATTATTAATAATGGTATAGTATAATCATCATAGGCCATTATCATTATTTGATCCAAATATATATCATTTTTTGGATTATGAATCTAAAAACAATGAATCTTTATGTAGCCAATATTTACATTTATTGAAATTGGTTTAATATTTTACCTTTTATAATTACCTTATCAAAATAATTAAATATTAATGATGATTTTATGTAGTCTAGGAATAAATGTGAATATAATTATTGAAAATTTCTAAAAAATAGTTTAGGCGTTCTCTAAATACTCTAATCATAAGATACATGAATATATTTGTTGGATTATATGATTATAAAAGGAATCATTAGGAATTCATATTTTCCATTTTATATATGGATGGTGACTAAGATATGAATTCACTTTTCCTTATTATTTGAGTGTATATAGATCAAAGAAATACATTTGTGAAAAAAAATATTCTGTGTTCTAGATTGAAGAAGTTATTTATATGTGGTACATGATATTTTTTATTTATCAATATAATGATAAGATCACAGTAATCAACACAAATACATGTTAATGAAGAATATTATATACCTTGGGGAAGAAAATTATTATATAAAAACCTTATCCAGGAATGATTTTTGATCATTATTATTTTCTTGAATATCGTTAACGGTGAATCTGTAATGTTTCGTTAATGTTTTCATAACCCCAAGAATGAGAACATTTGAAAAATCAACCATATTATTTTAAGAAATATTATGAAACTCATTAATAATTACAAGAATAAAACAACAATAAATTAATACATCATAAATTTTGTGTCTATCCAAAATTTTTTTTGGAAACCCCATCATTATTAGGTATCATTGTCCATATTACTGAATTAGATTTTATTGGGAATTTATACTCTATATTCCCCAATATAATTTCATGATATGATTTAGGAAATTAATTGAGATTTAATTGTTATTAAATTTATTTAATTTCATTATATATCTATCCAATATTTAAAAAATATAGAAACATGTTTCCTAATAATAAACAACAATATTTTTAGAATGTACATTGACAAAAATATCAACTAAAGAAGAGTAAGATGAAAGCATTTGACCACTAAGAGTACTCATAAATAATTCAATATCCAATATATTTGTAGTTTAATTAATAATATTAGAGATATTAAACTAAATAAATTATTTTAGATAAGGGTAATAAAATAATATTTTAATAATAATTTAACATTGAATAAATTCCCTTTATATTACTTTACAATCATGATTCATTATCAAATAAATTTCTATAACTGAAACTGATACTCTGAGAAATAATATATATTAAAATTATAGTATACCATAATATGAATATGAAATTTAAATTATGATATATTACAGCTTATTAAACCATTTTACCAAGATAAAACACATTAATCTTTATCTTAGGTTCTTATATGATTTATCCTCTAAATCCTTTTGAAACATCCCAAAAACTAATTATACCACCCCCAGTTCAAATTAATGCAATGAATACTTAACTATAATATCTATTATATATTTTTATATACTAAATTATTTCAAATCATGATTTAATCATAGTCCTGAATGCCAAAGTAATATTATCTTTGTTAAATAGCATTTATTCAATCCTATTCCATATATAGTACACAATTATTTTATAAAATGTATCTTAAAATATTCCATCTTAAAAATATTACTAAATATGAATTCTATTGTAAAATATTGATAACATAAATGTGAAACTAACAACATTGAATGGTTAAAAAAATATTATATCTAGAGGATTCAACATCATTACATAATCATCAATGAAAATGAGAAAATATATAAAAATACATTACTAGTAGAATACGATGATGAAATCACATTATGTAACCATGAATGAAATTGACATAATTATAGATTGTAGTATAAAATCATTGAACTAGAAACAATATTATCATTAAAGTTAATCATATTCCATGGAATCATAATGTTGAGTCTTAAAAAAAACATTATCCATGGATACATAAAATTATAAAGAGACACATGTGTAAACCTCATAAATCACAAAAAAGGGATCTATTTCATGACAACCATAACATATTTGATAATCATGACATAAAAAATATTAATCACATATTGTAGCAACCCATAATTTAATAAATGAGATATTTGTTCCTATTTTCGTTTTATATTTATTAAAAAAACATAATACAATATAGATAATGAAATAAAAAATTTATAAATGAATAATTAATGAAATGAGAGTTATTTCTAAAAGATAATGAACCTATGAAGATGAAATAGAAACATGACATTATGAATAGTGATATGAAACATATGTATAGTAAACCATCCAAATTAATATTAACCTCACCCATGAAACTATAAATAAAATTTAGGCATCTCATATGTGAAATTATGATATAATTATATCATATTATAAGTAAATTATTTTTAAAAAAAGTTATTAATTAAGTTGTTGTATTTTTTGAGGTATAAATATTTAATTAAATTTTTATAATTAATTATTTTTTTAATAAGAAAATTGGTTTTCATAAAATTGATTCATAAATTAGTATATTTTGTGTTATAATTTTAGGTTAATTTAATTTGACTATAGTAAACTTTTTAGGGTGTTATAAAATCTTTTTTTTAATCCATATATTTCATGTAAACAATGATTTTATAAAAAAATTTAATTTCACATATTTAAACATTATTTAGATAAAATCAACATCATATATAAATTCTAATCATCGAAAAATTGTTAAGCTGAATTTTTGGGATTTTAATAAAATACATGAATTTTTTTTCAATAGGAAAAAAATGTAATTTACGGTATAAATACAATATAGGCTAAATACAATATTCATTGAGTCATATATTATGTAATAAACATAATCTCAAACATTCCTTCATTATTTTAATATATATTATGATAATTCTAAATCTATTCATAGTCTTGAGTGAAATTATTTAACATATTAATTAAATATCCCAAAATCACTCATCTCCTCCAACATAAAGTCCACACCTCACCCCCTCCTCTCCTCACACATATAGTCCTAAAATAATTTCAATGTTATAAAAAGATCATATTCCCAATTATCTCTTCATTTACCAGAGATCATGGTCATACTAAAATTTCAAAACCTCTTTCCCAAAAGTGGTTCTCACGAAAAATAATTCAATAGGTAAACCCTCTTATGTTTTCTTCTATATTCATTTTCAATTTACATTATATTATTATCCTATAATAACTAAAATTTTCCAAATTATCATGATAAATCTAATACCATATATATACTATAATTATATAATGTTAATAAAATATCCTCCCTTAGACTACAATCTCACTATCTTTTATGTTAAAAACAAAATCATTATCGAATTGGTTCTGATTTATAACCTTAGTGGACGATGAAATTTCTTTCTTCAATTTATCCATCAAGGCTGGTCATGAAACCATTTTTACAGATGAAAGAGAATACAAAATTTTTATTATGTATTATGTACAATTTTTAAACAAGTATATAAACATAATACTAATTCATTCAACAAAACTAGTTTGAGATGATCAAAATAACACTATAATAATCTAAATGATCATCACTTATGTTTCTTCTAATAAATCATCTTCATTCCACATGAAAAAGAATTATATAGCCTTTTAATCTTTTAAATATTAATTAAAATCATTTTAGTTCAATTATGGTTAATTATATCTATTCCACATGAATGTACATACTCATATACATGTATATTGATCATGAAAACCAAGGAAACGAATGCACCCAATAGATAAATTTGTATCTTATAACTCATAAATAATTCCATAAATGAACATAGTAAAATTACAATAAAAAAAATAAATATATAAATGGTTATTGATTAAATAATTATTGGATTTAATTAAATTATCCAAGATGTTAGGTTCAAGGGAAGCACTCATTCGCATATAATGTAAGTGTTTTCTCATATCACTTACATTTTTTGAGACATTCCTTATTCAACAGAATTTATTTTCAATGATGTATGTGTAATACACATTTATGTATCATATTATTAATCTCTTTATTGTCATGTTATTAAAAATATCATTTTATGATAATTACTTTTGGTGCATAAGATTAGATTGATTACAAACCGATAAATGTTTCTCCCTGAACCACTATTTTTCATTCGGGATTTTACCTTCTCCCGATTTACCCCAATGAAATTATTATTTATTATTATTTAATACTCATAAATTATATGATAATTTTCAATATATCAGTACTAATCATATAATTATTTCTTTTATGGGGAGTTACATAATTTATAAGAATATTTTTTTAATTATTCTCGATACACATGCACGATTTATGGGGACAATTCAAATTCTCACTTATTTTTAGCAACACCCTATAATCTATTTTAATCCTCCACAATTTTTTCTAAAATCTGTCATTTTTTATGGAAAACAAATCTATGTTCACTTTTGATTTTATAAATATATTTTCCTAAAATAACACTTCTTTTCAAAATAAAAGAGTATTTAACTCAAATATTACTAGAAGATTTTATAAGAGAATTTTCATATGTAGAAAAAATCATTTAGATTGTTATATTTAATTTTTATTTATATTTTTTGATATCATCTATCATATTTTATTTAATGGTTTTTTATTAGTTTGATTGTGGATGTTCTTTTTTGATACCATTCCCTATATTACTTCCAATGATTAGTGTTTATGTTTAATGATTGGGGAATGTTATTTACATTAATTTTTTTAGTTACAATATGAATTTATTGGTTTATTATTATTCACCCATTTCATATGTGGAATTAATTTAACTTATTATGTGTTGGGTTGGGCCTAATACATCCCCCCGCTGCATCGGAAGGTCTCTTTTGGAAAACTAGAGTGGGGTTTTACCTACTTATGTTTTGTCTTGGCATGAGGCTCTAATAACATGGTTATGATGTCCCACATTATGAATTCCCTCATTATGAAACAATTAATTAATATTTCATGTGATTATTCGACTAAAGTAATTTCCATGGTTATGTTTTGTTATGGAGTTATTTATCCTGTTTTAATTCCTAAAATTATGTGCTCAAGATTATGTTTTAATGACATGTGTACTTTTATTTATTTACCATGCCTTATTATTTATTCTTACTCTCTTTTACTTAACCTTACCAAGTATCTAGGATCAGAACATTCTTTTGTCATATTATTCCTTATGATGTGAATAAGTATTTCATGAAGAACCTTCAAGGATCATCTACTAGTAATGGATGTTTATAATGTAATTTATATATTTTATTTCCTTTAAAGTAGTAATATTGAACTTATTTATGTATATTGTTATCCAAAGAAAATAAAGAATTTAGTCCACTAGGATGTGGCTTCATTATTTATATTACCATTAAATAATATAAGGCAAAGACTCTCAGCAGCTAGGGTTAGGGTTCTTATATTTTTCATCAAAGGATGTTCATTAGAAACTTGTAAACTATAGTTATAAAACATAGGCTAGGAACCAAAACCATAAGATAAAATCTGAGGATAATCATACAAAAAAATACATTAATTTTGGAATTTTATATATTTTTTAGATATTCCTAGAAAATATATCCATGTCCGCGTACTATAAGTGGATGTAGTATTGGAATAGATGTTCCGAGGAGTAAAATACACTTAAAATGTGTTTTGGGCCTGAATCGGGTTCACTTGATAGACGATTTTCGGTCATACTATGGACATACTTTGATAACCCTATGGAATATTCTTTGGATAACCAATATTTTATTTACAAACCATTATGAAGCATTTAAATGTAATTATTTCCCAAAAAAATCCATGATTTTTATTATGAGATTATATGCAAATAAAAAACCAAATTTATGTTATGTGTTTTACTAGTTTTATCGTATAAATGATGATTGATAAACTAATTCAGTGTATTCCATTTTTAAAAAACGGTTCATAGTGAAAGGAATGGAAATAGCATGAACATTCATATCTCATGTAGGGATTCCCTTCCTTTCCAAGATAATGATTTGGGTTCTAGAGATATGACTAGTTCTGAGAAACTTATAACTATACATGGATAGCTGACTCAAGTTATAAAATTCAAACATACCTATACAATGTATCCTGATCCAAAACATGGTGAAGAAATATTTTCCTGCTTGATAAGACAACATCAACCATCATTAAAGGGAACTACCTACCCATTTGTATCATAACAGTTGATATATTCCTTAGAGAAGATATTTCCTTCTTTGGAAAATAACAAAAAGGGGAAGGATATCATTGATTTTTATCATCTATTGAGAGATGATGATTAATGGTTGTTATTTATTCTAAATAAAAAGCAGAAGGAAGAGATTGAAAATATATAATGGGGGGATTTTAAGAAAATTTTCAAAGAAAAATATTTTCCTCACCAACAAAGAGTTGATATAGAATGTCAATTATTAATCTAAGATAGAATGTAGATGAAAATATGGAGAAGAATGATGCCAATTTTACACTGCTTTCAATGCTTGATATGGACAACAAATGTAAACCAAGGAAAAATATTGATTGATACTTTGATGGTTTAAAACCATTCCTCCAAATGGAACTAGTCTCTATAAATTTATCATCATATGAAGATATAGTCTCATGTTATATTAAAACTAAAATAATAATTCTCTATGTCTTATGACATTAATAGAATGCAATATAATTATAGAGTTACTAAAATATCTAAAAAATGAATGAATGAAATGAGGAATAATGGAAGAGTTAACTTTCCAACCTTTAATAATTGTGGAATTAATCACCCGTGTACATTCCTAAAGGGAATGAGAGTGTGTAACAAGTGTCGAGTAAAAGGCCAGGAATCTCATGATTAAAAGGGAAAGAAATAATCTATCAATGTTTCAAGATATATTTGAAAATATATGGGACATTATTCTCATAAAAGTTTTAATCATCAAGGAAACATTCTCCAAAGAAGGCCATGAGAGGAAGGAAAAGCTTATCCAATCACAACAATAGAGGTTGTAGTTCCTAAGTATGTGGTGGTAGTTACATAATTAATTTCCTCAAACATTGAAAAATCTTTATTTGATTATAGATCCCCTCATTCATTTAATACTTCCATGTTTTCCAATAAAATAGGAAATTTTTAATTTGATTTCATCAAGGTGTTTTTAGTCGCAACTTCAAAGGGAATTATCATTGTAATAAAGATGTGTCAATTAATCCCCCTTATATAATGTAAACATTCTTTAGTTGCTGACCTTATTATCATACCTATTATTGATTTTTGAAAAAGTACTATGTATGAATTACATTTAAAATTATGATGAGAAGATATTTTATAAGAAGATGAATGTTAAAAAACTTTATAATGATGTGGAGTCCCTTATTTAACTATCTGATTCTTATCTAGATCAATCCCTATTAGCTTTACTGAATGAAATTCACGAGGGGAGATAAAATAACTTTGGTTGAGGAAAGACTTTTTCAAGTTTAGTTAGTACCTATTGTGAAAGAATGCATTGGTGTGTTTCCAGAGGATTTATCTAGACATACATCAGAGTGAGAAATTGAGTTTTCTATTGATTTAATTCTTGTTTCAAGACCTATATCAAATAATCCTTATAGAATGGCCATAATGGTATTATTGGATCTGATGAAACCAATATAGGAGTAAATTATTAATAGGTTTATTATTGATAGAGTTTCTCCATGAGAATATCTTATTCATTTCATTAAGAATATTTATTGATATATGAGGCTATACATTGACTATAGAGTGATCAATGCAGTTATGATAAAGAACAAGAATCCTCTTCCCCACATTGATGATTTATTTGATCAATGTCAAATTTACCAATATTATTTAATGATTATGATTCAATATGAATATCACAAGTTTCATGTGATGAAGGAGGATATTCAAAAGTTATCATTTTGAACTGGGTATGAGAATTACAAGTTTATAGTAATGACTTCTGGACTTAATAATCCACCCTCTATATTTAGGGATCTAACAAATATTTTTTGCAAGGAATATCACGAGGAAAATATTTTAGTATTTATTGACGATATCATAGAATAAACCAAAATCAATTAAGATCATGAGAATAACTTTTTAATTAACTTAAAGGCTATTAGAATAAATTATTTGTTTGGGAGGTTTATAATGTGTGGATTATGGCTTCAAAAAATTCTTCTCATGGACACATTATCTATAGGTATGGAATCATAATAGATATTTCAATGAAAAATGGCATTTCTTGAATGGCCTACTCTAACGAACAAAACAAAGGTATTTAGTTTTGTTGGTATAGTAAGTTATTATCAACATTTCATTACGAACTTCACCTGATTAGATAACCTGTTAACCATGGCTACTCATAAAGATGTTATGTTTTTATAGAAAAAATAATGGGAAAATTGTTTTGATAAATTCAGAAGTAGATTATTGAATGATATTATCCTGACTCTACCATTAGGAAAATGTGGATTTGTGATTTATAGTGATGCATCAATGAATGGACTTGGTTTTAACATTATGCATTATTATTGAGTTATTGCATATGCATAAAAATTGTTAAAAACTAATGAACAGAATTATCTAGCTCATGATCATGATTTAGTAGTGGTAAATTTTTTCAAAATATATGTAGACATTATCTATATGGTGAATGATATATAATATATATGAATTACAGGAGTTTGAAATATATCTTCCGAACGGAAAAATTCAACATGAGGAAAAGCTGTTGGCTTATGTTGCATAAGAGTTATGATTGTTCAATACAATATCACCCATTAAAGAATAATAAGGTAACTGGTGCATTCAGAAGGAGGGATCATGGATATATAAACAAAATAAGGATTGAATGGGATCTTTTTTCAATGGATCTAGTAATGATGTATATGGTAATTTTAAATGAAGGTGGCACATCATTACTTATTCGATGGGTTTTCAAACCATCATTATTTGAAATAATTAAAACTTCTTAGTATAATGATGAGAATTGTCATGACCCCCTCCACACAAAGTGTACCCATCCTGGGCCGGCAATGGCTGAAGGGAGATAATGACCCCTGAGTCCCGCCTCTAGTAGGCCTCGGGTTGGCGACTAGCATCGAGGTTATAATGAACACACAAATGGGAGGCATTACCCTCTAAAAGAACATATACGGAAGGAAGAGATAAGAGAGACACCAACCAACTCCACCTCAGAACTGTAGTATAAAAATAAACCCATATAAACACATGTAATGTCATGAAAAAAAACTACAACTAAAATGGAAAAACTGTAAGTACCCAAAAGAATGTAAAATAGTTGCAACCACAAGCCTGAACAGCTCCTAAAACCACAAGCTTGTAGTAACTAGCCTGATCTCCAACCTACTTCAAGTGACCTAAAAAACAATTTATATATACATAGGGTGAGTATAAAAGTATACTCAGTAGGATCCTCCCCAAAACCTCTCGTGCAAAAGTAAAGAAAGCATGCTAAAGCACATTGAACAATAAGTGAAACTAACTCATCACCTAAACAGGTATATTATATTCCCAACCTCACCATGGCTACTCTCACCATGCAATGCATAAAAGAATATATAATGTAGAAAAGAATATCAAGGGTACCCCACTACTACTTCCCCACTGGTTTGCCACATTGCCCCCAATGACATACGTCTTGTGCATCTCTCTCCAATGTCTTCCCCGTATACACTTGGGATAAGCTCCACAGTATACACCTTGTGCACCACAAAGGCTTTCCCGCAGACACCTAGGTGAATCACCACACCATTCTCACAACCAAAAGTAACCAGGTAGTTTTCAGGAGCCACCATAGCTCACATAATGTGTATCATACATCAAGTATTATAACTCAAGCCATTACCGCCCATACACCGAGTAAGGATCCTTAAGCCATCACAACCTATACATGTTACACCTATAGTAGTCCATATGATGCTATATCTAGAATATATGTATGTGAATAACCACAAGCCATTACATCCCTCTACACACATATATGGGGAAAACTAACTGTTGTGCCTAATGGAACTAGAATCTACCAAGAGAAGAGATCGGGGTCAAAAGGGGTCATCAGCCATTCATCCTCCCACCGGAATGTTGGGGAAAACACCCCCCAGGGCTCAGAATCCCTGAGGTTCCAGTTTCCCTTATTGACAGGGTGGACTAGCGTATAGAAACACAAAAGTACATAATATACTATAACTCAAAACCACAATATGGGTATAATCTAGTCTTAGATACAACTATAGCTCACGTCTCTCGGACTCTAGGATGCCACTTATAAGACTAGGTTTCCTATAAGCACATAACCATTTAAGGGATTTATTATATTACTTCATTCCATTTTTATCAATTCCACTATATGTTAATTAATTCTACAATCGTTAATTAACCATGAACAATTTCACATTTAAATTCCATTAACATAGTGTCCAAAAACCACTGTACCTTAGAATGTTATCAACCTCATCATTATGTTTCGACAAACTCCAACCCCATGGGTTAACATCATTTACATAGACATTCATTACAGAATTACATTCCCATATTCCCAGGAATTCTAGAAAAACATCCAATGCTACTAAACACAAGGGTCTCAACAAGGTGAGTAGATGTACTAACCGTCGAGTATTTGTTGCCTATAGCAAGAGCGTAGACCCATTATCCTTTGAGAGGCTAAAGACGGAAAGCACGGGGCATACCCCGCGTGTCTTCGCCTCTTTCGGAAGATGAGTAATCAAGACCAGCTGCCTTGAGTAGTGGGGAAAAGTAAAGCAGATAAACAACCAAACAAAACACCAAACATCCAACAATCACATCCATCCCACTCCAGCATCCCTGGAGACCTCCCTGACACCCACATGCATAAACCAATGCTTCTCACCACTCCATCATCCCTGGTGTCCTCCCTGACACCCACATACATAAACTGATGCATCTCGCCACTCTAGGCATCATCCACTGCCACAACCACAGGGCCTCCATGCCACCACATATCACAAAATCTATCTAGGATCACATCACATCACAAGAAGTAGGAAAGTAAACATCACCTAAAATTTGGGCTCTTGGTCCTTTAACAATGAATCTAACCTTCAAACAACAAGCACCTAAAGTTTTTAGGTTTACCGACCTACTAAATTAATCACATACATCAGCATCAATTTGATTGACATCAATTTGGATCAACAACCACAAAAAAAAACAACCGGATTCATTTACATGCCTCTTTATCTTTAGACAATTAATTATCAATTAATTCTGGCTTTACGTTCTTTATCAATTTCATCCAGAACAACATGATATTGAGTAAGCCATAGATATCACACTATCTAGAAAAACAAGAGGCGAACTATTAACACAGTACAAAGTAGAAACACACGATCAAACAAATTCTTTTAAACTGGTTCAAGTATTTAATTAGGTCATTTTCATTGTGATCCAAATGGCTAAATCATGCAAACTCTACATTTGCACATAAAAAATTAGACAAGCCCAGAATCCCCTACCTCAACAGTTTTCAAGGAAAACCACAATGGTCGAAGAAAGCCCAAGAAACCGGGTCGATTTTCCACGAATCCTCCTCAGATCTCCTCTCCTAACACAACCAAGACCAAATATCATCATATTCGACATCCACACACTTGAATCTACCCATAACGGGCATAGATATAAGAAACCGAGAGAAGAGGAGGAGTAAATCTAACTAGATCTAAAAAATCATGCATGAACAATCACATACCTCAAGAAACCAGCATCGATTCACTAAGAAAAGCCTCTGGATCACCTCCAACATGCTTGGGAGAGCTTCTTCCACCACTAAGGAAGCGTAATCCCGAGTTATGGCCGCTTAGGGGATTAAAAAAACCATTTAGAGGCAAAAGAATTCAGATCCACAATTTTCAGATTAAACATTAATTGCTCGCATGGTTAGTCCACACGGTTTAACAAACTGTGTGCTAACCATGCGTTAGCATCTGCCTCGCCAAACACTCTTCGCACAGTTAGTCTGCATAGTTAGTCAAACCATGCACTAACCGTACATTAGCCACTGCCTCCAAGACCAGCCTTGCACGGTTCGGCCACATGGTTTAGGAAAATCGTACACCAATCGTGCGAATTCTATTACCCTTTAGCTTTTCATAAATGTCCACCCAAACGCACCCCAATCCACCTTGACCTCCCAGAACACCTACATGACCACATTTTCCCTATGTAATGGACCAGAGAGGTTCGGTCCATTAAATCGGATACCTCTCCAAACATTCTCATTCTCGAGAATCCAAAACCCATCTAAATAGAAAATGAAACAGGGTCTGAACAACCACCCATCGAGATACCTCTCCAAAGAGATAAAGCCACAATGAAATAAGGAAGACATATCATAGACATAAAAGTTTCATAACCACACAAGTTACAACGATACATGAAAATAGTTAAACATCAAACAACTCTAGTTATTGAGCACACATTTGTGACTCATGTTCCTAGGTACTGTCTTCTATTCCACCGTGTCCCCCATAAGACACGAACTAAGGGAATATAACGCTCGTGCAACACCTTCTCCTTACGGTCTTGGATCTCCACAGGTCTCTCCTCAAAGGTTGCATCATCATCAACATTGATCTCTACCCAATCAATGACGTCTGAGTCGTCATGAAGATAACAACAGATCAATGATACATGGAAAATGTCATGTATCCGACTCTTCTGAGGGGGGAGTGCTACTCGATACGCCATAGCTCAAACACGAGCTAACACCTCGAAAGGACCAACAAACCAGGGAGAAATCTTTCTTCCATGACCAATCCTTCACTGCCCAGGATGGGGGGTCACCTTCAGAAACACATGATCCCCAACATTAAACACTAATGGTCTCCTTCATTGATCGAAATATGATTTATGAAGATCTAGAGTTGTCTTCATCCTCCCAGGAATCACCTGAACCATCTCTGTTGTACTTTTCACTAGTTCCAGTCTGAGAATTGTTAACTCTCCGACCCCAGTCCAGCACAATGGAGAACTGCAAGGCTGGCTATACAAGGATTCAAACGGCGCCATACCGATTGTGGAGTGAAAACTATTATTGTAAGAGAACTCCACCAAGGGTAGGTGCCTATTCCATGAGCCTCCAAAATCAAGAACACAATAGAGAAACATGTGTTCAAGAGTCTGGATGGTTCTCTCTTTCTAACGATCCATTTGAGGATGAAAAGTAGTGCTAAGGCATAGCTCAAAACCAAAAGCTTGTTGGAGACCTCACCACCCCATGGAGGTAAAATGAGGATCTCGATCAGATATGATTGTCCATGGGACTCCATGAAGTCTCACCACCTCCACCAGATATTTCCTTGACAAAACATCCACTGAGCTCGACTCCTTGATCGCTGTGAAGTGGGATGATTTTGTTAAACAATCCAATACCACCGAAATAGCATCAAGTCCTCCCAGAACACGAGGTAATCCAGTAACAATGTCCATTAATATATCCTCCCACTTCCACTAGGGAATCTCTAATGGCTGGAAAAGACCACCTAGAACACGATGTGCGGCCTTCACCTTCTAGGAGACTAAACATCAAGACACAAACTCCGCAATGGCGCACTTCAGCACTGGCCACCAAAACTAACTCCTTAAGGATCGGTACATCTTTGTTACATATGGATGTACTGCTAATCGTGAACTATGGAACTCTCTGAGAACCATCTCTCACATCTTCAAGTGAAAAAAATCCTTCTATGATACAACACTCAGTGTTGTTCATCCTCAAACCAACCATCAAGGGCCTCACAAAAAAAACTCTGTCTCTCCAGACCTCTACATCTAGATCCCCCACCTGGGACTCTTTCTACCTTCTGCATCAGGGATGACTGTATGGTCATCTGGAAAAGGAAACCTCTACCTCCGACTTCTCCCATTTCAAGATGTAAGGCTGAAAGTTCTTCCATTACTCTCCAGGAATCATTAAATTCGCGCACAGCCTCACTACATGACTTTCAGCTCAGCACATCTGCTACAACGTTTCCTTTTCTAGGTGTATAAAATATTTCAAATTCGTATTCCTGTAAGAACTCCATCCACTGATTCTATCGTATGTTCAAGTCACGCTAAGAAAAAACATTCCTCAAACTATTATAATCAGTGAAAACCACAAAGCGCTCACCAATGAGGTAATGTCTCCAAAACCTCAGAGCAAACACCACGACAACCAACTCAAGATCATGGGTGTCATAGTTGGGTACATGTGGACGTAACTGCCGATACCCATAAGAAACAACTGACCTCTGCTACATGAGAACACAACCTAACCTTAGATGTGAAGCATCGTAGAAAACATCAAACTGGACTACCTCAGCTGGAAGACAAAGGACCAGAGCACTTACTAACTTCTCCTTTAGATACTCAAAAGCTGCCAGACACTGATCAGTCCATATGAATGTATGATCTTTCCTAGTCAACGCTGTTATAGGAGCAGCAACGCAGGAGAAATTGGCTACAAACCACCTTTAGTAGCCTGCAAGACCATAGAAACATCGCACCTAGGACACTGTCTTTGGGGCTGCCCAAGACATAACTCCTTCAATCTTAGATGGATCCATAGCTACTCCCTGTTGGGACACAACATTCCCCAAGAAACAGACTTCTTGATCCCAGAACTCACACTTCGACAACTTCCCGAACAACTGATGTTGGCGAAGAGCTCCCAAAATAGCACGTAGATACTGATCATGCTCCTCTTTAGATGCGGAGAACCCAAGGATTTGGTCGATGAAAACTACTTTGAACATGTCCTGGAACTCAAGGAACATAGCATTCATCAATCCCATTAAAACAACTGGAGAATTCGTCAAACCAAACAGCATTACAATGAACTTGTAATGCCCATGATGGCATCAGAAAGCATTCTTCGGGATATCCTCATCCTTCACACGCATCTGATGATATCCTGACCGCAAGTCGATCATTTAGAACCAACATTCACCTTTCAGTTGATCGAATAAATCATCGATCCATGTTAGAGGATAGTTATTCTTTATTTTCACTTTGTTTAAGTGATGATAATTGACACACAACCTTAAACTGCCATCGGCCTACTTCACGAACAAAATGGGTGCACCCCATAGTGACACACTTGGCTGAAAAAACCTGCACTGCAATAGAAAATCAAGAAGTACACGTAGCTCTCTTAACTCAGAAGGGGACATCCTATATGGAGACATAGAGATAAGAGAAGCTCCTAATTGTATCTCAATCCCAAACGTGATCTCTCATCGAGGCGGTAATGCAACAACCTCTTATGGAAAGACATTAGTGTACTCCTCTATGATCCTAGGAAACACCAACTGCCGAACCTCTGAAGAACTCAGCATCATCTCATCCATCAAGTACTATAAGGAATCAATGCACCTATGTCCCATCGGAGGATCTCACTCACCAACAAACACCACTTGCTCTCCATCTGAACCTATGAAAACTACCTTATTCCTGATGTAATCCACAATATCATGCACTGAATACAACCAATACATACCAAGTATGACATCATATGGTTGTATTCATTACCATATGAAATCTCCCCAAGAGCAGTGTTTCCCCAGCACTAGCTCACAATCTCTGCATACTTCAAAAAAGTCAGCTTGACCTCCAACCGGCGTAGTCAACACCAAGGGCACTGGAAGCCTCTCTACCTCAAGTCCCAAAACATGGACAAGGGTAGGTTATATGAAGGAGTTTTTCACTCCTGAATCAAATAAGGAATACACATGGTAGAAAACAAGAAAAGGGAACCTCTAAGGACATCTAGCTCGTCTAGTGTTGGCAACGCTAGAGCATGAAGCTGACCACGACCTCCTCCACAGCCCCTCTAACCCTGATGAAGACCACCACCATGGTTGCACTCTGCTCTCTGAGGATGGGGAGCATCATAAAGCTATCCTCTACCTGCACCATCTAACCTCTGGTGATCTACAGCTGGTGCAACGTCCTACAGCTACTGTCTCGGCTGGAATTGCCTCAATGGAGGAACATGAAATGTAGAACCCGGTACACGATGACTGCTCTGAAATATTGGGCACTCCTGCTGCTGATGACCCGAACCACCATAAGAAAAACAAGAGTCTGATCCCTTGGAATAGGTCTGAGAGTTGCTGCCTCTGGAGAAATGAGATGTGAAGGGCTGGGACCTACCCCCGGCTGAATGGAAACTCTTTTTCCCTGGAAAACTGGGAACCCCAGACCCCAGAGATGCTTCATGAGGAATCATGATGATTCCCTTATCGTGATGATCCAGTCCTATCGAAAGTCCTCTCGACAACCTCTTCCCTCGCCAGCACCTCAAGATATGTCTTCAGCATAAATGGGGTGACCTTACATTGGATATCTGGGTGAAAAGCCTCCTTAAAATGCCTCGCCATGGCTTCCTCATCTGGTAACAGGTCCGAAGCATATAGTAAAAGTTTCCTGAAATGGATTACAAACTCTCTAACACTGGAGCTCCCCTGTCACAGGGCAAGAAGATCCTAGCAACTGGACGCCTTCGCAGTCAAAGAAATAAACTCGACTCTAAAAATGTCTCAGAACTCCTCCCATGAGATCGCTGACTCCTCAAGATTTCCAAAGAATAGCAACCACCATTGCCTCGCTTCTCCACAAAGAATCGTCACAACCAAGGACCCCCAGTGCTCTTTCCGAGCCTGAATCGAACTGAATCTGATCTCGACCTCCTCTATCCAGTCTCCCATGACTTCATCTGAAATGGAGCCTTCATACTTTTGCAGACTCTGGTGCTGAAACTCTCAGAGTATCTTCTTCTAAGTGTCTTCATCGTCAACCTCTACCCTGCAGCTACCTCCTAGAATAGCCTGCTTGACATAATCTACGAAAACCTGATGAGGACATCGACCGGGATCCATACCTGTAAAATAAAAATCACTTAGTGAAACTAAGCCTAGAATATGGAAGACACAAAATTAATAAATTAATTGTTTTCATTTTTTTCATTTTAGGTTAACCTATCCCAAGGTCTACCCATTCAAACACAGGCACAAAAAAGAATGATGCACGATCCTTTCCTAGGTCTCTACCCTGCAACTAATATCACCCCGTTTAGTAGCCATTTTAAACATAAAGGACCGTACATCAGATCATAGGGGGGCCTCAATGCCTATGTATCAGCTGGTTTCCAGTGTTTACCTCACATGCTAAACATGAGTGGCATTGTTTCCCTACCAACCCATGAAACCTCACCCGTGCCTAACTCCAAACTCCATCATATCCCTCAACTAGACCTTTAATACCACTCTATAACGACCCCCTCCCCACAAAGTGTGCCCCTCTTGGGCCGGAAATGTGTGAAGGGAGATAATGACCCTCGAGTCCTGCCACTAGTAGGCTCCGGGTTGGCGACTAGCACCGAGGGTATAATAAACACACAAATTGGTGGCATTACCCTATAAAAGAACATATACGGAGGAGAGAGATAAGATAGGCACCAACCAACTCCAACTCAGAAATGATTTATAAAAGAAAACCCAAATTCACACATGTAATGTCATGCAGAAGTACTACAACTAAAAGAGGAAAAACTACAAGTACCCAAAAGAAAGTAAAACAGCTGCAACCACAAGCCTGAACAGCTTCTGCAACCACAAGCTAGTAGTAACTAGATTGATCTCCAACCTACTCCAAGAGACCTAAAAAACAGCTTATATATACATAGGGTGAGTATAACAGTATACTAAGTAGGACCCTCCCTGAAACCCCTCATGAAAAAGTAAACAAAACATGATAAAGCACAGTGAACTACAAGTGAAACTAACTCGTCACTGAAACCGGTATACTATGTTCCCAACCTCACCATGGATACTCTCACTAAGTAACACATACAAGAATATATCATATAGAAAATAATATCAAGGGTACCCTGCTACTACTTCCCCATTGTTTTTCTGCATTTTACCAAGGATAGGTCATGTGCATCTCTCTCTAAAGGTTATCCCATATACACCTGGGCTAAGCTCCACAATCTGCACCACGTGCACTGCAAAATATTTCCCACAAACACCTGAGCGAAGCACCACACCATCCTCAAAACCAAAAGTAACCATGTAGTTTCTGGGAGCCACCACAGCTCGCATGACGTGTATCATTTGTCGGATATTATACCTCAATCCATTACATCCCATACACCGAGTAAGGATCCTCATGCCATCACATCCTATACATGTTACACATATAGTAGTCCATAGGATACTATATCCAGAATATATGTGTGTGAATAACCACAAGCCATTATAGCCCTCCAACACATATATGGGGAAAACTAACCGATGTGCCTAATGGCACTAGTATCAACCATGAGAAGAGACCGGGGTCAAAGGGGGTAGTCATCCATTCATCCTCCCACTAGAATGTTGGGGAAAATACCCCCACTCGGCTCAGAATCCCCAGGGTGCTAGTTTCCTTTACTGGCTGGGTGGAGTTGCGTATAGAAACACAAAAAGTATAGAATATACTATAACTCACAACCACACTATGGGCATAACCTCGTATTATATACAACTACATCTAATGTCTCTCAGACTCCGGGATCCCACTTCTAAGACTAGGTTTCCTATAAGCACACAACCATTTAAGGGCTTTATTAGATTACATCATTCCCTTTTTATCAATTCCACTGTATATTAATTAACTCTTAAAACATAAATTAACAATGAAAAATTTCACATTTAAATTCCATTAACATCACATCCAAAAACCATTGTCCCTTCAAAAGTTCTCAACTGCATCATTAAGATTCAACAAAATCCAACCCCATGGGTTAACATCATTTACGCAAAAATTCATTTCACAATTACATTCCCATATTCCCAGGTATTCTAGAAAAACATCCTATGCTAATAAACACAAGGGGATCAACATGGTGAGTAGATGTACAACCCGTTGAGTCTTTTCCGCCTATAGCATGATTGTAGACCCATTATACCTTGAGAGGCTAAACACGGAAAGCAAGTGGCATACCCCACGTGACTTCACCTCATTCGGAAGATGAGTAAGTAAGACCAGCTGCCTTGAGAAGTGGGGAAAAGTAAAGAAGACAAACAACCAAAAAAACACCAAACATCCAACAATCACATCCATCCCACTCCATCATCCACGGTGTCCTCCCTAACACCCACATGCATAAACTGATGCATCTCGCCACTCGAGCCGTCATCCGCTGCCACAACCACAAGGCCTCTGTGCCCCTCGCATATCACAACATCTATCTAGGATCACATCACAACACAAGCAGTAGGAAAGTAAAAATCACATCAAATTTGGTCTCTTGGCCATTTGACAAGGCATCTAGCCTTCAAACAATAATTACCAATAGTTTTCAGGTTTACCAACCTACTGAATTAATCACATACATCGACATCAATTTGATTAGCATAAATTTGGCTCAACATCAAAAAAAAAAACCGGATCCATTTACTAGCCTCTATATCTTTTTCCAATTAATTATCAATAAATTCCAGCTTTACGTTCTTTATAAATTTCATCCAGAACAACATGATTACAAGTAAGGAATAGATATCACACTATCTAGAAAAACAAGAGGTAAACCATTAACATGGTACAAAGCAACAACACACGATCAAACCAATTCATTTTATCTGGATCAAGTATTTAATTAGGTAAATTTCATTGTGATCCAAACTGCTAAATCTTGCGAACTCTACGATTGCACATAAACAATTAGAGAATCCACGAATCCCCTACATAAACAGTTTTCGAGGAAGACCCCAACGGTCGAAGAACGCCCAAGAAACTAGGTCGATTCTCCACAAATCCTCCACATATCTCCTCTCCTAACACGACCAAGACCAAAGCTCATCATATTCGACATCCACATAATTTGATCTACCCATAACGAGTGTAGATCTAAGACTCCGAGAGAAGAGGAGGAGTATATCTAAGTAGATCTAAGAAATCAAGAAAGAACGATCACATACCTCAAGAAACCGACTTTGATTCACCAAGAAAAGCCTCCGAATCACCTCCAAAACGCTTGGGAGAGCTTCTTCCACCTCCAAGGAAGGGTAATCCTGAGTTATGGATGCTTAGAAGCTTAAACGAACCATTTAGAGGTAAAAGAGTTCAGATCCACAATTTTAGGATCTAACATTATGTGCCCGCATGGTTAGTCTACATGGTTTAAAAAACCATGTGCTAACCGTGTGTTAGGTTCTACCTCACCAAACACTCCTCGCATGATTAGACCACATGATTAGAAAATTTGTGCACTAACTATGCATTAGCCACTACCTCCAAGACAATCCTTGCATGGTTTGGCCGCACGGTTTAGGGCAACCGTGTGCCAACCATGCAAAAGCTATTAACCATTATCTTTCCTTAAAAGTCCACCCAAATGCACCCCAAGCCACCTTGACCTCCCGGAACACCACCAGCACCACATTTTCTCTAAGGAATAAACCGAAGAGGTATGGTCCATTACAAGAATATTCAAAATAAAACTAATGGTGTGACTGATGGGAGGATTTGAGATTTTGTTAATGATGATAGAATTATGAAATTTAGAAGAAGGTTGTGTGTACCTACAATACCCGAGTTAAAAAAGGGGGTTGTTGGTTGGTTTCCATATTTTGAATTTCCCTATTCACCTTTTAGTACTACGATATATAGATATTTCCAGGAACATTTGTTTTGGGATAATATAAATAATTAACATTTTGATTATGTATCAAGATGTTTAGTCTATCAACAAGTGAATGATGAAATACAACATCCTAGAAGAATCGGGAAAACTATACCAATTCAAACCTGGAAATGGAATTATATTACTAGGGATTTTCTCACTAGATTACAAAAAACACCAAGAAATAATGACGCAATATGGGTAATTTTTGGGAGAAATGTGAAATCTACACATTTCCTTACTAAAAGGGGGGATTTTCAAATGGAGGGTCATGCAGAACTCTATATTAATGATGCTTTAAGACTTCGTGGATAACCTCTCTTAATTTATTCTAATCTTGATTCATGATTTACATCGAAATTCTTAAAAATACATAAAAATATTTGGATATTGATAATCCTTTAAGTAATTCTCTTCACCCTCAAACTAATGGGTAGTCTAAAAGGACCATTCAATCATTAGAAGACATGTTGATATCATGCTCCCTCAACTATCATGGTTTGTGGGAAAATTATTTTCCTTTTGTACAGTTTTCCTACAATAACAGTTTTCATTCAAGTATTAAAATGGAACCATATAAAGTGTTGTATAGAAAGAGATGTCGAACACCAACATGTAGGGATGACATTCGTGAAAGGAACCTTATCTAACCATAGCATGTAGAGGAAACAACAATGAAGGTAATGATGATTTATATCCATATAAAATCAGTTCAAAGAAGGGAAATGATATCAACTGATAATAAAAGGAAGGATTAGTAATTTCATTTGGGATTTCACATTTTCATGAAAGTATATCCATGGAAGGGTGTTATAATATTTGGGAAGAAAGGGAAATTGAGCCCCAGGTACATTGTCTCATTTGAAATTATGAAGAGAAATATGGTTTCGACTTAACATTTGGAATTTCCACCTATCCTTTATATGTTACACATTATGTTACACATATCATTGTTAATGATGTAGATGCCAGACAATACACATGTACTCGCTTTTGATGAAATAGAAATGAAACGTGACTTATCGAACAATGAAGAGCCTATAAGGATTCATGGAACTAATGAACTTGTGATGAGGAATAAAATGACTCTGTTGGTAATGTTACATTGAAGAAATCATAAAATTATAGAGTTACCATGGGATCATGAGGAACTAATGATGAAAAAATACCCAAATATTTTTGTGATTTGACATTCTTTAAATTTTGATAAAAAAAATTATTGTTTGGGAGAATGTAACGACCCAAAATTATATCAATTATATTTCCCTTTGTTTGTTTATATATATATTATGATTCAAATAAAAACAAATAGAGAACACAATACAATCTTTATACATGAAAAATGAATGAAATGGGAGGTGTTTCAAGAAGTTATGGAACCTATACTGATTAAATAGTTACATGTCCCTAGGAATAGTGATAAGAAACTTATGAATTATAAACCACCCAAATGAATAGTGAAATCACCCAAAAATAATAAATAATACATTGGAATATAAAAAGTGAATGTTTGATACAATTTTATCATACTATAAGTAAATGATTTATAGATTATTAATTATGTATTGGAATTTTCATGAGTCATAAATATTTAACAAAATTTTTAAAATTATTGAAATTATTTAAAAAAAGTTAATTCTCATAAAATGGATTCATAAATAAATATTTATATATCATATAATTTTAGGAGAGTTTAATGAGAACTTGGTTAATTTTTCAATGTGTTATATAATCAGAATGAAATTTAAAATCTATATTTTTCAAGTAAATAATGATTTTATTTAAAAAATATATGTCACATATTTTGAAATTTATTTTCATAAAATGGATTCTATTTATAATTCTAAATGTAGAAAAAGGTTTAGGGTGAATTTTGTTTATATTTATAAAATACATGAATGTTTTGTGAATATTAAAATATAGTAATTTACATTATAAATACATCAGAAGCTAAATAAATTATTCCTCAAGTCATCATTGATGTAAGAACCGTAATATAGAAATTTCCTTCATTATTTTAATATATTTAATTATAATTCTTGAACTATTAATACTCTTGATCCAAATTAATAAACAAATTAATTAAATATTCAAAAATCACTCCTCTCCACCACTATAAAAACCACCAATCACCCCTATTCCTCTCACTCATATAACCCTCGAAGAATGTAAATGTAATTACCAAATCCTATTAAATTATCTATACATAAATCTAGGAGATATTGGTCTTACCAAAATACAAAAACTCATTTTCCTATGGAGGTTCTCATGGATGATAATTCAAGAGGTACCCCCTCTTCCTATTTCTTATAAATTCATTTTCAATTTTCTATATTTTGTTATATTCTAGTCACCTCATCAGAGAAAATGATCAGGATAACACCATTCTAATCTATATTCTATAATGATATCATGTAAATTAAATTTCGTTCCTCAGGATACTATATATATATCTCTCTCTCTTTTAAAAACAATCGTCATCCGGGAGGTGCCGACTTACAACCTTCAGGAATGACGAACCTTGATTCCACAATTTCTTCTTTAGGGCTAGTCATGAAACCATTTTGATGGATGTAAAAAATTATAAAATATTTATTGTGTATTATTTAATGTTTTTAAACAATTATATATACTTAGTATATATTCATCCAACAAAAATAGTTTTAGATGATCAAAATACCACCGTAATAATCGAAACAATTATCACTGAATATTTATCTAATAAATCATTTTCAAACCATATAAAAAATTATTTATATAACCATTTAATATTTTTTTAGGTTTATTAGTATCATATAAATTCAATTCTATAGAATTATATCCATTCAACATGAACATACATACTCATATACAAGTATATCGATTGTAAAAAACAAGGAATCAAAGACTCTATAGTGCTTCATTTGTATCATATAACATATCAAAAATCCCATAAATTCACATAATAAAATTAAAATAAATAATATATATATAATGTTATTATTTAATTAATTAATTGATTTAAATTTATTAACTGGAATTTTACGGTCAAGTTCAGAACTCATTCGAATAAAAGATAAGGGATTTCTCATCTCACTTCCATTTTTTGGGAGATATTCTTTATTCACCACTATTTCATATGTATGATGCATGTATACATCCTGTTGATGTATTATATCCAAAATATATTTATTTTCATTGTATTCAATTTATCATTTTATAATTATTAATTTTCATATATATGATTTGATAATTACAAATTATTAATGGTTTCTCCCCGAAACTCGATTTTTTATTCAGGATTACACATTCTCTCATTTTACCCCTATGAAATTAGTAATTCATATTATTTAATCCTACTAAATTAAATTTTATAGTTCTATATATTTTTAACAATCCCAATATTTCTTTATTTTATTAGGAGTAACATGTTTTATAAGGAAATTTTCCAATTCACCCTGATACAATATCCCGTTTTAATGGAAAAATTCAACTTCTTACATAATATAAAGTGGAATCTATAATCCAATTTAAGACACCATTAAAATTCTAAATAAACTCATTTTATTATAGAAAATTAGTATTATTTCACTTCGGGTTTAAAAAATATTTTTCCAAATGAACTTGTCTTTTCAAAATAATTGAGTATTTCCCTAAAAAAATTACTCAATGGATTATAAAAGTGCTTAAAAATATTTCCTGACTCTTGTTGATTATTAGGTTTAATTGGGATTAATATTTTATAATATAATCTACCATATTTTATTGAATGGGTTTTTATTAGTTTAATTGTGAATCTTCTCTCTTGATAAAATTTGACATATTACTCCAGCTGGTCAGTGTTAATGTTTAAAGATTGGTGAATGTTATTTAAATTTAATAACTTTTTTAAAAATGAATGTATATGTTTATTATGATTAACCCCCTTTATATGAATAATGTATTGGACATATTAAGTATCAAGTGGAGCCAGCTATATCTCATAAGTGCATCAGTAGGTCTCATGAGACAAACTAGTTTGGGTATTTACACATTTATGTATGGTCTTGGCACGAGACCTTGATATTATGGTCATTAAGTCCAAGAATATGAACTGCCTCCTTATGAAAAAAGTAAGTGATAGTCCATGTTATTAATTTAATGGTAAAATTTCCATGGTTATGTTTTATTGTGGCCTTGTTTTTTTTTGTTTTTTTTTCTACCATATTTAGATATGGATTATGTTTTAATGGAATGTGTACTTTTTATTATTCACCATGCCTTAATATTTAAGTATACCCTATTTTACATACCCTTACCGAGCATTCTGAGATCACCAATTTCATATGTATTATTTTTTCCTAGGATGTGAAAAAGTATATTATAAATGACTTGAATGGGTAATCTAGGGGTTATGTATGGTTACAATGGAATTTACATTTTATATTTCATTTAATGTTGTAGTGTTGAACATATGTATGTAGGTTGTTTTCCAAATAAACTAAACTATTTCCTCCTTCATGATATGTCTTACTTTTTATATACCAATGAAATTAAAAAATTCACTAGCACTTGGCATCTGGGTTTGGGGTCCTTACACATATGCATCATTCCCATCATCTCACTATATATAATCATTACCAAATAAATTGGATGATTACATATTTCATCAATGATCCATCATAAAATGATATATATATATATATACATATTTTTCTATGTGTGTGTCTACATTAAATATATAGATAATCATTTGTATATAAATAATAATAATTTTATTAACCCATTTAAATTAATGGTTACATTAAAATCTAAATGGTATCATTTAATAAATTCTCATATTTCATTGAGAGATACCAATACTAAATCGTCCCAACGAAATATACAATAATATAATTTTCATTTACCCCATAAAGGTAATGTGAGAATAATTATTAGTTGTGTGAATCAGGGATACAAAGTATCTTTCAAAATTCATTAATGTTTATTTTTCAAATATTTATAGGATTAATAAACAAATCCAATCAAAGATTAAAAGTTATTTAGATTTAGATGAAATACACACAACATAGTATATTATTTATAATTCTAAAATAATATATTTATAGAGTCTCTAATTCATTAAATAAAATGATTTTTCTCATCATTAAAACATAATTATATGACAAATAAAAATTATAATGTATATAAAAAGGATTATGGTTTCGATTTCCATGTATAATAATGGTTATAATAGTATAAAAATTACTATAAATGTTTCTCTATCCACTATAACATGCTCCAAACATGGATGAAGTGTAAAGACTTTGTTCTACCACTTAAAATCTAAAAAAATGTTTTGGGTGGCTATTATGGGTTTCTATATTAAATAAATATAAAATTAATCATTTAAATATTAATAGATTCACCAGGACACAATGGATTCAATAAAAGAAATATATCCTTTAGTGAAGACCATATTATAAAACCATTACAATATATATATATATATTAAATTCCACTTTTCTCATAGATTATTTATTTTATCATGATTATATATTCAACATACACTATAACTTATTGGTTGTAATAATGTCATTATGTACCCAAGTCATGCATAGAAATGATCAGCTCCAAGGTAATGTTTACACCATATTTAATATCTAAATTTTATTTCCCAAAAAAATTTCCAATAAAATTTTCCATATATCTCCTTCTAATGAGTAAATATGTCTTACCACATATCACTTAAGTCAAAAAGATCTCATCCCTTTTTAATTTTAAAACAATTATTTTCTTCAATAGTAAGAGAACATAATTTAGTCCTCCTTTTCCAAGGTTATTAACAAATTTGATTGAAATGGTTTATAACCTAAAATTATAATTTTCCATTTATAACAACATTTTATATTTCTATAAGTCTTTCAAATGTGTTTTTACTTATCACATTATATTATATTATGAAACTTTTAAATTTAAACTTTCTCTATATTAAATAACTTCAACAACAATCATCAGCTAATACAATACCTTAATTGTAAAAAATACATCATGAAATCCAAAAATACATGAATAAATCATCCTATGAAAATTATCCATGAAATTTCTAATGATGAGAGTAATCTAAAGGCTGCACCACTAAATATATTTTTATGTTTTAGAGTTATCCTATACTAATTTTTAAGGAAATTGTTGATCAAAAAATTATAAATTTATATCTTCTAACTTCATATTTTGTTATATCACTTCATTATAGTTATTCATTCCTTATAGATTAAAAAGTCCGGAAATGTTTTAGAAAAATATTCATGCAATGTAAGACCTTGTAGGTGAAAACATTGAACTACATCTTATGTATCCCCTAGTAAGATAAAAACACTCAATTATTACCACGTGTATTAGCAACTATAATTGAAAATAATATAACCCACATTATAATAATTTCTACAAATATATTTTTCCCATATGTCCTAAAATGTAGATTAATTTAGTATGTAACATAATCAATGATCATATATGGGTATTTAGAGAGAATACAAACCAAAATATATTTTAATTTATTCGAATGAATCCTACATTGATGATTTTTTGAGATATATTAAACATGATTAAACATTGAAAAACAACAATGACATAAGTATAAATTATTTAAATAATTTGATGATGTTTCACTTTATATCAATGTACTTTGAAAAATAGTATTGTCTCAAATTAATTCAAAACAAAATTTTCAAAATTCTTATCAAATTTAATTAAAAATGGGTATGTGAAATTTACCTTTATGAGTTTATATTGTTTTTTCATCAACATATATTTGGTAATGTAAAATAATTTGGAAATATTCACAAAATTTATTGCCTTACATTTTTATATTCCAACTTCCAAATTAGTACTGAAAATTAAATAACTATATAAAGATAAATTAATTCATCATATAATATTCAATAATTTATTTTTCCTTTGATAAAGGAAAAAAATACTTTAGAGGCCACAATATGAAGTGATAAATTTTAACACTAGAATCATGTTAATGAGAATCAATGGTTAAAGTATCAATTCTAGAAAATTCATGTAAATTGATATTCTAATTACTCTCAGTATGTATTTTTTATAAAAAAATCATAATTATTCAATGATCAACTTAGACCAATATTGTATATGTACTAGTATCTATGAATTTTCCAATTATTATCATTACTGTAACCAAAGAGTATAATACTCTTGTGAGAAAAAACTAAAACCAATTGTTTTTATAAATTAAAAATAAATGAAAAATGTAATATTATCAATTTCTAACATTCCATAAAATATATTTCATTATAAAAATAATGTCCTCATGTGCCTTAAATATTTTAGAAAAATCTAATTTCATTAATATACACAATCCAATTGAATGATTTTTTATTTTCCAACTTAACTTTTAGATTCCCATTCATTGTGTCGTTCATTATATTTACAGACATTAATCTGCAATCTAGTACTAAAAACCATGTTTTTGTCTATTTTTTAATTTCATGCAGAACATTTTTACATCTTATAAAAAAGGGAAATATTCATATCATGGATTATTTATTTTGATATTTTTTATATAGAACAATTTTACTAGATCACTATTCATTAATTTCATAATCGCAGTAACACACTCATTTTTACAAGCTAACATAATTTATGATTAAACATATCCTTAATTGTGTTTTTTATCCATCTGGGGTTTTTTATTAGATTCGTGTTTTTCCAAAAGTTTTTGGTGGATTATACTGGGTTTTGAGTGTTTCATTTTACACTATGTCCAAGACCATGTCGTAGTGTTGGTTGATTTTATATAGAGGATGCATTTGTAAAACATTTATTAAAAACAACCCTATGAATGGGTGTGATTTATGGAGAGTATAAATGTGAGACCCCAGTAGAACACATATAGAAGGGACTAATCCCACCTTTTTGGAAGGATATGTTAGTCTAAATGGGTAGAGTTCTGACATAATTTCATTAGTGGGTGGGAATATTATCTTCTTAGATTGAGTGTGTTTAAGGGCACCTTGGCCATGGGGATTATCGACATGTTATGGAAAAATAAATTCCTGAATTTGAAATGGTTCAATAGAACCCAAAAAATCAAGTTTTATATTAATTTAAATGTGTAAATTCATGTTATATTCATGCAATGATGGATAATTCACTTTCAAATATATTTTCACATCTTTAAAGAATCTCTTGATCGTCCCTTTCATGGGTTTTCATTCAAGTAAATTATACTGTGAGGTATTCTATATCATTCTTAGTACCTAGTGTGCCATAACTATTATATACCCTATCCATATTTGATTATTTTGTAAGATTAGTGTAACACCCCAAGCTTCCATTATACGCTTCTCTTTGAATAATACAGTAGTGTGTGTGGTACGCAACTTTGAGTTTTAACACACATTACAACCAATCAAACTAGCCGTTATAAATAGTATTACCCAATTTTTGGAATTTTATAAATTTTATCTCTCAAAATGGACTTCATTTTTGGATTCGTAATATCAAATTGAGCCTAGGGTGAAATTTTGGTACTTTTCAGATAACATTTATATTTTGATGAATAGCGAAAATTAATAAATTTTAATTAAAAACAACTTTTTTAATCAAAATAATTAATAGTGATAAATTATGAATTTTAGTGGATTTAAAGTATATTTAGAATTTATTTTTACCATTTAATACAATTTTGGTCATTGGAGATAATTTCACAATTAAACTGAACATAAACAAGTTTCAATCTTTTGATAGTTATTATTTCTTAAAAACGTATTTTTTATTTTGACTGCGGGAATTAATTTTAAATTAATTTCTACCACTTCCGTGTTTTGAATATGGAAAAATGGATTCCATATTTTGAATCAGGATTTCCAAATTGTGTAAATAGGTAACTTTTATTTTTAGACATTTTGAATAATTAATACGGTAAATATTTTATTTACCATGGTTAAAGGGTAAATCCGGTAAATAGGGTTAAAAATAATATTATAATAATACTAAATTTCTCTAAAACATGTCTTAACCTTATTGGTGGATACATGTCTGACCATGGCCATCTCTGGGTGGATTTTGGGACCCCATGGATCCACTTGTAGGTGATAGGGGCACTTTATATTAATTAAGTTAAAGTAAACACAAAAATGACATAAGCATATATCTTTTAGAAAAAAAATTTTTACATTGGTTTATATATGTTATATTTTCAACTATAAAAATTCATAAGAATGAAAAAACAATTTCCTACATAATGGTATTTTATTTATAATTTTTAGACTTTTAATATTTAAATTTATATATGACACAAGAATGATGCAGTATTTTCCTTATAAATGAAAGAATCAAATAATTGATATTATAAATATCAAAATAAATGTAATTTGAGACTTTTTATGTATTCCACTAATTTTCTAAGTTAATATGACATATTAGTACTGGTTATATGAATTTTGATCGAATTAATAATGTTGTTATGAATTTATCAAAAACAAAATAACAAATAGTGTCAAAATAGACATAAAAGAGTTTTTGAAACTAATATTATATTATTAACTGATAATATATTATCTAAAAATCTAGGGTTCGGCCAAAGGACATATATCATTATTTTTGTTTCATTAATGGACCACTTGGTGGTCTCTTGTATGTATATAGTTTGTTTATTAACTATATAATATAAAAATACAAAGTGACATGGTGTATGATAATCTAATTAACTAAGAGTTAAAACTAAAATATAAGGTTAATATAATGACCAAAACCTGTAAAAAAACTATTTCATGAAATTATTTCGAGCCATCCACACCTTAGAATTATATTAATCAACTTTATAGCTAATATAAAATGAATATGAATTTATTATTAAATAATACATTAAGTTTTCCTAAAGAGCCCCTCTCCCCTTATAAAAGGACACCAATTCTAACCAATTACTCACACCTTCAAAGCCTTTTGGTTCGGTGAAACCCTTCCCAAATATTCTCTAAACTTCGATAACTTCATCCTAGAGTCCTTAGTTTGATCATAAAGCCATCCTAAGGAGACCTTTTGATCAAGTCAAAATGAACAACCCGAAGAAGAGGTAATGTTTTCACCACCCTCTTTCAAGTTCCATTGTTCTTCAACTTCTTCATTCTTTGTTATTTCAATTCTAAAATAATAACTCCAGCATCTTCTATATACTGTGATGTTATTATAAATATTGTACAACCATATTCATCATTCTATCCATTCTTTGAATGACATGTCACCATACGTGTGTACGTACGGCCTACCGTCTCCACATTGTGGTGTAATTGTTATTCAATACTTTATTATTTGGATGGGTATAATAATTATTTTTTATTCATTTCAATAATAAATATAACATATAATGATTCTGTATATATGATATACCATCAAATTATATATTATTTTAATATCAAAAGAGTGATATTGTCGCTCGTTCGTACGTACGGACTACCGTCACCACGAATGCAATGAGATTCATTCCCTATCATATCCATTCAAGTATAATTCTCATTTGATGATTAAAAATATTTTTTAAGGACTTGATATCATTCTGTATATGAATAAGATAAAACCTATCCATAACCAACAAGTCTTATGTAACAAAACATATAAAATAAAATGAGTATGTTAACACATGAAACGACAATAATACTAAGATATTATTAACAAATCAATGTTAAAAGATCATATATGATATCATATTAATGTATATGATTCATTTATAATTTAATAACAATTATTTCACCATTATACAGGGGTATAAATTACCCTCAACCAAGTAAAACTACTCAGTAAGGGTTTATTTCATGATCTCTTCATTATCCAAGGTTGTTTAAACATAATTATCTATTGGGGCCTCTTTATCATTCACATCCATGTTTCTTAAAAATGTATTTAAAAACATTCTTACTATTTCACAAAATATGGGTTAAAGTCATTTATACCCTTGTTTTACTTTATATAAGGTGTTTATAAAGGAATATTTTCGTCTCTTTCCAAACAAGGTCCTTTTTAACCTTTTCGACAAAATTAAGGTAAGAATGTTTTTTTAACTTATACGGTGGGTGCCGGTATTTTCTACCATTATAAACTCGTTGAAGCTTCCCTTACAAGCTTATAATAATATTTTCAAGGTAAATGTTTTATTTTATAATTATGTGACTCTTAAATTATTTCAAAATAGAAAGATATATTTCTCAAAAAAGAGTTTTGACGTCATCTTTGACAACATCATTTGATGGATTTTAAGTTTATTTGGAGTTGATTTATTATGATACAAAAAATCCATATTATATTGAAGGTTTTGTCATATGTTTGACTGTGGATGTGATATTTTTATACCATTCATGATTTATGGTTAAAGTATTGACATTTCGTATGCTTGTTTTAATACGAATGTTTATGATATGTCTAAACCTTTTCATATGAGGAACGTATTGGACTTAGTAAGTGACGGGTGGAGCCCGCTATAGCTCCTTGATTCATCGTTAGGTCTAATGAGACAACTAGACGTGGAATTGGCTGAGGCCCTTTCCTAATTTGATTTATGGTTTTTTCCGAGGCCTTAATCATTTTAGAACGTCTTGGCTGAGGTCTTGACAAAATGTTTCTGAATGTTTGGAATTACAAAATCCCTCATTATGGAAATAATATTGATGGTTCATGTGGTAAATTGACTTTTAGAATACCCATGATTAGGTTTTATTATTGCATTATTTACTCAGCTCATATTCTTTCCATAAATGTATTCATGTTTATTATTGCTAAAAGCATGTGGTTTCAATTATTTACCATGCTTAATATTTATATCATTTTCCCCTGTATTACTTACCCTTACTTAGCATTTGAGCTCACCCCTTTCTTATGTTTCATTTTCCAAGGATATGAAGAAGTTAGTTATCAGTGACCTGTAGTCATAATCAAGGATTCTTGGATGCTTTTAATGAAATATATTTGTGTTGTATTTCTCATCAAGCTATAAATTTGAACTTATGTATGAATCTTGTTTATAATAATACTAAATTGATCAGTCTTTAGAGGTATGCTTTCCTTGTGATCATTCCAATGTAATATATTAATGCACCATCTTTGGGTAACTAGGGTCAGGGTATTACAGTTGGTATCCAAGGATGGTTAGTACAAACTTTGGAAACTAGATTTAGATAAACTCTAATTAGAGCTCATAGACCTAAGATGGACTTTAAGGATTAGAATATAAGAACTTCCTAGAATTTGGGTATTGTAATGATTTTGTGAGTTTTCCGAGCAATACATCTCTATCTGGATACGAGAAGGTAGAGGTTGATCTGGCACAGATGTACCTAGGGGTAAAACCTGAAAACACCTCTTTGAGCAAGACTCGAACGGGAACTGGTGCATGACAACAAGCCTTGCTGCACTCTTGGTTACGACACTCTCGGGGGATATGCTTAGGATAATTCTTATATTCATTACAAACCATTATTAAGTGTTTATGAGTATATAATTCCTCAAAGAATTTTTTTTATGACTATGGGTTATATCCATAAACTGTTGAATTTATGTTAAGTGTTTTAGAAGTTTGGAATTATATATTTCAATTCATAAACTAATCTAGTTTATGTCATTGTTTAGAAATGGAACCTATTGGAAGGATTAGAAACTGTATCAATGCACTCACTCCATGTAGGTATTTCCCTCCTACTCAAGATAAATATAGTTGAGCTAGTAATGCAACTGGTGCTGAATATCTCATCACCATACTGGGACAACTCACTCAGGTTATGAATAATAACCTTACCCATATGGAGCACCCTGATCCACAGCGTGGAGGATCAATGTTAGATTGCTTCATGAGGAATGAACCCCCAACATTCAATGGGAGTACAAATCCCTTAGTAGCTGAGCAATGGATAAATTCCTTAGAGAAAATATTCTATGCCTTGGGGAGTAGTGAAAGGGAAAAAATTATCCTGGTAGTTTACCGCCTCACTGGAGATGCTGATCAATGGTGGTCATTGATTCAAAACATGAAGGAAGATGATGAAGTATCAAATATGTAATGGAGGGAGTTAAAAGATATATTTTTAGAAAAATACTTTCCTCATGACCATCGAGCAGATATGGAAAGGGAATTTCTGAGTCTGAGACAAAAGGAGGATGAGAATATCGCAAAGTATGAGCCTTACATTACAAGGTTATCTAGGTATGCTGCAGATTATATATGTTTCCCAAGAAGTAATATTGATCATTTTTTTGATGTGTTAAAACCATTTCTTTGTCGAGCATTAGTATCACAATCCTTCTCATCATACAAAGATATTGTCTTGTGTGCTATCAAGACAGAAAAGGAATTCCCTAAGTCATATGACATTAAATCAAATAAAGATAAGAAGATATCTGTTGAACACTCTGGGAAAATAAATAAGAAAATTGGGAAGAAGGGTATAATTAAATTTCCACCTTGTGATAATTACGGAAGGAAGCAACCTGGTGCCTGTCTAAAAGGAAAAAGATTATGCTACAAGTGTGGACAAAAAGTCCATATTGCTAGTGATTGTAAAGGAAATAAAGACGATACTAATGTTCAATGCTACAATTTTAGGGATATGGTACATTATTAAAATGAATTTCCTAAATTTCAGGGAAACATACCTCAAAAAAGGCCTAGGTACCAAGGCCAAGCTTATGCAATCACTACTGCTAAGGTTGAAGCCCCTAAGGACGTGGTGGCAGGTAAATTAATGGTTTCCACAAGTTCAGCAAATTATTTATTGGATTCTAGATCATCATATTGTTACATATCTTCCAAGATTTCTACGAAAATTTGATATTTCCAATTTGAATTAATAAGGGAGTTGTCAGTTAAAACTCCTAAGAGAAGTATCATTACTATAAATTTTTGTGAATCAGTCCTCATTAGAGTACATAAATGTTCTTTATCCGCTGATCTCATCGTCATACCTATGGTTTAATTTGATATAATCCTTGGTATGGATTGGCTTTCTGACCATGATGCGAAGATTTATTGTAAGAAGAAGGAAGTTACAATTTTTGATGATGATGATAAAGAACACCTTATCTTTAGAGAAGAATCGTCACCACCTAATTCTTATCTAGATCCACCCCCATTAGCTCAACTAAATTCAATTATTGGGGTGGAAGAGAATTAAATAACTGTGGGTGAGGAAAGGAATGTTCAAATAGAGGATGTACCAATTGTGAGAGAATATGTTGATGTGTTTCTAGAAGATTTACCTGGACATCCTCCCGAACGAGAAATTGAGTTTTCTATTGATCTAATTTCTGGTTCAAGGCCTATATCGAAGACCCCTTAGAGAGTCTCCACTGTGTAATTACTTTAACTAAAGAAACAACTCGAGTAATTGAGTAATAAGGGATTTATTCTCCCTAGTGTTTATCTCCTGGGATCCCCTGTCATTTTTGTTATAAAGAACGATGGATCTTTGAGGTTATGTATCGAAAATATGGAAATAAATTCAATAACAATAAAGAAAAAGTATCTCCTACCTCGCATTGATGATTTATTTGATCAACTGCATGGAGCTCAATACCTTTCAAATATTGACCTTCGATCTGGATACCATCAATTGTGTGTGAAGAAGGAATATATTCCAAAGACAGCATTTCAAACCAGGTATGGGCATTACGAGTTTACAGTAATAACTTTTGGATTGACTAATGAACCCTCTGTATCCATGGATCTAATCAATAGAGTTTTCAATGAATATCTTGATGATTTTGTGGTGGTATTTATTGATGATATCTTGGTATAATCCAAAAGCTACGAGGATCATGAAAATCACTTGCACATTATCTTGAAGACTCTTAGAAGACATGAATTATATGGGAATTTTAGCAATTGTGAATTCTGGATTCATGAGATTTCTTTTGTTGGCTATATTGTCTCTATGTATGGAATTTTTGTTGATCCTTATAAGAAAATAGCAATCCAAGAATTACCATCACCGGTGAGTATAACTGAGGTACGCAATTTTATTGGTTTAGCAGGTTATTATCGACGTTTCATCAAGAATTTTGACAAGTTGGCTAACCCATCAATGATGCTCACACGTTAAGAGGTTAAATTTGTTTGGACAAAAGAGTTTGAAGAATATTTTGATGAACTGAATAGAATATTAGTCAATACTCCTATTTTGACTCTATGATCGGGAGATGAAGTGTTTTTTATTTGTAGTTATGTATCGAAGAAAGGACTTGGTTGTGTCCTTATTCAGAATGATAAGGTTACTGCCTATTCATCACGACAGTTGAAAAATCATGAGAAAAAATATCGTACTCGTGATCTCAAGTTATCAGCTGTGATCTTTGCATTGAAGATATAAAGACACTACCTCTATGGTGAAAAATGTGAGATTTATATTGATCACAAGAGTTTGAAGTATATTTTCTCAAAAAAATAACTCAACACGAGGAAATGGCGATGTCTTGAACTACTTAAGGATTATTATTTCAATATACACTACCACCAGGGGAAGGCAAATAAGGTGGCAGATGATTTGAGTAGAAATGATCATGGAGTTTTGAACAAGATGAGGGTTGAAAAGTATCCTATATATATGGATCTAGTATAGATGGATATGAGAGTAATCATGGAAGGTGAAATCTCAATACTTTTTCAAATGTTTCCCATACCACGTTTACTAGAAAGGATAAAGAGTTCTCAGACCGATGATGTATAATTTCAAAAGAATATTAAAGTTGTGAATGATGGGAGATTCAGTGACCTTGTGTATGAAGATGGAATTTTGAAATTTGGGAAGAGACTTTGTGTTCCTGATATACCTGATCTAAAAAGGGAATTGTTGGAAGATGCACACAGTTCCAATTTCTCTATACACCCCGGGATCACCAAAATGTATAGATATTTAAAGGAACAATTTTTGTGGAACAACATGATGAGGGAGGTTACTGATTTTGTGTCACGATGTATGGTTTGTCAACTAGTGAAAGTTGTAATCCAACAGCCTGGGGGAGTCATGCAACTTCTTCCCATACAGGAGTGGAAATGGGATTATATTACGATGGACTTTGTCATGGGGCTACCAAAGACTCCTAGAAGGAACGATGCAATATGGGTTATTTTTTTTCGTCTTACTACGTCAGCACATTTTCATGCTATAAGGGATGATTTACCACTCTAACTCCCAGCATGATTATATATTAATGAAGCTGTTAAAATTCATGGAGTATCCCTATCGATTGTTTCTGATCGTGATCCCCATTTTACATAATGATTCTGAAAGAGTATTTATAAGGCCCTAGATACTAAACATTATATGAACACTGCCTACCACCCTCAAATAGATGGACAATCAGAACGGACTATTCAAAGCTTAGAAGAGATGTTGAGATCCTACTCACATGACTTTCAATGTATGTGGGATCAATATTTACCTCTGGTAGAATTTTCCTATAACAAAGCTTCCATTCAAGTATTCGGATGGCACCATATAAAGCGTTATACGAAAAGAGATGTCGCACACCATCCTATCGGGATGAAATTGGTGAAAGAAAACTTGTTTTCCCAGAATTGGTGGAGGAAATGATGGAAAAGGTAAAAGTAATCCAAAACCACATCAAAGAATCTCAATGTAGGCAGAAGAGCTATGCCGATAAGCAAAGGTAGGATTTGGAATTTCAGGTAGGCGATCATGTTTTCATGAAGGTATCTCCATGGAAGGGAGTTATACGTTTCGGTAAGAAGGGTAAAATGAGTCCTAGGTATATCGGACCATTCGAAATTCTAGAACGAATTGGGGTCGTAACTTACCGTTTGGAAATGCCTCCAAGTCTCTCCAAAGTTCACGATGTGTCCCACATATCACTGTTGAGAAAATACATGCCTGACCCAATGCATGTACTCTCCTATCAAGAATTAGAACTAGAACCTGATCTGTTTTATTGTGAAGAGACCGTCAGGATTCTAGATACAAGGGAACAAGTGCTGAGAAACCGGACGACTCGTCTGGTAAAAGTGCTATGGAGAAACCATATGATGGAAGAGGCAACGTGGGAAACCGAGGAACTTATGATGAAGAACCACCCATGCATTTTTATGCAATAATAATCTAGAAATTTTGAGGACGAAATTATTTGAAGGATGGGAGAATGTAACACTCAAAACTTCCATGGTACACTTCTCTTTGAATAATACAATAGCATGTGTTGTACGCAACTTTGAGTTCTAACACACACCACAACCAATCAAACTAGCCGTTATGAATAGTAACACCTAATTTTTGAAATTATAAAAATTTTAACTCTCAAAATGGACTTCATTTTTGTATTTTTAATATCTAATATATCCTAGGGTGAAATTTTGATACTTTTCAAATAACATTTATATTGTAATGAATAGTGAAAATTACTAAATTTTAATTAAAAACAACTTTTTAAATAAAAATAATTAATAGTGATAAATTATGAATTTTATTGATTTTAAAGTATATTTAGAATATATTTTAACCATTTAATACAATTTTGATCATTGGACATAATTTCACAACTAAACCGGACATAGACAAGTGTCAATATTTTGATAGTTATTATTTCTTAAAAACATGCTTTTTATTTTGACTGTGAGAATTAATTTTAAATTAATTTCTACCAATTTTATGTTTTGAATTTAGAAAAATGGATTCAATATTTTGAATCAGGATGTCCAAATTTTTTAAATAGGTAACTTTTATTTTTAGAAATTTTTAATAATTAATACGGTAAGTATTTTATTTACCATGGTTAAAGGGTAAATCCGGTAAATATGGGTAGAAAATAATATTATTATAATACTAAATTACCCTAAAACGTTTCCTAACCTTATTTGTGGATACATGTCCGACCATGGGCATCTCTGGGTCGATTTTGGGACCCCATGAATCCACTTGTTGGTGATAGGGACACTTTATATTAATTAAGTTAAAGTAAATACAAAAATGACATAAGCATATATCTTTTAGGAAAAAAATTTTTACATAGGGTTATATGTGTTATATTTTAGACTATAATTATAAATTAGAAATCTAAAACTATTTCCAACATAATGGTATTATATTTATAATTTTTAGACCTTTAATAATTAAATTTATATATGACACAATAATGATGCATTATTTTCCTTATAAATGAACGAATCAAATAATTGATATTATAAACATAAAAATAAATGTAATTTGAAACTTTTTATGATTCCAAATAATTTTATAGGTTAATATTACATATTAGGACTGGTTATATGAATTTGGTTCGAAGTAATAGTGCTGTTATAAATTTATCAAAAACAAAATACCAAATAGTGTAAAAATTGACATAAAAGAGTTTTTAAAAAAATATTATATTATTAATTGATATTATTTTCCTAATAATCTAAGTTTAGTCCAAAGGACTTATATAATGATAGGGGTATCCTTAATGGACAACTTGGGGGTCTTTTGTATGTATATATTATGTTTATTAACTTTATAATATAAAAATACAAAGTGATGTGGTAAATGTCAATCTAATTAACTAAGAGTTAAAACTAAAAGATAGGGTTGATATAATGATCAAAACCTATCTAAAATATATTGGTTGAAAGGATTTCAACCCATACCTACCTTAGACATTGAATAATTCACTTTGGAGCCATTAGAATCCAAATACGAATTTATTATAAAATAATTCATTATGTTTTCCTAAAGAGACCCTCCTCCCCCTTATAAAAGGAAACCACTTCCAACCAATTCATCACACTTTAAAATCCTTTTGGTTCCGAAAAATCCAACCCAAATATTCTCTCCACTTCCCTCACATAAAGTTAGTTTTTTTGCTCATAAATCCAACCTAAGGTTCCCTTTTGATCAAGTCAAAAGGAAGAACCCGAAGAAGAGGTAATGTTTTCACCATCCTCTTTCAAGTTCATTTCTTCTTCAACTTCTTCTTTCATTATTATTTCTATTATAAAATAATAACTCCAGTATATTTTATATACAATGATGTTATTATAAATATGGTACAACCATATTCATCATTATATCCATCATTTGAATGACATGTCCCCATACATGTGTACATACGGCCTACTCTCTCCACATCGTGGTGTAATTGTTATTCAATACATTATTATTTGGATGAGTATAATAATGATTTTTTATTCATGTAAATAATAAATATAACATGATAATAATTATTTATATAGGATATTCCATCCAATTGTATATTATTTTAATATCAAAATATTGATAATGTCCCTCGTGCGTACGTACGGACTACCGTCTCCACAAACACGATGAGATTCATTCCCCTTCGTGTCCATTCAAGTATAATTCTCATATGAAGATTAAAAATAATTTTCTAGGACTTAATATAATTATGGATATGAATAAAATACAACCTATCCATAACAAAAACATCTTATGTAACAAAACATATAAAATAAAACGAGTAAGTTAACTCCCGAAACGACGATAATACTATGATATTATTAACAAAGCATTGTTAAAAGATCATATATGATATCATATTAATGTATATGATTCATGTATAATTTAATAACAATTATTTCACCATTATAAAAGAGGATAACCTACCCTCATCCAAGGAAAAGTCCAAGGTAAGGGTTTATTTCACAATCTCTTCATTATCTGAGGTTGTTTATATATAATTATCTATTGGGGCCTCTTTATCATCCACATCCATGTTTCTTAAAAATGTATTTAAAATAATTCTAACTATTTTACAGAATATGGGTTAAAGTAATTTATACCCTTTTTTGACTTTTTATAAGATGTTTATAAGGGAATCTTTTTGTCTCATTCCAAACAAGGTCCTTTTTAACCTTTTCGACAAAATTAAGGTAATAATGTTTTTTAACTTATACGGCGGGTGCAGTTATTTTCTAACGTTATAAACTCGTTGAGGCTTCCATTACAAGCTTATAAGAGTATTTTCAATGTAAATGTTTTATTTTATAATTATGTTACTATTAAATGATTTCAAAATAGAAAGATATATTTTTCTAAAAAGAGTTTTGACTACATCTATGTCAACATCCTTTGATGGATTTTATGTTTATTTTGAGTTGATTTATGATGATACAAAACATCCATATTGTATTGAAGTTTTTGTGATATGTTTGACTTTGGATGTTCTATTTTTATACCATTCATGATTTATGGTTAAAGTATTGACATTTCGTATGCTTGTTTTAAAACTAATGTTTATGATATGTTCAAACCTTTTCATATGAGGAATGTATTTGACATAGTAAGTGACGGGTGGAGCCCGCTATAGCTCCTCGATGAATCGGTAGGTCTCATGAGACAACTATACATGGAATTGGTCAAGGCCCTTTCCCAATTTGATTTATGGGTTTTTCCGAGGCCTTAATCCTTTTTAGACATCTTAGTCGAGGCCATGAAAAAATGTTTCAGAATGTCCAGCATTATACATTCCCTCATTATTCAAATAATATTAATGGTTCATGTGGTCATTCGACTAGTAGAATACCCATGATTATGATTTATTATGGCATTATTTACTCAGATCATATTCTATCCATAAAATTATTCATGTTTATTATTTCTAAAGGCATGTGTTTTCAATTATTTACCAAGATTAATATTTATGTCATTTTCCGCTATATTACATACCCTCATTGAGCGTTTGAGCTCACCCATTTCTAATGTTTCATTTTCCCATTATATGAATAAGTTAGTTATGAGTGACCTGCAGGCACAATCTAGGAGGCTTGGATGTTTTTAATGAAATATAATTGTGTTGTATTTCTCTTCAAGCTGTAAAGTTTAACTTATGTATGAATCTTGTTTCCAATAATACTAAATTGATCGGTCTTTCAAGATAAGATTTACTTGTGATCATGCTAATGTTATGTAATAATGCACCAAATCTGGGTAACTAGGGTCGGGGTGTTAAAATTAGAACATGGGATATGATGTATTCTTCTTATATGATCTGTACTTATAGGGATCAATTCATCATATTCTCCAGTAATTGTTCACTGATTTGACGAGTTCTCTTCCTACATCTAAACCTAGATCTACCATTGAAAATGGTTATTTTGGGTAATTTGTCTTGGTTGTACCAACCTTTCATGATCCCATTCATTAATATCTGAGGTGGAAACCTTTATTGATCTAGATAAGGTTAAGGTTTTTATTTCTTTAGAACAGAGTAGAAATGTGTTTTTGATCAAAAGATTCCATTGTTGAACTAGGTATAACAAATAGTTTAAAAAGTACTTCTCAAATTTCATAGCACATTTGACTAGGAATATAAATATGCTACTAAAATAATATTTTAATGAAACATGCTATGATACCTTCTTAATACTAAATGAATGGTTTGTGATAGATTCGATCATAATATTACAAGATCCAAGGATTAGATATTTTGATTAATATGGTTCCTCGTGTATTGGTTTAGTACAATAGTAGATTTTGGAGGATAAACTAGTATATTATAGGAATCGTCATCTTTGATACCATGGGTGGAACTACCTTAAACATTAATTAGAGTTAGTGGTTATGTCCCATACTTTAATGTGTTGTCTCCATTATATTTTTTATGAGTGTTTCTTCAAATATAAAGACCATACGAGATTATGTTTATTCTTATATTTCTAAGACATGAATGTATGGTTGAGGTGTTGGGTGGTGTGTCTAGAGACATTAAGATTTGGGATACACTTTTCATCAGGATGGGATAATATTGTTGAAAACACTCATAGAATTAAAACAAAAGTACATGGAGAGAGACCTTCGAAGGAGGAATCCAAGTTAATAAGATTCGTGGATAACCTTTTGGTGGATTAATCACTAGACTGGGGATATTTACTTTTTCTCCATTGTTATTCACATTGATGTTGGTCTATAGGGTAAGTAAAATCACTAAATTTTATCATAAATTCATTATTCCGTAGAAAAAGTTCTCAGGATGTAACTGAGTTTCATGATATTCGATGGACTACATTTAAATAAATTTTTTTCATGGGATATTATTTTACTTGATTATATTATGGGATTATAGATGATGGAATACCATTCCCCTTACTATTTAGATCACCCAGCTTTGACTATTGTGTATTATAACATCTTGTGGAAATTTTAATTTTGGAGAATTAAGATATATGCCATTGGATTTATCTATCATATCTTGTACATTTGGAGGAAACAAAAATTGTCACAAACAATGTGGGATACTTTATCCAATACTTGTACATTTATATAAGTGAAATTATGTGAATATGGATATCTTGATATGTTTTTCCAAGATCGCGAGAAGTCAAAATTTCATTTGGGTGATGGATGATCATCTTACAAAAGTGGAATTTTTATTATTGATCAGAATCACACAATTTATACATAAGATGTGAATTATTTATCTCCCTGATATTATAAAAATATATTTAGTTCATTTGGTATTTGTATCAAAATCATTGAAATGTTTTATGTCATAATTTTGGTGTGGATTGTTGATGTACTTGGGGAAATTCTATAATTTTTGTATAGAGTATTATATATTGATGGTTGGATGGTCGAGGAGGAAAATAGACATATTAGATGATATGAATCGGTGTGGGTCATAAACGTTTCTCTGTGATGGAATGATCATAATGCCTTTAATTTTTTTAACTTTAATAGTATCTGGGATTTGATTTATATTAATCTATTTGAGGCTCATTTTGGTAGATCAGGTTTCTCACTACAGTGTTAGAACATGGTGGTTCAAGTAGCTATTATTGATCCGAAAATTCTATAAATGATCTCTAATAGGGAATATTTTATCAATAAATAGTTCATTACAACTATGTGTAGAAAAAAAATCATATACTGATGATTCAATATAACTTTCTAGTTCATTTTGGGTTACTATTTCTTCTTTTAGGCATCTCCTCGTTTGGAGAACCGTTATTTATGATGATAAGGGAAACCGGTGGCATGGTTTATGGGACTATTTTAGACCATTGGGATTATTATAGTAATGTTATACCAACCAAACTATCCTCTATAATTTAATTGTATATATAATTTGTTCAATATTTCATAACAGTGGAGGTACGAGTTGAATCCTATATAGGTTATTCAATATAAGGATGTTGTGTTGGAACCAAATGTGTCATTTGTGGAGTTCCTTATGTACATCATTAACTAATGAGAAAATGTGATAAATGAGAATAAGATAATACATTTTCGAGTAATCTATTAGCATGAATGGATCCGAAAGGTGATGTGGGAGAAGGAATTAATTGATCAAGATCAATGGATTGATTTTTTTTGAGAAGGCCCTCTATAAGAACTACATAATAATGATAAATGGTAAGAGAGGGAGATTTTCAGCCCCATAATTTTCATATGGTATGTTAATTTAAGTATATAAATATCTCACATTGTGGGTTTTTAGAATTTTTAGGGATTATATTGGACTCAGGATGATTTGGAGGTTTTTGGTATATTAAATATGATTTTTGGGAATTTTAGTGTACACACCGAGAAGGACCACACAATTGTTCATGATTTTATTTCTTAAACAATCTTTGTATTAAAATGGAAGGACCAGCAATCCCATTCCAGGAATGAACTTGTTCATGTAGTACAATGAGCCCCAGATGGACCATGGATATGGCAATTCACAACATTACAGTGGGCGGTATAGTGAAACCAAAATTTGATAGGTTTTCACAAAACACTATATTTGGTGGTCATGTATGGTTTCAATGGATGGTTTTGTTTTAGGATACCAATACCGTGGTATTTTTTACCACCCTAGGGTATTGGTTTGTTTATAATTAAACATTTCTAATCAGAAACCTTCAATTTAGGGTTTTTTGTTTCATAGATGAAACATCTGTCATCAGCATGTAAGGATGTTTGACAAACATTTGACTTATTTTTTCCCTCTATTAATCTTATTTTGTTATATCAGTTCTAGTGTAATCATTCAAGTTGATACATTTGAGAGATCCTATCAACCCTTCAAGCATCCTAGTGTGATCTTGTTCTTCCCGTCCATATTATTGTTCAAATTTGTAGGAATATAATACGTTAGGCTATAGATTTTTATTCTTTATTTACCTTTCCTAATGGGTTTTTCGACCACTTTATCTCCAATGAGTATTCCCTTGAATAATGGGTTAACTTCCGTCATTCGAAACTAGTTTTATGATTGAAATATTTTTTTCCTAAGTTAATTTGATTTTGTTATCCTCCCTTTTCATGGTTACATGTCTTAATATAATTTTTGAAAAAAATTCATTCTATATTTGTATAAATTTTAGGTAATCAATGGTTTGCCAGTTTTATATAGTTGGTGTAGGATAATGATTTTGGAATCAACTCTTAGAAAATATCGATAATTGAATTTATGTGATTGAGGTAGGAATATACATACCATATTGATTCTTCTTATGTGGGGTTTTACAACATATGATGGCATGTGCCTATTTTAATTCATACATATTATTAATTTTGATCGCATGTGCATGTATTAAGCCTCTAATACCCATATTTCATATCAATATCATGTGTGATTTTATCACATGAGACCCATGAATGATTGGTAATATTATTCTTATATGGGATATTTCTAATTAAATATTATTGAATGACTGTTAGTGGTTTCAATAAATTTATATAAAGTTATAAGTGAACCATAAGGTCTTCATAATCCCTTAGAGGTGGTTTATGTTTGACATAATTCAATAATTCATTTGGACTAATACATTGGTTGGTAGGATGATGAACTTGGGGAGTGACCCAAAGCTGCTAAAGGATGTGATAGCTCCATCTTCTGAATTGAGGTAGAGATGTGGTCTAGTTGAATTATATTGTTACAGATATAAAGTTATGGGAAATGATAGTTTTCGGGACAAAACCATGAATTTTTGTCCATATGTATAATTAGGTATGTATTTTTTGGCCTTATCATTGAACAATGATCATGACAAACAATATGACTACTCTAGTGACATGTAGTGATGCGTGTATGTCTAGGATTTATGGAATCTTGGTCGTTATAAAACCTCTTGGAATGTGAATGATTTTTATTTCTTGTTTATTTATCCTTAATCATGACATACACACTTATGAATGTGCAATTATGCTAGGGTATAATCCTTTTTTTCCTATGATGTATAAAAATAATCCCTAGGAGGGATTCTCTGTGAAAATCCATACATAATTATCAGGAATTCAAGAATGATCAAGGGCCTAGTGATTGGGGATAAGGTTATGAAGCATGGAGTTTGGAGGTGGTAACGAGACGAATTAGTAGTGTTTCCATAGTTTCAATATTTACATTCCAAATTTTTTATTATAATTTGGTCTCACAAGAAACATATGGGTTAATGATATATTAATTTCATGACTTGAGAAATATTTTATATCATGTCTTCTAAAATTATTATAATTCACTTATACTATTACATTAGGATTTTATTGTTATTATCAATATATTTATGATGTATGAAAATGATAATAAGGGTATAATATCCTAACTAATGATTTTTGGATTCTCACTTACATTTGGAAACCTCTTTCTTTTGGGGAGTTGTGTGTTTTGTCATGTGGTACTCTGGCCTAGACCAGATGATTCTAGTTTTGGAATCACAGTCACAGTCATTTAAGTAACTTCATAATTCTAATTTTCATTTATTTAAAATAAAATACTAATTATTTCATCTCTTTTTTACTTTAGAAAATTCCTCATCATCTTATATATCCCTAATTTTCAACAAAACATTACAATCAAGAAAAAAAATCATTGAATTTGTAATTTCCCATTGATTTTATTTTCAAATTCAAAATTCAAACATATTGTATTCCAATATATGGGGGAAATATGTGACTCCCTAGTGGAATAATTATCAATCTAATTTATCTATTCCACATTCACTAGAATTCAACCCTCGTTGTTTTACAATATAGTCCTTAATTATCACAATAAATATTAAAATAATATTGACATCAAAGAAGGTGTAAAAATTTAATTTTAGCACTATAAACTACCATTAACATCATGATCGTATCTGAACTAATTCTCATCGATAAATGATAAGTCTAATTAAACATGGTTCTCTGTGTTAATAAGAACAATTATATCAATGATTTTATTAAATTTAATTTCCTACAACAAACAAATCATGCCACCATGTGTATAACTAATTAATATTTAATATTTATCTTCTTGATTATTATTTCTTGATTACATAACATTAACGATGATATGATATTGGATTAAAAATGAATTAAATTTATTTATATTGGTTTAAACCTAAACCACATCATATATAGTGTGTTATGAGTATTTGGTTATATAATTAACATATTTATGATGGAGATAGTCACTATCATGGATTGACTCCAAATTAATTTTTAAATGTGATACACAAATATTTTTTTCCGCCACATTTATAGTATAGACCAGTTAATCATTTATAACTACCAATTTCGTTAGGGTGTATAATGAGTATACTATTGTTTCCGAATTAAATGTTTTTCTAGGCATTCATAAAATTACAATATATTATGTTCAAATAAATTATTTGAAAAAAATCTATTAATATCACAACAAATATGAATTTTTTCTCAATAAATTAATTATTCCATTCCAAAAACATTGAGGTATTTTATACCTCCATGACTACTATATATTTCCCTTAAATTATACCTCATGATTTATTTGATGTAATCATTCTTGATATCTACTATAGTAAAATTTTAATACACTTTTTGAAAAAGTTTTTATACAAATCAAACATCCTATAATTTTCAGGATGAGACTCAGTAAGGCTATAATATTCCCCTTTCCCTATTATTTTCTATCATAGTTATCAAGTAAAACCATTAGCATGTCTCTCCTTGGATTTGTATCTACTCTTATATTGTGGGTATTGAAAGATGCACAATTAGATATATATATATATATATACACAAATTAATCATGTAAACCTAACAACACCAATATCAACATTCACATTGTAACATCAAATATTGAAAATATTCTAACCTAAAATCTTCATAATGATTTTATTTTTTTATTTATCTTCTTCATAAAAAATTAGACATAATTTGGAGTAGCCACGTTAACCATGGACATAACCTTGCTAGAGATTTCATTATCTTCATTATCCCCCTCACAAATTCTATGTTAATATACTACTATAAATAAATAAGAAAAGAATGTTTCAACTTCACATATTGAATTAACCTCCATCTTCTCTTTCATATCAAGTATGCCTCATATTTCATCCAATTATTTCTATCCACCATAAATTTAGGAATAACAATAAGATATAATTTTTTTGTAAACAAAAACATTATAAATAATTTTACTAGATATAGAGAACTCATTAGAAATCATTTATATGATTTTTAAATTAAATTTAATTAATTTTAATCAATGAATATACGATGATAATAAAGAAAATTAAGATCATCGATATACTAATTTTTAATAAAATAAAATTTATTATAAATTTAATTATTATTATAGGTCAGATCAAGGATTTTATGAAGGTTATGTTTCATTCTATTAAATGTTATTTGAGTCACTATAATCTATCTATAATATTATTTATAATTAAAATTCACTATAAGATTATTATCATTATTAATTACATTCATTTATAATATAATTATAAAGCTATCCGGAAGAAAAATAATATTTTAAACCATCAATTGAAAATATTTGGTCACTCCCCATCACTACATTCAATTTCACTACTATATTCTTATTTAATCAAGGGGATCATCATTAAATTTTTAATTTAATATTAAATCATGAAGTCCATCACCCACAAATTGATCTTATTACAGTATAGTTTCATTATCAAAACATTTCATATCATTTTTAGATTGAGAATTACTTTTTCATCATTAATTATCCCTTTTATTTTCATTTGATGTTTTTTCCTCTACTTTATATGCATTTGATAGTATTTTTCCTTAATGATCTTTTAGTTAAATCATCCTATATTTTTTTTACCCTCGGGGAAACTATAAGAATATGTGAAAATATTTATATAATTGAAACGCTAAATTGGTTATTTCCATTTATAATTACCATTACATCTCAATAAGAATTTTGAGAATGATTATATGAACTTATTTAAATTCTTGATACCATTATCCCCTAAAATATTTTCATTATGATTCCTTTGAGAAATATTGATTCTCAAATCATTTTTGGGACTCAAATATATATCATTTTTAACATTTTTTCATTATTTAAATGTGTCTCATCATAATTGTGTATAATATAATGATTTTATCAAGGATTTATTTATGTATTCCTCAATATATATATATCATAAAATGAAAAAATAAATACATAAACTATTTATAATAGATTTCAAAGAATTATATTTATAATACATCATTATTCATAAACTTCTATTTAATATTCATTTGATAATTTATTTTGATTCACTAAAATGGAAAATTATAATATAATTCATCAACATCCATATGAATATCCTAAAAAATAAATAATGAATTTTTCATGATATTAAAACCATATAAATATTTTCTCAATTATTTATTACATGATGATGTCAAAAAAAAAATGTGTGGCATATTTGTAGGTTAATCGTGTTATTACAATCTCTTATAAGGAAGAGGGTAACATATATCATTTTCTCTCATCCTCTATATCATTTATTATGTCTTGTAATCTATTAGATATTCCATCCTCAGGAATATGAATTCAATTCTAAATTTTTATTAGTATGTCCAATCCATGAGATAAAAGAAACTAAATTATCCTCCCTTTATATAAATGATATGTATTCCCATAAAACCTTGTAATATCATTCATCATTATTAAATTCCTAACATACATAGGAAAATCATTCGATTAATGAGATAAATATGAAATACCAATGAATCATGAAAATAAATTTATCTCAAATACTAACTATCATTCCATTTGAAAATATATATAGAACAACTAAGAGGTAGTTAAATCAATTTTATCAAAAACATGATCAATCAATCTATGTTCCTAATAATTATAAAGAAGTTTAAATCTAGGATTGATGAATCAAAAAATATATGATTAAAAAATGAGATAAAAATATATAACTCACATATAATAATAAATTATTTTACAAGGATCTTTTTCATATTTTATTTTGTTTGTAATCCATGGGTTCTTATGGATGTGATGCCAAAGTTAATATTTTTATCATATTATCAATAAGGATAAGTGATATTTTATGACCAAATACCCTAAATTATATAGGTATAAGTGTTAAAATGAAAAAAATAATATATATATATATATATATATATATCCTTTATTATCCTCCTAATTTTACATTGAGGATGGATCCATAATGTAACATCACTCCTTTCTAAAAACCCAAACAATATGGAATTTAGGTAATCTTTTTGATGTCATTGGAATTTTATATATTGCTTTCGCATTCTATCCATGTAAATATAATCCAAATATGAATTATATATTCAAACATGTACACTAGTTGATATCCACACTATGGTTTTTCTCATTAAGTATAGATTTATAAAATAGTATTGGATATCTATGAAGATTCATATTATACATATTACCATTTTACACCAATTGATCGTGTGTGAAAAATCATCCACAACATATTATTTATGACCATGTGGAAATATTAAAATAACCAATATCAAAATTCCCTTCTCCCTGAGTTTCTAAATCACCATCTTCTTTTATTTCATCATCCCCTCCCATAAAATATAATTTAATGAAGAAGATAGAGAATGACCTAGATGTCCCAAATCTAGTATGTTATGAGTGGGTGACCATCATAGTTGATATGAAAGTCTCACACTATGGGAGGTATTACTCCCATCAAATATAATGGGATTATGATATTGGATGAAAAACCAGAAAGAAATACTATAAGATAAATAAACAGAATACAAAAATCATTCAATAATATCTGAATAAATATAAACATATACATATAAAAGTCTCCAAAATGTGGTAGAATACATGTCTATAGTAAGGACTCAACAACTGCTCCATCCCAGCTAGTAATGTCCATCTCTGTCCAAAAAAATTTTCCTAGAAACATGAAAATGGTTTTTATACATTCGGTGATCTGTACCTAGGGGGAAAATAATATATATCTCAAGTATACAGGTGAAAGGTACATCATAACATTCCTATGAACAAATATTAGAACCAAAAATAACCTAAAAAGTCAATAAACCATCCCATATTCCCCATAGATTAAATAAAAAATCACCCATCCAATACAATATTATATAATTATGAGCATAACAAATAAAGTCTCTATACTACCACTTTAACACCAATTTCCCACTCTCAAACCCTAATTTCGAACACCTTGTGCTCTCACTCCATCCATGAACATCACATCACAACTCACCCAAAGACATTAGAGCTATCACATATGAAGGAAGCGAGGGAAATAGGGGTTGTTATCTAGTCATATCACTGCTATCCTGGATGTTAGGAAAAACATTGTGACAAACTACCACTATGAATTCATAAGGTTATCTAATTGGGATGGGTGTGGATAGAAATAACATAAACATAAATGGAATATTTTTGGAAGAAAATTTTGGCTCTATGGGTTCACATCAACAAGACAGAAGCACACCAAATCACCACCATCGTACCAAGCATAAACAATCAAATCTATTACTAGCACTGTATCAAACACACCACACCACCAACACATACAAACATGCATATTCCCATATTCAATTATAGTATTAACCACTTTCTAAAAGTGACATTTTTCCATAGTCATTCATTACTGAAAAATTTCATTCACATTTAAATAGATTGTTTATTTATACAATTTTTTTCCCAAATACCACATATCAACTACAACCCATTCATATTAAATTACAAAAATATATTTATTACATGGTTATCTAAGAAACTAACACAACCACACAACATAAAAACAATCCCAACACAAATCAACCATCACAACAACTCCTCACATAAACTATTCTCCCACACCATATAAAATAATACATCTCATCAAAACAACCACACATTTCACATCCCAACCATATCATATAACAAAACCACTTTAAATAGAAAACTATCCACCACACGTTATCAAAAAAAATCGTCACCATTGTGCATCATGTCCTTTATTCATCAAAACTATTATCCCGAGACATTTTCACCACAGCACATTATAACATCTTCACATTACAACCATTGGGCCCCACATCGCACAACATCACATGCCACATCACAACCCCTCTCAACTCACAACTTAACCATACACCTCTATCACCATTAATAAATACACCTAAACCACGTTGGTCAAAAAAAGAAACATTACAAAAAATAGAAGGTTACACCGAAATCCAAATTTATTCTAGGGATTTCATCACATTAATAATTTATTTAGAATGGTTATTATCATACAAAGTATGTTTACATGGATAACCAATTTATTATCCAAATATACATTCATTGTATTTTTATTCATATTGTGACCACATAACAACATAAAAAGGGACATAATATATATCATCTACCAAGAAAATAATGCTTCTAATTGTGGTTATTTTTAGTACTCGTTATAATGACCAACACTATCACACAAACTAATAATAAGTCATAAAAACATGTAACATTTCCCCATACCCATTAATTCAAAATTTCCAAACTAATTATATTTATTATTATATCCCACAATATCCACCCAATGGAAAGTAAGAGCCATAAATCCCCTCACATATCATGTAAATAGGAGAGAATAAGGATCCCTTGACCCAGAGAGGCTTTCTAATATAACTATTCACCACAGCTAGAAAATTAATCTAAGAAAAATCAAAACAGCACATAAAAACACTGGATTAATCTACACCATGTCACAGGAGCATAACAAATTTCTGAAGTCCCCCAAAACTAAAGAAATATCACCGTAGAAAATCACATGAATAAGAATACAAGGGAAAGAATAAGAAAAATGAAAAAACATACCAATGATCACCAATGAGTGAGAAAAATAACCAAAGGGTCAATGAATGGGTATATGGGCTTAGAAGTATCCCAAAATAACATAGCGTTCAGCATAAAATGAGAGAAGCGATAAAAACTACATGCATAAAAATTCAACTAAATAATGGATATTAACAACCTGAAAATTTCCCAACATGTGATGTATACCAAAATTTAATTCCATAAATTTCACTGTCCAATAAACCATATTCTATAAAACCATCCTTTATGTCATAATCTCATTTTTATCTAAAAATTAGGGATCTTAATTTATGAATTAACAAAAGGTGAAAAAATGTATTACAATGTAAACAAGTTTCACGGGGGTACTCTCCTACTCAAGACAAGACAAAATTTACTGTCCTCTCATTCCATAAACCAAGAAACTTATATAAAAAATCTATATTTTAAACTATAAAACTCTATGATACTACATAAATTTAACTCCAACCACCTCAGAATCATATTAACCAATTTAGACAAAACAAATAGAAATGTAACTGGTCGAGAATGTATGAACTGTTAAAGTTTACAATGAAATTTCAATCATTTATAGTATCTACCATTTTTATTTTTCACACTGATCATTTTCTAAGTTCTTATGTTGTATAATGTATTAACTATATCCTTGATCAACCAATTAAATGGATTTTTAGGGATAAAAGTGATTATTGTAAGACACCATGAGGAAATCATGTTTTCATGTGGTCATCAATAAAAATTATAATGGTTTGAAACCTCTAAAATCATTTTCTTTCTTAAAAAATATAATTTTCTTTATCTAAAATGGTTTGTTTTAGTGGCTCCCATAGTGTGGTATATGTCATAATTGAATTTCAACATTTTTTTCTATGAAGCAAAAGTGTTAAGGGTACTATGGGTGGTTTTCAGTTTAGGGAGACCAGTGTTGGTGTGGGCAGCCGACGTATCCATACACCAGTACCCTGACTACTGATTTCCGACTCAATGCATGAAAACACTAATTGTGTTTATGTTTCAAAAGAGTTCTCTACGTCAGCTCATCCTGGTCAGCTCACCAGGTATAATATTTTGATCATGTCGCATCTGTTTCTTATGGGATGCCCCCCAACGGACAACCAGTTAGAGACCCAAGAGTCATACGCTCAGACCTCCCACCGAGTGAAGAGGCCTTGGTGCAGTGCCCCTTTCCAGTTGAGGCACCAGCGATGCCACTTCCCATTGGTCCACCGATTCCATGAGCCCTAGCAGCAGGCGATGCATGCTTCTTTATCACGTTGCACAAGTTCTAGTGCCAAAGGCCGCCCAGGCTCAGGGGAGAGATGGACCCGCAAGCAGTTGAGGACTGGCTGGAGGCTGTGGTGAGAGTCTTTAGAAAGGTAGGGACACTAGCATACTTCATGGTGATCCTTTCCATGAGTCTCCTTCAGGAAGCAGCAGGTAGATGGTTGAGCACGATGCACCAGGTGCATGACGAAGTTACACTTCTCTGGGAAAACTTCGAGAGCCTTTTCCGGGCAGAGTTTATTTCATCAACCCTACGAGCGGTTCGAATACAAGAGCTAATACACCTACAGTAGGGTAGCATGACTATAGCTCAGTACTCAGCAAGGTACACTGAACTCTCCCTCTACTCCATAGATATGGAATGAGACCCATTATTCAGGGCTCGGACCATCGAGCAAGGGATCAGGTGAGTGATCAAGACATATATGATCACCATCAGTGTCCAGATGTAGGCGGGAGTGTTAGAGAGAGACCTCATAGTTGAGAGTTTCCTTATTGAGTAGTCTCCAGAAATGAGACCCTCCACTAGTCGACATGAAGCAGAGTCTATTGTAGCTGAAATTAGACAGATGAAGAAGAGGTCCAAGAGGCCCAGACCCATGGGTGGATGACCGCATGACTCCATATCAGATGTGCGGGGAACCCAGGGCAGTGACATACATGCAAGGAGAAGACAGTGCTACACACGCGGCGGGAAGGGACACATGGATCATGAAAATCTGACCTGCCATTCGGATGATCAGCAGACAGTTGAGGGACAACTCAGGAAGAGGCAAAGGTTTGATTGAGGCAGTCCGCTAGGAGCAGGTGGACATGGCAGAGGAGATGGTCATTTAACAGGTGGTGGGCGGCGATTTGAGGTGTTACCGCCCCCACCACCAAGAGTTCCACCCTGACCGCAGGGATCAGGTGGATAGGGGAGAGCACAGCTTCAGGCAGCTGATGCATACGACCACGGTTCTCTGGAGATGATTTTAGGTATGATCTGTGTATACTCCACCTTAGTTGTAGTTCTTATAGAAACACGTTGCAGACACTATTTCATTTCCACTGCCCTCGTTCAATGCTCGGAGATTCTGACGGAGCTGTTGGCTCGATCCTTACGGATAGAGACTCCTTTGGGAGTAGACTCTATGACTACACACTTGTGACGGTAGTGTGAGCATACTCTATAATTCAAGAGATTCGGTTGAGATCTCCTTGTAGCAGCATCAGGGCTTTACGACGTCATCTTGGGTATGGACTAGTAATCTACAGTCCATGCTCAGATCAACTGTATTAGGCACAAATTGTGGTGAGTCTATATGGATAGGACTCAGTTTTCCCTCACCGACGAGAAGGGAGCCTTTGCAGCATAGGATGAACTTACTCGAAAGAGGGTGTAGCCGATCACTCATCAGTTGGGCTGCCTTACCCTCAGAGTAGTTGATGTGGAGAGTCTGAGATATCCTGTAGTGGTGTACCAGTATGCGGATTTTTTCCCTAACGATGTTCCAGGACTACCTCCTCTCAAAGCGGTGGACTTCTACAATGACCTGTACCCTGAGATGACATCGATATCTACACCAGCATAACAAATGGCTCCTGTTATGCTTCGTGAGCTGCGAGTATAGCTATAAGACTTTTTCGGGAAGGGATTCATCTGGCCTAGTGTTTCTCCCTGGGCAGCCCAAATTCTTTTCTCCAAGAAAGAAGATGGATGCTTGAGGCTCTATGTGGACTACCATTTCCTGGACTAGGTGACCGTGAAGAAAAAGTGCCCACTACTGAGGATTTATGACCTCTTTGATCAGCTAAAGGGGGTACACTGGCTCTCGAAGATAGACCTCAGATTAGCCTATCAACATATCAGAGTTTGAGATGAGAATGTGTAGAAGATGTACTTCAGGTTTCGGTACGAACACTATGAGTTTTTGGTTATTCCCTTCAGCGTAACCAACACTCCCAAAGTGTTCATGTGTCTCATGAACATGATCATACAGCCTTACATCGATCGTCTTGTCGTAGTCTTCATCGACAACATTCTAATCTACTCGACTACTGAGGAGGAGCAAGCCTACCATTTACCAGTAGTACTGTACTCACACCAAGAGTACCAAATTTATGGTAATAACTCCAAGTTCCAGTTTTGGATTCAAGAGGTTCGCTTCTTGGGACTTTTCATCTCAGAGGCTGGATTTGCAGTAGATCCATCAATGATTGAGGTGGTACTTGCATTGGAACCACCTAGGAGTGTGACGGAGGTACATTTTTTCCTGGGTCTAGCTGAATATTAACAGAGGTTCATTCCAAACTAATCTAGAGTTACAAAACCTCTATCAGCCTTGAAAAAGAAGGGGAAACCCTTTGTGGGGTCGGAAAGATGGCATCAAATATTTCAGGAGCTAAGGCAGTCGCTGACTAGTGCCGTCATCTTGAGGCTTCCAGAGGAATGTATAGGATATGTAGTTCACTAAGACGCATCAAGGACCAGAATCGGGTGTGTCCGGATATAAGAGCGTGTAGTGATCACATATGGTTCTCAGTAGCCGAGAAAGCATGAGTAGAACTACGCTACCATGACCTGGAGTTAGCAACATTGGTCTTCACCTTAAAGATGTGGCGACACCATCTGATAGGAAGATGGTTTACCGTGTACTCTGATCATAAGAATCTCAGATATATCTTCTCTCAGAAGGACCTGAACCTAAGGTAGTGGAGATGGACTGAGTTCCTCCAAGACTATGACATCGAGATAGTCTATACTCCTAGGAAGGGGAATTTTTTTGCAGATGCACTCAATAGAAGATCTGGTATACAGCTACTAGGAGATCCGACAGAGCAGTTGGCTACTTTACATATATCCTTTGTGGATTGAGATGGGGCAGCCTTTCTACAGTCTCTTACAGTCACTCCTCCACATCTTCATCAAGTCATAGAGGTGCGTCATGGGGACGATGACTGCATGACATGATGTGTTCAGATATCTACAGGGCAAGAACCTGATAAATTTTTTGATGGTGGGGATCACGTAATCCTCTTCATAGGACATATCGTGGTACCAGTTTCACTTCAAGAGGAGGTGTTGAGGGAGTTCCACACTTCCCCTCTAGTGGTACATCTAGGAGTGGTGAAGATGTACCAGGACCTTAGAAGACCGCACTGGTGGCCAGGTATGAAGAAGGCAGTAGCAGAGTTTGTCTCACGATTCCTCACTTATCATCAGGTGAAGGCAGAGCACCAGGTACCAACAGTCTTGGTTCATCCCTTAGAGGTCCCCGAGTAGAAGTGGGATTGGAAATCCATAGACATCGTGATGGGTTTTCCACGTACATCCAGGGGTCATGGCTCAATTTGGGTGATCGTTGACCGACTGAACATGTCATCCCACATCCTACGGATCAGAGATCAGGGCTCAGTAGAGAGCTTGGGATGCCTCCATGCGTAGGATATTGTGTGGCTACATGGATTACCTTATTCTATTGTCTCTGATTGTAACACACGATTTAAATCCTGACTATGGAAGGGGTTGTAGGAGGCTTTCGGGATGCAGCTTCGTTTGAGGATCGCCTTCCATCCCCAGAAATATGGTCAGATTGAGAGGACCATTCCGAACCTCGAAGACATGATATATACTTGTTTCCTCAACTTCGGTTGCAGCTGGGAGGATCACTTACCTTTGGTGGAGTGCGCATAAAATAACAGCTATCACTCCACCAAAGGGATGAAACCTTTCAAGGCATTGTATGGGCGGCTTTGCTGATCACACTTGTGCTGGATAGATTGTGGGGAGTCAGCACTAGTGGGACCAGATATGGTATGAGCTACCACAAGGAAGGTGCAGATCATCCCGGAGAAGATGAATACTGCACAGAGTTTGTAGAAGTCATATGCTGATAGGATACGAATACCTTTGGAGTCCGAGGATGGAGACCACATCTTTTTACGGTTCTCAACTTGATGAGGTTGACAAAGATTTGGTCAGGGCTGCATTTTATCTCCAAGATTCATTAGACCTTTCCAGGTCCTCATCAGAGTAGGCAATGTGGCTTACCTATTAGCTCTTCCACCTCAGTTTCATTAGGTGCACGACGTCTTCCATGTATCTCAGCTGAGGAGATACGTGCACGACCATTCCCACATCATCGACCATGGTGAGTTGGACATCGATGACGGGGTGACATTTACAGAGGTCCCATTGGATATTGAGGATTAATAGGATCGGGTCCTACATGGATGGTTGATAACTTTAGTGCTCGTTTGTTGGAAGCACGAGAACTTCCATGAGAGCACATGGGAGAGGGAGGCTCAGATGCGTGCTCAGTACCTCCATTTGTTCCCATAGTTTGAGATGTATTTTATGAGGACGTAATGCCCTGAGGTGGGGAGAATTTAAGGACCTAGAATTTTCATGGTAAATTTTTTCTTAAATACATGGTAATTTTACAGGTCCGCAAAAATTTACAGATCTTGATTTTGAGGCTCGGTGCGCCCATAATCAATTTCAAAATTTTTGTTCAGGTACGTTCAGTAAATGTACAAGCGGGATTTTTTAACTTTGGAACCAGTGCTCAGAATTGATATCTAAGGGAACTGTTGAACTCCCTGTGCTTGTATTCACTTAAGAAGACTTTCACCTTTAAGGAAGATGGTTGGGAATAAAAGTTAGTTTTGGAGTTTTTCTGATTTAAATTAAATAAAAATTGAGTCACTACATTATTTTTATTCATGGTGGTTAAAAACTCCAAGAGGGGGTTAGAGGTGGGGGCCACAACACCATAGCCTCCCATGAGAGGTTATGGTGGTGGGGCCCACCCACGTTCTAAACACCTTTTAACAATTAATGTGGTGTCGACCACCCGTGAATGAAACCCCTTGAACTCCCAATTTATGGTGCCACCACCACCCTTGGAATCTTTTGAACTCCCTTAATTAATTTTGTTCCTACACAAAAGAATTAATTAAGCGGAGCCACCATTTAATGTATTACTATCATTTTGAATATTTTTCCAAAAATTAATAGGATTAAAAAGTATTATTTTGGGTTGGCATATTCACTTTGGGTCTTGGAGGAGAGGAGGACCTCTTGGAGATATAATACCATGGAGGAAAGAACTCACTAATGAAGAACACTTCATATGCCAACAATGGACACCTTATTTTTTCTTCAACCAAAAAAAATGTCGGGGCACCGTCCTTGATGAATGTTGAGGATGCTATCCTCAGCTTATTCTTTGCCGACAACATAAAATCGACATTCGCTTTCCGTGACTTCGTCAATAATCATAGGTATGAGGTAGGGGATTTAAGTTTGAAACATTACCCGTTCTTCATCGTCCAAAACGTGGTATATTTTTCTACAATTGATATCACCATAATGTGGAGGGCACGGGCCGAACGAACATGGACCAACCCTCCCCCTTTGTTTTTCCTCCATTCTAATGACGGCGGTGGAGCAACTACAGCCAGCGTCGGACCGGTGGTGAAGGAAACTGAATGCGAAGGAAACCGACAGTGCAGGGCCCCCGGGTCACCGGAAGGTCATGACACTGTAGTTCCATGGGGAAGAAACAAGCCACGACCCTTGGCCACAGTAGTGCACACGGGTGGCCACCATGCCACTAGTTGGATGTGGTGTCGTCGCACCGCGCAGAGGAAGAAGTTGCGGCCAGGGCGGGCCGTGACGAAGGAGTAGAGGCGGCCGGCGTCGGGCTGGCCTTTGGCTGTGTGGAAACGGCTGACCGCTATTCCAGACGGGAGGAGCAGGACCCAGTGGGTCTTGCATGTCATGGATCGGCACCACCTGGCACCTGTTTGGTTCCCACCCGAACAACTCTACCATTCGGGATTTCCAGGGGTGCATGGACTCCCCACTAGACACGGCTAAGGCGGACACCCTGCGGGCCGTTGAGCCGGACCCAACAAAGTTTGGTCCGCGCAGTACAGGCTGGGCCACCCCCGTGGGCCCAGGCACACCCTTGGGCCGGGTCGAACCCGCAGACCGGGTCGGATCCCACTCCAGACCCGTTTGACCCGATTTCACCTTTTCTCCCATAACATGGGCTATAGGTGTCTGATTGACGAACCACCTACGGCGATGAAAATCATGGAGTGAGACAGTTATTTTGGAATACCCCACTTGAGGATTGGATGCAGTTGGTGTATGGTCCGGTTGGATTATACCTAAATCCAACAAGGGCCCCAGAACAGAAATGTTAATAAATCACAGACCGAGAATCCGATTGACGCACCGTATGTTGTGTTGAGACCCCTATGATGGGGTGGACCTTTGAGATACTTCTAAATGAGATTTTGTGGTAGTTGGATAATCAACATGTAGCTCGTGGAGAGGATCCTCTCGGAGACAAGTGAGCAGAGTACGGAGACCTAGTAGCTGGCTAAGACTTGACGACTGCTGACCGATTCGACATAGAGTGTTTCCACTAGCCTAGTGGGGAGCGCCATTGTGTGAGTACGGAAGACCTACAATGGGGAGAACCTATGTGTGATGAGTAAGACCCACAAAACAAGATAAGAGAAGTACCTCATCAGGTTATTAGGTAGAGATCCTTTGTGTGAGTACGGCTGACCCATAGTGGGGAGCGCCTCTGTGTGAGTGAAGCAGACCCACGGTACTCGATAGGAGGAGTACCACTGCAGCCCAGGATAGTGGAAAGAACCTCTATTTGACACGGCAGGCCCCCATTACACTATAGAAGAGGAGTCCTCCAGCCACTGAGGTTTTGATAGTTTGACTGGGGATGTTACCTAATATTACCCATAGAATAAAATCCTTGTTTGAGTTGAGTTACTATCTTTTTTCTTTCATCATGATTGAGATAAATTACTTGATAACTTAGGAATATTTATGGGCATATACATAACTGTGGTTATCTGTTGATTTCATACTTTTTGGTTTATCCTTGTTTGTTTTTGTGAGACCTTGAGGGTCTCAGGGTCCCTACTGAGTATCCTTATACTCACCCCTTCATGGGCTACGCCCACACCTCATTGTGTTGGTTGCAGAGAATGGACATCGCTGACCGAGGCTAAGTGGACAAGACTGGACGGTACTCAGAGGTGGACCTTATGACGAGTCGGTACACAGAGGAGCCGAACGGACGTGGAGCACTGAGGAGGCTATTTTTACCTTCCCTTCAGGTAGGGTTTCATGGTGGATGATCCAGCAGCTGTTTACTTTCATTCTGTTGTACTTGTAATTTTCTGTTTCTATGTACTTTACTATAAGGCTTGTATTTCTATCCCCTTTACATTTCAGCACTCCTTTTTGTATACAGTTTTTACATGATGTTTTGCTTCTAACTTAATCTGATTTTGTGTGTTTACAATTTATAAATGCAATTCCTTCCAGGATAGGGATTTATGCCTTTGGTACTAGTCGTCAACCCCTGGCCTATGGGAGGAGGGCTTTGGGTAGTCACGGCATGGGTCCTGAGGATAGGTATCGACAGTCACCTACCTAAAGTGAATGGTCTTTCCCCTATTTATCTACATTACTCCTTTTCTAGATCTATTCATCTCTCATATAGTGTAGAATCATTTTTTCCTTCTTAGACATTTCTTCTACCAATTATATTCCTAAAATAATATTCTCACCAATATCATTCAACATATTGTCATAAAAAACAAGTATCATATAATATGTGAAACTTTTCTTCTAAATATTATAATGTAAACTGATTTGAAATGAATATAAAACTAAATATAGATACGAATTCCAATTTCCCAAATAATTTAATGATAATTCTCAATGCATTTTTCATAATTCCTGAATTATATGCTCCATCAGTCTATCATATTGAAGATGAAAATATATATTTTTATTTAATATATTCCACATCAACTTTTGATATCCATTACAACGTCATTGAGAAAATTAGTGATTATATTAATATGTAATTGGGAGATAAATTCCATATAAACTTAATTATCATTATGATAAATTCTAGATACCTGATCAAAAGAAATAATAATTTTTATTAGAAATTAAAAAGATAAATTATTTGAAAGATAATAAAAAACCCAAATAATAATATAACATCAAGATTACATTATTAATCTAATAATTAAATACTTATATATGATCTCCCATTTCATTTATTAATCTAAAAATGACTAAAGAATCCGCTATAGTTGTTTTCATCCAAATTTTACCTATTAAAATGTTAAATATTCCATGGTAAAGTCTGCAATTTCATTTATACCTTCCCACAAGAAATATTCCCAAGGCTCTCAAGATATCTTAATACTTCCAATATGAATAGAAATTAGATATCTATGATGTTCATATAATAATTCCTTCTTTAATGGGAATTTTTTGAATTATATTATTTCTTTCCAAATTTTATAACAGCTTAGTTATTGATATTAATCTCAAGAAAACACAACCTTTTTAGAAATTGCACTCTTTTTGTAAGACCATGATCTACTTTTTTGTCCTTGTTTATTCTCTCTAAAAAAGGTGACTACACTAGGTCCAAAATGGAATGACTTTCAATAAACAAAATTTTAGGGAAGGATTTATTTATTCATTAAGTAAATGATTATGTTCTAAATATAGCATAGTTAATAATGTTTTATCTTAATGAATCAAAACACCAAATACCTTTTTCAATAACTGGATGATAGTGAATGGTTAAATCAAAATCCTTAGTCAGTTATAGCCATATTATCTATCTAATGTTGAAATATTTTTTTTTTGAAAATATATAATTTAAAATTTTCTTATTATTAAATATTTCACCTCTCTCTCTATACAAAAAAATGAATTGTAATTTTTAGAGAGAAACTTATATACCCTTCTCTATGTTATGAGTAGGAAAATTAGGCTCAAGGGGTTTCTTTTGGCGAGATGGATAAGTAATAAATCACTAATTTTTAATCAAGAAAAAATTAATTACATTTTAAGAATCATAAGTGAAAAGAAAAACATATTCATTTCTATACGATAAGGCCAACACTATATTATTATCTATATATCTTCTCAATTCCATATAACATTCATCAGATCCCTTCATCTAAACAAACATAAACTAGTCTCTAGTAAAAATAGTCAATGTTCTAGACAATCCAATAATACTTTCAATGAACCATTATTAGTAACTTTCTATGTAAATAAAACCTTGATTATTTGTTTTCTGTATAGTTTATATCCACTCTTCCAGAAATTTATTCATAAGAGGATCAACTGTTATTCTGTCATAAATAATAACATGTCGAATTAATGAAATTAGTTATAAAAAATAAAATTTATTCAATTTCTCATACAACCATTTTCATTTTGTTGTTTTAAAAAAATATGGGTGTTCATCATGATCTTCAAATATTTTAGAATATACAAGAACATAATCAATAAAAACCCACAAATTTATCCAAATACCCATGGAAAACCCTATTAATTACATTTAAAATTACATATGGTGCACTTTTGACTTGAAAGACATAATGAGAAACTCATAATGGTCATACCTATTATGAAATTTCTTATTTTTAATGTCCTATTACCTTACACATAGCTGATCTTACTTTGATATTGGATCAATCATTCTGAAAGTTTACTCTCCGGGGAGAAAACTATAAAATTTATCGATATTTGGTAAGTGATAAAAGTTTTTAACATTAACATTATTGAGTGATATTTAATAAAATAGAAGTATCAAAACACATCATTTTTTAACAAATGGTTACACCCATAGGAGTAGTGATTAAGTGAATGAAACCCTAATCAAGAAACTTGTGTAACTTCTTTTTATAATTAAGAAAACTAAATTGTAGCCATTATTTAAGGATTTATTGAAATTAGATCAAAATTATGAGCTAATTTGATAGTAAATTAAAATAATCTATTTGCACGAATTCCATTAAATCATTAATAAATAAAATTATATATTCATTCTAAACGAAAAAATCAATATTTTTAATGGTTTCCTACCACTTAATTATATGTGTTAGGAGATCATTCTATCTTATTCTTAATTTTTTAATAATTTTTTTGATATGATAGGAAAGGTATGATCTTATCATTATATACAAATCAAAATTCACTCTTGGAAAGTATTATGACTTAATTAACACTATATTAAAACATTTCATGATAAACTAAAAGATAATCTATACCCAAAATAACATCAAACTCCACAAAGGGTAGGACATCTAGATTTAAAAAAAATTCAAAATTTTGTAAATGAAGGATACCATAAATATGTCTTATATTAATTGTTCAATATTGAATTTCAACCAACATTTTGTTTCTTAATTAAATTATGTGATGTTTTAATATTAATAAAAATGTATAAAAAATTAAATGTATGTTATGATCTTGAATAAAAAAAGACATCATAATACAAAGTGTAAATGATTAATGTTATTTTCCTAGGAAAATATTATATACCAGGGATAAAATATAACATTTACACACCTCGCTTCTTATATACTTAGTGATAATTATGCATTATAAAATTCCTTTAACACATATTCAAAAAATTTCAAACCAAATTAGAACTAAGAAATTTGACGTCCTTGTTTTCATTACTAATTTGACCCTTACCATTTCAATTATCTATATAGTCATGATCTATGTATCTGTAACATCCACATCGGTAAAACTTCTTAGATCTTTTAATACATTCCAATTAATTCTTTTAACCACACATATTATAAGTGGGTAAATGATTTTTCTTATCATCACATTTATCTAATGAATGGTTCCCCATTGTCTACCTCGTAGATCTCATGTTATTCTTATTGATGTATAATTCCTAAAAATATATCCTGACATTCTGAACACACTGTACAATTTCATCGTAACTTTTAAAATCACATCTAAAAATATCTCTTCATAAACATATATTTAATAAAAAGTCAAATATTAATTTTACTATCATTATCCAGAATGAAATTTCTTTTATACATGTCCAATGTGATGGATTTATTTCTATTTCTTAATATTATCGATCAATGATAACCAAATATCTTCATCATAGTATAATTTATTAATAGAAAGGATTACCTTATAGTGATCTAAAAAACACATATTATTGAATATTTTCACAAATATATCATTCGACAATTCATATTTTATTGGGTATAAGGATAAACCAAAATATTTGTGGTGTAATTACCTAAAATTATCTACTATCAACATATTCTAAAATAGAAAATATTATTTCCCCTGTGAATTTCTTACACATTAAATATTTTATTTGAATTATCTTAACATAACTAAAAACAAATCTATTCCAATTCCATCTAATATAGTATACTAGTTCCAAAGGATATTATACCCCAGCTGACTTTTTGTCTCAGATTCCCTGCTTCATCAATAAAAAAGCATCTTTAATAAACATATATTAAAAAAACCAAAACATTAATCCTTAATATAAATCTCATTATAACATAACCATAAAGTAAAATCTCTAAATAGTGTCTATTAACCACATTATGACCTATAATTTGATTAAAGAATTTCTTTAATGAAGGCTATAATAACCCAATCATAACTATATTATACTACAACCGATTTATAGAATATATATCACCTTATAAATCAAAAACAACTATTTATTATAATTATTTATTAGAAATAGGAAATCATTTGTAATTAAATATGGAAATATAAACCTTGTTTCAATCTTTCCCCAAAAAATGTGTTCTTTATAATGACACACTTTCTTTATTCAGTGTAACTCCCATAAATTGAACATTGAAATTATTAAAATTATTACTCATGCTTAATCACATTGAAGAAAATTAATAACATGGTCTAAGAATAGAAATATTAGTAAGTGATACAAATTAAATGAAATATTTTATAACCTTTAAAACAAGAAAATCCATTTGAAATTATCATTTTCACAATAAAAATTAGTCCACAATAATCAGTTTAATTTTACATAAAAATAATTTAATTCCTAAAAATATTTCATTAATCAATCTAAATAATACAATAAAATAAAAAACAAAATCATAAGTTTTTTTTTGATTAATCAAAACTCATGATTACATTTCATTTATAAAAAAAATTATTTCATCGTTTAAAAAATCATATTCATTCCATAAAAACATAAACTCACTTTCATAACATTTGAAATGTAAAAAAATACATTATAAACTATTTTAAGAAAATAATATATGTTTTGTGGGAAATTATAATTTCATTCAACCTTATAAGAACCATTATAATTGAGTCACCAGATTGGATAATTTCAATATCTCCTATGAAAAACTTATCTCCAAATAACTTTATCACATTACTCAATGCTTTGGAGAGAAATATAGTGCACACATTTCACTAGATAAATATCTGGATCAATGGTCAATCATATTAAATAACAAATTAACAGATCATATATAAGAATCATATATCCATATCTTTAACAAGATTTTTTTTTGAATTATATCTCAAGAAAAAAATTAATTATAGTTATAATTATGTCATTAAAATTAAACAAAATTATTTCATAGTAGAACATTTTAAAAATAAAAAATACCATGTGTGTGTGAATAGAATATTATTTAAAAACATGTGTTAACATATATATTAATTTTTAGTAAATACAATATCTATTGAGGTAGGATATTTTGGTAAATACATATACATTAAAATATTTTGTACATTTTCAAAATGGTTTAAAATAACCCGCATGGATATTGTTGACATGATTATATTTTTATACTCTATAAGTAATGTAATAAATAATAAAAAATTATATTTATAAATATTTAAGGAATAATTTAATACATTCTGGATACATTTAATAGAATATTTTCATGTATGAAAATGATTGGTGATAAAAACATTAAAATTTTATTTTTGAAAATAAAACCCCTTACCTCATGTCCTAAATCATTTCATCCATATGTTTACCCTCCAATGAAACATTCATGAACTAAACCAAGTTGATATTAAAATGGTCACCCAATTTGATTTGTGGTATGGCCTAAGGAGCTTTCTTGATACCCATTGTCTGGAAACAACTACCAAAAAACATCAAAATAACCAAGGGAATGATTTATCCCAATAATAAATGAATAAAATGAATAGTGGAAAGATAAAAAATATGCCAATATGAGAAAATGAAAATATTATTCAAACATAATATCTTTTTCACAAATATGAAGAAAACAACAACAAACTATACAGAAACCCACACTAATCATGTTGACCACAATGTCTCCAAGTGACCCCAAGGGTCACTCTCTGATAAAACGAACAACTATTTCCCACACCAATAGAAACAAAGGTGAAACATGGATCACAATCTAAAACCAAGAGTGAAATAGAGACGTGACTATTAAAATTTTGTTTTCATGCCATAATAATCTATTCCCAAGGATTATCATTTAAAATTAATGAATCCTCAACATTATGGTTGAAATAAAATATTTAAAACTGATATTTTCCACACATTTTTTCACTTTTAAAAAATGACTATCCACTAACCCTTCCATTTATAAATCCTAGTTATTTTCCAAGATCCTTTCATTTATATATTCCTTGAGGAAAGTTATTCTTTCATTTAAAAACTGGAATAAGGGATTATATATCATTTCAAAGAAAAAACATTTTTCCATAAACCTTTGAAATACAACTCATCTCATTCCAACTAAGTAAGTCACATATGAGATCACCTCAATAATCACATAATAAGAGAAATGTAAATAATCACACAAGAGTTACCAACCAATCATTCATATCAAAATCCACCATATGTAACTTAGTTCTAACAAACATGAGTGAAGCCTAGGAGCTCATGAATAATCAGGAACATACAAATACAAGTTGACTCAACCTGGGAAGTATGCCTCCTACAGTGACATCAATAATTCCCTCACACACTCAGCAATCCCTTACATGTTTAGACCTCAGTTAATTGTCCCATAGATATAATAAAAAAAAATATCCCCATACTATGGCCCACTTAGTATGTAATCTATGCTAGTGCAACAATCATTCTCTAAAATTTCACTCACCATGATAATTTCACTTGTCATGATGTATAGAGGGTCATCCAAATGATATAATCCAATCCTCAAATCGTATACACACATAAATAATAATAATCAACAATGTTGTTATCACTCGAGTCACTCCAAGGACTATTATCTTGCTATATAACAAATATATCTCAAGGAGTCAACATGAGGGATCTCCAATTCCATTCCAGTAAATGAGTCACTTGAAGCCCAGAATAAGGATGTCCCACACATTTACATAATGGATCAAGGAGATTAAATAGTAATTAAATCCCTTATATTAGATATAAATAATGAAATAAGATTATCTAAGGATAGTTTTCATAATAAACATTTTCTCCAATATCACAAAGGAGGAAAATGAACCTTAATGGATATTTTTATATTGAATCAAATCCACCTTTCCAAAATGGTACAAATACACCATTTATTATTTTACTATCATTTATAAATTTTTACCTGAATTGTTGAATCAAATTTTCTAGAAAAATAAATTTTCATCAAAATTTGAAATGGGACATTAACCACCATCACATGCCGGGCCATTTTTTAAAGCCATGTACACACATAATTCAAAAACAGAACCACATCGGGAACCCATTCAAGGGACCAAATAATTATTTCGCATATCAAAAATATATTCACAAATATAAATCATGATTTAGATATCACAAATCAATTACAAAATCCAATCAAGAATTTCAATGAACACTTGGTCTGAAATATTTCATAAAAGACTTCTATTTATAAGAAAACATGGAAGAAACCACCACTTTTTAAACTGAACAAATATTTCAATGTTAATGAATAAATATTTTACGAAAGCTTTCAAAATAATGAATCTATTTATTAATGAATTAAAAAATCAAACTTCAAATGCATATCTACCTCAATCTCACTGTCCTTTAACAACGCACACCCGAAATCACACTTAATGGATCCCAATAGCCATGATTCTAAAGTAAGAACCCTAAACACAAAAATCCCCAAATATAAATCAACATAAACACAATCCCTAGATTCACATGACCATGGGAGAAATAGATCACAAGAGAAAAATATTGAAAGAGGGACAGGGGAGAGAAGAGTGGAATACGTTGACAAAACTATCCCCAAACATGAAGAATCACCTTACATATACCATGGAAGGAGGAGTGAAATCCTGGATAAAGAGGTAAGAACCTCCCTAGGGTCATACAATGTAGGGGAAAATAAAATAGGCTTTATTGGTTAAAAACCCTATATGGGGAAGAAATGAAATTTCTAAATTTTTATGATATGGGAATCCCGTATGGTTTGGCCCCACAATTTACCAAACTATGCAACAACCATGGAACCCTTACTAGACACACTTGGGAACTCTAACAGTATGTTTGCACAGTCTCTAAGCCATTCTCCAAACATTTTTAATTGTTTTCTCATATCATTTATCATCCCAATATGTTTTCCTCAAAGTTTGAAAAATTGTGTGCAAGTCAGGCAGCATGCCTCCACCTCCTACACTTGAGCCGCATGGTTTTCTATAGATGACATCACATTTTTTCCAACCATTGTCATTACTATGTTCCAAATGAAAAAAAAACAAAACAAAATATTTGAAACTGGAACACCAAAAACTCTAGAAGAAAACTAAAGGTTAAAAGAAAATTATGATAAGGGGTCAAAATGAAAATATAGGTGTGATAATTCTTCCCACCATAAAACTTTCAACCCTCAAAAATCAACAAAATATTCCAGTTGATCGATCAAAAAAATAAATATTTCAAAAATTTCATAATCCATCTTCTCAAATGAATAACATCTCAGACACCTCCAATCATAACTCATGACTCTTTCCAAAAACAAAAAAACAACAAACTAAGACCACTTCCCAATAAGAAATGGGAAATTCAAACCATGACTTCCACAACCAGCCTCAACCAACACCACTGGTTCTACTCTCAAGAATCCCAATATTCACCAAACCCAAAAAAGATTTTTCAATTAGATAGATTCAAACAAAGAAACCCAAATCCAAGATAACACAAAAAACATAACTGTATTATCATCATGGGAGGCTGAAACGGACTCCCAACCATTAGAAAACAACTATCATTGGTTATTTCTAGAATAAACCACAATGGGACCTATATGGTCACACCACCATTAAGAACTAACTAGATTGAATTCATAATACAGTCCAGCACAAAAAACATAACATGATCCAACTAGGAATATTTTCCCCACATAGATCAACAAACCCAAACTACAAGGGGATGAAAAAAGAGCTATATGGGGGGAACTTTATAATTTACCCATTATTATACTGAAGATAAAATCTAAAATAATGTCCCTCACACCCTATAGATTTGTGATTATGCCCCATCATCACTTTAGTACCTATGACTAGAACCCTGAGGTTTAAAATTTCTACATCCTTATAGTTAGGAACTAATGATCCACAGTTAGAACCCATTCATTCCATTGAAATAGGGGTATTGAAAGAGACACACTCATACTTATTCGTGTCAGATGAAACCCAAAATAAATGAGATAGACAATAAAACACACGTCCACTCATGAGGTAATGAATTTATTATATCCAAATTACAAACATAATTCCATAAAAACATATGTTTTTAGGAAATTTCCCAACATAAAATTTTATAATTTAAAGACAACGCAACACTATAGAACACCTCTAGGAACAACTGGCACAATAGAAAGAATCACTATAATAGAAAATGAAATTAAAATGATCCCCAATAGCACTATACTCCTTAGAAATAGCTCCATGTAACTTCCTGGAAACACCATAACAAACCCATTTCAAGTGACCTAGGAATCCAAATGAATTACATGTCATCAGATCATTTCAACATGATGAACTCTTATGATATGGACTTATACATTGATGATACACAATGATCATGCACTTGGAAGGAGCTAAAGAGATATAAAAATGTTTTTTTCATGACCAGTGCCAAAATCATGAATATGATTCTTTATATCTTTATCCGAATTTTTCTCACCAATACAGGGACTAAAGGAGGGATGACTTCCCCAATATCCCCCACCATCAATGCATCGTCATGAAAATTTTTCTGCATGATGTTGGAAAAGGACTTTTGATTGAATTATGATACCTTCGACTATAGATTATAATGAATTCCACTCTCAAAACGTCGATCTTTCAAGGAATCATCTATAACAGATTCTAGTGTTTAAGTAATAATATTCATGAAACAATGGAAGTACATCAAAAAAAATTCATCACCTTTCTAAAAAAACATATATATATATTCACTTTCTCCCATTAACCACCTTAGAAAAGTATTATCAGATGTAGGAATCCTTAAAGAACTCTCATATAATATTCTCCTTAGGCTTGTTCTGAGAGACAAACATCCAACAAAGCCTTGTTGGTCCTTCAAGCATAAATGTTGAAAAAATTACCTTTAACGATTTTGGAAAATCAAAGAGGCTGAAGTTTATTTTTATTATATGGATCCACTCATTTCCTTAATGAATATCTATTTGACCATAAAATATATATGGAATCAAATTTTTATACTCCAGAATGATATCCATATATTGATCAACTATAAATTATGTTAATGGGAAATAACCCATATTTGCATCACGAATATCTATCAAATCACTATAGGGGAGAACACATTTAAATAATAATACCACAAGTTTTAACAAAACATGTTTAACAAAAAGTGATCTCAATATAAAAATTCCACAGAAAAATACTTTTCAAATCATAGGAAAACATGTCACACAACCATCTACAATCAAAAACACCAAAAATATCCCTTCACCAAACACATTTGTGTAAAATCAATCTTGGTGGGTTGCTCAATCACCAATTAAATTCTTTAAGGTCTCACTCAATTACAAATTCTCTTGACAACATGGGTACCCATAAACCATTCCATACTGGGAACTCATCTTCTCACATCATCATCCCTCTACTATCAACACATATCCATGATTTTGATCTCCCATAGAAATAGCAAAAATAAAAACAAAACACTAAACCCACACATTCATAGTCTCAATCTAATTCCCATTTCAAAATTCCAAAATATTTTCAAAATCACATTATCCAATGATAGATGAAATCATTTTCACATTGTACCCATAAATTCATTTCATATTGATCAAAACTAAATCCGAAGAATATCCATAAAAATAAATTCATCATATTCAATAATTATTTCCCCTTCTCAATAATTTCATTTGGCCCATATCACTCTATAAAAATACACTTTCTAATTATTCTTCAAAATAAAACTGAAAAAACATTTTCCATTTTTCCAAAATCAACCCATTTCCTCTTCAAAGTTTAGTTTTCAAAATTCCAAATGTATGAGTTCCAAAAACAATTAGAAAACTATGAGGACCTCCAATAAACTCGCAAGGAAAACTAGTGTTTATGGGTGACTTGGAAACATGGTTTTCGGCCATATTCCAATCACACTAGTATCACAGAGTGTATGATAGGACCATTTTCTCATCTGGGAATGTATTTCAAGGAATTGAATGCTCAATAATACCATTTCCCAAACACCCTTTTGGTATCCCAAATACCAAAAAAACACAAGAATCTAAGGGAAAAAAATAGGACTTCTCATGGTATCCAATGGCTTGGTATAGAAAGTGTTGGCCAGAAACACCCTCTTACCAACACCTCGAGTTTCCAAAAACCCTAATCCATCTACCTAGACATCCCTAAATAGATAAGGGAGCTTCAAATTCTACGTCCTCTAAAGGAAACCTCATTTTATCTCATTTTTTCAAGAACCTACCCAAGTCAACCCCGAATGAGTCACTCGAGCTGGTCTATTATAAGGCCCAAAGGGTGTTCTTTATCCCCATGGTATAGCCACAAGTGTAAAAAGGCAATCCCAATAATGAATGAATAAAAGTAACTATGGAAATATAAAAGTATCCAAGAAATATGAAAAAATAAATAAATTATTTAGACTTAGAATTTTTTGTACAAATATCTAAAAATAAAACAACCAAATGCACAAAAAAAGTAAACCAGACAACCACAAGGTCTCCATTTGACCCCAAGGGTCACTATCCAATACCAAGAACAACCATCACCCATGGTATTGTAAAACAATATAAAACCAACATCCCTAGATGAAAACAAGAAATAACTATATTCCTAGGTATTAAAACTCAATACGAGTCCTCAAATAGTCTATTTATGATATACATCCTTTAAAATAAAGTAAACATAAACATAATGTTTGAAATAAAATATTTAAAAGTAATATTTTCCAAATGTTTTTCACATTAAAAAAAATCATGGACTGTTACCCCTTTTCATTTTCAAATCCATGTAATTTTACAATAAAAATCGATTGTATTTTTAAGGAGTAAATTGATGATTTCATTTCAAAATCAGAACATGAGATTATAAAACATTTTTATATGCTTTTTTCGTAAACCATTGAAATCCAAATCATCACATTCCAAATATGTACACCACATATGAGAGAACCATAGTAATCACATGATAAGGGAAATGGAAATAATTACATAAGATTAACCATCTAATCATGCATCCATGTCATCCACTATGTCTAACTATGTACCAAGAAAAAAGGGTGAAGCCTAGGAGCGTGGGAATAATCGAGAACATTATAATAAATATTGACTCACCCCAGAAATAATTCCTCACTTGATGAAATTATTAACTACCTTAAATTATCATCCATAACCTATATAGTACAAATAGAGGTTCACTATCCCATAATAATAATAAAATATATTCATATGATATGGTCCACTATCCTGTGCGAAATCTAAACTAGTGGAGTAATTTTTCTCATAAAATTTTCTCACTCTACTAGTATTCCATATACATATGTAAAGAGGGTAAGCTGACTAATTCCAAATGAGAATAAAATCATAAGAAAACATATATAATAAAAATTCACACAACATGCATCACTCAAGTCACTCCAACAACTAATATCTTCTCATATAACAAATAGATCACACGGAGTCCACAATGAGGATTTCCATGTTGTTCAAGTAAATGAGTCTTAAGGAGTCCACAATGAGGACATCACACCCATTATTGTAATGTATCATGAGGGTTCCATATAGAGGAAATTCAATCCAATAGATAAAAATAATACAAGAAGATTATGTTAGAGGGGTTTTTCACAATAAACTTTTTCTCCACTTTGACAATGGTACCAAATGGCACTTAAGTATTATTTTTAAATAAAATAAAATACCCCTTAAAAAGGTAAAATTTCACATTATTTTTTTAACAATTATATATAAATTTTCACTTGAAAAATACTACCTATCTTTCAATATAAATCCATTATCCTTGAAATTCAAAATATTCCAATAAATACCATCACATTCCAACCCATTTTTAATATAAAAATAAACACATCTTTAAAATCCAAACCCACATGTGGAACCCATTAAAAGGCCCAAATCATCATTTGTTTTATCAAAAATATATTCACATATCGAAACCTTTCTTTAGATATCATAAATAACTTAAATTTCCAATCAGACATTACATCAAAAACTTTGTGTGAATCATTTATGAAAGCAATTCCATTAATCACAAAATAGGGAAGAAATCACCTATTTTCACACAAAACAAATATTTCAAAGATCATACATTATTATAACATATTCATGAAAGGTCTTAAAAGTAATAAAATAGTGATTATAAAATAAAAAGGGAAATTGAAATAGAAAACCTACATCAATCTCACAACACTACAAAAATGCACACCAAAAGTTACACTATGAAGGTCCCAAGAGCCCAGATATACCACGAGGAAAACTAAAAAAACCCAACATAAATCAAGAAAAAAAAACTAGAACCACAAGACCATGGTCAAAATATATCCCATGAATAAATGAAATAAAGAGTTAGAGGGATGATAAAATACAGTAATACCTTAAGATATCTATCCCCAAAAATTAATAATCACTTTGTATCTACAATAGAAGGAGGATTGGAGGCTCAGAGTAGGAGTGAAAATCCACCCTATGATTTTACAATCTATGGGGACAAGAAAATAGGAAATTGGGATAAAAATACTTAGGGGGTAGAAATGAAAATTCAATAAAAATTAGGATCTCGAGAGCTCTCACTGTTTGACTGCATGGTTTACCAAACCATTCACAAACCATGTTCCCCTTATAGGACACACCTGGCTAATTACCCGATCCAACCACATAGTATGTAAACTATGAACCAACCTTGTAGAATCATTCTGTTAAGACATATATCATCTTAGAATGCTATTCTCATGGTTTGAAAATTCATGTTAAAGACATGTGTTGTGCCACTATCACCAATAATTTAGCCACATGATTTCTATATAAGGCCACACAGTTTTCCAAAATACTATTTTCATAACATCTTACAAAAGTAAAAAATCTCATAACAAAAAAATTAAACCTATCACACCTGAAACTCGAGATATAAATCTAATTCCAAAAGATAAACAAGATAAATGTTCAAATTGAAAATCAAGGGTGATAAAAAAATATTAGTTTTCTACATGAGTAAGATCCATATTTAAGTTTATTATTAATCATAATTTCCATTATTTCACTTGCTTCATTTTTTTTAATAAAGTAGTTATGTTCATTTTGGGTGTTCCTATGAAATTTGGTTAATAATAACGAAAATTACATCTATATCTTAATGAAATTCAAATGGATCATGATTAAAACCACTATAAAATTATTAAACTAAAAAAATTATTACTTTTATGAATTAAAATAATTTTTATTACAGTCCATGGAAGGTGGACATGGAAAATAAAAAGTGTTGTACCATGGATTTTGTAGTCCTTAAATGCACTTGAGTGATGTTTCCATTATTAAAATGGATGGAAAAAGAATATTGAATATAATATTTTATAATTATTATATCATTATAATGTTATAAATGAGATATTTATACAATATTTCCATCATTATAAACAAACATCTGTGTCCTTAATCAAAAACAAATTACATTGATTCATAGGTGTAATATTCCACGTGTATCCATGTGTGATGTTATCCTTTTCCAACAGAAAGAAATCTATCATGTTTTATAATATATTATCAATAAAAATTATTATAGTTTTATATTAATATTTTATATTCATTAATTCCATTTTCATAGCCATCCATGTTATGTGTTGACATAAAATGAAATGAGTTTCTTGATTTAGGTAGTAATCCACACATATGTATGGGGACTGTTTCCATTTCCTAGATATTGGAAATGAGATATAAAAGAGTGTTTAGATAAAAATAATACCATTTAATTCAATATAATGTAATTATTTCATTAAATTTTAGTGTTTATAAAACATTTTTAACAGGATTAATTATAATTAAACATGAAATATGTCCATTAAGACTTATACTTCCTCCTTGAATATCTCCTCCTACATTACACGGTAAGCCTTTTAGGATTGCTATTTTGAGAATTTAGGACATCTAGAACTTATTTATAACAGTTTAGGAGGGGTGTTGGTAGGTATTCACTGAGTTATGTGTCTCAAAAATGTGTCAATATGTGGTGATAGGAGGCTCCCTTTCATTAGTGAGGGGAGTAGTAATCTTTTAGATATATTAAACTTTAAAATATCAAAAATATAATTCTCAAGGACATGAGTCCCAAAATGGTAGGAAATAATTTTCATGTTATGTTAATGACAAAATACACTCAACCAATCCAAGTTATCAATATTTTATAGAAGTTTAATTCCATATATCTATGTTTGACCCCCATTATTCCTTTTAATATTTTCCAAGTTGTTATTGTTTTATCATGGTAAATTTTCACAAATAGAAAAACTAAAAAATAAATAATACTCTAATTGGAGAAACCTGATTCCAAATTTTAAATTCATTTTTAAATAATCAATTTATATATGTGTTAGAAATTAATTTGAATATTTGTTTGAAAATGGAATGTGTAACGTCCCAGTTCTGAAATCCACCCAGAGGTGCCCGTACCCGGTTGACCACATGGCCTCAAGCGCATTTCCCATAATTCTAGAGGATGAAAACTAGTAGCGAGGGCCTTGGGTGTGATAGTGGGGAAACTATTTCCCCATTGGCAGAGTACACAACATATGTAAATAGATAAAATATAGTGGAAGTAGTAATAATACCAAACAAAAATAACAATGGATGACTGATAAATAAAAAACTAGAGAATATATATATATATATGAATGATGAATGATACATATATATCTAGGAATGCATCCAAACATGTCACAATGCTGAATACTGTACAAAACAAAAGTAAAAAAGGAAAAAAGATAAGAAATCTCCTCAGCATCGCAAGCCTCAGCTTGGTCCCATGCTCTCCAACTCTAATTCAATCAAGTACCTGAAGTAGAATTGTACTTTCCCTTGTCTATACCTACAACAATATAAACTATTTGGGCCCAAAAGCATGGCCCAAACAGGGTGTGAGATGATTACCAATCGGCAACCACCACTGGATCTATGCCTGACAGTTAGTGAATATATTGTAGGTAGAAGTACAGAAAGCAGTAAACAAGGAATTAATCAACAGTAACAATCCATAGTTTCAGATATCATGAAACAACTAAACAAGGAAGATAATCACAATAGGTAACTCTTTGGTAAGTACTCACAACCTATCCCCTCTGGTCCTAACTTACAGATACAAGCAAGAAGCTAAAACACGGGTAACCCTCTGAGAAGTTCCCATAGACTATCCCCTCTGGTTTTACTAATAAAGTATAAGCAACACTTGAGGCAGCACACTCAGTCTAACCCCTCAAGTTCATATTAAGAATAGACTCTCTTGGGAAGCGCTCACAGTCCATTCCACTTATAGTCAATGGTAAAGCAAGACTCTCCGAGGAAGCTCACACAATCCATTCCCCACATAGTCTGTGGTAGTCAAGGACTCTTTGAGTAAGCTCACATGGTCAATTCCCATTATAGCCCCAAGTTCTAGGACACTATGAGAAGTCTTACACACTTAATTCCCCTTATATCCTAGGTCGTAAAATTCAAACAAAGGCTCTCTAAAGAAGCTCACGCGGTCAATCCCCTTATAGTCTAAAGAAATCAGGGACACTCTGAAGAAGCTCACTCAATCAATACCCCTTATAGCCCCAAGTGGTTCTACGCTCTCTAAGGATTCTCACTCGGTAAATCCCCCTTATAGCCTTAGTGCTCAAAGACTCTCTGAGAAAGCTCACTCGGTCAATTCCCCTTATAGTCTATTACACCAGGTTCTCACGGCCTTGTGTAGGTCAACGATCATAGCAATGTAATATGAAAAAATAACCTACAGAACTACATGGATAGCAGTCTAGATCATATCAGCAAGTCAGAATACAAACTCTCCATCCTACAGCAACATGCATGGAAAATAGGAAAGGTAGCCAAACTGGTTAAACAAGACCAAACTGTCACAAACAAAACATGAAATGGAAAAACATCCAAAGCATAACAATCATCTCAATTTACATACAAATAACCTCTACTCGCACACACCAGTAAAGTAGGAAATTAACTGGGTTAAAACCAGTAAACTCACAATACCACCTTCATGGGTATTAGCGATTTTTCACATACAATTCAAAGACATAAATAGAAAGGCACAAACCACCTACCTCTTAGGGTTTGGCGAAATCGACCTCTTCTCCCAAATTCGCTCCATACCGGGTGATTACCTCCTCAAAACCACCTCAAAAACTATTCCCTAACATCAACAAGGTCAACCTATATCACACAAAGTCAACACAACCCAATCTCTACATGTAACCCTTGTATATATAGGAAACTAAGAGAGGAAGTGGGATTACCCTAACCAAATCCTCAAAGAACCAATAGAAGGACTTACCCGGGGAGAACCGCCTTCGATCCGCCAAGAAACCCCTTCGTTTTGCCTCCAAAATGAGCCAAGGAGCTCCCCCAACATCTGAAAAAATGAAACTACTGCATGAGCCCCGAGTGGGAAGAAGAATGGTAGAGGAAAGGGAAATCCTGAGTGGCTCGGGACTTAAAACTCTAAATTTGTGTGGCTGCATGGTTACCCCACATGGTTTGGAAACCCGTGCGCCAATAGTGTGGTTGCAACTGTCTCATCCATGGAAATTGCATGGATTACCACACATTTTGACAAACCGTGTGCATCCCACTGTTAAGGGTGCATGGTTTCCTAGGCTGGCTACATGGTTTGTTCAGATAGTGAACCAACAGTGCACCCCTGCACAACCTCCCCAACATTAAAGTTATTTCCCCAAAATTCCTCGTTTTCTCAATAATGATCTGAAAAGATAAACATTCCTGAGAAGAAGATCTGGGTTCTTACAAACTTCCCCCATTATAGAAATTAATCCCAAAATTTCCCTAGAATGGTGTAGAAAAAGAAACCCTGAAAAACCTTGGCCACTGTGTGTGTACATTAGCCTCCCTCTCCCAAGCCTCCTCCTGTACTTTCATGTGATACCATAGAAATCGTATCAGAGTAACATACCGGCCACGAAGAACCTTTGTACTACGATCAACAATCCAGATATGATTCTCCTAGAATGATGAATCCACTTCGAGCTCATACTCCTTTGGTTGAAAGGCATGAGAATGGTATGAAATGTAATGTGAAAGCTGTGAAACGTGGAAGACATCGTGCATAGCCCGGTACCTCTGAGGTAACTAAAACTGATAGGCAACTGACCCAACTCTCTCCAACACCTCAAATGACCGGACGTACCTCAATGAAAGCTTAACCTGTCTCGTGATCCTTATATGCCCGAACCTCAGTGTGACATGTAGAAAAACCTGATTCCTGACCTCAAACTCTAGTGGTCATCTCTGCTGATCAGTATAAGACTTCTGTAGAGACTGTGTGGTATCCATCCTCTTCCAAATCAACTCTATCTGGTCAATGGTATCCTAAAGAAGATGAGGTCCTAGCAAAGCTGCCTCTCCTGCTTCCATCCTACACAATGGTGATGGGAATGGCCTATAGTACAAAGCCTCATAAGGTTCCATCTATATAGTTTATTGATAACTATTATTTTAAGGAAACTCCACAAGAGTTATATACTTCTCCCAAGAACCTCTAAAATCCAGAATATATGCTCGGACCATGTCCTCAAGAACCTGAATTGTACACTTGGACTGGCCATTTGTCTGGGGATTATAAGATGTACTCAAAAGTACCTATGTACGCAATGCCTTCTGAATCCTCTAACAGATCCAAGAAGTAAAACATGAATCCTGATCTAAAATGATGGAGTGTGGATCTCCGTGAAGACATACAATATCATGGATGTACAATCATCCCAGCTCATAACAGTGAAGGTCTCTTTTATTTTAAAGAAGTGAGAATCCTTCATGAGTCTGTCAATGATAACAAAAACTGTGTCATTCCTTCGAGGCGGCCTCAACAAACAGGTCACGAAATCCATCACGACATGATTCCACTTCTACTCAGGAATGGGTAATTGTTGCAAAAGCCTTGCTGGTTTCTGATTCTATGACTTCATGTGATGGCAAGTGGAACACCTCATGATAAAACTAGAAACATCTTTCTTCATATCTAGACACCAATATTGATGGTGTAGATCATGATACATCTTGGTGATTTTAGGATAAACTGTGCCAACTGAGGAATGAAAACCCACATCAACTCCCCGTGTATGTCTGCTAGCACCCATACGTGTCTATGGAAACAGAAGATATCATCCTTGCCTATGGTCCATCCAGGAATAGGGTCCTCCCTGGACACACATTCCCTTATGACTAGACCTTCAGAATCTGATAGTTGCCTCATTCGAACTCAATCAAAAAGAGTAGAGGTAACAGCTACAGAAGAAAGAAACATCTTCCCGTGACTGTGGTGCACCTCCAAGTGCATCTCATAGAACATGGTCATAAGCTACCACTCACTACTAGACTCCAAACCCGCCTGTATCTAAGTCCTCCTTCTCAACAACTCAGCCAATGCATTGCATTTCTCAGGTGTATAGTCAAGCTCAAGGTCAAAAGACTACAGGTACTCAACCCACCTCCACTGTTTCAAATTCAGATCACGCAGAGTGAAGATGTACTTTAGACTTTTTTTATCCCTGAAAATCAAAAAATGCTCTCCCAGAAGATGATTTATCCCATAGTGTGAATCCTGAACAACAACAGCCATCTCTAGATCATGTGTCAGGTAATTCCTCTCATGTGGCCCCAATTGACAAGACCCGTACGTAACGAATCTATCTCCCTGCGAATGCACAACTCCTAGCTCGATACCTGAAGCATCACAGTAAACAGTATAGCTCTTTCTTAGATCTGGAAAGACTAGTATCGATGCTAAATCCAACCTCCCTTTTCTCTCCTAAAACGATGACTCAAAATAATATGACCATAAGAACTTCTCACCCTTCTTAGTGAGACCCATCAGCAGTACTGAAAAGCATGAAAAGTCTTGTATAAATTGTCTGTTGTATCCAGCCAGCCCTAGAAAGCTCCACAACTCAAAGACATTCTTCGGCTACTCCTAGGAAACTACATCTCTCACATTCTTTGGGTCCTCTGATACTCCTGCCTTTGAGATAACATGACCCAGAAATTGAATCTGATTCTTCCAGAAGAGGAATTTTGAGAGAATATCATATAATGGATTCTTTCTCAGTGTACTCAAAACGATCTCAAGATGGGTACCATGGTCATGTCGAGTGTGAAAGTACACCAAGATATCATCCACGAAGACCCCCATGAAAGAGTCCAAGTATGGATAGAACACCCAGTTCATCAGTGCTATGAAAACTACAGGCACGTTCATGAGACAGAATTTCATAACCCAATACTTGTATAGACCATACCTTCCCCTGAAGGCTGTAAGAGATATATCTGATTATCTAATGTGTCACTGATTATAACAATACCTCAAGACAATATTTTTGAACACCTAGACTCCTCAAATCTAATCAATGAGATCATCAATCATGGGCATGGTCTATTAGTTCTTGACCTTCAACTGGTTCAACATCTGATAGTCCACACAAAGCCTGAGGGTGCCGGCTGCCTTCATCGCAAATAGGATAACCGAAGCCCAAAGAGAAGTATTGGGTCAGAAAAAAACCCATTTCTTGTAACTCCTCCATCTTCTTCTTGAGCTCCTGAGAACTAAGGTGTAGCCATCCTATGAGGAGGAATGTACATTGGTGCTTCTCTTGGCACAAGCTCAATTGAGAAGTCCACATCAAGATCTAGAGGAAAACCTGAAAAGTCCTCTAGAAAGACATCACTAAGATGTCCCACTAGTGGAGAAAAGTCTAACTTTGAAGTCCCCTAGTCATCCTGATAAATACTCATAATCTAGGCTATAACTGACCTCAAACCAAGATGCTTTGGACCTGATCTGCTCACCTGGACATCCCATTCACCCTTATGAAGAAACTATTTGCACTCTGGTGATATGAAACTCACCCTATGACGATAAAATTTGACGACTGCCTGGTAGCTGTCACGAACCGAATCTGGTCACCACCAAACCCAACCCCAAACCCAGCCTGTGACAAGGCCCAAAGGGATTTCCCAATCCCCATGGGCTGGCACAAGAACCCTGGTATCATATAATGAGAATTGGGAACGATTTACCTGATTTTATAAACATTAAACAACAAACAAACTCAATAAAACAAATCTGGATTTTCAACTAAACCCATCTTTTAAAAAATTTCAGAACTGAATTACATAAGTTCAATCTATGTTTTAAGACCATTAAAAAGTTACAAAACCAAATAAGGACAGCCCAAGAACCTCCACATGGAAAGAGTCACCTCCCTCAAGCCATCCCCACAAGACTTCACCACCAAGGACCTCCTAGAAACCTAAACCACTGGCACTAAAAAATGTACCCAACCTGTGACAACAAAAAATAACCAAGTCTACTTACACCCAAGGGTGTATGTAGGGTGTGATCCAATGCCCAGTATTATACCACCACTAAGAGATTCCATGTGATAAACATTTAATGATGAAAAGAATGCATGTTTTCAAAAACATGAAATGCTAGTTACAAATTCTAAAAGATGAAACATTAAATAAAAATAGTTTTCAGGTGAGCCAATTTAAAGAATAAACACTTTTAAAATGAATACCAAAGGTACTGAATTTTCCATCCACTCATACTGTATGCCGATGGTAAGCACAAAATTTCTAGTGAGCACAAGCAATGGGAAATAACCCCTACACACTACCTAGTTATGTGTCCTGGGTACCTCGTATCTCGGTGAGAGTAACCGTCACAAATATCGGTTCTCATGCACGAGCCTCTAGTATGGAACATACCCATAACGTAGTGGTCCCCAATCATCATCATCATAATTGTTTAGTTAGATTTGTAAGCGTCAATCCTGCTAAGTGAAACTGAGGCCAAACCCCACGGATTCACTAGCATACTATTACACGTCCACCCACCAAGATACCCGAGTTTTACCATTGTGCTCAATCAAGTTAAATAAGTCAATGAATATAATTTTCACATGAAAATATCATTTCCATTTCATAAATTCACCAAAAGGCCACATGTATACAATAGAAGTCACAAAAGTCCACTTTCATTCAAAATGATTTCGAAATCCGACTCACACCAAAATAGCCCTCAACACTTTTCACATTTATTTAACACTTCCACAAATCCATTAAAAAACATTATAAAAACACTAAAATATATTAAAACCCTCATAAAATCCCACTAACCTGTTTCATAATACCCTATTTACCTTCAAAATCCTTTTATCATCAAACTTACATGAAACAGTCCGCAAACAAGTTTCGCTCCAACATCACAATTTAATAAAACATTTCAGAAATTTACAAAACATTCTAAAAATGTTTGACATCTTAAAACATCGCTTCAGCTTTCAAAACACCATAATAGGTGAACACACATACCAAACAGTACATATTCACCCTTTTCCCACTTTTTTAACCAACTAAAACATTTACAATTTTCATAAAAATAACCAAAGTGTTGTAAATATGTCTTGCACACAAAATGCATTTCAAAACCCCAAGTTAAGGACAAAAACCATACCAATTCCTATCCAAAACATAATTGGAAGCCCTAGAGAACTTTATAAAACCACTTTCAATTTTAACAAAATCACCTCGAATAATACTACAAATGATCCAAATGAAAACACATATTTTCATAAAATACTCTCAAGAAGTATAACAATGTTTTACACAAAAAAACTATTCAAAAACCCTCTTTTTAGGCCCACATGACACTAATACATTACCAAACCAAAATTGGCAGGCCAAACAATATTTATTAAGCCAATTCCATATGTCATAAATACACCCAATTAATACCCCATTAGTTACACACGAAAACACACAATTTCAAGTTAAAATGCCACTATAAAATAAAAAGCTTATCCAAATTAATCATAAATAGTTTTCGCACCACACGTAACATATGAGGAATATGAAAAATTATGATATACAACAAGATAACTCATCAATAATTTTTTACACATGGAACCACCTACTGAAAGTTTCGAATCCCTCAAAACGTGGTGCGAAACATCAACCGCACCACCGCCACACCACAAAGAAGATATATCAATCCCTAGAACACAATATTAGGTCAAAAAAACCATATCAAACCCTAGGTTCGAACCCTGACTTCTGGACATTCTATAAATTCATGGAAGTGGGAGGAAACCCTAAAGAGAAAGAAGGAATTTAAGAGAGAAACACTTACCCAAAATAATCTTGAAACAAACGACCCAAAATCCTCCAGCATCTAAATTTGAAAACATCCAAAAATTAAATGTAGGTTAGAACAAAGATTAGGAGATCATTTAGGAACTGGAATGGGGGGGAAAGAGTAAAAATAGAATGAGTTATGAAAGGATCAATTTACCTCTCTAAATATGGAGGATTTATGAAATCCAGAGAAGTTGTGACCATTTTCGCAATTCTATCGAGCTCTAAATTGGGGGAGTATGGAATGGGGGCGCGCCTTAGGTAAGTGGGCTCAGGTGAGAGTTGGAATCACCGAAGACACCCACATAGTGAAGGAGATATTAAAGAATTAAAATTTATTTTTAATGCATAAAATGAGCTTTCCGGCAGGCCCAATCCCTTAAATAAAAACCCATATCCACCAGGATTATGGATTCTTAAATGGTCCAAATTCAAATGTTAGTATTAATAGGTAAGGGGATGACAATTAGGAATTTGAAAGGATGAAAAATGTTTAAAAATGAAGGAGTTGTAAGGGAATCAAAATTTATTTTTAAATCATGAATTGGGCACATAGTTAGGCCCAATTCAAAAAAAAGTCACCCATTCCTACATAAATGCTTGGGAAACCCACAAAACAAAGAATGAATGGAAATTAAATGAAATTTACCTTTAAAATAAGTCATGTATGTGACAATTGTGCCCACCATGAAAACTGTATGTCCCTAGAAAGCTACAACAAGGCCATATACCAAACCCAAACCCAACCGATAAACCAAGAGGTACTCCCTTGTCAGGTTTCACCCCCAATGGCCAAAACACCTCCAGTGATCAATTAATGAAGGATTACTCTCACAACCAAAACATACACTACTTTTCTGAAATGATCAATCATATTCAACCTTTATCCCAAAATAAAACTCCTTAAGAACTATCCAAACTAGACTAAAGAAATTCACCCAAACGAACAAAAACATCGAACAAGGTTACACTTACCTTGATATAACTATACCATTGGGAACTCTCCAATATCAACGTTTACCCAAGAAAGATATAGGTAGATTGATATCTCCAAACGAGACAACCTACCACCAAGCCAAGATCATCGATAAATCTGAGTTACTGGTACGGGGGACAAAAATAGGCTCCCCACAATAAGAGGCAACCTATATTTTTTCCGAGATAGAATCAAGACACTAATAGGGGAGGCTTGAACAAACTCCCTAGTACAAAAGGTAGAATTCCATTCATAGTTTACGAATGAACATACATGAGAATAATAATTGGTCTCCCCACCATAAGAACCAACCATCATAACTGACCAGCATGGGCCGACACCGAAAGACCCAATTTTTTTTTTAAGATTTGGGAAGGGCATAGGGTCAGCCCGCATGGTTTGGGAAACCGTTCACTAACTATACAGATCATTCTTTCCACATTGATTCCTAACACACAGTCACTACTAATCATGCACAAAATGTGTGCTCAAACTGACTAGAAAAATTTCCAACCATTATCCAATGACTTAATGGAAACCAAGGGGGGAGGGAATGACATTAGGATATGACATGGGTACAAGTCCCTCCACCTATTTCCACCCAATGAGAACAATAGAAGGATGATGATGACACCATAGGTTTAAACACATACTATATTTCAAAATGATGATATGACATTGTACAAGGGTTTAAATGACCCAGGTATTTCCCCTAACTACGAGCTAGATTCTCTCTGAGACCTATGGCTGGAGCTCAAATGATCAAAGCATCTTCGGCATCGCAGTTAGTCCTTGGAAACCACCTAAATTAGAATTATTCTTTTGGTGCCACTAAAAACTAAAATTAAATCCTATATAATATTTCCAAGACATAAGACATTCCAAAATCACTTTACCCTAACCCAATATTTCACTGAAACAAGGGCTTAGAGGATGAACACAAATAACACCTTGTTTCTTCAAGTGAGAAACAACAGAAGTAAATAACACCTTTACTCACCTTCCTAAAAAATGGATTATTTTGAAGTTTTTAAAAGGGATGATTTCTCTCAACATAATAGAGACTCTCAGAGTATTGCATGAATTTCACCATTATGGTCAATCAAGCACATGAAATCACAAGGAGTCACCGAACATGACCATTGCGACTAATATAAGAAATGAATGGAAATGGACATTATACTACATCCCCAAATGACTCACAATTCTAGAAAGTGGCCACAATATCCTCTTGTGAAAATATTTCCCACACTAGTAGTTTTTTGTGAACTCTATCTTTGAAGAGACTATGATGGACCGAGAGGACCTCTTAGACACCATCCAGATACTAATCCATGCTGACAACCCCAGAAAACTTCCACCTTAGGAAAATCTGAAAACATAAGAAGCTATGGTCTCTTGAAAACTTCCATGATCACTCTCCCACTATAAGAGGATACAAAAAACCAGGAAAGGAAAGGGTGTAGACTCAATCAAAAGATTCCAAGAAAAAGATTCCTTATATTGATCAACTGGAGGGTCTTTAAATGGAGAAACAATCTGGGTTGCACTCTAGTTGTGCACTAAACCTTAATGGGGTGTACCTTATCCAATGAAATAATCCAATGAGAGAACCCAAGGACCCAACCAAGATGGTCCATTGGTCAAAAAAGCCATAAAATAGATCCAAACACATGAAGGTAACAACCATAAAGGTGTCCCAAAGTATATCTCATAAGAGACTACTAACCAATCCTTCTACCCAACTTGTCATCAAAACACAAACCCAAAACACAGTTCGAACAAGAGGGGTTCATGATCTCAAAACATCCCACAACATCATCATTTTCCAAAAACACATAATATAAGACAGCGAGAATTATTCCTCAAGACATCATGTTTTTATTTAAAAAAATTTCTTGAAAACAAACGGTTCAGTGGTTAGCGTTTCCACTAATGGTACCCCATGGGCCTTACACATGCATGTTTTTGTGCCACACTAGGCACCCTCCTCATATCCATACCAACACTCATTCATTCATGCCATCAACCATCCATCATCCCATATAACCCCATGCATGTGGTTGCTCAGGGAAATACCAAAGGTTAAAAAAAATATTTCCACTTTTCAAAACCAAAACGGTAAACCAATACATCCTTTTTCTCAAAACCGCTAACCACGATATCAAAACACCAACTCACATCAAAAAAAAATTCAGAAAGACACCACCATTTTTAAAAGAACTCACTTTCAAGATATTCACATCAATTTTGAATCATCTCATCCCATTAAAACACCTTTTGATTGTTTAGAAAACTCTATTAGAAACACTTTCCAAACCCCACATCAATATAGTTCATGCTTTCAAAAGAGGTGTAAGCACACCATATTCCATTTCAAAAAAAATTCTGAAAATTCAGTTCCACCATTAGATGAACCAAATAATTCCCTCATTATCTAAATATCATTTAAAAAACTTTATGCTTCTTAAAACCAAGTCTCTTTAAAACCAAAGTTCCAAGATTTAAAAACTAAAGAACACAAGACAATGCGAGAGGAAACTAGTTTTACTAGGTGACTTGGACATATGGTTAGCGACCATATTACAATCACTTTACTATCATAGAGAGTGTTCTAGGGAAGATCGCCAGCTCCACATGGCTTTCTAGGCCCTGCAAGCTCACTGAGATCATTAACCCAACTCTCTTTTCATTTCCACTAACCATCATCAATCCAAGAAAACCAAAGGACTTAGATAAATCCTAAATTCCACTGGAAACTTGATTCCTGTCAGGAGGTGTGGTGATCAGGCACACTACCCATAACTAGAATACCAAGTCCCTATAATCCTAACTCCATACTATCTTTACTCTTCCCCAAATAACATGACCCAAAGAGTTCCCAATACCCATGGGCTGTCACAAGTTCTTGGGTATCATATAATGAGAATTGGGATTGATTTACCCGATTTTATAAACATTAGACAACAAATAAACTCAATAAAACAAATCTGGATTTTTCAACTAAAACCATGTTTTAAAAAATTTCAGAACTGAACTACATAAGTTAAAACTATGTTTAAAGACCATTAAAAAGTTAGAAAACCAAATAAGGACAGCCCAAGAACCTCAACATGTCAATAGTCACCTCCCTCAAGCCATCCCCACAAGACTTCACCAACATGGACCTGCTAGAAACCTGAACCACTGTCACTAAAACTTGTACCCAACCTGTGACAACAAAAAAATAACCAAGTCTACTTACACCCAAGAGTGTAAGTAGGGTGTGAGCTAATGCTCAGTAGTATACCACCACTAAGAGATTCCTTGTGATAAACATTTAAAGATGAAACGCATGAAAGTCCTCAGAAACATGAAATGCTAGATACAATTTCTAAAAGATAAAACATCAAATAAAAACAGTTTTCAGGTGGGACAATTTAAAGAATAAAAAATTTTAAAATGAATACCAATGCTAATGAATTTTATGTCCACTCATATCGTATGCCGACGGTAAGAACAAAATATCTAGTGAGCACAAGTAATGGAAAATAACCCCTAGGCACTAGCTAGTTGTGGGTCCCAGGTACCTCGTATCTCGGTGAGAGTAACCATCAAAAATATATGTTCTCATGCACGAGCCACTAATAGGGAACATACCCATAACCTAGTGGTCCTAAATTATCATCATCATCATCGTTTAGTTAGAGTTATAAGCATTAATCATGCTAAGGGAAACTGAGGCCAAACCCCACAGATTCACTAGCATACTAGTACACGTCTACCCACCTAGATACCCGAGTTTTCCCATTGTGCTCAATCAAGTTCAATAAGTCAATGAATATAATTTTCACATGAAAATATCATTTCCATATCATAAATTCACCAAATAGCCCACATGTATACAACACAAGTCACAAAATTCCACTTTCATTCAAAATGATTTTGAAATCCAACTCAAACCAAAATAGCCCACAACACTTTTCACATTTATTTAACACTTTCACAAATCCATTAAACAATTTTATAAAAACATTTCAATATATAAAAACTCTCATAACAGCCCACTCACTTGTTACATAATACCCTTTTTAACTTCAAAATCATTTTATCATCAAACTTACATGGAACAACCCACAAACATGTTTCGCTCCAACATCACAATTTAATAAAACATTTCAGAAATTTATAAAACATTCTAAAAATGTTTGACATGTTAAAACATCACTTCACCTTTTAAAAAACCGTAATAGGTGAACACACATACAAAACATTACATATTCACCCTTTTCCCACTTTCCTTAACCAACTAAAACCTTTACAATTTTCATAAAAAGAACCCAAGTGTTTTAAATATGTCATGCACACAAAAATCATTTCAAAACCCCAAGTTAAGACAAAAAAACATACCAATTCCTATCCAAAACATAATTGTAAGCCCTAGAGAACTTTATAAATCCACTTTAAATTTTTATAAAATCACCTTGAATAATACTACAAATGATCCAATTGAAAACACACATTTTCATAAAATACTCTCAAGAAGTAAAACAATGTTTTACACATAAAACCTATTCAAAAACCCTCTTTTTAGGCCCACATGACACTGATACATTACCAAACCAGAATTTTCTGGCCAAACAATATTTAGTAAACCAATTCCATATGTCATAAAATACACCCAAATAATACACCATTAGTTACACACGAAAAACCCAACTTCAAGTTAAAATGAAACGATAAAATAAAACACTTATCCAAATTAATCATAAATAGTTTTCGCACCACACCTAACATATGAGGAATATGAAAAATTATGATATACAATAATCTAACTCATTAATAATTGTTTACACATGGAACCACCTACTGAGAGTGTCGAATCCCTCAAAACATGGTGTGAAACATCAACTGCACCACCGCCACACCACAAGGATGATATATCCAGCCCTAGAACGCAATATTTGACCAAAAAAGACCATATCAAAATCTAGTTTTGAACCCTGACTTCTGTACATTCTATAAATTCATGAAAGTGGGAGGAAACCCTAAAGAGAAGAAAGGAATTTAAGGAGAAACACTTACCCAAAATAATCTTGAAAAAAATGACCCCAAATCTACCAGCATTTGAATTTGAAAACATCCCACAATTCAATTTAGATTCAAAAAAAGATTAGGAGAACTTGTAGGAACTGGAATGGGGGGAAAGAGTAAAAATAGAATGAGTTATGAAAGGATCAATTTACCTCTCTAAATATGCACGATTTCTAAAATACAGAGAAGATTCTACCATTTTCACGAATCTATTGAGCTCCAAATTGGGGGAGGAAGGCATGGTGGCGTGCCTTAGGCAGTTGGTCTCGGGTGTGTGTTGGAATCACCAAAAAACCCCAAATAGTGAAGGAGATATTAAAGAATTACAATTTATTTTTAATGCAGAAAATGGGATTTCGGGCAGGCCCAATCCCTTAAATAAAAACTCACATCCACCATGATTATGGATTCCTAAATGGCCCAAATTCATATGTTGGTGTTAATAGGTTTGGGTATGAAAATTAGGAATTGGAATGGATGAAAAAAATTAAAAATGTAGGAGTTATAAAGGAATCAAAATTTATTTTTAAATCTTGAATTGGGCTCGCAGTTTGGCCCAATTCATAAAAAGTCACCCATTCCTCCATAAATACTTGGGAACCCCTCAAAACAAAGAATGAATAGAAATTAAATGAAATTTAACATTAAAATAAGTCATGTATGTGACAATAGAGAACTAGCCAGTCCATTCTGATAATGACATCATAGCCTGACATATCTAGGACATAGTGGTCCCATAAAAAGTGACACCCCCAACCTCAAGAGGGCACTCCTTACACTGACACACACAAGATGTTCTCGTCCCCAACAGAGTGTCTAGAGTCAAGATATCGACAAAAGAAAATATTCAGAGCCCAAGGCTCTCCACAACAGCAATAGACATAATGCTATGGGAATCCCCTAGGTCGAAAAGAGATGAAGATAAAACTAAATCTACTAAAATCGTACCTTGAAATGTGGAGGGTCTGGGATCCTGCTCTTTCTGGGTCTGCTATACTGCAAATGTATGTCCTATACCGCGACCTTGTGACCCTACCTAACCACTCTAAGCTAATCCACCTAGATGTCGCTGAAAACTGGACGATAGGCTAACACGGCCAAGACCCCCACCTTGGCCTGAACGGCCGGAATAACTCTAGGTCCACGACTGGTGAGAAACTGATGGCGCTTCTCTTGAATGAGGAGTCATAGAATAACCCCTTTCACCAGCTGTTGGTGAATAGATCTAACAGAAGCGGTGAAGGTGACCCATCTTGTCGCAATATCGGCACTCCATTGGGTCTCTCGGGCAACGTGGACTCATATGCTCACTTTATTCACAACGGTAGCACACCTCTAGGATATAGGGAGATGCATCCCACCTGCTTTGATCTCCTCAGGCAGCCTCTCTTTGGCGCTTCCTACTATCTGCTGGCGGATCACGAACTCTAGATGCCAAACTGCCGTGGCTCATAGCTCTATAATCCCTCAGATTTTGCTCTGTGATCAGCACTTGGTTGATGATAGAAGATATCGTAGTCAACCTGAATATGTTCACCTGATATCGGATGGCATGCCTCAGACCATCCCCAAACTTCAATGCAAGGAACAACTCATCACCTCCTGAAATAGGTGTGAAACACTACAGCTCTATGAAGCGAGATGAATGCTCCATAACAGTAATAGTACCCTGCTCCAGAATCATGAACTATCAGGCTTGATCAGCCCTCAAGTTCTCCGGATATAAGTAATAGTAGAAGATGTGTCGAAACTCATCCCAATCCATATTCTGCTGGTGGCCCGATTGTGAGATCACATCCTACCACCTCCTGGTGGAGTCTCAGAGCATGTAGGTGGAAGGATTCACCCACTTCTCTGGAGGTATCTCCATATGCTCGAAAAATTGTCAGCGTGGCCTCAATCCATGACTCTGCAGCCTGGGATCCCCCACCCCCTGAGAAACTGGGAGGATGATGATGCTTAAAGACCCATGTCAAATCTGTCATTGACGGGGTAGGAGGCGGTGCTCCTTGAAAGATCTACATCATCCTCAATCCTTCCCTAAACTGTCCATCAGCACCTGGGTTAGGTATAACTATTGGTGCCAAGATTGGCACAGTAGGAGGATTTGCAGGAAGACCCTGATCAGTCATATCTGGTGTCTATTCACTACCTTGTGGCTGGCATACAACCAGAGGACATCTCGGTGGCATGACTCTGCAAGGTCAAATGCATACCTCAGTTAAATATTAACAGGGACTGAACAATGGAGTACACATCATGTACATAGAGTACATGGAGTGTACTTAAGAAGGACTATTTTTCCTTAACATAATAACACATGGAATGTAGTCCAAAACAACACGGCGTGTATTCTGGTTTTTTCCGGATAATAAGCCTCAGAAACTACTCTGAGTCCCAGAAGTATTGAAACGAACATTGAATGTGCCAAATTTAAATCTTGTGGGGCCCATTCTCATGAAAAATCATATCATGGCATCTTACACATGTTACAAAAAAGAGAGGTCAAGGAAATGATCCACCAAGTTGTTGTCCAGAGGGCCCATAACAAATTATGAACCAATGTTTGGTGTCCAATCAAGAAAATCTCTACCCAGAACAATATCCTACAATCGGAAGACATTTTTATCAAGGAAAATATCACAACATCATTCCTATTTTACAAATTACCTATCACAACCATATTCAACCACTAATGCATCCTATATGGCATGGAAAAAATTCATGACATGTGATTTATAGCAAGTATATACATGATGAATGAGATGGAATACCCTCATCTCATCGGGTTGCAACATAAATAAAACCTTAATAATATCAACAATAATAACAAAAATCATGTGAATCACTCAAGGTGAAATCAGATCAACTGTATTAATTACAAAATCAGATAAATTTCAATTAACGAGGTATATTGGATTTTACCTATACACGGGTTAACTACACCAGAGAAAATGTTATTACCATGTACCTATTCAGTCCTATCCCGGGCTAAGGCCCCAGATAGTAAGTCAAGAGAAACGAAATCCTCTAATACCAATTTATACTGTCCCAGTTCCGGAAACCACCTAGAAGTTCCCATACAGAATTGGTCACATGGCCTCAAGCGCATTTCTTCGAATGCTAGAGTCTTCCGACTAGCAGCGAGGGCTTGTGTGTGATAGTGGGGAAACTATGACCTCATTGGCAGTGTACACAGCGGATGTAAACAGATAAACAATAGAGGAAGAAGTAATAATACCATACAATAGTAAAAATGGAAGAGTAATAAAGAAACAACTGAAGCATATATATATATATATATATGAATGATGCATCATACATATAAGTCTATGAAAGCAGCCAAACAAGTCAAAATGATGAATACAGTACAAAACCAATGTACGAAAGGAAAACAGATAAGCAATCTCCTCTACATCGCAACCCTCAACTTGGTCCCATGCTCTCCAGCTCCAATGCAATCAAGTACCTAAAGTAGAAGGCTTCTTTCCCTTGTCTATACCTGCAATAATATAATCTATTTTGGCCCAAAAGTGTGGCCAAAATGGGGTGTGAGACATATCCCAATAGGAAACCACCACAAGATCTATGTTTAATAGTCAATGAATATAGGTCCTGTAAAAGTGAAGAAATAAGTAAACAAGGAAGTACTATACAGTAACAATCCACGGTTTCATATATCGAGCAACAACTAAGAAAGGAAAAAAATCACAACAGGTAACCCATTGGGAAGTACTCACAACCTATCTCATCCGGGCCTACCTAACATATACAAGCAAGTAGCTAAGAAACAGGTAACCCTCTGAGAAGTTCCCACAAACTATCCCCTCTTGTTCTACCTATAATGTATAAGAAAACCTCTAGGTTGCACACTCTGTCTAACCCCTCTAGTTCAGCTTAAACATAGACTCTCTTGGAAATCGCTCACAGTCCATTCACCATATAGTCAAAGGTAAAGTAAGACTCTCTGAGGAAGCTCACACAATCCATTCTCAGCATAGTTTAAAGTAGTTAAGGACTCTCTGAGGAAGGTCACACTGTCAATTCCCATTATAGCCCCAAGGACTAGGACTCTCTGAGGATGCTCACATGGTCAATTCGCCTTACATACTAGGTCGTACAATTCAATCACAGACTCTCAGAGGAAGTTCACACGGTCAATCCCCTTATAGTCTAAACCAATCAAGGACTCTCTGACGAAGATAACTCGGTCAATTCCCCTTATAGCCCCAAGTTGTTCTAGGCTCTCTGAGGATGCTCACACGGTCAATACCCCTTATAACCTAACTGCTCAAAGTCTCTTTGAGGAAGCTCACTGGGTCAGTTCCCCTTATAGTCTACTACACCTGGTTCTCATGGCCCCTATAGTTCAACGAGCATAGTAGTGTAATATTTCCATGTAAACCTATAGAACTACTTGGGTAGAAGTCTATGACATATCAATATGACCGAATAAAAACACACCATCCTACATCAACAGGAACAGAAAATAGGCAAAGCAGCCAAACTAGCTAAACAAGGCCAAATTGTCACAAATAGAATATGCAAGTGAAAAACATCCAAAGAATAGAAATAATTCATATTTACATACAAATAACCTCTACTCACACACACTAGCATAGAAGGAAGTTAACTGGGTAAAATTGTTAAACACACAATACACCATTCATGGGTATTGGAGATTTTTCACATACAATTCAAATACCTTAAATAGAAAGGCACAAACCACATATCTCATAGGGTTTGGTGAAATAGACCTCTTCGTCCAAACACACTTTAAACCGGGTAAACGCCTCCTCGAAACCATCTCCAAAACTCTTCCCAAGAATCAACAAGTTCATCCTTTAACACAAAAAGGAAACACAACCCTAGATCTACATGCAACACTTGTAGATCTGGGAAACTAAGAGAGGAAGAGGGAAAACCCTAAATAAAACCTCAATGAAACAAAATAGGTACTTACCAGAGGAGAACCACTATCGATCCGCCAAAAAACCCCTTTGATTTTCCTCCAAAACGAGCCAAGGAGCTCCCCCAACCTCTGAAAAATGAAACTCCCACGTGATCCACAAGTGGAAGGAATAATGGTGGAGGTATGAGAAATCCCTAGTGTCCTGATACATAAAAACCGTAACCTTATCTGTCCATATAGTTACCCGCACGGTTTGGAAAACCGTGCACCAACCATGTAGTTGCTACTATCTCATCTAGGGACTTCGCATTGTCTGCCCGCATGGTTTGACAAACACTGTGCAGCCTGTGCGGAGCCCACTGTCATGGGTGCACGGTTTCCTGGGATGACTGTATGGTTTGTTCAGACCGTGTTCCAACTACACACCCCTTCTTAACCTCAAGAACATTAAAATTATTTCCCCAAAATTATTCTTTTTCTCAAAAATGTACAGAAAAGAGAAACATACCTAAATAGGAGATCTGGGTTCTTACAGAATGAAAAATAGTTTTTAAAAAAAATTAGTTTTTTGAAATAAAATTTATTTTGTAACTAAATAAATTACAATATTTATTCAAAGAAAATTATCAGTATTTTTTATCCAATTTTACATATTTCACAATAAAAAATAAAAAATAAGGCTTTTTAATATCATGAATTGAGATGACATTTTAAAAAAAAGCTGTTTTCATCCATTAACCCATAAATCACTCTTTTAATAAAATCCCAAAAAATCACCATGATATAATTTATATATACTATATTAAAAAATGGGTTTTTAATAAATTAATAAATTTAATATTAGAAATTTAATTTTAAATTAAACTTTATAATTATTGTATAACATTTCATTTAGAATAGTAACATTTCAATTCATGTTATGAAATCATATAAAATTATTATAATATTTATAACTCGATACAATATATTTATCAACCTTAATAAGACATTAAGATGATTTATTATTAACATTTATTTCTTTTTTATACTCTCTCTTAAATCTAGGACCATATTGAAGTCCCCTGTTAGTACCCATGGTCCAGAGATATTTTTTTTTAGATCCCCAATTTTAGACCATAGAAACCTTCCACCATCATATGTATTCAAATAATATAGAATACATAAATACAATAAGAACCCCTCAAAGGAAAACTTAGAGGTCTTCTTTTGGGTGCTGATTTTGATGATTATGAAGCTTCAGCCTTTGATTGATGCCAATACTTATTAGGATTCAATGGCAGTAGTGTGTTAGATAGTACCCAAAATCTCATAACCTTGAACCCTAACATCATGGTCTTTAAATTATCATAAATGAGTAATTATTTCAACATTTTTCAATATTAAATATTAATGATGAACAACTAATCCATTTAATGATCTAGTAGTGGATTGGTTTTCCAGATGAATTCAATTCCAAATGATGATCTTGGTATTCCTCAATGCCTATATTTTCATTTCATAACAATAAAATATAAATTTTTGTTATATAGAAATATTATAATTCTATCCCTATTTAGGTTATCGGTTGATACTAAAAATATTTTATTTTTTTCTAGTGTTGTTCTCATACCACTTAGAAAATAATTCACTTCTGCTAAAGCTTCACATTCCTCCTTATTGATCATAATTTTTTTGGATTTCACATTAAATTACATGGCTTCCATTATACTATCTATATAGATTTTGGAATACATAATTTAGTAATCTGGACCTTCTTCATTTCAATATCTTGTTTCCACTCTGCATTGATGGTTTCCACCATTAATGGTTTAAGGAATATACCCCTAATATTCTATAATAATTTTGAGCTTCAATGTTGGAGGCAGATCACTCTAGTCATCATGTTTTTGTTGGAGAAATTGTTCCTTTTAAAATAACACACACTTATAATTACTTGATAATGTTTTATCCCTTGAGGTAAGACCATCCCATGAAATTTACCTTTTACATCTAGATGTAGGGATCCACTAAGGAATAAATCTAAACTCTCTATTCCCTTTCATCGCTTCCACTAGACCTAAAATAATAGAGTGGTATTTCTCCTCACTAAAAACATTTTTAAACTTCCCCTTAGAAGATATTATAACCTTTCTAAGCATTCTTACATTAAATCCCATTTTCATAGATTCTTTATGAATTCTACGAACAATAGAAAATATATCTTATCTTTATAGATGCTCCATCTAATGCATTCCTTAAACCTTAAATGAATTGATATTGATTTTTTATCTACTTCCTACATTTTTAATTATCCTATACCTTTTTTGTTAAGGGTACCTATAATCTTCAACAGTAATTTTTTCGCTGGCCTACAACACAACACATCATTTCCAACTGGCTATAGGAATCGACAATAAAGGTAATAAATTCATACTCGAAGTTTAATCTAATATTAATACAATTGACATTGAGATAGTTGTGTTTGAAATTGGTTTCAAAATGTCAATGTCAACTACTAAACATATATTGTATCCCAATATACAATTAATGGTATTTTAATCATGTTTCTATCGATCACCAATGCATAATGGATTGTTTTGTAATATTTAAGGATTCCAAAACATCAAATTAAGATCATGAACAATTAACTAGATAAAATAAATATTTTCTATTTGGTTGGGATTGTTGAAATTTATTTACCATCTCAACAAACTTATAGTCATGGAATATGAATATAATTTATAATGGATTGCATGATTATTTTTTCGTTTTATCATATTTGGAAGTATTATTTTTCATGAAAAATTATTGAAAAATTATTTTGATGAATTAATAAAATAAAATGAGGTATTTTTAGAGATAATAAATGTAATTAAATTAAAATTGAAGAATTATAAAAAAAGATATATCCATAATTAATACAATATTTTATAATTATTTAATTTTTCATACTCATTCATAGTGAATATTAAGTGAAATTTTACATATATGTTGTTCAAATGATCAATATATAAAAAGTTATAAAAATAATTTATTAAAATAAATATGATGTGATCTTGTTATAATTTCATTATTAAATAAGTATAAAGATCTTACTAAAAATATCATGTATTCTTGGAAAAAATAAAATTATGATGATAATGAGATAATAATATAAAATGAATGATAAAAAATGTTATATACGATTAATAAAATTATTTTTTGTTATGGAGAACATCTATTTTAGAGTTATTAAGTATTATTGTTCAAAAAAAGTTTAAAATTTTAATAAGGACTTGAATATAAGATAATATTTATTGAAATAAATTTAAAAGTTGTTGAAAATACCAAATAATGTGCTTAAAGTTGGTTGTACTCTTTTTCATTTATTCAAGAAGAATAAATGTGGGTATTAATGATATGTTTTTGAAGTTCTCTAGTTTTATAGTTATATTATGGTTGTTGGAATATATATTTGATAGATCAAAGGATGATTTTATTTTCATTTAGTGTTGTATATAAATTGATAAAATTTCTTTTTTTTACATTATAATAGTTTGAATATTCTTTGTATGAGTAACAAGAACGTCAGAGAGTGAAAAGGGTTATTATAAATGATTTTTGTTGACATCTGATGAGTTCTGGATGAAATTTATAGAGTATGTGGGAGAAGTATAACAACATATTGGTGTACATAAGAGTACATAATAACCTTGTAAGAGTAACTCATGACAAAATTAATTTAATCATATTATCTATTAATATTTATGTATAAAATAATTTTGATTCTACTAATGTTCAAGGAATATATCCTTTAAATTATAGACCACCTTGCAATGATGTCTATGTTGAATAAAAAATGTTTTGTTATATGGAAGAGTGTTACAATAAGAGGAATATATATTAAGATGAAAAAATTTACAAGATGAGGATGGTTATGTCATTGTGTAAGTATTTAGATTTCAAATATGGGGATCTGAAACATAGTACCCATAAAATTGACCATGATTCATAAAAATGTGTAAAATAATGCAATATTTTAGATTTATTAGAGAAGAAATTTTTGGTAATTCAAATATTACATAAAGGAAATAAAATGTTTTCTAGAAACTTAAATAAATACTCTAAATCATGATTAAATAAGTTTTATTATAAATATATATTTATGTATTGTTTTTGACTATTTAAATTTTTTGATGATATCATGGTTGAGAATAAAATAATATTTTTATATTCAATGTATGGATACATTCATTCAATATTCCTTATATAAATATAAATAAGATTAATAATAATAGAAAATTGGTTAGGAATTATAGATATGATACATGATACACTGTAACATTTGAAACCTGATGTATCGATGAGGGAAATAAGATTATGACTAGTGGCCATTTTTTAAACTATATTTTATGATTTTTTCAAAAAAATTAGGTTTAGAATCATATCATTTTAGAATTTATTGTAGAGTTTAAAGTTGACCATATATTGTATGCAATATCTTTGATAAATTAGGATTATGATTATGATTTTTTCATGAAGGTTGATGAGTATATTTTGTCATGGATATCATTATGGGTTTTGATGAACATTCCATAAGAATTTAATAAAATTTAATCTTAGGCATTAATAATGAACTAATGTTATTTTTCAAAAAAAGTGTTGAAATGATAATTTGGATTTGAGTGGATCTAGTATAAAAAGAAATTACACTACTATTAATGTTATAAAAAATTAATAGATATTTTTTGACCTTATTTTTCATTATCCTGAATATTCCCTATGGATTTAAGGAATGAAACTACCACTATGTTAGAATATTATTTAATTGTTGTTATATTTTAGGTCTTATATTTAAACCAAAATTTAGCTTGTATTAGGTTCTCACATAGATATAAAACCCTTTTTTTTTAATTTTTACTCTTTTATTTTCAATTATTTATAATGCGAGAGAGAGTTGAGTGGATCAGTAATATAAAATTATAATTAATATTATAGAGAACTAGGCCCCATAGGAAATTAGGTTCTGTTTCAGATAAAACCTATTTTATATGAACTCATCCAAAAAATGACTGCAATAGAGGTGGACGTTAAATCCTCTAGTGATTTAGATGATAATAATGAAATTGATGCGAATTAAAAAAGAACTATGAATATTATCTCTAATAATTTTAATATATGTTGATGCATATGTAAGATAAATATCCCACTCTAGTGATCACACTATGGGATAAATGGTTTATTTGAATTATATTTTACAAGGAATAAAATATTTAATTGTGAGGGTAAATAATTAGTACATAGGCCTCAATAAAATGTACAAAGAATGAAGTTATTAAGAATAAAATATGCATAGTAATAAAAAATGGAATTTTTTTTTAAAAAAATATGGTTTTCCCCCATGAAAGAGATTAAAAGACTTATTTGTATAGTTTACAAAATTATTTTGTTAGTTAAGGTATAAAATTTAGTTTACATGTTAGAATTAAACAATAAAATTGAATTTGTGATGTTGATGTTGAAGAATCCTAAATGGTAAACATGACATGGAATTATAATTTTTTTATTAGAAAAGAAAAGGCATACTATGGAATAAAAAATGATAAATAATGTGGATATTAAAAAGAGTGATGACATCCATGAAAAATTTAAGGATATTAGTTGTTAAATTAAGCAAACATAGTGTCAAATGTTATAAAAAAAATGCATAATTGTAGATAATATCAAGATGAACACTATCTATAAGGAAGATGAAGAGAAAGTAACATAAGAATTTGGTCCTATGATTAAGGTGAAATTTTTAATGAATAATGATGACTATAAAAATATTATGGAGGTTATGGAAGAATAAATACAAATTTATTAGATGTGTGGTATATATATTCACATAATTTTTTCACATTTTATAATTGAAAACTCCAAAAGAAAATTGACTAATAATGATCGTTCTAGGGTAAATTTTTGGAGATCAGTTTTTAAGAATAATATGGAAAAAATAATTTAGAATCAAATAATTATGAAGAAATTTTATTCATTTAATGAAAATAAGATATAATCTGAAAATTAACAATGACAAAAAGATGGAAATCCTATAATAAATCAGTGATTACATGTAAAACATTTTTCAATTGCCATTATCAATTTTGTGGGGTGTATTGAAATAAATAAATAATTTTTTTATATTAAATGTCTTGGATGGAATTATAGAATTCAAAAATTTATGTGTTTTGGAAAAAAAATAAAACTAAAACCATTAATAAATAAAATATTTATTGGAATCTCAACCCTGGTAAATGTCCAAACAAAATTTGGTTATCATGAAAATATTTGTGGATAATTTGACCAAAGGGATCACTATGTAGAGGAACCCATAACATTACATCGAAATCAAAGATAAAAATAGAGATTAGAAAAGTTATTATAGAACAAATAAATCAGATAATTCATTCAATATAGTGGATGCTCAAAAACAAAAAAAAAAGAAATTGAAATGGATCCTTTAAATGTAATTCTCTTCACATATTTTGAAGGATACCAATTAAATGATAAAAATAATGTAATGTAATGTTTGTTATTTTAACTTTGATTATGAGAGATCAATTAAGAAGAAAGAAAATTTATTGGATATGACTAAAGCATAAATACTAATGTTAATAGATGTTTTCTTCATTGATAATCATAAAAATAACATTTTAATTTTAAATATGAAATTAGATGGTGATCATGAGTTTAATTTTTTAATAGAATCATACATCAAGTGTGGATTAATTCATACAAAAATCATTATCATTGGTTAAATAACAAGTAATAACCTTTCCAAAAATATACACTACAACAATTTGTGATGTTTTAAAATAAAATATGAGAAACAATTAGGGAATAGATGACTAGGTCACCTATGTCTAAAATGTTCAATAAATATTTCCATGGGAGATGTAGTGGAAAAATAACTCATATTATGATAGTTACAAAGGAATTTTATGAAAAATTACATAAAAGAAAAATCACATAAAGAAAAATATAAAATGATGGAAATCCAATAATAAATTCCACTTAAACTAATACATTCTAGTCATTGTAGACCTATGGGAAAATGTATAATCATACTGATATTTATGACAAAACATTTAATAATTATTTTACTAAATTGGAAAAATGTGTTGTTTAAAATTCATAAATAAGTGGAAGTGGATCTTTTTAAAATCTTTAGGATAATAACCTAGACAGATTTGTTGGTGTGAATCAATGAACTGAGGTTTCAAAATGTGTAGGTTTTTAAAAGTAGATCAATTTACTAATTTCTTAAAAATCATTGTACTAAACATAAGTCTAACACTCCTTATACAACATCAAAAATAATTTAGTATTTATGTAAAAATGTTTTTTGGTGGCGATGTGGAGAACAATGTTAAGAGTTTTGAACCACTCAATTTACTATACAAGGGAAGATGTTTTCCCAACAATCTATATTTAAAATAGGTATCTATTGAGAGAAAACTATAAAAAGATCATCAATGAAATTTGGTATATGAATAGTCCCATGTTTTACTACTTTAATGTGTATGGTGTTCCATATATCATGTATATTAAAAGAAAAATACTATGTATGATTAATAACAATTATCAGGAAGATATCTTCTTTTGTTATTTATCCAACTAAATAGGATATTAATAATTGAATGAAAGAATAAAATTTGTGTCTAAATATTCTATTAATAATATAATTGAAGGAAAATTAAGGAATATTGTTCCATAGGAAACATATTTTTAGAATTTAGATGATGATAGTGAAAATATTTGTGAAAATAACAGTGTTAAATAGGATAGGTTTTAGCCACATTTTGTAGAAATTTAATCTGAACAAAATGGAGATGAGGATGAGATTTTATTTAAAAGGATAAAATGAAGTATTTTGTTTTAAACAAACATGTGGTGGATAAAAATATAAAACCATAGACCATTTCTAGTTATTCATATGCTAAAAACTGCATATATTTTATCCCATTTTGATTACATTTTCATTATTTTAAATGGGATTTTTTACTGTAAGGAGCTACTAAAATAAATTGATAAAAAAATACATTTTACTATAAAAATGATTCACTAAGAATTTAATTTTTTAAGTATAATTTTTTAAGAATAATGGAGTTATATTGCATATTTAAAAAACATATTATTACCTTAACTGGGAACTAAAATTTTATTAATACCTACTGTAACTTCTCTTGTTTTAATATTATCTTCAAAATTTATCATATGAATCATTCTTACCTTTAGAAGAAAAGTTTTTAAAACAAGGAGTGAGAACAAAATTACCCAATTAGGATTTCAAAATAGACTTCATTTAGAAATAATTTAGGGCTTCTTCAAATAATTTTCATTAAATATACATATTATATGTAATAAAATTTTTGTTTTACCACAAAAAAAGTCACATTTTACTTTTAAATATATTGTGGTTTGCAAGATAAAATATTTAACAAATGTCATTGAGGTAATTCAAAATTATTAAACCCCTATTGAAAAAAATCCATATAATTTATAAAAAATCAGAAAATATAGATTTTAAATTTTTGATAAATTCCATTACACATCCTTATAAATGAATTAATTAATTTTCAAACAAATCATAAATAGCATAAAAAACACTATCCTTGACATGACTGTGAATAATGAAGGCTATATAGTGTTAACTTCTCACTTGATAGAAAATTTTCCTTTATGTTTGGGATTACTCTCCATCCCTCTTCATCTTTACAAATTCTAAGTCAAAAAATTTTATGAAAATAGTTTACAGCTATATGATATTTTGAAAAAATGGTAATCATAAAAACCATGGAAAAAAATGAATACATGGTTTACCCATTGAAATTATATTGGAGTAGTTAATCTAAGAATTACACATTTAAAATGAAATCCCTTTATAGAATATAAGAAATGGAAATTGATTGATGCAATTTTTTAAAACTATTCATGAAAAACAATATACTCTTCAATACAAATATGGAGCTTCATTATGAAAAATAATTCATGGTTGAATATATTTTTACCATATGCCACATCAATGATGGTAAATTATTTTCAAAATAATTTGGGATAAAATAAATCAAAAAATTAAATTTTTGAAAAATAAAAAATTTTAGACGTAAATCATTATTTTCGAATTCAAAAATATTTTGATATGAACTCATAATTTTATAATAAGTAAACCCCAATAAAGTTAGTTTTGGAAGATTAAAAATTGGATTTTATTGTAAAAAATTTTCCATTTCATATAAAATGTATATTTCTAATACCTTAAAACCAAAATAATAATAAGTTAAAATTATGTTTTTTTTTTGGAAAATTTAAAATAGACTTCAAAATTTTGAAATCAATTTTCAATAAAGTTATAATGATAACCATAAAAATCCTAAAACCCTTATCTAAAATCAGAATAAAGTTTCTTAATTTAATTAACTTATGAGGAAGGGTTTTATTTTAAATATTTTAATCTAAAAAATTACAAGAAATTTTTTCTTCCATTACATATTCTTGTAAGCCAAATCATATTAGGATTATTTCTAGCATTACACCTTAAAACAACTCTCCTTTATCACAATCTCGATATTTGTATTTGTAGAAAATATAATAACTATATTTTTATTTGGAAAATAAGACATAGTGGGAAACATAGAGGATATGGTGTTACATTTATGGAAATTATTTCTAGTGATTTTTATTACAATTTCTTCTTGGGGTAATTTACATATATAAAATGAGTGATATGTTTCGTACTACTATGTCTCAATCATCACATTACCATTAAATAGAAAATAAATTACCAATACTTGTGTCATTTGATTATATATATATATATGAATATAATTATCAATGTCCATTTAATATCTACGACTAAGAGAAAGATAGTTAGATAACCTATATACCATTATAAGAATACAAACAACTGTGAATTTCTTTCTAAAAATGAATCTAGGACAACAATGACTAATTGATTTTCGATTTCTTTCTTGTGTTTCAACACTAAATGGGTATCCTAATCCCTCAATATATTTATATATTTATAGGGTTATATATTTATATATAAAAATATTTATATATTTATATATTTATATATTTATATATTTATATATTTATATATTTATATATTTATATATTTATATATTTATATATTTATATAGTTATATAGTTATATATTTATTTATTTATATATTTATATATTTATATATTTATATATTTATATATTTATATATTTATATATTTATATATTTATATGTTTAAATATATATATATATTTATTTATATACATAAACTACAATAGTCTCACTAACATTCTTAAGGAAGAATAAATGGCATTCCCAAAGCCATTATCTTGAACCAGTGAACATCATTCAGACCTATTTAAGTCATTAAAACCCAATGATGGGTTCTCTTATGTGATCATATATAAATATATATATATATATATATATATATATATATCTTCAATAAAATTTTGTGTAGAGGGAGAATATGGAAACTTAATCTATACTCATTCTCGAGCAGGCTTTATCTTAACTTCATCCATCATTTCATCACATTTATCATTGGTTATATATTATAATATATATATAGTTGATAACCAATAACAAAAGGGGGAAATAAAAATACACTTATATATAAAATAACTAAGATAACCTAGGACATAAAATTTCCATGTTGTGGTGTCATAAAAATCTAAAGCATCTTGTGAATTTGTGGTCAGATTCCTTGAGAATAGATTAGGAATATGCATCAATGCCATCGATAATATTAATAATACAAAATAATGATAGAAAATGAGGATGATCGGATGTGGTTTTATTTTTGAAAGAGCTTTCATGAACATTTTAAAATGTGATAAACATTGTCTATTTTAGAATAGTTATACATTATTATTCCAATCTTCTAGACATTTTTTATAAGAAAAAACTCATAATACTCAACTAAAATGTCACAGATCTATGGATTGGATCCTATATACTCTAATAAAAAAAACCATAATATGGAATGACAATATTTTTGTTCCCCTTACCCCTTTCACATTGTGTATGTCAGTCATTCTCCTTGTTTCAACTAAGACCTATCCAGGAATTAGTCCTCACTCTTTTACCCATGGTTTCTCAAGTAGGGCTTGATATCCCAAATTGTTTTTCTATATTTTAATTATTTAAATAGTAAATACCTACTATAATTTAGATCATAAGACCACATTATATAACCATGATTTTACAGATTAAAATTTTCTTACCAATAAATCACCATCCTATTATGATTATACTTAAATATCTATTATAACAATAACTTATAGTGTAATTGTGAAATTTGACTAAATATTAAAATATAATTTTTATATTTTTATTATATCAATAATATATAATTTCAAAAATTATATCAAATATATATATATATTCACTTTTCTATTTAATTATCTATAATTCAAATTTTCAAATGATTTAACAAAAAAATTATAATATTCTTAATGAAAATTTACCAAAAAATAAATTATATCAAAAATATTTCATTAAAAGGATTTTATAATTTATTATATTAATATTTCACTCACTATAATATTAATTATACAATTATAAATTAATTTAATATTTATATATATTCATTTTTAATTAATGTAATTCTTCAAAAGGTATAATTATTATATTATAATGAAATTTATATTTCCACTTTAAATAAAATATTACTTTATAATATTTTTTCAAATTTTATATTTCTCTTATTCTTCTATATTTATATATATATCAAGAAAATATATTTTATAAAATAATTATTTTATTGGTTAATTTCATCAATTAATATTTATTTACTGAATATAATCATACTTGTTTAATGTTTTATTAATAACTTAAATTTTGGTTAAAATAAAAATTCTATAACTTGATATTATAAAATATAATTTTTCATATGATAAACAATATAATAATATATCGATTTGTTAGAATATACCTCCTTAAAAAATTCATATCCTTGTAATTTTTTTCTATTGAATTCTTGTGACTGTGTTATAAATGATTTCATGATATAATTTTTAAACAATAATTGTCGTTACTAACATTGGTATGTATCAAATATTTTATAATTTTTTAAACTCATACAATATTAATATATTTAATTTTTTTACTCTTATTTGGGATAGATATACATCCAAAGATATGGAACTAATTATTTTATAATAGAATACCTATCATTTCCTCATTTCCATGATCCATTTGTCTCATAAGAAAACTAGAATTGTTGTTGTAATAATTGATAAAAAAATTGTATGAAAAATAATCTACAACATTTTTACCTACGAATGCATTATTTCAATTAAATATACATCGAATCACAGTATAATCCCATCTAAAAGACCTAAAATGTATAAATAAGTTTACATTATATCATGTAGTCTTTCTAGAATATTAGTTGTCCAAAATCAATTGTTATTCTGATCTTAATATATTAAAAAGATAATTTATAACTAATAATTTATTAATAATTAAAGTCATCCATATATATATCATCATCAAAACTATTATTTGGTAATAATTTTAGTTCTTCAGACCCACACTCTAGATTTAATTGCTTCAAACCATAATTAAAATTTTCCCCTTCATATTTCAATCATTTATTTTTAAAATATTTTTTTCCACATTAAGTTAAAGAAATAAAATCATATATAAATTTTATGTTACAATACAAAATGTGTGACTACATAAAAAATATATATAGGATTAATTTTATTTGAATTATGAAATTATATGAATATTTTAAAAAACATGATAATCCCTTAAATGGGGTATAAAAAATCTTCAATTACTACTCTATATTCACTCAAGTTGACATGTTTTCAAAATAATTACTACCCATCACTAATACCAGTGGAAATATTGAAAACATGGGGTGGAAATAATATTTCTTTGGAAGGGTTTTTAAAATATACCCATTTTAAACACCTTAAATTTTCATCAGAATTGAATAGATTAAATTTAATAAAACAATTCATGAAGCCTAAATACTCATGTTTCAAAATAAAAATATTTATGGTTTTCATTAAAATATTATTACATACGTTCATAGAGAATAATTGAAAATATTAAAATATTTATTGAATTAAATCTTTGAAAATTTCATAAAATTAGGAAATATAGATTTTTTTCATTTTTTAAAATTCCATGGAAAAAATTATTGATATTTAAATGATATGAGAGATGATCTGGTCACCAAAACTATTTCAAAAAAAATTAATAAAGTAAAATGAAATAATACTGTATACATAAGGATTAATTAACATACACCATCTAGAAATTTGGAGGTAAAAAATGCATTCCATCATACATATGTCATTGAAATACCCCACCTCCAATTGAAGTTAAGATTTGGTTCATTCATTCACTCATCATAAGTCCTTGCATTCACAAATAAGGCAAGACCCCGCCTTCATCAAAAATTCATTCCTCCATGAAAAATATTAAAATCATTCAGTTCCCGAATATTCCAAATGAGTTACCAAGTCCTAATTATATTCTTAGATTCCATCAAGTCCTTGATTTATATAACACAATGACCTCAATGTTCTGTATGCCCATTCAAAATCCTTCACTACATAAAGGATTCTGAAAATTAGTGTTTTTCACACACTGGACCTGGTTATAATTTCATTTAATTAATTGTAATAATTGAATAGTTTTTTGGGTTTTCTGTTGACTCCCAGTTAGAATCATTGTGTTTTGATTGAAGATGAATTCATTGGGCTCGGCAGCATCTAACGCATAGGTAGAGCACGATTTAGAAACAACGCGGTTTTATTTCAGTCATCATGCAGTATGCCCGGTATTCAAAATAAATAAGAAATTAAATGAATAATAAAATAAAGATAAAATGTAAATAATATAAAATATGAAAAAGGAAAAAAAAAATTTAAACAACTGTATTAATATTATTAGTATTGTGAGTATTATTATTATTAGTATTATTATTGTTATTATTATTCATATTATTATTAGATTTTTTTATTTATTTTTATTTTTTTATGGTTGGCCTCCCCCCATAGCGCATCACCCCTATACTCACCCCAATACCATCGCACCCTCCCCTCCTCCAATAACCTATCACACTACCATACCTCTCCTCTTCACTTGTTTATGCCACCCCTTGTCGGCCTAACTTCTAGTGAACCCTTTTCTGGTGCGGATCCCCTTCAATTGTGATCATCTATCAGTGTGGCTCCCTCCAGATACCCTCCACTCCACCCCCCCCCATTCATAGGTCGATCCTCCTCTACTGACCGTGAATCTGGTGGCCTCCCTCCTCTGGTGACAGTGACCCCACCAACCCCTCTTCTGATAGCCACACCTCCTCTCTCGGGAGACATCCAATCCAAGTAAACGCCTCCCTAGTTCTAGGGTTTTCATTCAATTTCATGGGTTTTGATTATAGATAGTGGTTTTGCCTTTAGGTTTGGGTAAATCTCTCCTCATTAAGGTTTTATGTTGGTATATTTGGGTGTGGCTAGGGTGTGATTGGTGATTCACTACATGTTTAAGGGTTTTCTCCATTTGAGGTTAGTGATTCCATGCTTAACCATTAATTGATGAATTTATTTTTTTTGTTTGTTTAGTATTACATGTACATTTGTTTTTGTTAGGGGTGAGAAAGTGTTTTGTGATAGAATTAATTTTTTATTTAATTTTTAGGTCACATTTTTATACTAAATTAGGAATTTTCTTCTGTAAAACAATGTTTTTCAACTTGGTAGTGTTTTCATAAATTTTTAAATTGGTTTATTAAGTTATTTATTGAATTTGAATCATGTTTTTATATCATGTTTGTGTGTGTTTTATTTTTTATGAGGGTTTTGGGTCTGTTTTTTTTTAAATCAATGGGGTGTTATTTAAGTCGTTTTAGAATTTTTTTTAATGGTTTATTTAATTTTATAAAAGGTAGAAAACCTATTTATAAAATTGTTAAATGTTTGTTTGGTATTAAAGATATGGTTTTGAGTATGTTTTATGGTAAATACTTATTGTACATCATAAAAATGTTTTATTAATATTGCAATTGATTTATTAAATTATGAGTGTGATGGCAATCATATTTTGTGATGGTTTCAGAGTAATTTTGGTCTAAAAAACTAATATTTTGGGTCTTTTTTATGTCAATAATTGTTACGCTTCATTGAATTGACATATTAGGTTTTCAAAAGGTTTATTAAATTATTTAATTGATGGAAATTTTTATTTTAAATGGCTTCAGTGTGGGTTTTACTTTCAACGAGGAGTCTGGGTGTGCTAGTGGTGGCTTGTGTTCTGCGATGTCATTTTTGGTTGATAAAATGTGGATTTGGTGTGTTACGTGACATGTGATACTTTTTTGAACACAAAGGGAAGCTTTGGTATCTAGGTGGAAAGGCTAGTATTACTATGATCAACACTCAAAAGTGGCTACATCCTAGTTTCACTTATCGGGTTTGATGATAAAAACACAAACTAAACATTGATGGTGATTGGAGACCACTATATTATGGGTGTGTTCCAGACTAAATTTTTTTTGGTGAGAATGAAATTTTTAATGGTTTCTATACCATATTTTTACCGAGATACGTGGTTCCTATGGTCCCATTTTGAGCTAGTGCATGAGATATTTTTCTTTTCCTAGTAATCATTGGCTATATTGCACTTACCATCAGAATACTGCATGTTGGGTTGGTATTTTCAAACAAAAGTGTGTTTTTAATTTAGAAGTTGATTTATTATAAAAGTATCACTCATTTTAATGTTTATTTCTATAAAAATTTTGTCTCATTTAAAAGTTTCCTTCCTTAAAAATTATATCTCATTTAAATGTTTCTTTCATTCAAAATCATTTTCCATAATATTTCTTCTCCATAAAATTGTATCTTAAATTTATTTTATCATAAAACATGATTGTTATTTGTCATTTAATGTTTATATCAGGGAATATAATTTGGGTGGAATCCAACTAGGCTTTGTCTCACACCCTAAATACGCCCTTGGGTGTATGTACAACTTATTGTATGTTTTATTCATGATAAATCCAAGACATTTAGTGGTCATGGTGAGGCTTGTTAGTGGTCTTACTGTGAGGGTTTGTTGGTGGTGGCTTGAGGATATGTTTCATCATGTGGCATGTAGTTTTTTTTGAAGTTTCAACTCTCATTATTATAGTCCATTTTGGGTTTTTTGTTCAAAATTCAATGTCTTAAATCATAATATTGTTTGTTCCCTATTTATTTTTACATTTTTAGTTTTATTTATTCAAATTTTTGGTTGTTTCATGACTTATTATTCATGTAAATCATTCCCAAACTTTTTTTGATATCTGTGCATGTGTTCCAGTTCTTGTGGATCAAGAACTCACATCAATCCAAGATGCGGACCGGGTCACGCAACAGGTCTAGTAGAAACGTGGTTTGGTTCGTGATTTTAATAATGATCAAAGTGATATCCCTAGTTTTTTTCATCATCAATCAAGAAATTATGGTAGAATACAGAAGTAACCAGTGACATTGTATTTCAAAAAAAATCATAAACAAATTAACAGAATAATATATCTTGATATCATCAATACTTCCCATGATATGAGTTATCTAAATGGAACACCTTGAAGAAACTATACATTGAAATATTCAATATATTCATAACCAAAATCCATTATAGAATTAGCTAAAATGACATTTTTCAATAATGGAAATCTTCAATATCAAGTCCACATGAGATCCTCACGTCATTGAACAACAAGTTATTACCATGAAATGTGGAGGTCTTCAATGTTAGAATCCCATTCCAATCCCTATTGAATTATAGAAATTGGGAGATATTCAATTTTCAAATATTCATGAGTAGTGAAATCTCCATTTTAATATCATTGGAAGGTGTAAAGACACAAAATTTCTATATAATTGATTTAAAAAACATTATTTGATTTTTTTATGAGTCTGTGAAAAATTAAAACACCTAATTCCAATGCTCGAAGAGCCCATAAAATAATTTGATTTTTTTTAATGTATGTTTAGTAAACATGCAGGTGAAAATTTATATCTTATGAAATGGTTCACGGATTAAACATTTGAGGGAACTGTTGAATTCACAACACTGTAATTCACATAGGTGAAGCTTAACTAGACCGGTAAGGGTTAGAGCAAAAATATAATTTATGGAATTTACAAAAAAATTTACTCTATGACATATTTTATTCTCTTCTCACCATTAAACGGTGGATGGAGAGACTATGGTGTAATATTGGGCTTGAATGAGAGTCATTTAATAACACAAACCTTGGGTTATGTAACCACGACGTTCGCTGAATTAAAGAAATATTTATTGAGGTTTATTAATGAACCACATTAATAAAATGCAATGTGGTTGGGTCATTTTCCCCTCTTTAAACAAACCTATGGAACGGGTTTTGGGGATCAACCTATGGAATCTATGCAAAAACACCAACAGAAACCTACTCCAATGAATACTAAGGAATGAACAAACACTGACCAAAATCATTCAACAGAGACCCTTTTTCCTCATCCGCAGCATCTTCCAACGAGTTCAATGTAGAGGTCTGTTTCTATACTATGATTTTTATTAATTCATCTTCTTTTGATGATATTTGAACTCTCCCTTATAATAACATTAACATTAAGGGTGTGGGGCAAACCGAATAAGGCCCAAACCCTCCGCCCATTTTTCTTTGGTTACGTTCTCCATGGGAGACCGATCAATATGGTGGAAAGATAAAAACAAGGGGCCCATGGAATAGACAACATCCCGGGTGGACCATAGGTGTAGATGATAATGAAATCCTACCCCTAGAGCTCCACCTGTGGGTCATGGAAGCTCTGTTAGTGTAGCGACACTGGCGATCAGAGGAGGCGGCAGGTAGCTCTCGCCATCTGCGAGGGGACGGCAGTGCCCGAAGGCACCGCGACGGGTAGGGGCAGTCGGCCTTTGCCAGCCACGTTAACGTTGGATGGTGCACTGTAGAGGAGAGTCATGGTACCGAGATGTGGTGGAGGGTGAACCCATTCTTGTATGATGAGGTGGTCCTTTTGAGATACTCCACTTGGGTGTTTCAGAATGATGGAGTACGACCAGTTTGGATCAGAATCAAATCCAACCGGGACCTCGAAACTAAAAGGAATGTAACATACTATCTCAGTGTCCGATTGACGCGTCGTATGTTGCGTTGGAACCCCTATGACATGGAGGTTCTTCAAGATACTTATTCTGGGGACTTTGTGGTAGTTGAGGTATGACATGTATCTTGAAGAGTGGTTTCTCCAAAACTCAAGTGCTCCAAGTGCGAGAATCATGTGGATGGTTGTCAAGTTACATATGACCCTTTGTGGATCGACATCGGAATGACCCTATGTGGATCAATAATAGATTTATCTGACGTGGACCAGCCTTAGAGCATCCCGCCTAGGATCAGAAACATACAACCCTGTGTGGATTGGGTACTTATTACCCTATGTGGATCGATGACTTATGAACCTCTATGAATCGAAGACTTACGACCCTGTTTGGATTGATGACTTATGACCCTGTGTGGATCCACGACTTACGACCATGTGTGGATCATAAGTAGTGTGACCGGATGAGGACCAACCTTATAGCATCCTATCATTGATCAACGACTTACGACCATGTGAGGATCATTGACTTATGACCCAGTGTGTATTAGTGACTTATGACACTATGTGGATCGGTGAGAGAGAAACATCTTTGTGGTTTAGTAGTAGAACTTCTCAATAGAATAATATTAATTACATTTAAAACTAATCATAATTATTCTTATTCATTAAGTTATATACATTGTTTGATTTGAGTCTTTTACTTTATCTTTGTGATTGGGTTCATGATTTATGGTTTTTCTTTTGTGGAATTCTATGAGCCATTCGAGTGGGTCTCGAGGTCCTTATTGGGTATTCTTATACTCACCCCTACACGGGCTTCAACCGCACGATGTTGTGTCTTGTTCAGATGATGAACAACTTTGACCGTTGTTTGGGACCTAGGACTAGATGCTACACGGAGGTGACCAATTGACGCAGAGAGACCCAGTGATGAGCTATACCTACCCTTTAGGTACGATTCTTGGAAGACAACCTCAGGAGGTCTTTCTCTATTCTACTATATTTTCCTTTTTATGGGTTTTTTTGGCCCATTATTCTGTAGTTCACAGTTTTATTTTCAGCAGTTATAGAACATGTTTTATTCGAAATTTGTTCCTAGTATGTGTGTTTATAGGTTTAAAGGTAATTCCTTCCCATTTTATCTATATTCCTTTCCGGTGCTAGTCGCAAACCCTTGGCCTATAGAAGGCGGGCTTGGGGTAGTCACGATATGAGCCCCAGTGGACGGGTCGTGACAAATCGTTATTAATGGGGGTTGTTTCTACCAAATAACTAAGACTCTGACCTTTTCAAATAGAGAATAGGGTTAACTGTTTTGTGTACAGTTTTCAGTTTTGGGGGTCCAGTGTTGGCGTGGTTCCTGATGTATGCATACACCTGGACCCTAAGTTCTGATTTCCGACTCGATACATGAAAACATTTATTGTGTGTGTCTTTGAAATTTTTTACTTATTGATCTCTTTTGAGTCAGCACACCAGGTATAAACTAATTGAATATGGCACATATGTTTCTTTACAGGATTTTGTTGCATAGATATCTAGTTTGGATTCCAGATAGAGTTCGCGATGATGGCCCACTGAGTGACGAGGCTTTGGTGCAGGACCCTCTTACAGTGATGGTACCTTCAGGCGGTGTACCAGCAGCACCACTACACATATGGAATCAGTTTCCACCAGCCCCTCCAACATACAATGAACATTTTCATAGTGCACTTCATGAGTTCCAGTGGAATAGGCCACCGAGGTTTTGAGATGAGATGGATCCACAGGTGGCTGGGGACTAGATGGAGGCTATGGCTAGAGTTATCTACCTAGTTGGGACACTAGTAGACCAGATGGTGATCCTAGATACCTGTCTCTTCCAGGAGATGGCTAAGAGATGGAGGAGCCTAAAACTCTAGATGTAATATGAGGTGACCTATACCATGTTTGAATTAGAGAGCCTCTTCAGAGGGGAATTCATTCCAGCAACACTACAATTTGTGCGTATTTAGGAGCTCCTGCACTTACAGCAGGACAACCTTATAGTATCCCAGTACTCAGCGGGATTCCCTGACCTCTCCCATTACTCTATAGACATTGTATAGGACACTTTCATCAAGGCACATACCTTTTAGAAGGGTCTCTGATGTGACATTTTATGATCTCACTCAACATATTGATGTAGGCTGGGGTGCTAGAGCAAGAAATTCTTGTGGAGAGCTTCCTAGCTGAGCATGCATTGATAGTGATACCCACCACTGGATGACACACGACCAAGTAATCTGCAGCTATCTATAGGCGGATGATTCCCAGGCCCAAGTAGGATAGACATTCTAGTGGATAACCCTAAGACGTAGGGTCGGAGGTGTGGATCTCAGAGGATAGAGGTTGTTAGTAGAGGAGAAGACTATGCTACTCATGTGGTGGGCTGGGTGACCTGACTCATGACTTCCCAACCCATTGTACCAATGATCAGTAGAAGGTTGAGGGACTACTGAGGCAGAGATAGATATTCGAGTAGGGAGTTCCATAGGGCAATGGACGTGGCAAAACAGTAGGTCGTGTATGGGGCGGTGGGTGATGGTTGGAGGTTTTATCACCACCACCTCTAGGTGGTCCACCCCGACCACATGGAGAATGTGGATAGGGGAAAGCTCAGATTTTGGCAGCTGAGGCCTATGACCATGATACTCAAGAGATGATTTGAGATACCATTTGTGTGTACTCAACCCTAGATATAGTTCTTAAAGACACAGATTCTAGTAACTCTTTTATTTCCATAGATCTCGTTCAGAACTCAGAGATTATGGTTGATCCATTGGCTCAACCCATACGATTAGATAGTCTTACGGGAGATAACTCAACAATTAATCATTAGTGTAGATAATATGAGCTTACTCTAGGAGGTGAGATCTTTGGTTGGGATCTCATCATAGCAACATTAAGGCCTTTTGGATTTAATCTTGGGTATGGACTGGCTATCCATAGTCAATGATCAGATCAAATATTTTATGGGAAAAGTGTGGTGTGATGGCAAGGATGGGGCTTGGTTTTCCTTCACCAGTGATAAGGGAACCATTTCCTCTTAGGATGATCTTTCGTGGAGGATGGTACAACTTATAATTCATTAGTTGGCTATCCTTACCCTTGGTGTTGTGGATGAGGGGAGTCTGAGCTATGCTATTGTGGTGGACCAGTATGCTGATGTCTTTACTGATAATGTTTTGGGACTACCTCATCATAGAGTGGTAGACTTCTAAATCAACATGTACCTCGAGGCGACACCTATATCTACAATAGCATATCGGATGGCTCCCGCAGAGCTTCGTGGGTTAAGGGTACACTAGGAGGACTTGTAGGGGAAGGGGTTTATAATGCCCAATGTTTCTGCATGGATAGCTCAGATTTTGATTTCCAATAAGGAAGATGGGAGCTTGAGGCTTTGTGTGAATTGCTGGTGCCTAAATCAGGTGACCGTGATGAATAGCTATATACTCCCATGGATTGGTGATCTCTTTGATCAGCTGAAAGGAACATGGTGGTTTTCAATGATAGACCTTAGATCTAGCTATCATCAGCTTAGAGTACGTGATGGGGATGCACCAAAGACGGCCTTCAGATGCCGGCATGGCCATTATGTGTTCTTATTGAATCCTTTCTGCGTGAACAACGCCCCAGAATTGTTCATGGGACTCATGAATAGGATCTTACAACATTATCTCGATCTCTACATGGTGGTCTTCATTGACAACATCTTGGTTTACTCAGCGTTAGAGGAGGAGCACTTCACCCATCTACATATAGTTCTAGATACACTCTGAGAGTACCAGCGTTATGTTAATCTATCGATGTTTCAGTTATGGATATAGGAGGTCCACATTATAGGTCACGTTATCTAGGAGGCTATAGTTGTGGTGGATCCAGCAAAGATAGAGGCAGTTCTTGCGTGGGACCCACACATGAGTGTGACCATGGTGTAGAGTTTCCTATGATTGGATGGGTACTAATAGATATTTGTACCTAACTTTTCTAGTCTAGAAGTATCATTTTCAGCTTCGACAAAGAAGGGACAACCTTTCTTCTCGAGAGGGAGATGCCAGTAGATATTCTAAGAGCTAAGGTGGAGACTAACAAGTGCCCCCATCTTGATGCTACCAGGAGAGGGGGTTGGGTATATAGTTTACTGAGACACACCAAGGACTGCACTATGATGTGTCTTGATGTAGGGGAATGTGATGATTACCTACGGCTCACAAGATCTGAGGGAACAAGATAAAAACTACACTACCCATGACCTGGTGTTAAAAGAAGTGGTATTTGAATTGAAGATGTGGAAACACTACTTTATGGGAGAACGGTTCACTATATACTATGATCACAAGAGTGTCGGGTATATCTTCTCACAGAAGGACTTGAACTTGAGGCTGTGGTGATGGCTGGAGTATCTCAAGAACTATTACATTGATATAGTCTACACTTTTGGGAAGGGGAACATGTTGGCAGATGCACTTAGTAGGAGGCATGGGTTAGAGTTTCTAAGTGAGGTGACATAGTAGCTAGTAGTGTAGTAGTTATCCTTCATGGATAGTGATGGAGTAGCATACCTCTAGTCCATTACTATCACTCACACATTCCTTCAGTGAGTACAAGAGTAACAACTTGGGGATGTTGACTATGAGGCCCGATGTGATCAGATATCTTCAGAACAAGATCCTAAAAGATTTTATGAAGGTCGGTAGCACATCGACCTTTTCATAGGATACACCATGGTACCACTGATGATATGAGATGAGGTGTTGAGGGAGTTCCATACATATCCTTTAATGGTATATCCTAGTGTGGTGAGGATGTACTAGGACCTACTGCATCCTTACTGGTGGCAAGGGATGAATAAAGAAGTGGGGGAGTTCGTTTCACAATGCCTCACTTGTTATCAAATGAAGGACGAGCACCAGGTTCTAGTAGGTTTGACTCGACCACATCAGGTGATAGTGTGGAAGTGGGATGGAATCTCCACGGACGTCATTAAAGGGCTACCATGTACGTACAAGGGACACAATTTCATCTCATAGATCGTTGACCAACTCACCATATTGGCCCACTTCATACCCATCCGAGATCAGAGATCGGTAGAGGGATTGAGGCACCTCTATACACAAAATATTTTACGGCTTCATGGGGTTCCATAGACGATCATCTCAGATCATGAGTCTCATTTCACATCCCGGTTGTGGAAGGTATTACATGAGGAGTTTGGAACTTATCTACGCATGATCACCGCATTTCATCGTCATACTGATGGTCAAACAGATTAGACCATACTAACACTTGAGGACATGCATCGTGCTTGCGTACATGATTATGGCCATAGTTGGGGGGACCACCTTCTCCTTGTGGAGTTCATATACAACAATAGTTATCACTCCAACATTGGTATGGCATAATTTGAGGCCTTGTATGGGTGACTGTCCAAATCACCTCCATGAAGGATAGACCCAGGGGAGTTAGTACTTACAAGATGAGTGTTGGTATGGGTTACCATGGAGAAGCTGCAGATCCTCCAGGAGAAGATGAAGACTGCACAGAGCTGGAAGAAGTCTTAATATGATAGGATACAGAGGCCCTTGTAATTTGATTAGGGAGATCATGTCTTCCTATGGGATTTACCTCGACGAGGATTGCAGATATTTGGCTGTGGCGACATGCTATCTCTAAGGTTTAATGGACCTTTCCATATCCTCAGTAGAGTATGTGAGGTGGTGTACCTCCTATCTCTTCCTCCATAGATGCACTGGGTGTATAATGTTTTCCATTAGTCACAGTTGAGGAGGCACATCCATGATCCATTGTAACACCCTGAGATTTTATGAAAATTATTCTTTCAATTTCATTGATGTCTTTTGTTGTACGCTACAGCAAGATTACCTTGCGCTATATGCAACACCGTATTAGCTTCCAGTATATGCAAAACTATTCTTGGATCATGTTACACACAATATTGATAGTAGTTATTCAACACAACATTGAGTGTGTATATACACATATATATATATATATATATATATTCAATTTATAAATGAAATATGGTTGGATTCTATTTTACGAAACAATGATGGAGTCTTGCATCACACGCAACCCTGACTTGGCTTTCATTACATGCAATCACGACCTTCCTCGATAGCGTGTGTAGTACGCAATACCTAGTTTCACTAAACAACGATATATTATTATAATATTATTATGAACTAGCCGTTATGAATATTGTCACCTTTTGATGACGCACCCACATTAAATATAGTTTTTGACATGTTTATAACTTCATTTTGACAAAATAAAATTCTTCCTTGGAATCACAATATAAAAATTTAAATTGGATAGATTTTTCATATTATTCTGATAACTTTCATATTTTGATGAATAGTAAAAACATGCTATATTTTAATTAAAAACAACTTTTTTCATCACAATAATTTATATGGCTAGATTATCTTTTTAATTGGTTTTAAAGTTTAAATAGAATATATTTTTACCATTTAATCCAATGTTGGTCATTGGAATTAATTTTACTTTGAAATTGGAAATAAACAAGTGATGATCTTTTGATAGTTATTGTTTCTTAAAAACATGCTATTTGTTTTGATAATGGGAATTAACTTTAAAATTAATTAATGACACTTTTATGTTTTGAAATTGGAAAAATAGACATCATTTTTTAATTCGGAATATCAAATATAGCTGAGGCTGAATTTCTGGTATTTTTCTGAAAAACATTAATTTTTTTATGAATAGTGAAAACAATGAGTTTTTAGTTAAAACTGACTTTTTATTTAAATAAGAATTTAATTGATTTAAATTTATTTAGGTCCAAATAAATACATAATACTTATATAAGATCAATGAAATTCATTGGAATCATTTTATAATAATTTTAGATTTAGAAAAATTGTATTGAACTTTTCACCGTCTTTTACCCACCTCCTAGGATCTTTTGCAATTGTTCATAAAAATTAATTTTACCGCTTCTGTGACTTGAATTATGAAAATCCGAGAGACATAGTTAATATCAAGGAGTGAAATTATGTTCAATTACATAGAAATAATTTTTTCTGAATAGAAACTTTTTACTTTTAGTTACCACGGTTAAAGGTAAATAGGGTAATTCAAGGTTAATAGAATATTATAATAATACAAAATTACCTTAACACTTATCCAAACCTTATTTTATGAGTAATGGCTGACCATGGTAATCCTTGGGTCGATTTTGGGACCCCATGGAGCCACTTATGAAAGACAATGACACATTAGATTAATTAATTTAATTTAAAGACAAAATTGGCTTTAACAAAAATCCTTTAGTAATTAATTTTTATACGGGGATATATAAATTATCCTTTCAACTATAAATATTCATTGGAAATATAAAAAGATTTATTACATGTGGGTATTTTTTTATAATTTTTTGACATCAAATAAACTAAATTATTTATGACACAATAATGATGAAGTATTTACCTCATTAATAAAAGATTTAAATAAATAAGATTAAAATGATTAAAATATCTTCAAAAACCAGTCCAATTCCTATTGGATGATTTTATTTCGAATATGAGTCGTCTTATCTTCGACATTAATGCGATTTTTACCTCTTGAAACTGAAGATAAGTTTATAATAAAATAATGTTTTTACACTTTCCTAAAGAGCCCCTCCTCTCCCTTATAAAAGGAGACCACTTCTCTGAAATTACTCACACCTATAAAGACTTTTTGATCATCCAAACTCTACCCAACTAATCTCCCTACATCCCTCTACTCCCTTTATAAGCATTAAATTAGGCATAAGGAACTTCAAGAAGCCCTTTTGGTTCAAACAATTGAAGTTACCAAAATTAAATGTAATGGTTTCTCTTAAGTTGTTTTCATTTATTCTACTTCTCCAACCCCTAAACTCTTTTTAATCCTTTATTTTGTAATAACACCAGTATACTCAAAATACTAGGATTTTTTATGAGAATTATTAGAACTAAACTGACACACACCTCCATCTAATGGATGAAGAACATAATTTTCTTGTGATGGAAAACTAACGCCTCACGAAATGATGATTGTTCGATTTTCTCCTACCGCCTCTCATGGTGGCCATTATGATGGCACTGTATTTATATATGATATATATTTTGTTTATTATTTCCTTATGCTTCTTTACTTTCCAATTATATCAAGCCTTTATGGTTTCCATAGTGGGTAAATACGATGATCTCATTTGAGGAAGTGCGGACTACCGCCCCCTCAAAGTGATGCGATTCGTTAATGCCTTATGTGGAATTTATAAAGGATCGAGTTAATGATATTATATATGAAATTATAATGGAATTATAATATACCTATTCCATTAAAAAATATAAATGAATGAAGCGTTCATGCGTATGTACGGTTTACCGTCACCATGAACGGTGCATTTCATTTCTTACCTCTATATGTTATGTACTATTATAAATACATGTATATGCTGGATATATAATGAATATATATGATATATAAATCAGGATTTCCATTATGGAAGTAAGTAAATAGTGATATATGTAATAATAACATCAAGAACAACAAGTCCAAACACGTACGATAAATAATATGATTTTGCCCAAAATGTTGCTTTAACATGGGATTTACAAAAGAATGAGTAATATAAAGTTATAAGTGAACCATATATGATATAATAACAATGAATATGATTCTATAATAATTCAATGACATTATTTAAATTATTATACAGGAGGTTTTGATACATACGAAGCATATCGGACCTATGGTAAGGGATAACTTCTCTAATCTCGTTTTTATCCAAGATTGTTTATTCGTAAGTATTCCCTGGGGTTATATTTATCATCCATGTCCCTGTTAACTAAAAATGGTTTCATGTATGTTTATGAAGAATGTTTTTTAACTAATACAGCATGAAAGGATTTTTACAGTTTTATAAAGCCTTATTTTCATGAAGCTTCTTCCTAAAGATTTAATGACTTTTCTCAACAAAATATATTTATTTTAAAATAGCATGGCATTTTGTGAAAATAAAATGATTTTCAAGAAGGAAGTATATTTTCCTCAAGAATTCATTTCAAGTGCTTTATAAAAACAATTTTCCATCTAAGATAACATTATTTCATATGTGTATGTTTGAAGTATAATTTCTCTATGATTTATATTGTTTCACTTTTTCTATGATGAAATGATATCCATTTGTTTTATATGGATTATGTTATGATGGAATGATGTTTATGAAATCCAATTTATTCTTGGGGTTATGATGAATGATTTGTGATTGTTTTGTGTCACACGTAAGAATGATTTCAATATGAGATTTGTGGGACCCATATCTCCCTCCAATGAATTGGGTAAAGATTTATATCTCATGAGATAGACATGTTTGGAATGGTCAGTTAATCTGGTTCAGTAATACAGGACTGGAACGAGGATTGAACTCGATTCAGAAAGGAAATTTGTCCACAAAGATGGTCTTGGCAGCAATGCCTTGGCTCCTATGGAAATCAAATCATGTGATTAATGTTTTTCCACAGTTACATGTTTTATTCCCATTCTATTTTATCAGGATTAATGATTCTTTATGATATATGCCTTATGTACTGTCATGTTTTATGTCATTGCTCAAGATTTTGATGTTTAAACATTATGTTCATGTTTTTAAGTTCAAATGTATATGATTTGTTTTATTTTATCCATGCTTACCCTTACTAAGAATTTGAGCTCACCCTTTATATGTTTTCTTTTTCCCAGGATTTAAAGAAAGGTTTTAGGTATGAAAACAAAAGGGGAAGATCTTTATTGGAGATGTTGAAGATCTTTCACCATGATTAGAAGATTATATTCAGAGTTTACAAAGATACTAAACTATTGCGATCCTTGTGTGTCTATTAATGTTATGTAGTAAGTATTCCAAAAAAGTAAAGTAATATCCATGTACGTCAAGCTTTAGGGTCTCTACATCCATCGAAAGTTATCAATAGGGGAGAGCAGGACATTGAAGATGGGGTGACAGTTGAGGAGTTCCCCGTGGAGATAGAGGATTCACAAGAGAGGGTCCTTTTTGGGTGGTCGATTCATCTAGTGTGAGTTCAGTGACAACACGGAAACCTCTAAGAGAGAACATGGGAGCATGAGGCTCTGATGCGTGATCAGTACCCCCATTTGTTTCCCTAGATTTTTATAGATTTTAGGGACATAAATCCCAAAGGTGGGGAGGATGTAATTACCTAAAATTTCCATACATTTTTTTAAAATTTATTTGGGATTTTTACAAGTCTGAAAAAATTGACGACACGTGATTCTGAGGCCTAGAGATCCCAGAAAGATATTTTCAACTTTTTAAGGTACATTCAGTAAATGTGAGAGCAAAGATTTCTATCTTTTGATCAGTTGATCAGATTAAAAATCATAGGGAACCATTGAATTCACAACTATGGGATTATTTTAGGAGAAGCTTAACATCGATCGGCATCGCTTGGTGGAAAATGTTAATTTTTGGACTTTACAAAAAAATAACTCCATGTGTTATTTTTTTCTCTTCTCATAGTTTAGAAACATATGGTGGGACTGTAGTAAAACATCATGCCTGAATAGGATTCATTTAATGAAATGACCCTTTGGTTTCTTAACTACGACATTTTATGTATTAAAAAAATATTATTTGTGGTTCATTAATGAACCCCATTAATACAAAACAACATCGGTGGTTAATTTTCCATTATTTAAACAAACATATGGAATGGTTTTTTGTGATCGACTTGAGGAAGCTCGGAAAAAATGCCAGTGGAAACCTAATCCAATGAAGAATGAGGAATGAATGAACACTGATGAAGATCTTCAAACATAGACCCTTATTCCTCAAGCACAACATCTTCCAATGAGTTCAAGTTAGAGGTTTGTTTCTATTCTATGAGTTTTATGAATTTATCTTCTCTTGATGATGTCTGAATTATCCCCTTATTATAAAGATAATGTGGAGGGAACGAGCCTAACTTTACAAGGACCACACCCTCTGCCAATTTTGTTTCGGTTTTGTTCTTCATAGGCAACTGAGCAACATAGATAAACGGTAAAACTGATAGCCTCGAAGAGTAGGAAGAGTCTAGGGTTTCCCTTAGGTGCTGACAAGGAAGAAATTGGACCTCCAGATCTCCATAGGTGGCACACAGAAGCTCTGTCGGCACAGTGGCACTGGCGACAGGATGAAGCGGCGGCTGGCTCTCATCGGTCTCCATGGAACGGCAGTGCCTGAAGGTGCTCCTGCAGACATGGTTGGACGGACTTTGCTGGCTGCATTGATTGCGAGCGGGGCACTGCAGTGAAGTAATGTAGAGGAGGATCACGGCTTTGAGCCATGGTGGAGGGCATACCCATACCTGTGGGTCTGGCTGTTGACCGGTTTATACAGACCGATCTGGTGGAGCAAAAAAACTATGGCACCCTTAATTGGGGAGATTGATTGGAATTACTCCGTTTGGAGATCTGGACCGCACCCAACTTGCAGGCCAGAACCAGCGAGCATGACGGGCCAGTTCTGTGGCCCAGTGGGCCATGCCCAGTTGAGTATGTCGGTCTGAGCCTGTGGCCAGCAATTCAGACCGAGCCCAGTTAAATTGGGTCGAGCCAATTCAAATCGGGTCGGGCCCAACGTACAAGATGGGGTGGTCCGACATGGTCGGACCGAACTCAGACCCTTTTTATCCTAGTTTCTCTTAAAGGGTAATATCTTATAAACAAGACGTCAGTTTGACAAACCGTTTTCCACACTAAAACCCTTAAGAAGAGGTGGTCCTTTTAGGATACTCTACATGGTTTTGTAGAATGTTTCTGTATGACTGGGTTGGAATGGACTCAAATCCAACCGAGACTTAGAAACTAAAATGCCTATAACATACATACCGGGTGTCTAATTGACGCACCTTTTATTGCCTTGGAACCCTTATGAAATGGATGTTCGTTGAGATACTTTTGTGTGGTACTTCATGGTAGTTTATGTACAACCAATATCTTGATAATAGGTTTCTCGGAAACTCAAGCGCACCATGTGGGAGAATCCTATGGTTGTCTATCATGTAACATACGACCCATTGTGGATCGGCATCAGAATGGCCCTGTGTGGATCAGCAATAGCACGACCAGACTTGGACAAACCATAGAGAGACCTTTCGTGGACAAGCAACTAACGACCCTATGTGGATCGATGACTTACAACCCAGTGTGGATTGATGACTTACAATCCCTTGTGGATTGATGACTTACGACCACATACGGATCGACGACTTACGACAATATGTGTGCCAGCAGTAGCGTGACCCGATGAGGATCATCTTTAGTGAATCCTGTTGTGAATCAACACCTTACGAATATATGTGGATCAATGACTTACGACCTTGTTTGGATCTATGACATAGTGACTTCTTCATGGTTCAGTAATGGAACATCCAAATGGAATAAGATGAATTACCTTTACAACTGATCATCATTATTTCTATTCATTAAGTTACATACATGATATGAGCTGAGTCCTTTAGTTTTGATTTTTTATTGAGGTCAAGCATTTTGGTTTTTCATTTTCGAATTCTGGGAGACATTCATGGGGTCACAGAGTCCTTACTGGGTATTTTTATACTCACCCCTCTATGGGTTTAACCAGCACATTTTTGTGTCTTCGGCAGGCGACATATAACTTTGACAAATATTTTGAAGCTAGGACTAGATGGTGTGTGGAGGTGACTAGTTGACACAGAGAGTTATAGTGACAACATGTACCTACCCTTTAAGTATGATCCTTGGTGGAAAACCTCAGGGTATGTTTCAAATTTCCACACTATTTTTCTTTTAGATGGGTTTCTATTCTATCCCATTCTGCATTATTTCACACTTTTATTTTGATCATTTATACTATGTGGTTTGTTCTTATTGTGTTCCTAGTCTTTTTTTGCATGTTTAATGGTAATGCCTTCCCATTTTAGGGATATTCCTTTCCAGTGAAAGTCGCCAACCCCTATCCTATGGAAGGCGGGCCAGGTGTAGTCACAACATATGCCCCAATGGATGGGTCATGATAGAAGGTCATAGTTTTATTCTCTTTGACCCATAGATAAAGATCGTACTTTAGGTACTTCTTAAAAATACTGTAATGATGTTTAATATTGTGAGCGACATCTAGATTATATTAATTAAATATTGGTGTCGAATCATTAAAATCTTGTTCTTTTGGAGGTAGGTTTAATTTCTCCTTTAATATCCCTAAGGATATGGGGAAATGCTTCACTCAAATTTATAGTATTCTTTATCTTCCTAATTTTCTTATGATTAGGGGTAATGAACCTATCTAGGTTGACCATTGGTTTCATGAATTTTTGAATGCTTTAGTGGAATAAATACACTTCATCCTAACATGATTTTTAATGTAAATCTTGATTGGTTTTGTATGATTCACTAGTGGAATCCATGTCCCCCACAAGGGTGACGGAATCAGGGATGGTTTCCTGTGTGATGTGAAAAACATCCACAAAACTGAAAGGTGTTTAGTCCTTACTATTTGAATTTCATATTTTATAATCTGGTCATTGAAGACATCTTTATTATTATCCTCATCAATCCAACAATCATCTTCATTTATTCCTCTAAGTAAATCAGGGAATTCAGAAGGTCTAGTAGTGATTATAAGTATATCATCTCATTATTTTTTGTCCATATTTTTTACTTTATAAATACTTATCAATATACATGCCTAAATTTATAGAACCTTATTACCACAATCCTTTTAATATTGTTTATGATTTAGGAAAAAACTAAAATAATATGGACTTTTTCACATGCCACATCATTAAACAATCATGAATTTCCATCATAGATGCAAATCCAGGATGGTATTACATCAGAGATGAAATCCTCTACACAAACCTATTCATTCAAGGTAATTGAATGATTTCTCTTTGTAATGTATAGATTTAATGAATTTCCAATAAGGTTAGAAATTGAAAACAATATAGTTTTTTTGAACAAGGGAAGTGGAATCACAAGGAAACTAAGTTAGACAGGAAAAATACAAGATTTTCTGTAAAGATTATAATCCAAAGTCCATTTTAAAACATTCATAGAAGATCCCCCAAAACCAAACAAAATCTCTCCAAATGTCTATAATACTCATTTTACGTTTTTTTACACCTCTTTTATTGGGTTTCATGGTTGGATTGATATATCATTTGACAATGACATCTGTGAACGATAGAGGATTTTTATTTTAGTTTCATGGTTGATTGCATTTGGATTGTATCTAGGGAATTCCCTACTCCATGCTATTTCTCCATCTCAATTACTTGTTAATGAATTTATTGATATTTAGGGAACACTTTTCAATATTATAAAATAAAAATCATGAGGAAACGTAGAACATTGAAGGCTATATATGGAATTCCAGCCTATTGTTAGACAAGGTCACTTGAGGTTTGGGTTAAACATCTATCTCTAATCATTATAAAAAAGTAAAAATACCAAATATTATTTAGTAATTATATGTCATTAAATTATTATGAAAAAATTAAAAAATGATTCATGAAAAGTAATGGGATAAAATAAATTAATGAACCATCATAGTATATTCCATAAAAGTGGGTTTCTACTAGAATTACATATTTTATCTTAGATAATCATATAGGTTAAAGTAAATTGAACCTTTTGGACATTAATTTAAAAACCTGATTCATGAAGAAATATTGTACTAAAAAATATAGAACATAAATGATAAAAATAGTGTGTGGATGTAAAATACATTATACTTCTATAAAATCCTTAAAGAAGAACTATTTTCAAACAAATGTAATGAAGAAATAAATATCACCCTGATTATTTTTAAAAATTATATTAAATTAAACATGTATTGATAACTTTGAAATTAAAAAATATATAAATATTAAATCATATTCAAAATAGTAGTAATCCAATATTATGTGGGTTTTGAAATTTTAAAATAGATTATTATTTTATAACATTTTCCATTATATATAAAATTTTAATTATAAACCATCAAAACCCTACATTGAAATTAATTAAATAGAATGATAGTTTTGTTTTAAAATTAAAAATTCAATATTAGATTTCATAAAACTAATGAATGAAATGATAAAATTAAAAATCAATAAAATTTTTGTTTAAATCTAAATGAATTTATATTAGAAAATTCTATTATAAAGAAACTTTTTTATAAGAAAATTTGAAACCAATAATTTAGATAATTTATTTTTCCCTCGTACACTCCTTCGTTTAGAACCTTATCACACTTTCTTTTAGGATAAATAATAATCCTAACTCTCCTTTATCAAAAAATCTCTCTCAGAATCTTGTGAAAATACACTAAAATTTTGTTTTCTGAAGTTTACTTATTAAGTAAACCCCACAAGAAATTGGTCCTTATATATTTTTTCATCCCTAACAATTTGATATTAATTTTTTATTGGGTGTAGTTACTTATATACTGGAACTATTCTATCTGCTATTACAATAAGCCAAAACGTTTGAATAAACTTTTATTTCTTGAAAATACATGATATACTACGACACATTAATTAATACTATAAAATTATAAATTGAAATAAAATGATTAGTTTTTGACCATTATACGATCGGTGGTCAATTATGACCAAAGATAAATATGATCACTAGAAAAAATAATAATTGCAATGATGAAATTATTATTTATAAATAGAAATGAAATTAGAAAAATTATTTCAGAAATAAGAGTTGATAAACTATACTAGTAGAATTGTTCTACATGAAGCCCATTTGTCAAAGCCTGAGAAGGAGGTAGTGTCACTAGGCTTTTCTCTGGAAAGATCCCAATAAAAGCTTCAACATGTTAAGGTTGAATAAAATCACCAACAGGAGAAGTTCATGTTGGTGGAAATCACCACTCAGGCGATGTTATCAGAGCCTCCCCAAGAGTTAATCACCATCACACACCATACCCATAGGTCATATGTGGGTGTTATAAGTGGTTATATAACAAGTTATTAGTTACTTATTGTTAAACACATTTTTATAAATAAATGTTGTAGTCCGTCATTTATGTTCATTGAATAACCTTTCTTAAAAATATAATTATTTTCATAAATTGATTTCTTTGGTAAAAATGGTACATTTTAAAAATATATAATTTTATATATTAAAATAAGGTTTTATTAGAAATTATATTATAATCAAATTATGATTTCTAGTTAAAATGATGATTATATCCATTCCTTATTGTTTTATCTCTATAAATAATATTTTAGTAAAATATTATTATTAAAAAAAATTTAAATACAAATTATCATATAATTTTTATGAATTCAATAGTAAATTTTATTATGGTTTTAAAACTATTTTATCCAAAACCCATCAATTTTTAATAAATAACAGTTTTTATTTTAAAATAAAAACGAAATATATTTATAAAATTATTTATATAAAATTAATAATTTTTTTAAATCATGATGTTGAAATTATCCAACGGTGTAATTTTCATAATTTTCTAAGATAGCCAAATTTTTGGTTGAAAATTAAATACCATATAAATATTTTTTTCTTTTTTATAAAATCATAATGATCAAATAGTGATGTAATAAATATGATAAAAAGAATATTTGGAAAAATATATGTTTTAAATTTTAAATATTCTAATTTTGATTTTAATTTATTTATTTTATAAATCATTAATGAATCCTACAAAACATGTAATATATTTATAGATTTTAATATCATTTCATTGATAGTGTGTATCACATCCACATAAACAAGTGAAATATTTTAATATCTTCTACCATTATCCTTAAAAAATAATTTATACCAATCATCCTTTCTAGAAACTATTGGAAAACCCATAGGTTGTTTTGTGGTTTGGAATATTTTAGTTTGTAGTGTCCAAAACCAAAATAATAAAGAATTACCCAACCCCTACTATATAAAACACACATGCTACCATTTCTCTTCATTAAAGCACTTTAAAGCTCGTCCAAACCATTCTATATACTCCCTAGTGACCTCCCAAGGCTCCCCCAATCTCCCAAGAATCCTCTCTTAGTCATTTAGAATCACACATCCATGTAAGAGATTCTCACCTTCCTCTCCATCATTCATTTCAAGAACCATGTTTGAAATTTGAATTCTTTAATTCAATTGGATATATTTTAATCATTTTATAATTATTACATACTATCCATTTAATGAGATTTCAATGAGTTGTCATTTATCCTCCCACATTGGGACCCTTTTTTAAGCCATTACGATGACGAAATTCCGTAAGGGATTTCTCTTTTCTATTTTATATTGAAGCACCTGTTTTAAATTATTCTTCAAAAATAACATTTGTATGTATTGGGTTATGATGTTACATTATTAAAAATATCATTTTATGTATATGTTCTTAAATATTCGTTTCAATCTCATCCAAATCCCTTATTATCCTTTAAGAACCCCCGTTACTATATCTATATTCCGTATGGGTTCCTTCCTTTCTTAAATTTTTCATGTTTTATTATATTGTTAAATCAATTTATTTTCAAGTAAAAAATAAATGGATTGTTTATAAACTCCCCCATACTTAACTTACTATGTTTGGATGATGATATACCCCTTTCGCTCTCATTAATCCCCCATGTGTACACTCGTTACCATGAAAAATGTCTGAAAGAGATTTTTCACTTCCCATTTCCATTCAAAAATTACTTTTTATATTATACATCTAAATTACATTTCATATGTAGGGATATTGTGTTCCATTATTCCTTTACTATCAATTTCATGTATTAATTATGACATACCGCTTTCACTCTCATCAACCAATTTTAAAAATTTCTATGTGATTCTGTTTTGTTGTTGAAATTGCAACACGGTTTTCCATTCCAAAATTATCATTTAGTGAAAGACATACCCATTTCCCTATCAAGGGTATTCACCATTATACTCACGTACATATAGATTGGTTACATATATGTTTTTTTTACACATTATTTATTTGTGGAATACATTTTTAAGTTTAATTAATCCATGTTTTATGACTTATATAAAAAACTAATACATGAAAATGAATTGATTATGAAGGGTACACAAAAATAGTTCTCCAATGAATTGGGTATTGAATTGTGTCATGATACACCTTGTGAAAATAGGTTTCACTCATTATAAATCATGTTCAGTGAGGTATTACTCATGCTAATTCATGTGCAAAGATGGTTGACTCTTGCTAATCCATTTTCAATGAGCCTTGGCTCATGCTAATATCATGTTTTAGGTTATTTCCACATTTCCATGTTATGAATATCATTCTATATTATGACTTTAGGTTTATGTTTACTTTTTGATCAATTTATACTCCAATTAACTAACATGTATTGTATTATTCATGTTATACCATGTTTATTCCATTACTGGTCTTTTTATATCACCCTTGTCATATATATGACCTTGGGTAATCCCATGAAATGCTAAGTACGAAGGTATGTTGTGGACATGTAAAATATGTTTTGAATAAAAATGTGTATTTAATGTTTTATGTTGTTATTTAATGTTCATAATCCTCTAATACAAAATAACACTCGATCTTATGTGTTTTATTTGTTGGAATTTTATTTAATAAATCGTGCTTAAATGTGAAATAATGTACAGAGATGTTATAGTTTGCATCAGATGATAGGTGTAGTTATTTTTGTATTTAGGATAATAAAACTATAGAGAATGTATTAGGGAAATTCATCCATATATAGTTACGAACAGGTAGAGGTGGCTCTGGAACAAATGTATCTAGGGGTAAAAACCAAAAACACCACATTGAGCGAGACTCAAATGGTAACTAGTGAATGAAATTGGGACATGCTGCACTCATGGATTGACACTACTAGGGGATATTCTTTGGTAAATTCATAGACACATTACAACAAATTATTATAGTAACAAAGTGAAAAAATCCCATTGGAATATATTCTATGAAGTAGATTGTCGATAACCTGGATTAAAACATAGGATATCACAAGTTACAATATAATATTCATATAAAAGTCTATACTTCTATGTTCAATGTCATATTTTTACATTTTTATTATCTATTTATTCAACCCCCCATATTGTTTTTTATTTTTCTTATTAAAAATATGGAAGGAGGAAGATCAAGAACAACACTTCTCTCTCTTCCGGAAGAACTACTTTGAATAGTTTACAAATATCCAAATTACATGAAAACAACTTTATGAGGAATCGAATACCTTTATCATTTAATTATTTTTTCAAGGATTAAGTATTATATATTGTAGTATCATTAACCCTAAACATTTTTACCATGTTATGTGTGGAAAGTAACAAAAGGGTCTTTTCAAATTCATCTCCTTATATAAAAATTATCAACAACTAAATTATTTTATAGATTATGAAAAAGAGAGAGACCTTCTAGAAACCTATATGTATCAAATTATAGATTTTTACATTTGGGTAAATACCAAAACTGATATATAAAATCCATATTTTGAAATATTTTAAGATGTATCTGGAAGACATTTTAATAAAAAAAAGGTTCATGAAGATATTTCAAAATTTTAAATATGAAATAGATTTTTAATTACTTATTGGATCTTCTATAATTATAATCTAAGATGCTTGTGGTGTTTTTTGGTAAATAAAGTAAATGATTTTTAAAATATCATGATATAAAATTGTGAGACATGAACCCTGTCTACTTAAAGGAAATGAAAATAGGAAGGGATGAATACGTGGTTGAAGAGGTAAAGGAAAAGTACCCTAACCTAATATTTTAATATGTAAAATTTAATTTATTGGATGAAATTTCTTAAGGGGAAATAATGTAATGACCCAAACTTTTGAATAATATTTTGTTTCAAAAAAAATTATGTTTTACTATATAACATTAATTAAACTATATAAGTATAAATTGAAATATAATTATCAGTGCATGACCATTATATGACCATTGAAAAATTATGACAAAAGATAAACCTGACTATTGGAAACAATAATATTTTTAACGATATGATTTTTTTAGAAATAGAAATGAAAATGGAATAATTAATTCAAAAAGAAGATTTGATGTCCTCTACTAGAAAAATTGTTCCACACAAAACCCATTAGTTAGTGCTTAGGATGGAGGTAGAGTCACTAGGATTTGTTCTGGACTAAGTCCAAGCCCTGCTTCAACATTTTATGCTAGAACTAAATCTCATACCGGAGAAGTTCAAGTTGTTGGAAATCACCACATGAATGATTTTTTCATAGTCGCGCCAAGAGTATATCACCATCACACACCTTACACATAAGTCATATAAAAATTTCATATGGGGTTATATAACAAGGTAGTAGTTACTTATTGTGTAACCCCATTTTATAAATAAAATTCATATTCAAACAATACAATTTTTATAATAGTCTTTCTAAAAAAATATGATGAATATGATAATTTATTTTTTCAAGAAAAAATTGTACTTTATAGAAATATATGAATTATTATATTTAACTAAGTTTTTATTTATATTTTTATAGTAATTTAATATTCCCTATTAATTATAATTATGATTATATATATTCCTTATTATTTTTTCTCTATAAATTTTCAAGTAATCTGTTTGAAAAGAATAATAATTTTACACGATAAAAGAGAAATTTTATTTTTGATTTCAACTAAATAATTAATTTTGATGAATAAATGAATTATTGGTTTAAAAATATTTTTATTAAATATTTTTATTAAATATTTTTTTAATATAAATGATAATAAATTTTTTTATGAAGTCAAAAGTTTCATTTATTATGTTTTAAAAACTATTTTTTTTAAATCAATCATTTTTAAATAAATTATTGTTTTTATTTTAAAAGTTAAAATTCACATACATAGAAAATTATTTACATAAAATGAATCTTTTTCTTTTGGAATCATAATGTTGAAATTATCCAACCGTGAATTTTTCATAATTTTTTGAGACAGTCAAATTTTTGGTGAATATTAAATAACATATAAATGTATACTGTGTTTGATGACATCGTAATGATCCAATAGTGTTTTAATATCTACTATAAAATGTATATTTATCCAAATATATGTTTTTAATTTAAAATAAGGTAAATTTATGTATATTTTATTTGTTTTATAAAGCCTTATAGAATCCTCCAAAACATATAATATATTTTATGATTTCAAAATAATTTTCTTGAAAGTGTGATTCACCTCTCCAAAATAAAGGGAAATATTTTAATATTTTTCGCCCCTAGACTTATAAAAAAATGTATACCACTCCATTTTTTGAGAAACCATCATAAAAACCATGGGATTGTTTGTTGTTTTAAATATTTTAGTGTGTAGTGTCAAAAACTAAAATAATAAAGAATTCATCGACCTTTCCTATATAAACACACAAAAACTCCTATTTTTCATCACTCAAGCTTGTTTAAGAACATGCACACTCATCTATCTACTCTCGATATACCTCTAAAGGTTCCCCATGTGTCCTAATAAGCCTCGCCTATGCCTTTGAGAACTCACATCCAAGTAAGGGATTCTCAACTTCCTCTCCATCTTTCTATTCAAGAACCATGAGAGAAACTTTTCTTTTTAAATTCAATTTTTTATATTATCATACTTTTATACTAAATTACCTTATTGTCTATTTTATTTTATTTCAATATGGTATCATTTATACTCCCCTTTGGGACCCTTTCCTCAGCTGTTACTATGCTGAAATTCCGTAAAGGATCTCTCTCTTCTCTTTTCCATTCAAGAACCACATTTATATAATGCTACCTAATTACATATTTATATTTTAAGATACGATCTTACATTATCCTCCTACTATAATATTTTTTATAGATGATGATATCTATATTTTAGTCTCATGAAGTCCCCCTATGATCCTTCAAATTCACCCAATACTATGTAGAAATTCTAAAAGGGTTCTTTCCATTCTCAATTTTTGTTGATGTTTTCATATATTGTTACATAATTTTATTTTAAATTACATATGATAAAGTATGTTTTTTAACATCCCCCATACTTCCCTTATTGTTTTTTAATGATTATAGGCCAATTACTCTCTCATTAATCCATCTCATGTGCACCTGTTACCATGAAAAAAATCCAAAATGTATTTTTCTCTTCTCAATTCCATAAAAGAATTTATTTTATATTATGAATCTAAATTCCATTTCAAATGTTGGGGATTTATGTTCCATAATACCCATACTTTCAGTTTATTTAATAAATTATGAGATACCCATTTTCCTTTCATTAACCATTTTTTTTAATTTCTATTCGACATCGTTATGTTATCGAAATTATGCAAAAACATTACATGAAAAAAATAATTGTGTAGTGAATATCATACCCATTTCTCAATCAAGGGTATTAAACTCTATGATCAGGTTCTTATTGATTAGGGACAAACATGTTTTTATTCCACATTAATTATTCATGTAATATATTATGATTTTTAATGAATCCATTTTGTATGATCTATGTGTTATATATAAAAATGAAATGATTATGAAGGGTGTACCCTGATAGCACTCCAATTCATTGGGTAATGTTTAGTATCATGATATGCCATCTGAAATGAGGGTTTACTCATTATAATTCATGTTCAATAAGGTTTTATTCATGATAATTAATATACAATTAGGGTTTTACTAATGTTAACCCATGTGCAATGAAACTTTGGTCAGGCTAATATCATGTTGTATGTTGTTTCCACATTTCTAGGTGATGAATATCATTCTGTATCATTCCATTATGTTCATTTTTCATTTACGCTTTATTGATTTTCCTAAAGAAAAACATATATTTTATTACTCATGTTATTATATTATTTTTCCCTTATCGGGGTTTTTATATAATCCTTTTTCTTATGTATATCCTTAGGTAATCCCATGAAATACTAATAATTATGTAATGTTGTGGTCATGTAAATGAAGTTTTCAATAAAAAATATTATTTCATGTTTTATGTTGTTATGTAATACTGAATCCACAATGACATTATACCTCTCGGTATTCCATGTTGTATGAAGTGAAATTTTATTTAATAAATCATGTTAAAATTTCAAATAAAAGTACGGTTGTTATAGTTACATCTATATTTCCACCATGGAATAACTATAACATTGAAAATAATTTACCACTAATATTTTCATTTGATTCCTTCTATATAGTTGTTAAAAATATTCACTACGTGCAAGAATATATATATACTATAATTGATGTCCATGAAATATTTATATCTTGGAGGAAGAAGGAAACATTCCCCTAGACCACTTTGTAGGTACCATTACATGTAATTTTAAATACTACCAAAGGAAAATAGAATGATGATGAATAACAGAATTGTTGTTTCATTCATGCATTTCATAACTCCATGGGTATAACACTGCCTATATATATATTCACATAATCATATAAATATATAATGTCGTCAATAATCTCATTTTAGTATGTGGGGATAAAAATGAGAAGGCATATAAGCCATTATAAAGGCTCTCCAAGCATTTTTTATCCCTACCCACATCATAAAAAATGAATATGTGGTACTTTAATAGGAATATATATATATATATTGTTTCTTTGTGACTTCAGGGTCCTTATTAATATATAATAGAATGGTTATGTTTACTATAATTCCTTAAGAATTCCTCCCCATATACGAGAGGATACCAACTAGCTATGAGGATTTATGGTGGTGTGGTGGGGAGACTACACCCTCAATATCTATGTGAAATACATCAGTAATATTAAAAAATTATAAATATTAAGTAAATGGATATAGTAATTACACAAAATAAAATATAAAAATAATAATAAACTAGACTTAAAGCATCAATTGTTTAGGTATAGGTGATAATGCGAGGATATGTTACTAAATATGAGTAGGAAGACACGGTAATAGGCATATAAACAATACAAATATAAAAAAGAAATAGAATACCGAGATATAAAATATTATTTTGAATCCTAATCAGTGTCTCATTCCCCTACACCATACCCTAAAACTGATCAAGAATTAATAGTTGTGAGCTTCTCTCTCTCCATACCAAAATCCATTAAATCTCTCCAAGTAGCAAACAACATCCCAAACATTGTAGGAGTGAATCTCTATAGGCCACCACCAATAGAGTCTAATGAAAAATCATTTTTGGGAAATAAGATGAAATATAGTATATTTATATTCAATTTATAGTGGTAAATAATGAAAAAACTAGTCAATCTCAGGATCCTCATGGGATGCCATGTTGAACCCACCAACTTCAACGAAATCCAGATATCTCAAATAATATGATCATTTTGTTTATCTAGGTAACATAAAAACATATCCACTTAATTGAATTATTAGAATCATAAGGGTTCTATGAGATAACCATGAAATTATAATGTTGATCCTACTCATAGTGATCCCTTAAGATGTTAGGATTTTGGGATATGAGTGTAATCAAAGGGACAATCCCGCTGCATTCTACCCAAACAGTTTAAAACCAATCCCATGGAGAAAGTCCAAGGTAATATCAAGATATAATTGATTTCAATCCATTGAGTTAATATAAGGTGGGTTGTGTCTCCATACTTGAAACTAAACTATAGGATATCATCCAAATAATTCAAATTTTTTAGATTTTTATGTGAGTCATTGGGGTATATCCATAGAGTTAATGATCTAATACATTGACTAAATATAAGTGTTGTACTCTACTTGGAATTCAAATAAATGAATCACGTGGAATATTTTTAGTTATCACAATGTATTCAAGGTCAGGAAGACAAGTCCCACTCATTTCAGGAGACACCTATAAAAGTTTTATCAAGGTCTATTATAGTAGTGTAGAATAAGATATAATTGATCTATGGTCTATGTGTCAATTTCATATAAAAATTCAATTAATTCCACTCAGGTATTCTATAATCATTAATTAACCAAACATTGTTAAAGATCCTTTTGGTTATAAATAAATGTTAAGGAAATTTATTCCAAAACGTGATATGGAGTGGTTTGGGTTACATTTTTCATACATCAATGGTGCCAAAGGGCCTCATAGAACTTCTAAGTCAATGTCATTGAAATTAATTAAAGGATTTACACTTTTTCAGTTAAATAACGACACATCCAATATATAGAAAAATAAAAAAAGTTAAAAACATAGATATTTTTTGTAATAAGTTATGAACTTCCTACCTAAGCCCTATAAAAGACTCATTATCTATTATCAATATAATAGTTGGGATGGAATAACTAAAATTAGAAAATGAGAAAAAATCCCATAAAATATGTTATATTATATCACATATAGATAACATAAATAATGATGAATAAAACTACAGGAATAAGGTTAGGGAGTGTTATTGTTAAAAATAGATTTCGAAGATAGGAAAATATGAAGGAAATCACTGTGGGATTAGAGTAATCCACCAAGAACTTAATGAGGGGAAGATGAGAGCTACATGATTTGATTCTATGAAAATTAAGGTGATGAAGATGGTGTTTTATATTTAAATGAAGTGAGGGAAAATTCAATTTCCATTCTTTTTAATATGGCACACAGTTTGGCCACATAGTTTACCAAACTTCACACAAACTATGTGAACCTAATATCTAGGTGTGCCACACCTCACACAATTTTGATTCTTGAATATAAATAATCATACGCAAACCATACATGGTTATCCTATAATTATTTATTACTATTTAATTGTTTACGTGTCCCATTTTCACAATAAAACTATCCATAATCCCCCTTTTGGGATCTATAACTGAGGTGAACTGTTGTCCAAACCATGTTCTAAATATGCTCCTCACCCTTGTCCTCCAAAAACATTATCTTTAGGCCTTGAGCCCTTACAAAGGTTTTTATATCCTATTACAGTCTATTAGTAACATCACTCTAAAAAACGAGTGGTTAGAATAAAATTAAAAATGAACTATACCACAATGTAAAATTAGAATCTTTATATATATACCATCAATAATGTTTTTTGTATTGGGAGAAGAAGTCATATTAAGTTATACCAATGGCATAGTGGGATTTTACTAACATTGTAAATTCATTAAACACTCAAAACACCTATTGTATATTCTTATATATAATTTTATTCATATCATCGATTACCAAAATACCATGGGGACAAGAGATCTCCCTTTACATGAAAAACATTCAAGATTCAATGAGGTGGAAGATAACCTTACTAGAACATGAAAATATATATAGAGAATCTTTGGAATTAATCATGGTATTCTAAAATGAGAGATTATGTGTATGCATCAGTGTCATTAAAAATTGTAATTTGGGGATGTGAATGGAAAATGATGGTGGTGGTGGCCCATAGTTTTAATTTGAATGATTTTACATTCTCATTTTTAAACGAGATGTACAGTGCCTATTTGAATATAGTTTCACATTGATCTTCAGATCTTCTATGAAATTGTTTATTAGAATGGACACTTAATCCACCATTCTAGATCCAAGGATTTGGGATCTTCTTTTGGATATATCCCCAGACATAAAATCACAGTGGTGCACCCACATGCATTCACCTGTACATATTTATGATCTTTTATTTTCATATGTGATCCCTATTCCCACTATGCGCTAGCCAATTATTGGATATTAATCTGTTCAACTATGTCTTTCCAAGTTGGTCTTCAAATCCCCAAAAGTTTTTTTCTATATACTTATTATTTTAATATTATTTATCAATTATTAAATAGAATTAAATATCCTATTACATAATTATAAATTCAGATATTAAAATTCAATTATCAATAAATTATTAATCTTTTAAAATTATAATTATAAATCTATAATAATTATAATTACTAAACTACTTATTATTTTATATAAATATTAACTATTAATTTAAATATTACGAGTTAATAATGTATTTATAATTTTTTAAATTAGAATATAATTATATAATATTAATTCAATAAACATATTTACACATCATATTTTCAAAAAATTTATAATGATTCTTTTATTTATTCATTAATGAATATATATAAAATATTTATATGAATCAGATATATTTCATTATGACATAATTTATAATTTATTATATCATTATTGAAAACACTACAATAATCTTTATATTATTATTATTTAAATTAATTTTTCATAATTATTCCCTTTCAATTAATATAACTCTCTTATAACCTTAAATTATTAAATTATATTTAGATTTATATCCAATCTATGTTTAATATATTATTTATATACAAAGACATCATATTTAGATGTCACTTATTGAATTATATGTATTTTTAAAGTTAATATTTATAAAAAAAATTATTTTATTCTTAAATTATACAATCACTATGTATTAACCTAAGATAATCACACTTCTCTTATTTTTATTAACAACATCAAATGTGGATAAAGTATAAATTTATAACATTACCTTATTAAATATCATTTTATATCGAATAAAAATTATACTAAAATCTATATCCATTAACATTTTCCCCTTATGTAAATTTTGATCATTCCATTGTGTTTTATATTTTTTTTCTATTTAAAACATATAAGTGTATTCTTAAAATATATGGGATATATTGGTAGAAAATTATATTTTTTTCTATCATGGTAAATAACTAAACCATTTTTGTTTTTTACCTAAAAATATATCAATATTTTTAATTTTTCACATCATTTTTCACTAGATATAATTCCTTAGTTACAAAATCTATGTGTTTATAGAAACATACCCTTTGTAGGAACATTATCGTGATCCTATTCTCAACCACATAAAAACAAAGTAGATGACATAAAAATTCACAATATATTAAAATTAAAAATTAAAAATATGACTCATATCATTTGAAATATCATTTCAATACCATATACATTGAACCTTGTAAAATCAAATAAAAACATCTCAATATAATATATAATATTATTTTAGATTGTGGTTTTATTCTAAAATATAATGTGTCCAATATAAAATGAATTGTTTTTTTATTCATATCCTAAGAAGATAATTTCTAACTCCAAAATAATTCTTAAATTATGAAATCATAATCTCAAATTTTATCTAAAACCTACTAAAATACCAACTATAATACCCAAAATATTCCCTCCTCAATTGCATTCTAAATCTAGACACTATTTTTCTCTTTTATTTTCCCTTTATTCATTTTAAAAAGGATCAATTACTAAAATAAGTGACCAAAATAAATCCATATATATAATTTAATTTCCCAAAAAAAATTGACTCAGTTCCTTACCAAGATCTTATTATTTGTATTGTTATATAGTATTTGGATTTTCTATTACAAATTCAAAACTAATGATAATACATTAAATTAAAAAATTTCGTTAATTTATATAGCACATTCACCCAACATAATCAGGTATTCATAATACCTCACCCCCATCACTAATCCATGTGGAAATCATTTTTTGGAAACATAGTTTGAGAAAAAAATGGCAATGAATGTTATTTTAAATAAAATAATTTTTACAAGAATTGAAAACTCCATGAAAACATATTTATAAAAATATAACAAATATAATTTAATAAAACATTTGGTTAATCATAAAAACTCACCATTTCAATAAAATTCTAAATGGCTTTATATAAAATCAAAATTTGAAATTTTATTGGGAATATTTTATTAAAAAAAGCATTGGAATAAATCATTTTTATTTTTTAAAATCAATAAATATATATTTTACTATTTTGAAAAAATTTATAACTATTTGATATAAATCAATCTATTTATTTCAATGAAAAACACTCAATGTTATAGAAAACAAAATCTATGAGGTTTCATAGAACATTGAAGGTTATATAGATTCTACCTATTAGTTTTATGGAAAGGACCATTGATATCTGGTCTCACTCCTCATTCTTGGTCATGTATAACAAATAAAAGAACAAAATTATAATAAAACATTTTAGAGTATTATAGAAAAATTTATAAATAAACCTAATTAATAAAAAGAAAAGAGATAATATTAGGACAAAGTTTTTTATTTCAAATTACATAAGTGTTTTTTCTTGAGTTATACATTTCTAATGTAATACTGACTTGGATATGAAGCAATGGATATTTATGGAAATAGATTTTTATACTGGTTCATGAAGAGATTTGAACTTCAAAACAAATATCGAATATGATGTGAAATATTGTTTATGACCATAAATTTTTTTTAACTTCCATATAGGGAAAATGTTTTTATATTAATATAGTTATTTAATATAAATTAAAATGATATATTAAAAAAATATAGAATATTTTATACATGAATTGATAATTTTTAAATTAAAATAGTTAAATTTGAACTCAAAAATTTAAAACCAGTAATAAGATTAAATGTAATTTTTTGTAAATATAAAATAGATTTCATATAAAATAAATATTCAATTGTATATAATTATTTATTCTTAAACAATTCAATACAAACATTGATATTGAATATGATATTTGAGAGTTTTGGGCGTAAATTTAATATTGTGTGTTAATTTTTAAAAATATTATTCATTACATAGGAAATAATAATGTTTACAAAACTTAAAACCATATCTCAAATAAGAATTAGTTATGATAAAATTAATCTCAAACAAAGATGGGGTTTTCTAATAAAATTTTTAAATAACAATTTAAAATAAATTATCTTCCCCTTTTTTGTTCTTACAAACCAAACTATGTCTTATATCTATTGAGGATAAAACCTAAATATACCTCTTCGTCATCGGTGTTATTATATCTACACCTTGGAAAAATACACTAACTAGCAATTTATTTGGTGAATGGGGAATAACAAGGAACACCTAGTAGATTTAGGTCCTTTTATAAGAAATATTAACTAAAAATTCAATTAAAATTATTTGTTTTTGAAGGTGCCTATATATCCCAACCATTATTTCTATTACTGATATGTGTGCAATGGTAACTATACATAAAATAATAAATAATTTACCATTACTAGTGTCACTGAATTCAATGGACATAAAAGATATATATCTTCACATTGTGAAATGAAATATAAAAAACTACACACCAATCGGTGGTCATGGAATATTTATTACTGATGTTCGTGGGGAGGAAACATTAAATGATATAAATTATATCCTTTATCTATAATATTAATTCTAGAATACCCATATCATATCCTTATAGGTACTTAGGGGTAAAATTACAAAAAAACATAGAAATTCAACACACACAACCAGAAAGGGACGGTCACAGCCCTCCTATGGAATAACCCACCCATTTTTGATGGCCCAACGACCCTATTGAAATGAGGTCAATTAAAAACACTCTAGACTTGTTGCACAACACCTGATGATATTTTTTCATGAATATAGCCATTGTGGACTTTGCTTTACCTCATGAGGAGTTATCTCGCCGCCATGACCCTAACATCCACTCACGCTATAACTACATTTATGCTATTGATAAGAAACACATGCCTAGGTTGCATCATGCCAACTGATAACTAGGTAGTTCATTTGTGAAACAAATATATACACAATCACACACACACACACACACACATATATATATATATTCCCAAGTGTGTCTTTTCATACCATCATTCATTCTGGAATCACTATAATACTTAGTTATATCTATGTATACTTATTTTTATATATATCATCAACAACCAAATCAACATAGGGATAAACAGACTCCCCTTTTATGCAAATTCCTAAGATAATCTAATGGAGTTGATTTCCTAGTTACATTGTTGTAAAAAAACTAAGCATATTGTAAATTCATGGTGCGGTTCCTCGATGAGATATTATGTGTATCAACTAGTTGCATTAATAAAATTTAAAATGATGGTGAAAAGGTAGAATATAACCATATAGATGCATAGTCTTATTTTTAAATGAGGATCCACATGTTCTTTAAAATGTGATGTATAATGCATGCTTCAAAGGAGTCACACCTCAATCTTTTAGGTATAATGGATCATCATCATAAGCATGTTTGAACTTCAAACACCACCCGAATTCCATGCCTCTAGAAACAAGATCTCAGATGCAACCTAAAAATGTCATGCCTATACTAGTGTGAACACATGCTCCATTTCACTCTATGATTGTCCTACATGCACCCTTTTTCTGTTATGTTCCTTTGTAGGTGCTGGATCACACCCTATTCTCACATGTCTTCTCATGATTCTTTCTTGATCCCCCTACACAAATTTCTTTTAATAAATGTTTTTAAATATATGTGTGGACTATAATTTCAAAATTATAATTTTATTACCTAATTATAAATTCAAATAATAATAAACTATTTAATAGAAACTACTAATATATAATAATTAAAATTACCAATAAAATTGTGATTTTATCTTAATATTTAATATGAATTTACAAATGATTAATCTTCTATCTATTTATAAATTTATAAATTAGATCATTATTTTATTATATTATTTCAATATCCTTTCCATATATAATATTTTTAGAGGTTTTGAAATTTTTTATTCTTCCATTATGGAAAAAGTATAGCAAATTTATTTGTAAAAACTATATTTATTTATATAAAATGTTTTGTTTCCTAAATTATTATTTCCAGTAATATAATATTCATTATATTATCAGAATTTATATTTACCATTAAATATATTAATTTTTAATAAATATAATTGTCTTATATGTGTAAAAAAATTTTAAAATGAGAATTAAATTTCTAATAGATTATATATGTTATTTTAATATATTAAATTCCAATTTATATTTCTTAACATATTATATATATATATCCAGTTAATATTTTATAAATAATAGTTATTCTATTATTAAATTATATTATTATTTATATAATATAACCATACTTATTTTTATTTTATTAATAAAATAAAATGTGGATAATTTATTAACTTCATAATAAGAGAATATGAAATTTTATTTATATCTAATATAAATGATTATAAAGTATCATTTCATTATAGAAAATGTCATCGAATGTCAATGTGATCTTCGTTAAACTAGAAAAATAATGAGAAGTGAGAATCAAATTGCTCTAATCTCTCAAATTGAGCAACAATATGTGACTAAAGTTATCAATCTTGATGAATGGATTGGATTTAGAAATTTGGCAGTGTAATAAATAGATAAGAATTAAACATGGGTTATATTTCCCAGTCTAAATGAATAAATTATTATTGGGACCATGTTAATGTTCAAAATTAAATTAAATCACAATGGATAAGTCACAATGAACAATTAAAGACTAATTTTTTTATGATACTATCAAGTTGAAGGGGTTATTTTTGATGAAAACATTCCCCGCATTTCATGATTATATTCTATAACAATGTTACCTGTAATATTTTCCAATATAAACTGTATAATTTCAACAATGGATTTCAAATAATGTTTTTGAATGGTGAGATATGAGAAGAATAATCTGTTATGAAACATGAAGTTTTTTCTAAAATATGATGTTATTCTTGTGACAAAGTTGAATAATCCCTTATATAGATTAAAGAAGTCCCTCATATCATATTATTTAACACTAGAAAATAACTTCATATATCTATTCTAGAATAATAGATATATATTTTGGGATTAAAATTATTACACTAAAAGGATTTAATTTTTCATTACAAAATAAATATTGCAGTGGAATTATTTAATATGCAATGAATTAAAGACTCCAAGCTATTATCAACAAATAAATTTCTCTTTTTTTTGAAATTAGTAAACAAATTGGAATCTGATTGTGTAAATTTGAAATATTTTAAAAGACTAATTTCAAGCCGACAAATTTTTTTATATCTCGACCTTATATTTTCTATTTTGTGAGTTTCTGTACTTGGTGTCATTTTGATGTTATTGGGGTCAAACATAATGAAATTCACGAGAGTACATAGATCAATTATCTAAACACTGAGATATGGGATATGTTATTTAATAGGATAAATGAATACTTTTTTATACTAATACTAATGGGGTAGATAATAATAAGAATAGATGATCTAGTTCTAGTAGAGTTTTTATGCTTTTAGAAAGCTATGTTTTCTATTTCGTCATGAATAAAAAATATGCAACATTAAGTACTATGGAATCCAAATTTTTGGTTCCTACATGTTCTTACATATCTATAATATGGATGATAAAAAAATAAGAATATTGGAGTGATATGATTGAATGAATTTTTAAAATTTCATGCGACAACCAATGTGTTATATATCTCTCTAAAAATGAAGTGCAACATTCAAGATCTGACAAATTGATATCAAGTCTTACATCATTATATATATTGTGTTCAATATTGTTATAATACTAAATTTTCCCATATTTATTAGTAACATAATTGATATATTTACCATGGTTATGCCTCATTACATGTTTTAGAGGTTTAGGATAAAAATCGAGTGTTTTCATTGCCCCTCTATTGAAAGACTTCTAAAAAGAACTACCATGTAGCTTTGGATTTTATTGGTAAAGGGGGAGAAAATTAATACTGTTATTTTAGAAAAAAATATATATTCACATTACCTTAAGTATTGATGTGATATTGTTATTTACAAAATGGAAAATTTTGTATGAATTTAGTTTATTTCTTTGCGTATTGCAACTCAATATACCTGGAAAAATATTGTTACTCAGTTAGGGATGGAACTCTCTCCAAAAAAACTAAATATTATTATGGTTTATTGAAAATATAAATCTCACGTGATATAGGTTATGACTTGGTGGTTCATTAGGTGAGTAGATGATGGTGTTAAAAAAATTGGTATATTGGACATGTTTTTTGTTTTTGTTTTAAACTATTCATGAAGATTGAATGGCGGTTAGTAAGGTTGTGTTTATAATGTGTTAGAATGTATTTTATTTCATTTAGATAGGATGGGATATATAAATAAGTTATTCGGGGGTTTTTTTATTGTATAATGTAATATTGATGTATAATTTTCCTATGTATTACATGGTAAGAGTACCTTTGTAATTTTTATGAGTACCTAGTACTTCAGAAGAGTATAAAAGTTTGTAATAAATGATGATAAGTTCCATTGGATGATTATATAGACACTTCATAAATATATTAGTGAATTTCATATGAGTATTTATTATTTTATTTAATGTACTTCAAAACATAACAAGTTTAATTAATTAAATTATAAAACTAATTTTTCATCAATTAATAGTGAATATTTTGATATTTTCAGAAAACTGAAAATATGATAATCTTGAAATGGGAATTAAAAATAAACAAAATTAATTTTGATGATTATCCAATGTTGTTCTTGATGAAATGAATAATAAAAATTAAGAAAAAATAAATTGGTTTCATTCTATGATGAAAGAAATAATCTTTCAAATCATAGACCGTGTTGATTTAATGAGTATGTTAATGGATAAATATCATGACGTAGGTTGTACTGTTTTGATAATTGGAAGAAAATTTTAGTATCATTAATGGGATGATAAGTTTTCTTATGTTATAGTTTATTTGTTCAATGTTCAGACATTGGGAGATCCAAACCATTGTACGCATTATGTTTCTATATGATTCATGAAGGCATTGTTAATAAATAAATATCAGAGAATTATTATCATAGGTGGAGGATTTGATAATTAAAATTTATCTTTAATAAAATACTATGTATGTTGGAAATTTAAATGGATTTTGTTTACAATAATAATTATTTTTTGAATGTACATATAAAATCCAAGATTTTTGATGAATGATTTAACTAAGAGATGATTATGTGGCCCTATAATAGTGGCAGTCTTCCCAGTTCAAAATATAGAAATATTCAATAAAAAAATTATAAATTAATATAATAGTGATATATGAAGTAGGGAAATCTATTTGAAAGTTAAAAATATGAGATTTAGTACTCCACTATATTGATAACCTATTAAATAAAGAGAGGAATACATTAAAGAACCTCAAATAATGTTTCATCTCTTATTTATGACTGCATTGAGGCAACTAGAATGATTATTTGATCATTTGATATATTTATATCGAGGGGGAATCTAATAAACTCATTCAGGAATTCCCTCATTCATTGGAATATTATTCTATTGAACTAAAAATGAAGAAATAAATACATGTGTCTTTATTAAAATAAATATACCAGTTTAATAAAATTACATGAGAATATCATATATATTCTTCCAATTAAATAGGTAGTACACATATTATATTTCTCATAAGTAAGATAAATTAAATATCATTAATGATTAGTGGTTCCATTATAAACATTGCAAACATTTGTCTCCAACTGTGTAAAATTTAAGGGTATGTTCAGCCATAATTTACAATTTCTAATGTACCCAGTGACTATCAAAGATGAAAACATCCACTCCATTGTAATTAATTTATTTATCATTCTAATATGAATATAAATCATCTACCTAATAATAATAAAAGGAGTTTTCTAACAAAATTAGGGTAACCATTGTAAAAAAATTGTTCTCTATATTAATTTTTTTTATGTTTCTAACATTGTGATGGATACATAAAACTAAGTAGAATGAGGCCATTAATTTTATATTGTTTTAATTCTAGTTGAATCATTAAAAAGTTTTACCATGGATTCACCTCCGAACCTCTTGGAGGTACTATACCTAACCTAAGCATATTATATAAAAATTAGTGATATTTTATTATAAACGAACATATACGAAGGTAGATATTGGATTCATATAGAAGTTTTGTGAGTTAGTATTTTTATTTGATTTCAGTAAGGCAATATTTATATATTAAAATATTATTAAAAAAATAGAAATTTGGATTATTTCGATATCAATTTACATCTTTGTAATTCCATATGTTCCAAATTTACCTTATTTTATATTTTTTAATTTATTTTCTCATTTACTGTTGAATTTTTTTTACCAATAATATTATTTATTTTCTGTGACATGTTTAATCGATTTTATTTTAAATAGTCAATACATTTATTTAAATTAAATATCAAAATATTATAAATTTATATTTATTATAAAATCATATAATATTGGGAAAATAAATTTTCGAATTTAAAATGATTATATTTCTATATAATTTTAATTATATATGACATAATTAATTAATTATTTACTTGATTTTATTTTTTCAGTTATTAAATAATTTATTTACCTATAATAAATTATTAAATTTTATAAATGTATTTCATAACATTATTCTCAAATAATATTTCTATTGAGTATTTGTATAACCAATAATGAAATATATGAAAACCTATATATTCCCAAAGACTTTAAAAATAGGGACACTTCCATTTTCACCATTCATATATAACCCTAGATACAAATAAAAATAATACATCATGTCACCTTATTAAGAAATTATTTCTATTTATATTGTTTTACATTTTTTCCACTTTTATATTCAGTGGTATTATCTTCATTGAAAACATCCTATAAATTTCATAAATCATGCAGTCAATTTCTGTACACTTCCTTATATTAATATTTTAATTTTTGAAATTATTTTTCGTATATATTTTATGTGCTAAAGGTGATTTAATTTAATTTTATAAAATTATTACATATAAAAAAAATTCATTTTAATTTCATAGGTCATATAATCCATGTTTTATAACACATGTATCTTGTTGATTAAATATTCATACTAAAAATTTGGGAAACTATAATATTTTCTTCACATATATTATATATTATCACACCATTGGTGAATAACATATCTACATAATGATTCAACATAGTATTTTAGAATCAAATTAATCAATTAAAAAATGAATGGAAGAATTTTATTTTATTCATAGTCCATTTTATAAGGTGTTACCTATAATGTTTTTTTGAATTGATGCCTTTTAGTTTTTATGATATTTTACTTGAGCAAAATGGGATTTCACTATATATTTTTTGGTAATTTTTTTAATCTATAATTTTTATCTGATTTAAATTTTTCATTATCAATTGATATTATTTTGATCATCTTATATAGTCATATTTTTCAAACATTTGTTTATTTGAATTTAAAATAGAACTCATTATAATGAATTTGGGGAGGATTTATCATCTTTAGTTGAAGGTATTACAGTGAAATTATAGAGAATATATAATTTTATAGACACATAAAATGAAATTGTGCTTTTTTTAATTTTAATGTAAATTTTGATGTTAATTGGTTTAGTGTTATGAAAATAATGTTAATTTTACTAATATACTTTTATCATGGTATATAATTTATACATTCTTTCCTCATCAGGCATCCAATTACATCAACTAGGTATAAATAATTTCTCAAGAAGCATATTATATTTATTGGAACCCTTGAGTTCATTAAAATCAATCCTAATATTTTTATTTCAACTACTATATCCATAATTTTCTCTATATATTTATTTTATGAACCCCATTAATCTCTGTAATTATTTTCCCTATTTATTTATTAATTATCTAGGATTTTATTAATAATCTCTATATTTATATTTCAGTAAGTTCCTTCAACTACTCCGATATTTTATTCACCATAATTATTTACGTTATTATCTGTTTTTCAATTATATGGTTATTTGATGGCATGAGTCTTACCTTGTAAGGGATAAGCCTTATAAAATTATTTGTATGTTGGTTTTAATAACTCTATGATGTCATAGTAACATGAAAGGATAGTGTTTTTTTGATTTTTATTCTATAAATTCCACACATTGAGTTTTTTATGATATATTCTTATTTAGATTTACTTTTTATTTTTAAATTTTTTATTTTTTTATTTTGGATATTGATATAGTTGATATTTAGTAATGAGTTTTTTCACATTAAATGTAATTATTGTTTTAAATTCCTGAATGCACAATTTCAGATTCAGAACTAAAACATCTTGTGTATTTTTTTATAAAATATAGCTAAAAATATATAGTAATTAATATAATTTAGGGCCTTTCTCCATTCTATGTTTTTTTAGGATTTGAATAACCATACATTAATTTCTATTTAATAAAAATAACTGCAAGAAACTAATTGGATTCATCTGCAATATCATAGTAATAGTCTTTTAAACTTTTATGGAATCTTGTGAAAAACATATCAATATTCAAATGAGTACAATAGTATCAGTAAGGAATATAAAAATAAGGAAAGAAACCTTTAGTCCATAAATAATTATTATTATAAGAAATAATATCCATAAATACATGTTTCTCACCCAATAAGTATTGTATTGTTACTTTTTGAAAACATGATATTACAATAAAACATAGAAAAAAATAATGGTAAATTATGGAATAATATTTTTAAGATTGTAAAAATTTTGGATACCATCTTAATTGTAACCCTTATTACTACCTTACTATGTAACCCTCATGGCTACATTACAATTTAACACTCAAGACTACCTTATGGCGTAACCATTGTAGTAACACAGGGCGTAACCATTTTTCTAAACTACAACATAGACATACCCAATGCATTAGAGGTAGATATCATCCCCACCCTTCACTATGAAAAATTCCCAATAACCAATACATAATAATAAAGCCAAACTACATTCATAAAAACATTCATTTTGAATTTTGTAAAACAAGAAATTTTAAAGTGGATTTTTGAAGAAAAGTTCCCTACAAATATCAAATATTTGAAGTGAGACTTGATACAAAGAATATAATATGCAAATAAAATTTAAATATTCATAATATAATATAAAAATTAATTCCAATAATATACTTCTTACAAAATCATCAATAAATTATAATTTTAACCAAAAGAATGGAAATTGGGTTAAGAATTATCTTACCTCATGATCGTCTGACTTCAAATCTATTTAAAACTCTATAATAATGGTTAAAATAGTGTTATTAATATTTTATAGAATCATATTATTTTTTATAACTGCTTATAAGATCATTTTTTAACATCATTCCATCCATTTAATAACCAAATTTTTTTATTTCAATTATTTATGGTGTGTTCCTTAAATGGTTTCCATGGTAAGTACGTAATAGGGTTTCCTGTCGAATGGAAGAAAAAATTCAGAAGTAGAATGAAATAGTATTAATGTGTTTTTATAATATTAAATGATGAATAAATCATTCTATTCAAATATGATGATGATTCATTAGATAAAACATTAATGTTATTCATTTAGATCATTTTGGTGGTTCTTCAATAATCTCAAACTACTTTCATTATATAATTTAATTTTATGTATACATCTTGAATATAGAACATAAGTAAGGGTATATAATAAAATTTACCATATTTTAAACAATGAAAATGGATTTATTTCAATCCATGAATGTCGTAATAGAAAATTGAAAACATGTTGTACATGATGTCGTTAAATCGACGCACAACAGATGGTGTTCTTATTTTTTGAGTAAAATGAATATGTGAGATTATTTGATCACGAATAATTCTATAAACATGATAAAATTAAAATATAAATTACAATGGTGTTATCATACTTCTTGTATAATGGGAGGTGAAATAGTGTAATTAAATAAAATTAATTAAAATTAGAATACAATAAATTCAAATAGGATTTTTACCTCTTGATCTGTTCTCCTTGAAATCCTTCTTAAGGATCATTGTTTTAAGCCATTTGGTGATACTATAAGGTCTTGAACATTAGGATGATACTTTTAAATAGTATTTGGATGAATATGGACAATTCTCAATGATTTAGAGGTACGGGGAGAAAATGGTGTGAGATGTGGTATTTTTAGTGGAGGAGAGGGGGTCTTGCCATTATTTTCATAATTATATTATTATTTCAATCAGGACAAGAAATAATGTTTTCTTTTTTGACTAAATATAGTAATTAGTTCTTGTGATTTCTAACCAATAGTTCTTACCTCATCATAAAATCATACATGACTCAATAATTCATGTATTTAGATTATTTTGTAAATTACTGTATTTCACAATTCACCAAGAATTCAAGAATTTCAGAAAAAACAGTAAACATCCCAATAACAATATTATGAGGTGTATAATTAAAAAATAAACTATATTTTTGAAAAATAATTTTCCAAATATGTAAATTTTGATTTTTTTACTAATATTATAATTTATTCAAAAAATTGTTGTTTTAAAACTATAACCGAATTTATTACACCTTGAAAAATTAATTAAAGCCACGTAAAATTATCTTATATTCATAAGATAATTGAATATTAATTAATGAATTTATTTTTATAAATCTATTTTCATTTAAATCATTAATTTAATTATAAAATTTTAATTAAATTTTTATTAGTTACCAAAATTCCAACACTTAATTTATAATTTTATGAAATATTATTTACTTGTTCAATGATAAAAATATATAAAATTTTTCATTATTGGATAACAAAATTTTATTTATATTTTATTAAGTGATGTTATAATTCCATTGGTCTTTTTACTAATCATAAGGGTCATATTACTATTCTTAAGGGTAACATAACTATTCCGAAGGGAAATATTACTATTCAGAATAAATTATATTGATCATATGAGAATCTAAATATCTTAATAATTGCAACTATTTATGTCCATTTTAAGAAATTTGGATCCCATACGTGAAAAAAAATGTATTAATGTCTAGGCTATAAGGGCCACATAATAGTATTTAGTTGTTCATCTAAGCATGATGTTTCATTGTGTCTCCTTTTAAAATTTTGGGATGTTATATTCTCCCCCTTAAATCAATTTTTCCCTCACAATTCATTCATTATACACAGAATTCTGAATTTGAATATTGATAATTAAGAAAATATATTTTCTTATGTGTACTTGATTAACTAAAGTTTCAAAATTAAATATTATTGGAAATATTTTTCTAAAAAAATGATAACTTTTAATCCGTAGAGTTGTATATAAAGTTTCTCTAGTGCCAAGTATAAATACATGAACCTACACTTCCAGATTTGGTACTAAAACATGCTTTATATTTTTTTTATATAAAAGTTAACTGAAAAATACATAATTCCTGATACAATTCTGGACCCTTTTTATCTTATTTTAGATAATTAAGAAAACCATACATTAAATCTGAGTTTCAAAAAATAAATACAAAATATCTAATTGGATTCATCCGCATTAGCACGATAACTTTTCATTGAAAATATAATTAATCCAGTGAATTTTTTTTTACAAAATTGGAGGATTACAAAAATATCACTAAGGGATATAAAAATGTGGAATGAAACTTCAAGTCTATAAATACTTATAATTATATAAAATCATTTCCATGAAGTCATACTTCTCACCCAATAAGTGTCATATAGTTACTTTGTGAAAACATGATAATTCCATAAAACATAGAGAAAAATATGTGATACGTGGGGAATTACCTACTTTAGATTGTAACCATCATGGATATCATCGGATTTGTAACCCTCTTGGATACCGTATAATGTAACCCTCGCGTCTACCTTACAATATAACCCCGACGACCACTTTATGGTGTAATCATCGAAGTTACACTTGGAGTAACCATATAGTCGACATCCAATGTAAAAATACCCAATAAATTAGAGGGATATATAGGTAGCACCTTTTATTATAAACAATTCCCAAGAAAAACAACATGACCATAAAACAAGAATACTTTCGTAAAAACCTGCATTTTGACTTTTGTAAAATTTAAACATTAAAGGTGATTTTTAAAGAAAAGTCACTTAAAAATAACATTTATTTGAATTGATATTTGACACAACTAATGGAATATGTGTATAAACTATAAATCCACATAATACAATATAAAAATTAATACAAAAAAAAACAATGTGCAACATAATCAATTAAGTATATGATTAACCCGAAAAATAGAAATTGTGTTAAGAATTCCCATACCCAAGGCTCATATTACATCAAATATGACTAAACCTATTGTATAATTGTTAAAAGCGTGTTTCAAATTTTTTGGATATACATATAAATTTTTATAACACATTATATAACCTTTTTATAACCTCATTGTACCCATTTATTAATAATATTTTTCTCTTTCCATTATTTCGTGTGAATTCCATATATGGTTTCTAGGGTCAGTAAATAATGGATTTTCATGTTGAATGAAAGAAAAACTCTAGAAGTATAATGAAATGGTCTTATTTTAGCATGCATTATAGTTGTACTATAGCAGCTGGAAATATTCATTCATTTGGGCCTTTGGTCCACTTGTTTGGTCATTGTGTCATTCAAGGATTTTGAGCCTCCCATGACCTTTGGTTTAGTTATTTATCAATGACTATGGGACACCTTATCTCATTCAGGCCACCCCACGGACATTAGGTCACAAGAATATATAGACGTACCAGTCAGACTACATGGGATTAGGCTCTAGATGAGGATTAGAGCAGGTACATTCACCAGAGCAGAGCTAACCGGAAATGAAAGAATGAGAGGGTTTGAGATTTTCATCAGTATCGGACCTATGCATCTCTACATAAGAAATCAATCCTACCAGCCCAATGAAGGGGGAGTACTGATATCAGGACATGTGTGGGGGAGGATCAGTTCAAAGTTGTCTTTTCTGGGTGATTTCCTCTAAGCCCTACGAGTTATGTAACTATCTCTAAATCCTTCGGGCCTTGTAAGGGTTCCATCTCACCCCTTGGGAGATGAATTATCAAAATAATAAAATGATTCCATTGATAAATTCAGCAGTAATTTTTTATCAATAACCATGAATGAATTAATATAAATTTAAAATAATTCGGCCACAAGGTCAATAATTTCACACATCACAGACAATGTTCTTATTTTATTAAAAAGAATGATTAGAGAGAGTTTGATGTGAATTTTTATATAAACATGATGAAATTATAATATATTAGATACATGTGTTCTAATTACTCTTGTATAAGGGGAGGTAAATATATTATATGAAAAGAATGGAAAAGAAAATGAAAGAAGATGTTTACCCCTTGATCTATTCTCCTTGAGATCCTCCTTAAGGCCCTTCGTTTTGGCCATTTGGTTAGACCAGTAGGTCTCAGACAAGGGTAAGATGCTTGGGAAGGGGTTTGGGTAGAATTTGGATAACTATCAAATCTTGAGAGGTGTGAGGAGAAGTGGAGGTGAGGGGTGGTATTTATAGTGTTTGATATGGAGGTTTTCCATTATTTTAGTCATTATTTTATTGTTTTTCTCAAGGAACAAAATAGTGCTGTGATTATGAATAAATATTTTATTTTATGTATATGATTTTGAACCATGGGTTTTTCCTCTATAGAGCATCATCCATGACACAATAATTCATGTATTATGCTTATTTCGTAAATTACAATATTTCACTATTCACCATAAATTCATGTATTTCATAAAAATCCCAAAAATTAACACCAATCATTTTTTGAAACGTAGAATTCAAGAATGAACTCCATATTTTAAATTAGTTTTCTAAATATGAGAAATTAAATTTTTTTATCATAATTCATTCCAAAAATACCAGTTTTAAAACTATAATTGATTTTATAACACATTGAAAATTTAATTAATGTCTCAAAAAATGTTATTATAGTCGTATGAAAATAAAATATTAATTCATGAATCTATTTTATAAAAACATATTTTCATTTAAATCCTTAAATTAATTATAAAATTATAATTAAATATTTATTAAACATAAAATTGCAAACAAATAATTTATAATTTTAAAAAAAATATTATTTACTTATTCAATGATATAAATGTATCATATTTTAACATATAGGATATCTAGAATTTATTTTTAGTTTATTAATTGAGGTTACTATTCTATTGCATAGTTTAATATTCATAAGGATCATATTACTATTCATAATGGAAACATTACTTTTCTTAAAGGTAATGTTATTATTCACCAAGGATTAAGTTGATCTTATCAGACTCAAAATATCTTACCGATTGCCATCGTGTATGTCCATTTTTCTAAATTCAATTCACATAAGTGGAATAATTATGTTTTAATAGCTAGGCTATAAGGGTCACATAATATTATTTTGTTGTTCATTTAAGAATGATGTGGAATTGTGCATCCTTTTAAAATATCGTGATGTTATAATATTAATTAAAAACCATATGAAATATTTGGTCATTTAGTTTTCCTCTATACCTATTATTTAATTGTAATTAGTTGAGTACTATTATATTTTATTATATTTTAATATGATAAATTAAATTTTCATGATCCTGAAAATTCTATATGATAATTTCTCATATTAATGATATTTTTCACATTGATTGAAATGTATATTCATGTTTGAAGCATTTAGTTGTCTATTTTGTTTTTAATATTTTAAAAATAATTTTTTAAGAGATATTAGAATCACTACTAAATAAAAAATAAAATTATAAATGTCATTAAATATTGTTTTGGAAATAGCTTTAAATAACCAATCATGGATGATAGGTACAAAAAAAATTATAATTTTTTGAACTATATGTTTTGAAGTAAATACAATATTTCTATAATGATTATTAACAAACAGGCAAACATTATAATATTGTATTGGTGGATAAAATTCAACTTCATCTACTATTTATTCTGTAATATAATTTTAAAGGAAAAGATACTATAATTTTTCATAGTTTTTAATGAACTAGGTTTCTATATATTGGTTTAATTTTTTATTCACCGATATATTGGTAAATATTTTTTTCCATAAACTTTTAAATTTTTTCCTAGAATGTATTTTTTATAGAAATTATGTAGAAGCATGGTTTTGATAAATTTCCATTAACAAATGGGAGAATTTATTTATCATTAATGATAAGTAATATAAGATGTTATATACGGAAACAATATATCATCTATAACTTTTATTAAATATATTTAATTTCCATAGATGTTATTATATCATGGATAGTGTGGATATTTAATTTTTATAAATTGATGGTCATTATAGCCATCACGGAGTTCTATTTAGAGATCAACTGGAATTTATAATTTCATAGAATTTTATCTTTTTCTAATTTGGATAAATTTGTGATGCCTTCCTTTGAATGATATTAAATAATTGATTATTGTAAAAAACAATTATGACAAATATTGTCGAATTTATTTTTTAAATATAAGTTTTCATATAATAATTTTCTTATAAAATATTCTTGATTTAGAGTTTTTCCAATGATTTTAAGAAAAATATTAACTAAAAATAATATGATCACTATTTACATTAAAATGTGTTCAATGAATTATTTTTATAATATTGATATTTCATGATAAAAGGGAACTCAAACATTTTGGGGTCATCGTCAACTATTTTATTTATATAATAAATCAAATTATTATTTTCTGTTACTTTCCTTCCATGATAATAGGATTGGGTTATTTATAGTCCCTAGATAGTAGGATTTTAAGGATAACTTTAGTGGAGTGTTTGGGATGTGTGTGTAGTATCATCTGTGATGATTGGTTTTTTTATTTTTGTTGGGATGACTTTTATTTGACAAAAAAAATTCCATTAAGGGGAATGTATTGAAATATAATTCTAATAATGTAATGAATTTTTCTATACATTATGTTTGGTGTTTAAAACTTATTTTTTTCATGTATCTTTACACATTATATGGGTTACACATTGAAATATCTCTGTATTTCAATATACATGTGTTTCATAGTGAATTATTTCCATGGTGTTAAATTGGTTCCTTTAAAATGGATTGTATTTTAAATAGGCTATTTAGATTGGAATATAATGTGTTGATAAAATTTTGGAATGGTTTTTTTATAATTTTAATGTAATTTTTTTCAAAATAACTTATCTTTGTTGATTTTTATAAAAAGTTTTTTTCTAAAAAATTAATCACTTGCTCGATTATTGGTAATTAATAATAATTATTTTTATTTAATTCACAATCCTTTTTCAAATATAATATGCCTGGAAATATATTGTTGAAATTTTTTAAATCAAAACATTATTTTTAATTAGAATCAATATATACACATGGGTGTCAATATTGACCATGTAGATATAGATTTTGCTGGGAAAATACTTCTTCCAGTATCAATGGATAAATGTATGTCACATGAATGCAATAGAGGGTGTTTTAATTTTTTTATTAAATATGTATACTAGAGATATTTATTTCTATTTTGGTTTTACTTTTCGACATCATATTGATTTATATATATATATTTTTATCCTTAATGTATTTATATTAATTTGGGTATATTTTTAATTAATTTCATGGGTTATACATTGAATTTTTGGGACTATAGATTGTACTGGGAATTGGGGATGAGTCTTTTCTTTTAATCTCTTTTCCCTATGAAATAATTTTATTGATAAAGTTATCAATAATTTATAGCTCATGTATACATGTTTGGTTGTGTATAATTATTTTCTACTCCATCGTCAAATGGTTGACCAAATGAAATTATTAATAATGAGGCATCGACATTTAAAATCCTTACTTACTCATAAAACTTGTGTATTCTGTTGTTAAGAGTGGGACATATCTCACTCCTCCTAGTTGATTATGTTCCATTAGTTGAAACATGGTTTAAATTAATGATGATGATATTTTACATCCCTAATATATGTAATATTTGATAGTAGATGTTCACCTAGAATAATTATTAAGAATAGAAAATGTTTTGATAAAATATTTAAACTATGGACTCAACACGATAATCTTTTCCTTCCTTCTTGATGTCTATGGTTCTAGTACACCAAGATCCTCTTGTGACCAATTTCTTTAATTGTGATATTTTCTAGTGAATAAATTGATAAAATATCACCCCAACTTTTATTTATATTCTTCACCTATGATTAGATTTATTTCTATCATATTTCATAGGATTTTAAGCACGTATTTTCTAAAATTCATAAAAATAAGTGAGGTGTTAGAAAGAGTCCAAAATATTTTTTGAATAAAGAAATTCTCTTTTTTTTATCATGTAAACTCTATAATTATTTATTATTTAACTAAAGTAAAAAATTATTTATAGATATTTATCTAGTCAACAATTTGTTTTTTAACCCATGTGGGAGGTAAAATAATTAATCTCTATTATATTCTTAAATGTCTACATTGTGTTTTAAAATTTAAATTACTTCTATAAAACCATTGAATTCTATCAAATAAAACATTTAGTAAAAATATAAATGTTTCTAAATAGATATATGTCAATAGATTGTAGTATGTTTTAAATTTTATTATTTAAACATAATCTAAAATCATCCTTATTAATTCCAAAATAATTCGATCACATTTGAATATTTAATCTGTTCTCTATAGTTGAATTGTTATGTAAAAACAACATTATACATATATAAATACTAAGTTAATATATCTATATATGTAATTTAACTAGTTATATAAATAAAAAATTGGTCATAAAATATATTTAGTTGTTTATAAAAAAATAATTATCCTTCTTAATAGATATATTTTTCCTAGAAAAAATATTTTTAAGTTGTCCGAAACAATGTGGTAGCAGAATGTATATTTATTATCACACTATTAACTTTATCAAACTGAAATAAAATTTCATGTAAATGAAAAAAAAATTTAAAATTATTGAATAAATCATTCACGTTTTATGCATTTTTTCATTGATAAAATAACAATGAAACTCCATTTATCAACATATTTTATATAGTGAATAAAACGTTTATTTTCAATACAATATTCAGCAAACATATGTGGTCATAAATGTAATATGATAAAAGACTACTTCAATTATTTAGAATCATATTCAATGTCATATATATGTGACATATATATGATTAATTCCTTGCATCCATTATCTCTATTAGTGAAAAGTGAAATAAAGTTTATGGGAAAAGTTGAGAAAAAGGAAAATATTAACCTCAAGACCAAGTGTAATTTTTTAAAATTCTATTAGTCCCATAAAATTATAATTTTCAACACCACATGAAGAGAATAATGACACCTATATGAATTATCATGTGATTGAATTTGGATGAAATATATCTATTAATGAAAATAAAAAATTCATAAATGGAAGGTAACAATGTGATTATGCATGGTGTATTAAATCTAACTCATTGAATTTATTAGTTACTAGAACATCTTGATTCCACTGAGAGACATTGAAATAGCTATGATCCTTTAATTCATGTAATGAAATCAATCGTTATAACCATTCTTACTTCTCTATATAAAATCTCATTCACTTTTATTACATTCATACCACATTTAGACAAATTTTTCGAGTTGATTCGTGGAATTTCACATTCAATTAATCAATGTATAAATATAATATATTAGGAAAAATAATATTCATATTGTATTTTTTATACAAACACTAACATTAAACTAAAATTATGCATAGAATAATTTTACAGTGATATCATAATTATGTTTGACAATTATTATACTGTTAAACCATACTAAATTCAAAATTAACATATCTACACCTAGTCCTTATTTAATAGACACTTGATATCATTGTGTTTCCTTAAAAACTATAGAACTAGATTCATTTCCATGTTGATATTTATTATATTTTCAACCCAATCCAAATTATTCTACCAATCAAGTTAAACTACCCCATCTTGACCAATGGTCATACCAAAAATATATATTACCTTCACATAAACCAGGATATTCTTTACATACATAATATGTGCAACTATTAGGTTTTATTTTAATATTTTAATAATATGTCACTATTACTAAAATTTCATGTTCTCAAACCATGTGACACATTAAAATTATAATAATTCATATGAATTCAATCAAGTTAATGAATTTTTCATCATTATATATAGTCAATATAGAACCCATAGATATCATTTTAGAGACTATTATTATGTTACCCATTCTAATGGGTTGATGAATTTCTTCAGAATTATTTTTATTGAAATGGATGATGCACACATAACCCTATTTTACTACCAATCGACAAATAACATTTCATTCTTTTATGAAATAAAAACTCAGAAATTTCCCTCATATTGGATCTAATTTAATTAAAACACTTAAGGATAATCACATAAATAATTCATTAACATATTTGGAAAATATATGAAAAAAAGTGTTTTATGATTTCAAATTTTTTTATTTTCCAAAGTTTATTTCTAGAAGTTTACACTCATTCACAAAAAATATACCTTTAAATAATATTTTATATGGGGAATTAATTAATCCATAGAGGTAATATTTATCTTGTAAACACAACTACCACAATCTTCCTTTTATAATCCCTTCAGTTGTTCAATGTATAACTCACCGTAATAATATCATTAAAAATAATCTAACTTCTCTTCATTTTAAAATATCATGTCAATAAATTTTTCGAAAATTATAATGAATATTTTAATATCATCTAGTAATGAAACATGTGAAAAATCATCAAGATCAATTAATTCTACTAGAAATCTCATTTAACCCCAACATTCTCGTTTTTTTGAGAAAAAAATCATTTTTCATTATACATGTAATGTAAATCCTAGTTTCTTTATATCTTATTATTTACTTTTTCACATGTATTTTTATATTATATTTTTTGTATATTATATTCCATAATAATCAGAATGTATTTACGTTTGAGTGACTCTTCCAATACATTTGGCTCAATGATAGAATATAGACTATTATAGCTTGATGGCCTCATATTTTCTCATATATTTTTTGAAATTCAAAGAGTAAAAATATTCAAAAAAATAGAAAGCATAAAAAAAATTTTAGATCCCATGAATATACTACACTAAAATTTATAACAGATACTAAAAAAATTCTATATGAACCACTATACCAACTGATAGTAAGGAACTAACTAATGACTATCAGAAAAGAAAAGTCCCCTTATTTCATTCCTTGGAATTCCAACAACCACCTATAATCATAAAACAAATTCCTAATAATATATAGGCTCTTTAAAGGTGAAATATTTCTTATTAGTGTGATTTGAGAGACATTTTACCCTCCTATTCCTTCAATAACATGATGATGAATTCAGTATCTTGAATAATCATAAAACACAATAAAATATACAATATAAAAATAATTTTTCTTATTTATTATAAAAAATATAATCTATTATATAAATTATGTATAGAAGGAATAATTAGTCATCAACTCGTTCATCATATACTTATAAATTCTCTAATTTTACATTGAACATAAATATGGTTCCAAAAAAGATGAAATATGTCAAGATCTAAATAGTTTTAAAGAATACATCCTTTTGATTGAAGTTGATGTTTGGTATTTAGATACTCTCCTCTTAGAGAGTCTATGCCGTCAAATAATATTTTATCGAAAAGTGAAGATACATGTCACTCTCACCTGATATGGTTTTTCCAATATTAAAAATTTATCTATTCATGCATTCAAAATATCCAATTTTCTATTTTTCAAATGATAAGATTATCCACTATTAGATTAACTAATTTTAAATATGTACTTCCAAAATAATATGCACCATTTTTTAATTTTGATTCCATTATTTCTTATAGATCATTATATTTTCAATTGATATTTAATCACATTTTTTATATATAATGTTTTTTATTTTATTATCATAAATATATTAAAATATAATCAAATAAAACAATTCAAAAAAACAATTATTTATCCTCATTTGTTGGTCTTTTGTACAAAGACCCCTATATAAAACATTATATCAGCTTTACTAGTTTCTACGTGGTGACATCCAGTCTTATATGACAATAATTCCACATTATTCTATTAATCAATATGGTACATGAAAAAATTAAATATATTTTATTTTTTGGTGAGTTTAGAGAGTGTAATTTGTAATCAATCACCATATATTATTTTTAATGGTCACTTAGCCTTAAATTCAACTAACTCTTCTCATCCTTTATACTCACAAAATGTAAATTATATTCATTTCCATACTAAATAAATTTGTAATAATATCACTTAACATTTATTTTGACATCTCCAACCCTATAAATATTCACCAAAACCCCAATTTTTAATGAAATGTGACCTAATTTCAATTATCATAATGTTGAATCAATCTCAATATAATATGTTTTATCCCATTGTGAGTAAAATGATCTAGGATTATATCTCCATTACACCATTTGAGATACCCTAACCCCATTGTTTCATTGTAATCCATTATTCCTAAATGTAAAAACCCATACATCATAATTTTTCCATTATTTTTTGAATTTATTTCAATCATTCGATGTTTTAAAATATACCACTATCGAATATACAATAATTCACTTTATTTAAATCCATATAGGAAAATTCTACAATCTTTTCATTTTAATCAGCTATTTTACTATTTTAAGGTCATTTGTATATTTTTTTAATTTAGCAGTATCTATTAATTTTTTTTAAAAAAAAATCAGAGTTTTATCATGTTGTTCAAACTTTGTCAACTCTATCTAAGATAAACAAAACTATTGAAAATTTATATCTTCGACATTATAGTTTTGGATAATATTTTAATGTTGTTTTGGATTCCTACCCTCTCAATCTACATCCACCATTGGGTTTTGATAATTTAAATAATACAAATTCATGACTTATTTTCTGTTCTAAAGACAAAAACACAAAAAAGGGGATTTAAATTATATTTTCCATATTTAATGATCAAATGAGGATGCGTTTATGGCCATAAGTTTGGATCTAGTGTTAAAAATTCATATGTTACATGACATCCCTAATATAAACTAAGATGGACTAAAAAAATTAAATCACATTACATATCATGTCAATATTAAAAATCAAACTCATATCTCAAATGTGTACTATCTTTTAATATTATCTTCATGAAATTATATCTTTATAATAGTTTTATATTTGTATAAAAACATTCTCTGTGCAATTATTATTCATATATTTATAATGAAATTTAAATTATTTGGGAAATGTGGAACACAAGTAGGTGTGGTCTAAAATAATTATAAGAGAAATATTTTGTCAATGTGCCATAAGGGGTTAGATAAAATAACATATCAGAAAACGGAAACACTGGGAAAATACATCATTAAAAATAAAATTAAGTCATAATAGATAATTATAAAGAATGATTATATAATATAGAAAATGATATAAGGAAATAAATCCATATAATGATCATCCTGAATACATTCCATATAACAAAAAATAAGATTCCGGAATTAGGTGATGATAATCATATCCCATATTCCACGACAAACACATGTAGTTCAAATACAGGTATATGAAAACATAACATTGGGAACGTAGTAATATGAAATAATTTCCACACATAATATCTTTAATAAATCTAAATTCAGTCATGTAATAGAGTAATATTGCGAACACAGTTAACTAAACTAATTTTCTGGCATATCATAATTATAAAATGAGATATAAATATTTACCCAATACATCGGTGATCAATACTGGACATGAACACCACATATTTATAAAACATATATATGTGTCCAATCTAAAAATAGTAAAAAACATTTATCATCAAAATCCTAAGGAATAAAGATGGTTTATATTATATTTTAAGATGGAAATGTATAAAATTTAATAATGAATTGGATCTGTTGATAAAAAAACTCACCCATGAGAAGAATATCATAATAAATTTTATATTATTATTCACAGAACATATCTCTATAAGTGATAGATTATATGGATGTAGAGGTTATTTTGAAGTGAGATAATAAAAATAATTTAGTGATAAAATTTATAAAAAAACTTCAAAAATACAAATCAGTTTGAAAATCATTTTTTAAAAAGTAAAAAAAATTAAAACATTATTTTGACAAAATATTCCAATAATAGACAATTATATGATACAGTTTTTTCAAGGGTAGTGATATTTAGGGGAAATTTAACGTCATCAATAAATGTTAGTGGTAATTTATATAAAAGTTAATAGATCCCGTTTTATGATCCAAATTGACATAAATATTGGTTATAATTGAATGGAATGACATTCCTTATTTCTAGTTCTTTTAATGTGTGTCTTTTTTTAATGGCTGAATAACCTTATATTTCAATATTTTTATTATCAAGGATTTATGATCTCCATTATAGGTTGATGTTATTGGGGATTTATCTCAATATGAGGCCTTCACCATGGAGAACCTCTCGACTGAAAATAATTTATTTCATGGATTCACATATGTTTAATATGAACACTATTTTTGAAATTACATGTGGTAGGTTTCATCTTTTCAATGTCTAGAATAGATTTATAGGAATATCTAAATTAGTCTTTCCAAATTTCATGGTATTCATTATGAATGGAAGATGAAACTAAATATAATAGTTCTTGGAAAATCTTATTCAGTAGTATAACTTAAATTGAAAAGGATATAATTATATCAAGAGAATCATTAATATATAATAAATATGATAAATAAGGAAAAATAAATACATTATGGATAGGATGATAATTTATATAAGTAATTAAAATAAAATATCTACAAGATACCATTTTGAATAAATGATTATTTATTCCAATCATTAATGGGTTTCCCTTTGTATTTTTATGCTGAATTATTAACTGGAGAAGTATATTCATCGTTTTTGGAGGTAGGATCACACTCAAAAATATTTTTCTTGCTTTTATCCCAATTCATAACCATGGATTCATATTTGCTCCAATGTTTTTCATTTAAGGAATTGAAGCATTATTCCTCAAATTCTTCTTGTATTCTTTATGGGATGTTGGACACCATTATGTCAGTTAGTCTAAAATGGATATTCCCATTGAGGGGGGAGTAATTGACATAAAATTAATTAATGATACTAAATATTCTATTTATGATTATATATAATGAGATAAATACTCTAAGTAATCTATTTTAGGAATTATTTTTTTGAATTATGTTTGGAACCAAAAATATTTTTTGGCTTAATAAAACTATTATGGGATATCATGTTTGGATAAATATTCATGACTCCATTTCTATCATGATATATAATTCTAGATGGTTGATTGTTTGGGGTGACATTCACTATTCAATAAAAAATTGGATGGGTAATGCCTTATTCTTCATAGTGTGACTAGTTTCAATAATCAGCATCAGTTAGGCGATCGTGCACCCAACATTCGTTGATTTCATGTTAGAAAAGGACCAATGGCTCTTTCTATTCTTTATTTTTGTATTTTAGGAACCTATAATATGATTTTTCACTCCATCCTCCTCATGAATATATAGTATCTTCGCCTTTTTAATCCTCATTTTTTTTCATTGCAGTCATAATCCATGGCCACGCCACTAACGGTGTAAACTCTTTCCAAGAAAACTGAATTTTGTTAATTTCCCTAGAAGGAATCATGTAATATCTGGGGATGATGATGTATAGATTAAATGTATCCCCCTTATTTTGATATTTATGTGTTGTTTGATTGAGAAGAAAGAATTAATTTTCTAGCAGTTCAACGAAGTGGAGTGGTAATTATATATAAGGTGTAGTTGTGTAAAGTTCATAGAATATCATATTAAATATCCTTCTATCATTCATTTAATTTAAAAAAATCATGGAAAATGTTGTTAAATGTATGGTTTTATTGTTTAATATGAGACTTTATGTAGTTTATTGGAGGGTGATATAGTATCTTTGTAATAATGAACATCACAAAATTAAAAAGCCAAAAAATATATGAATGGGAAATATTTTTAAGTTGTTTACAGTCTCTTCTTAGATGAAGGGATTACAAGTATCACTTTTTCATTAAGATTTTTCTACCCATACCTTACTCCTCAAATACAACTACGACTGTGTAATGACCTAGCCATTGGGTTTATTGAAAATGGGCTACTTAATGCCTCAATATTAACTCAAATAGTTATAATAATCATTTCAAAAAGAACGAAGGTGGTCACATTAAACATTCTTAGGGTTCTATGATTCTCGTCATCCCTTCTTATGATAGAAATGGGAATCCTATCATTTTTTATTCTTAATCTTTATTATGTGGATTATTACTATTATCTTAAATTTATATTGTATTATTATTTTTTATTTAATTGGACTCATCTAGGTAATGTCAGCATATATTGGATCTTATTATTTTATACTGGAGTATATCTTACACTATCAGAGATATAATATACATGACATGTAAATGAGTAGATATTATTCACACATGGAATATGAGGAATGATATTTTATACATCTTAGCCTCCAATACCCTTTCCTTTGATTCATTCTTGGTTAAATATACACAATCATTCTGTATAATAAACTAAATATATTTAAATATATTTTTCATTACAATATAATAAAATTAACATATAAATTAATATTTAACAATAATTTAATAAATTTTTATTACTTATTTTTTCATTATTTTTAACATTAATTATTAATAGCTTTGAAAATAATTTGTTAAATTTGGAAATGTGGTCTTGATAATCATCCATTTTTCATGGGTCAAACATCAATATAATAAGACTTTTTCGGAATATCGATTCCATAAGAAATATTTTTTTTTTCATTTTTCATTCAGTAGGATTTACATTTCTTCTTTTTTTTTGTCGAAATCCATAACAATTTTTTCTAAATAATTTTTAATAAACATAAGGTTTTATATTATCAACAAGATAAATAGTAACTTTACCATTAATGAGTATGAATTAAAATAATTTTAACCATTAATTTCATATTATAAATGTTATTATATTTTATAAAATATGTTTTTAAGGATTTCTAGAAATTTCCAAATAGGTTTTCAGAACTACAAAAATCAGATCCTTAAATAATCAATGAATGAGTTTGATTATCAAGTGATTATATAGTAATATCATTTTTCAATGAGTATAATTATATTATTTGAATATTATTATTATGAAATATTTAAAAATTAATTTTATTAATTTTTATTATAATTGAAAAACAAGAATAAAATTTCAATACATACAATGATATATTCACAATGTCTCTTCTAATAGTTATTAGTTTTGATGGAATTAATGAATTATGATGAGACCAGAGGATATCAATCATAAAAGAGAATATTTATGAAAAAAATTTGTGGCTACATTAAATTAAATAAATATTAGTGGTGTTGTTTTATGTGGGTAGATAGGGGATCTATTCATATATCAGACTGAGTGGAATTTCAAAAAATATCTATTATTTATTGAATAGGAAATTTAATTTATAATAAAATAGGGGTCTAAATTAGACGAATAATAGAAAAACCGATATAAAGATTCCAATAATTTCCTCTTACACACATTTAGAGTTAATTTATTAATTTATTTTTGGACTCTGAGACATAATTTACGCACATTATCTCATTTTATCCTTACTGTAGTAAATTACATTTACCTCATTAGTAGATTGTTTATAAAATATGAAATTTACATTGTTATATATGTTTTGAATTGTTTATAAATATTAATTTCATTTTATTACATAAAATTTATAAAATTGATAAAATTAATTATAATATAAAAAAATATAATATATAAAAACAAAGATTTTCTAGAAATGGTATTTTTAAGCATAATATTAATTTTTTCATTAAAATTTAATTAAAATCACCTAAAGGATAATTATTTTGTTCTATTTTTAATAAAAACATTTCAACAAAATAATTCTTTATATGTTTTTAATTAATTATTTTATGATAAAAGTCATTACACGCATAATAAATAATAACTTAAAAATAGAACTTTTTAATCTTAATTGATCTAATATTTATAATAAAAGATTGAAAATAAATGTGTGTATTTTTATTACATTATATATAAATATATATTAATTACATTTCATTATATTTAGTTATCCACATTTTTTATCTTTAATGACATTTATTAAACAAAAACTTTTTTTTGAAGTGAAACATCAATTTATATGACCATCAATATTTAGATGATAGTTTCCTAAATTTTAATAATTTATCACATATATTATTTATTAATTAAATTTAAAATTACATGAATTTCATAAATACATTTTATTTGAAATATTATTTTAAGGTATAAAATTTAATAATATAACATAAAATTTAAAACATATTATGAAAAATTAAATTATATATTCAAAATCAAATGACTGTATTTTAATTATATTCCAAAATATTTTTTTAATAAATCATTCATGATTAATATATATATTTTAAAATCTAAAGGAACGTTATTTACAATAATTATATACCTATAATTTAAATTATCTAATATGTTAACTTGTATTATAAATAACTACTGAATACCATGTTTACTATCAACTAACTATTACATTACAACCATTGTGTTATACAAATTTCTTCTGTTCAAACATAAAAATTAACAATTCCCATTCTTGATAATTTAATATAGGATTTTATAAAATTATATTTAAATTCATGATGTGTTTTTATAATGTAGGTTTTTTATATTGATAGAGAATATAAAGGGTTAATATTACCAAGAAGACACCACAGTTACAAAAAAATAGTCAATTGAATATGAAAACTAATTTTTTTATACAACCTTAAACTATGGAATCAAAAAATATATATAATAATCATTGTTATATTATATTTTTTTCTAGTAATTTTGTTTTAATGAACTATAATGAGTGAATAAAGTGTATGAAATTTTATTCATATCAATTATGAATTATTTATGACTAATGTTATAATTTTACATGGTGATTAAAACAAGTAACATAGGTAAATAAATTAACAACATAAATATAGAATGTTACAAAAAAATCCAACATCTATATCTTACTCTATTTATCCACTTTTACCTCTATGATGGAGTTATTTTTTCAATATAGTCCTTTGATAAATAGTTAATGTCTCATTCTAGTTTTGGTGGTTTATTATTGAATTTTTCTCTTTCAAAATGATTTAATGTATGTATTTTTATATTGAATGTATAGGAAAGGAATAAAGTGGTTATGTATTTTTAGAGAATTCAACTTGTCTATAATGTTATGGGTGCTTCCATAGTATATGAAATTAATTTTTAAGGGGTATTTAGAGTTAAATTATTATTCCATGTGTAGGTTATTGAAATATTCCAAAAAAAATTTATTTTAATGATGAATTATAATTATATTTTTATGTCTACGTTATCTATTTCAAAGATAATTACAAATAAATATTTTACATATTCATAGACTATTTTTTGAGTTTTGTAGGTTTGATCAAACAAGATGCACTAATTCAAACTTTCTAATTATCTTAGAGGTAATTTAATCAATGATATTACTATATTATACAATTTATATTATCATGTCATAAATATCATTTAGGAGGACTTTTTTTCATTAAATAAATATCTTCTTTACTTGTTTCATATCCCTTATTTAATTTTTCATTCTCATTAACTAGGCAATATTTATGTATTATAAATATTTTTTATTTATCACAAAACATATATTTTATTTCTGATAATTTTACTTCTTAATATTCCTCTTTTTCTAGTTATTATTCTTCATTACCTTTTTATATTCCATGAATGTAACAAAAAATATTTTAATAAATTCATTTCCTTATTAAAATACCATTTATGTAGCTTTTCCAGCATGCAACAGTGAACTAAAATTGAAACTTGGTCATAATAATATAATTATTAATCAATATAGTTATATTACGATAGTTAAATTTGTGGTATCAATTAATGTAACTAGTTTATAAAGACTATATAAAATTTATAATTAAATAGAATACAATTTATGTAATCATTTTTTCCTTCTAAGCCTGTTAACTTGCTTGTATTTTGGATTTAGATTTATCGTAGGAGGCTAGGGAATGTTTGGTGGTTGTAGGAGTAGTAATAGAACTACATAAGAATTATTAATCTGTAAAAGAGTGGATTATCCTGTATTTTGGTGATTTTTGACTTAATTGGTCAACATTTTATGACTTGTAGGTGGATGAGGTATATGGAATAAAATCGTTTACACTGTAGGAATGGGACATATGGAATGAGTTTAATTAATTCCTAGATTCCATTTTTCTTTATGAGATTAGGTTTTAATGGTTTTGAGATGTAATGAATTATTTTATGGTATATGTTATTAGAGCCTTTGATTTTACACCATAAATGTGCGGTTTACACCGAAAATGGTGAAAGATATAGAATATTTTTTTTCTAGTCTATTGTTTTAAAAAAATTTATCACACTCTATATATCTCATTTTGAGTGAACTATAGGCATTTTTCAAATATATTCCATCCCTTTTCCTTTTTCTTCTATCTGTGTCTCTTGTGGTCATGTTCAAGTGATATATGGTAAGTACCCCCCCCCCCATTATTATCCTACTTTTCAATTTCTCATAATCTCATGTGGTGGTTTTGGTTTTGTTTTAGGCATGTTTTGGATGATGCATTGAGGAAAACTTGGTGATATTCTGGTTGATCAATGGTTTTACTAGGCTGTTGTGATTTGTGGGTTGTTTCATCTATCCATGTGGTTCACAATGATATTGTAAAACTTTATTGATGTAGTGAATAGGTTTTTTATCATTTTTTATATCATATGAGAAGGGTTTAATATTGTTTTCCTATGAGGTATGGATTTCATTGGTCTATTTAATATAATAAAAAGGGAAAATTTAAATTGAGGGGGAAAAGAGTTTGATTCACATGTTTTTAAAAAATTTATATTACTGAGATATTGTGATTATATTGGTTAAACTCCCTTTTAAAATCATGGTCAATTGGGGATTTATTTTTTGCTTTTTAAAATGTGTTGTGGAAACCCTATTGTGTGTTTTCTCTCTGATCGTGTTGTGGGAAGGGATGGGGAATATGTCTTCTAATTATGTGAATATGTTGTAGGGTGATTTGGTGCAGATGTTTAGTTTGTATGAGAATGTGCTATGGGGAAGTGATGTGTGGTTGTGATGTGGTATGGTGTTATTTTTTGTTGTTTTATTTGTTTTATGACATAATAATGGTTGTTTTTTCTATTTTCCTATATAGTGATAGAATACCTTTTAATGAATATTTTAAATGGATTGGGTAGGATGGGTTAATAGTAAGTACATGGTTAATGTATAAATTAGTTATTGGTTTCATAATTAAATGTTTTTGTTGATAAATAATGGAAATAAAGGGATGTTTAAATGAAATTAAAATATTATGGAAATGTTATGTATATCTTATGATTTTTGTGGTGTCGTTCATTTATTGGTTGATACGAAAGTCAACATGATGTGAGTTGGTTAATTTATTATTTTAAACCCATAGTATGGTATTTTGTCCGGTTATTTATATTTATTCCATGTATATTCCATGTAATTTTCTATTCTCACCCCACCTACATCATGACCTATGTGAAAAAACTCATATATATATAGGAGGTGTTTTCCCAAACATACCGTTAGTGTAGATGGATGGATAGATTCATGTTTTTTCACTATCTTTCCTCCAGACGAGTGGATAGTCACAGGATATGATTTCGGAAGGTTATATAGTTCACTATCTGAAGGGATAGTTGTCTGTGGGAGATACAACACATGACTATGATGTGGGTTGGTGAGTTTTGATGTGACCATGTAGTGGGGAGGCTGATGGTGTGGGTCTTTCATGGTAGGAGGATAGTATGATGTAGATTTACTTATTGTTAATTATACCCTATTAATATACATAAGTTGGTGGATGTGGTGTAAGGACCTAGGTATATGTATGTTAGATGTGATTTGACCACGTTGTGGGGTGTGGGTTTATATTATACAGAATATATGGGAGCACTAGGACATATGATGTCAGGATGAGGGTGGAAAATCATGGGTACAACGGACTGAGGTACCTTCTAATTGACATGATTAATATTTTTCAATATACATTTTTTTCATTATTTGTCGAGTTTGCCTTGGTGAGTCCAAGAATGGTAGTTTACCTGTTTAGTATCTCATTGGTTATGTTGTTTTCTCAAGTGTTCATTATTATTCTCTTTCCACATGTTCATGTGTGACTTTGGTTTTCTTACTAAAAAAACATTTATTCTCAGCCTATATATATAATCTAATTTTTTGTTTTCTAAGAGAATTATGTGGTTCTTGAGAAATATTACTATATCAATCCATTGTACTATTTTTGTGTCTCTATATTAACTTTTTTCTTTTTCATATTTACTTTATAGAATTTTATCTACATATTTGATATTTAGAAATGCATCATGTGATGGTTATGGAGTTCTTTTTATATTTTACCATTTATTTTATTATTGTTGAATCACATTTTTATTTTAACCCATATTATTATAGAGGGTAATGTCTCAAATTTATGATATTTTTACACCTTTGGTGCCATTCGCCAACCTGGGGCCTACTAAAGGCAGTACATGGGGGGTTATTATCTATCTTCTAGTATTTTACTATATTTAGAAGGAGTGGGTTTTCATAGACTGGTATTATACAGATGTATGAAAGATAATATTAATTTTTGAGTTATACATATAGAGGATTTCATTAGTGGTTATGGAAATAGTACCGATTGACCATAGTGTATGAAATAATCCAAGGGGATCGGCATGGACATTGGATTTTTGGGATCACCATGATCTATTTCATGGATTCTAAGATTATTGACTGAGCAAGTGAGGTGCAACTATTTGTAAGGTAAATACCTAGGAGAGGTACATTCATCCTTATGAATTCTGTTCTTGTTTGAATTTGGTGGTTTTGGTTCGGTGAAAGATGAAAAAAGTTAAATTGGTTTATATAAATATTAATAAAAAAACCACAAAATAGGAATTAACAATTATTTATTTCCCATTTCATGTATGGATATTGGTCATCATGTATGTGTGTTTCAGGTATAATAGGTTCAACATGATAATCTAGTTGATCAACATATGTTGGATATTCTTGAAGAGGATGATCAGTAATAGAAGAATTTGTGTGATTTTAATCAAAATTCAACTGGAAAGTATGAGGGATGTGTTTCTGAGTTACATGAAATGAGATGGATAGAGGATTTTTAGATCACCAACAATTTGAGATGAGTTCTATTAGAGGACTCAGTCCTATTAGAAATTAGTTAGATGCAAGTAGTTATGAATCAATTGTGAGTTTTATATCCTGGTGAGTGGATGGAGATAGATGTTTCCTGGGATTATTTTTAAGTGGAGTTCAGGGAAAAGAAATATCTATAGACAATGAAAGAATTGAAGAGGTTATCACATCTATTTGTTCATTAGGGGAGTATTTCAGTATGGGATTTGGGAATCAATTTCAAGGACATTATGTTTTTTATCCTAGATATTCATCCATATAATAAGTCTCATTTGAGATGTATTACGAGGGAAATTTATCCATCAAACAAGTATTAAGTTACATTTTTTAATTATAATTTATCTATAGGTTTATAAAAATTTGGATGTTGCTAAATATATACACTCTAGAAGAGTTATAGCATGTAATGGGAACCAACAGCGATCCTCGATAGGTAAGGTTATCAGCCAAAAATCTTAATAACTATGTACATCAATGTTTCAAACAGAAGGGATCCATACTCAATATCAACCCATTCATCCTTATAGTGAATGTGAGATTTTTTATTTTTGAAGGGGATTTTTTTGTGATTTTTCACTGTGGGGTTCATTGCCAAAAAACAGAACTAGTTCCTGGTGTCTCTTTAAGAAGAGTTTAATATAGGTGGATATATTTAGTGTAATCATTAGAAGTGGGGTATGTAGGTTTATACTCTACTAATATCGTATGGTGTAGGTAGAAGACAACCTCAGGATGTCCCCCAATATTAGGGTCCTCATCCTAAGTGTGAATGTGGAGGTGTCTATCAACATAGAGGCGGGGGGGTCATGTTCAGTTACAAGAATTAGAGGCAACTCCTCCATTGGGTCTATAGATCATTCAAGGTGTTGTAGAATTTTCATGTACTCATTTGTATTCTTTGGATTAAATGTATGCACCCTTCTTTATTGCAGATAATCAAGTCTGTGCTATAGGACTAGACGTATAATGGCTTCACATGCCCCTGGTGTTAATTATTCGAGTTAGAGGCTAGAAAAAAAATTATTATGTTCCAAGGGTGTATACATATGATGGGGCCACCTCATTCCCATGGGTATATTTTCTTTCTACAAAATACAGATATACAATTTCATACTCTGCATCGACTATTAATTCTGTTCAATTTATTATCTAATGCATCAATATAAGAGTTATTTTTTCATATGTTGACAAATAACATGTTATTTATGTGAGATATGAGAGTTTTCAGGTGGTAAGTAAGAATGGGTACCCAATATTTCATTGATGGCTAATTTTTTCATGGAATAAGTTTATGTTGGGATTGTTGAGCTACCTAGTTATGTTTGGGATTTTATGAATGTTTTACCTAAGGAGGTTGGGGCGCAACCCCCTCAATGTGATGTTGAGTTCATGATAAATTTGAATCCACGTTCTTCTCCAATATCATTGGAAACAGGTTATATAGATCATTTCTGAGTTATAGGAGATGAGAGTTATGATAGATGATCTAATGTGGAAGGGTGTCCTCTTACCCAGTGTGTCACCCTGGGGAAATCTAGTGTTGTTTTCCAAGAAGGGTGATGGTAGTATGAAGTTTTCTATAGACTACCAGAGGTTGAATTAAGTAATTATCAAAACTAAATATCCAATTACAATGATTTATGATATTTTCTACTATTAAAGGAGATCTAGTTGGTTTCCTAAGATCAATCTATAGTCTATGTGTTTCTAGTTGAGGGTGAATGGGGAAGATATCCCAAAGACTCCAATTAGAAATAGGTGTCGCATATTTGAGTCCATCGACATGTTATTCAATGTCACTAATGTACTGGATATGTTCATGATACTCATGAACTCTTTGTTCTTTGAATTTCTAGACTAATTCCTAGTCTTGTTCATTGACGTCATATTTAACTATTCGATGTCGTAGGAGGATCATGATAATTATCTTGGAGATTTTACATAGGTTCTTCAACAATCCATATTCTTCAAAAATAGTTAAAATGAATGATCATGACATGATAAGAGCATTACCTCAGTCATGTGGTGTTTTATTAGGGGTTGTCAAGGGACCTATAAATTGTATATCTAGGTGTTTCTTCAGCCACACTCAATAATGTCGTAGAGGTGCACAGTTTCCATGGTCTTTCTAGCTTTTATCATAGTTTTACATCTAATTAATCTCTTATTGAATCACCGCATAAATTATTTACTTTTATGGATCATGTTTGTTATACAATGTTTGATTTTATATTTTATTTGGTTATCTAAATGAGAAAGTGGTCAGTTATCTAGTGCTCTGATTTCCAAATGATGGGTGTTGTATAAAGTGTTTTTGGATTCTTCCCATCTTGGATTGGGATGTGTGTTGATGGAATACATTGTTTTGATATTTATGGTTTTTTATGTTAGGTCCACATGAGAGTAACCATTCCTCCAATGATCTCAAGAATGGGATTTTTGTACTTTCACTTCATTTTCTGTCGCATTTCTTCATTGGGAGGATTTTTTTATGGGCATCCAATACCAAACAAATTTTCGGTATATATTTTTTCATTTCAATTTCAATCCATCAAATCATTGTTTGATGGAATTTATCTAGGATAATGACTTCAAAATATCATACACCTTATGAAGGGAGGATATTTTTAGCTGATTCATTGAGAAGGAACTCAGAAAAGGATTTGGTTTGAGAGTTTTTATTTTTCTAGAATGGGGTATAAGAACATTCTTTGTTGCATCTTGATATGGGAGAGTGTAGTGATAGATGTTATCTTCATTAAATGACTATAGAGTCACACATTTTTTGAAAGGTGGTGGAGTCTTATTGGATAGTCCTAGAGGAATACATAATGCACAATCGTGTTGACTGTTGTAATGCTCTAATGGGATGATTAGGGGGTATTTGAAACATGATGTCATTTTTTGGGAGGTTGTTTCCCCCAGTGGTAATTCTCAAGGGGTTCCTTTATGGTTTTATTGTATCACCATTATTGGTACACCATAAAGTGTCTAATATTTTCCAAGGGTTGACGATACAATTTTTCTATCCCATGAAGAAATATACGGTGGTAGAGTTTTTGGCTCAGTGTTTGGTTTTTCAGGGAGGTAACATTATAGCATCATGTTCGTGGATATTTGTTATAAACATTCGATATTCATATATATAAATGGAAAGACATCTTGAATAAATTAATCATTGGCTTACCCCATTATTAAGTATTTTGTGATGCTATCTAGATAATATGGGAATTTTTTTTGATGAACTAGGCTCACTTCTTAGTGAACCATAAGTCAGCTACCATTTTTGTTTAAGAATACAATCATGTGGGTGAGCTATTATCTTTTAATGGATTCCAAATTTATATTTTCTTGTATAAGGATTCCTGTATTGCCTCCTAATTATAGATCATATTTCAACATGATTTTATCCCTTAGTGATGCCCCATCACTATATTCCACCCTAAAAATCATGGAAGATAGATCAGACTATCCATACACTAGATGATATGTTGCAGTAATTCATCTTAGAAATTAGCTAATCATGTCCATGACACATTCCTATGGTGTAGTTTTATTTTTATAACAGATACCCCTCATCCATTAGAATGGCCCCATTTTAAAACTAGTAGAGAATACCCTGTCATTATATGTTGTGTGGAATAGAGGTGGGGAAATCTATAGTTCTTGGTCAATATGTGGTGCAGGGCATGGAATAAAAAGTTCAATATTTTTTAGGAGGTAAAAGAATTACTGGATGAGAAGAAATATTATTTTAATCATAGGAGGAAACCCTTAGAGTAAGAATCTAGATTACATATGTTCTAGATGGTTTCCCCTCAATGTTGGTAGTGGAGATTTGGTAGGGGGACTAAGCTCTTTCCATTGTTTGTTGTACTTTTTGAGGTGTTGGAACAAGTTAGAAAGGTGGAATATCAATAGTAATTACTACCATGACATCAATATATCCATAATTTATTCTAGGTTATCATTTCTATTTCAATTTCTTAACTATGATTCCCATTTCATTTACTAGGGAGATTTAGATATCAAGGGTGATACGACATTTGTTGAGAGTCCAGTAGAGTTCTAGGATCACCGAGTGATGGTTTTGCAAGGACAGACCATTCCCACGGTTTGTGAGTTGTGGAGTCATCTTGGAATGGAATAGGAAACTTGGGAGTGAGATACGTAGATGATTTCCTAGTAAGAATATTTTTTGGAGTTTTTCTTTAATTTATTATGATTTTTCTGACATTTTTGTTTTATAAAATTATCATTTTTCCTTTGTTTTTTATGTGTGATAAATATTTTGGTATATGAAAATGTAAGGACATAATTAATAATCAATATTTTTTATACATTTTTGTGATTAAAATAGTGTAAGAGAGTCCTCACCACCCAAAGAGAAGAGTATAATGCCATGGAAGACAATTTTCCCTAGTACTTTTTCTCTGTTAGTGAAATGTTTCATGTGGTTTATATAGGTTTTTTGATTTATTTTATCAATACTGAGGGGTTTGTACATTAATTTTGTGGTGATTTGGTTTCATGGGATTTTTATTGGGTGTTTTAGTGGGAATTATTGGTTTGTGGAATTTTATGTTTAATTAAACTGTTTATAGGTATCACATGGGGTGTTTTTTAAAATCAATTTTGTTTCCAGTTTTGTTTTATAATCTCGATGGTGAGAATCATTTGAGATATATCAAATTTGTAGATTAATTCCCTCTCATCCCATTACTTTTACAATCTTGTGGTTGGAGAGTTCATAGAAGAGGTAGTGCAGGTTCTATGGAGTTTGGAGCTGTATTAGGACTACAACAAGAATTTTATTCTACAAAAATCGGTTTATTCAATAAGTTATTTGTTAACACCTATAGTCGCCACCTTTTTATGGGTTTTACATAGCTGAGGTGGTGAGAGAAAAATGTGTTTATGCTGTAAGAAATGAATTTATTATTTTATTTTAATTAATCCCTAGATTCCATTTATTTTCAAAATGTTTAAGTTTCAAGGGGTTTTTGTCATAAATTATTATTTTATGTTGTTTGTTTTTTGAGTGAAATATTTCATTCTATAAATATTTTATATAGGCCATAAATTTTGTAATGTTATATCCTCATTATATCTCTTTTTCGGATGATTTTATTATCATTCATTAACCACCCTCTCTCACTCTCATTTGGAAAAAACCTTAAAGGCTTAAAAAGTTATTCCATCAAAATTCCTCCTAATTATAAATTTTCGGTTCTAATGACTTAATTTTTTGGATCCTTGATATTTTCTTCTCTAGGTACCATTTTTTAACTTTCATTCCCCCTCTATGCATCAACTGTGTTGAATGTTTTTTGTTTGGGGTGTGTTTTGGGTGATGTTTTGGTGACCCTTTAGTTTGGTTCATTTTGATCTAGTGTTTTCATGTGTGGTTGTGAGTTGAGGGTTATTTATTCTTTTCTACATGGATCATAGTCTGATTGGGAAGATTTATCAAGGTAATGAATCCCTAATTCATCTCTTTTTTTGTGTCATGAGGTAGGGGTTTACTCTATTTTTTATAGGAGGGATGGTTTGTTATAGCCTAATAAATATGATAAAATGTTTAAATTTAAATTTTTGGGTAAAAGGGGTTTGATTCGCATGTTATTAAATATTTAATATTATTGTGATATTTATATTACACATGATAAATACCCAACTGAAAATTGAGGCTGTTGTGGTATTATATAGTGTTTTCTTTATAAAAAATGTGGAAACCTTGTTGTTTGACTATGTTGTGGGGTGGTGTGTGGCATATTTGTGCTTGTTGTATAACCGTTTTGTGGTGTAGTGTAAGGAATATGTGTAGTTTTAATGACTATGTGTAGTGGGGAGGAAATGTCTAGTGGTAATTTGGTTTGGAGAGATTTTTGGATGTGTTATGTGATATATGAGATAAAAAAATCTTTTGCACTACTAATTTCCTCGGTAGTAATGTAGTAATTGTTTAGTAATGATTAAAATGGATTGGGTTATTTTTTTTAATGGTATGGAAAGAGTTTATGAAAAAATTAATTCATATTTATATTTTTAAATGAGGTTTTCATAAATAATTATTGGTATGGGGTTTTAAAATCAAGTTGAAATGGTTTGGAAATGTGAAGCGTTCACTCTGGATAGTTTGGTGTTCTATATTTAGTGGTGTCTGTGAATATGGTGGTGTTGTGAGTTGGTTAGTTCCTTACAATTAACCCATAGGATGGGAATGTCTCTGGATATATATATATATATATATATATATATATATATATATCCTTCACATTCCTTGATATTTTCTATATAAACTCCACCCACATCGATCCCCACATGTTGACACTCATATATATATCTAGGGTGTTTATCCAAAAATCCCAGTGGAGGGGATGGATAACTAGCTACCTTTTCTAACCTTCCACCTCTCCTAGGAGACTAGATATTCATAGGTTGTGATGGTCAGATGTCATATAGTTTACAATGTGATGGACAATGTGTTGGTGGGGGATATGTGATATGACCATACTGTGGAGTGGTGAGTTGTGATGTGACCATGTTATTAGACGGTATATGGTGCATGTCATATAAAAGGACTCGGCCTTAAATCATTACATTACCATGAATTAAATGAATAATTTACATTGAGGATATTTTTAGGTTTATATTTTTTGAGAATTAGGTCATAACTATTACATTACATCTCAAAAGTTACAAAGTAGACACTTCTAGTCAGTTCACATTTTTTAACAAAATAAAAAATCTTAAAAAGAGTCATGTCTAGTTCCATGTTTTAGACAACCTTTTTTCCATTATCTCATCCTTGATCTTATTCATCTTTATGTCCTATGAAAAACATTTCAAAACATTCGAAGAGGATAAAAATCTCATTAAGGGTAATAAAAAAAATAAATAAAACATTAGTTCATCATTACAAACATAACATAAGCTCTTTAACATACCTCATGAAATCATATTTTTTTCATAGTAAATAGAAATCATAAAGGTTACTTGTAGAATCTATAGCATACTTACATTTTTTCTTTCATAGCTATGTAGGGAGTTACATTTGAATACCCATAACAGTATATTCCCTAAATATCTTAGTAGAAACATTCATGTTTACATCCATCACATTACCCAATGCATTGGAGAGCTATCTTGGGATCACCCACCTTAGGATTATTATGGAACCACCCATATACATAATAGTGCCCAGGAAAAATAACAAATTCATAACAAATAAAATAAAAACAAAGGAAAGATAACATTTCCACATTTCAATCACAATATATCATTTAAATATATTGACATAAAAAATCCATTATCAAAACCATTTTCAATACCAAAATACGTAACAGGGTATATCTTATTTGTCTTCCTTTTAAAAACATTACATCTTGTTAAGAACGCAAAAAGATCAAATGATACTCACGGTAGGGGAAAAGGTCATTGTCACCACTTATATAAAACTAAACAGTTATTTTTGTCGTTTAGTAAAATGCATCATAGAAAAATAATTCCTTTGAATGAAATGAAATGTCAATGGTGTTTATATAGCGTATTTTCAGGTCCATAAGGATTGATACCCTGAGAGTGGGGGTGAATCAGGGAATGATAGATTAAAACAACTTCCACGTGTGATCTTTTTTGGCTATTAGACAAAACACTTTTCTCTCTCCTTCCTATTGTAGAGTATGAAGAAACCTTAAAGCATGCACATCACACAAAAAAATTTACTTGGTTCACCCTCACTCAGCTATGTCTAAGGAGAATACACCAACAGTGTGATAATGTACCAATTTCACTATAAGCGCACTTTTTTTACAAGTTCAAAGTGGAATCACTCTCCCTCTTGGTTTACAACCTCTCACAATTTGAGAAATCAGAGCTATCTCAACTTTTGTGATCTTGTTAATTCTTCCAAATATCCTCTCATAGTTTATAGACCATTAGGTCTCTCCATTACCACTAATGAATAAATCCTTCACTATATGTATATTCTCTATTGAAGTCCAAATTTCACCCACTGATGAATACCCCATTGCCCTTGAACACTGGGCAATTTCTTTTTAAATACATTCACAAAGCACCCTACTTTGAAAGACTCCAAATTTTACAAAACCTAAACAAAACTTCTCGAAGTCCCTGCCTTTTCAAAAATCTCACACTTTCCTAGAGCTTAGGGCATCGTGAATCTCAAGTCGTCATAGAGTGACTTCCCTAGTGAAGCTCACTGAGTCAAAGTAGATCACACAACTTTCACGGAGCTAGATATAGCATCCACGAAGCTCCTTCCTTTCTCGAAGCACATTGCCTTCATGAACCACCTTCATGAGCTGAGAGAAAAATATATTGTTCAAAAACTCTCTACTTCTGTTAAGGGGTCGAGAACTATTTATAGGCAATTCCACTGACCCTCAAACCTTCCACACAAAGTCAATTCCATGTCATCAAAAATCACAAAGCTTCAAAATCCCTGCCAAAATTATCTCAATATCGTCAAGCACTGCAGAAATTTTCCAACTTTGGAGCTCGTCTAAATCTTGGAGAGTTCTGACAATTAGTTTGTGCCTTCGCTGCGAAGCTGCACTCGCAATTCCCTTTCACCACCGCAATTCTATTCTATGCTTCTGTTTGCGAAACGTTTCGTAATCAAGATGAATCACCGTCAAAAAATTCCATGTCTTCACTATATTCAATGCATGAAGCCAATCTTCGCAAAATTCATTCCATGAACATATTTTCATGATATAAACATTATGTAATCAATTAAGTTAATAGCAATAGTTTTTTTTGATATTTGGTACTTGATTAAAAAATGAACTTCTTTCATTTACAAGTTGCATATGTGGTCAAAAGTACATTATCTCCGGTGTCTGAATATTCACAGTGTCTGTTTCACGGTGTCTGCTTGTTCATGATGTCTACTAGTTCCCGATGTCTTGTTCACGGTTTCGGGATATCACGGTTTTTTCTTCACCATGTCTTCTTTTTCACAGCGTCTCCTTCACGGTGTCTCGGACTTGGGAAGATATCTGTAGTCAGACATAAGCAGTTATACATATGGAAAGAATTAAACTAAATAATTTGTCATAGAAATCATTATAAAGTGAGTAAAAATATAGTATATAGTACTGAACTGAGTATAGACCAATTAAAATCTTGAATGGATCTTCTTAAAGCATGAGAATACTTAAACAATAAAACACATGATTTGATATAATTTATAGGATTTAACTAGGTTGAATATTATTTTTGATCATTAAAAAATGATTAATACATGAGGAGTCCAACAATTAACAACTCTATTTTAGTAATATTGATTCCTTTTTATACCACTATTTAAACTCATTTCTATAGTTTTGAATTCTCTAATTATTATTTTATATATAATTACTTAATCAATTTGTTTTGCATTGGATTTTTTTATCATATTTATCTTATGTGTCAGAAATTACTTTCCTAGGTTTACTACGGTTAAAGTGGTCATTAGTTAAACATTCCAAAAATACTAATCATGAATTAAATAATATATTTTAATATATATATTTTTATTAAACTAAATCATGATTGTTTTATCAAAAACTAATATTACTATCACTGAGACTGTAGATCGTACGTACTCATTAGTAATGTTTCCATTTCGATGATCATTATAGAAATAAGTTAAATGTAATTTTAACTTAATATAATAATAATAATATAATAAATACCATTTTATTAAATTATATATAATTATATAAATAATGATTGTGATGTGGGGGAGAAAAAAATCACATCGCTTCAAGGATCTGTAAGTCAATATAACCATGAAAAACATTATCCTTTTTTTTAGTGAGGGAAAAGGTTAAAATAAATTGATACATCAAACATAAATAATGATAAATATTTCATGAATATAATAAATATTTAATTTATAATACATATATTTGTTATCATTACCCATATTTACTTCCATGTTATGTGTTAGTGAAAAATGAATCACATCACTCTGTGAGGCGGTATTCCTTCGTACACATGACCAACATTATTTTATCCCTTATCGAAGGTAATGTAAAATTTTATAAATGATATAATGAATAAATATATATATTTATATTATAAATATGATATGATTACTTCATATACATCATCATTCCCAACAGTGAGATTCTGTATTTGAAAAATGAATAACATTTTTCTAAGTGGCGTTAATCCTCCGTACAGACGAATGATGATTTCATAACCCATTTGATGGGAGTGTGTGTGGACATAGGTCATAGACATAACATAACAAAATTATGATATGTAGAATATACTGATCTTACTATATCATTATAGTGACCCATGCTTAACATAAAAGGATATTATATCATTTTAGACATTGCAAAAATACATTCGTGAGGACCGTAATAGTATAGTGTCATTGGTAACTTGTAACAAAATATTATAACATAGTGAAATATATTCAATATTTCCTAGAAATAACTCCCCAATTTGTTCTTATACTTAAAACATTTCTTCATTAACAAGGGAAATGAAACATAAGAAAGGTGTGCGAAAAGATGGTCAGTATGGGTAAACATAGGAGATAAATAATTGTAATATAAAAATAAGTGTATAGGAACATGGGTATGAAATTTAATAATCATAACCATCATATTAGAGATCATATAAATGGTTCATGGAATAAATATTGTTAATTTATAATACATGAATCATAAGGGAATAAATATCCTAATCCATGACACCAAAACCTAGGAATAAGATATAGAATTTGTGGTAGGAACAGAAGCATGTAAAATGATTTCTATAGTAGTAATGAAATTAATTCCAAGGACATATGGGTTGTATTGGTTCTTTTTCCATTAAATATTGGTGGTCATGGTTCACTCCCATGACTATCTTAGTATTCAAGGATTACTCCTAAGACATTAAAATCATACAAAGTCCTTTTCTAAACCGAGTTCATTCCCCATTCTAGCCATATCTATCTCATGAGATATAAATATTTACCTCAAAAAATTGAGTGATATATATGTCACACCCATCTTATAATGAAATCATTCTTAAAATTTCAAAAATATCCTAGAAATAATATCATAACACAAGAAATAAAATGGGTATCATAAACATATAATCATATCTAACCAATGTAAAAGAGACGAATTTCATAATCATCTCATCAAATCATTACCCATGAAAACAAGTGGGCTTCATAAACATATTATCCCTAAATGATAAATGGGTTTAATAATAATTATACCATGCAAACATAAACCATTCAGAGAAAGAATATGAATGGAACATTTGGATCATTTCCTAGGAAAGGCATGAGTCACACCAATGGATGTCATCTGATATGAAAAATAATTTTTAAATATATCATTAAATAAATATTGAGATAAATATCCATTAATCATTAAAAGTAATACATTTTTGAAAAAATTTCTTGGAAACACAATTTTGAAAAAACACAGATTTCTGACCGAAAAGAGATATAAAGTCACATTTCATAAAAACATTTTTAGTATTATCTTAGGTACCAAAGAATAAAAAAATGGTACTAATAAATCTATATATCATTTATAACGATACGAGAATAAAATTCAGATGTTTTATTGATACAAGGATCATAAAATCTCATCAATGGAATCATGATCATAAATAATCCAGATAAATATTGAGATTTTAGCAATAAATTCTTAAATATTTGATAATTATGAATCATGATCCCCATGAAGTAATAAATTTAAATTAATCCAAATATATCATTAAAATAATTATAATAACGATATAAAATTTCAATAGGAATTATGTAAGCCCCATAGAAAAATATAGGTGCATAACATGGCATGTATCTCATAGAAATAAATTTGAGAAAAAATTACATTACCAATTTGGTAACTTTTGAGCCATAAAACCCATGAAAGAAGGATAATAAAACAAGTGAAAAATAAACATAAATTTAATTATTAGAATCATATAATAAATTATTGGGAATTATCTACCACAAATAAGAAAATAGGAGGTGCATATGACTTTTTTCTCACGAAAAATAAAATTGAGACAATAAAACTCTAACCTTAAGTGGTGAATTTATTCTTGTATGCTAAAACCACATGTATTAAATCTCAGATTATTATAAATATAACACATAAAAATATTATTATCTCTAATAACACATATTATTTGGTTTTTATTTATATTACACAGTTATTAACAACTCCTTGTTAATGTTAAATTTTGGTTAATATGGGCATTTTTTTTGTATATGTTTTGACTTGTTATTCTTGATCCTACTCCTTATAACATGATTAAATTTTTTATTGAATTTAAATAATTATATAATTATAATATTTATTAATTACATATATAATTAATAAAATCTATGAAATATATAAATAAAAAATGAAATACACTATTTAAGGAGATGGTAGGTCATGAGAACACATTAATATTATTACTGTTTAGTTATATTTTTTAACGAGGAAAAATAAATGACTTATATGTGTATATATATTGTCATTAAATTATAATTATTATTTCATATATATCATATAAATTTACTAAACCCTACCTTAATTCATTCCATGTATAGTGTCGATGAATCACAACACTTTGAGAACGTAGTAGACCACATGTCCACAAAAGAAGTTATCGTTATTACCAAAAATGGAAATAATGAAGTTATATTTTATATAATAATTAAATAAGTTTAAATACATCAGAAATAACATATATATCATAAAAAAGAAGACTTTATATCATAATTTTCATCATTGATTCATTGTAAAGGAAAAAAACCAACACCATTATTTCGTGAGGAGGTAGTTCACCGTACATAAGAATGGTAAGTTCATTACGTATTTGATAGAAGTGTGTGTAAGTGTAGCTGAAACCCAAATATTACAAATAATATAATTATATTATAATACTTATGTTATTATATAATCTCATAATTGGAAAATTCTAGGTGGTGGATAATGAAAATAAAACAATGTGTCTTGGGAAAGTATGTTATCTCCTCTTTGGGTAACACCACATAGTTTCCACCGAAGGGATTATATGGTCATATTTAAAAAATGGGGAATTATATGATGAATGGAGGGATATTTGAATATTTTTTTATTATATTTTTTGTGATTAAAAGGGCGTGAGTGGTTTGAATAAGAGGGAGGGGTATGTGTCTTTTTACCATGGAAGAGGAGTGCCATTCTTGTAAATTTTTTAAAAGACAATTCCCCCAACATTTTTCCCATGTGAAGTGGATTTAATAATAATAAAAAATTTATAAAATAGGGATATGTGATAAATATGAACATAAAATTTTTATTGGAAATGTTTTTAGGTCATTTTGTTGTTTATGTTTAAGGTGTAGTACTTTGTTATGCCAATTCCCTCTTAATTTCTATAATTAAGTTTAATCACATTCAATAATATTATTGGTAAGAAAATGTTTAACTAGTTAGAAATTATAAATTATTATCAAAAAAAAATTAATTCATTTTTCAGTAATCTAATCATAAAGTGGATGAAATTAATTTATAATTAATCCCACAGACATGACAACAATGAGGGTTTTTTAACCGAAAATTTCCAAAAGAATGAAATATTCTTATATCCAATTTAATTATGAAATCAGTTAAAATGACATAAATTGTACTGATTCATCTATAATTGAAAAAATTATACTTTAAAATAATTTCAAAATATAATTTTACCCTATAAAGTATTTATACAAAAAATCAGTTCTAAATAAAAATTCATTATTTTTCACTAGTCATCTAAAAATGAAACTTCTCAGAAAAATTCCAAAAATTCACCAAAAGGAATTTTTGATATTACTATTTCAAAAATAAATTTTATTTTTATAATTTAAATATTATAATATTCTAATTATATATTTAAAATGGGTTGACCCTTAAAATGAGGTAAAATTACCTTTTAGGAACCCACGTTTCTTTATCCATAAAATTTAATTTATTCACATCTTATTCATATCCAATATATTTGATGATTATAAAAAAATTTCTTTAATATGTAAATTTTATTGAAACAATAATTAAAATTGTTGTTTTAGATTTATTGGGACAAAATTTTGTTTGTACATAGAAAAATATTTTTCTTAGAAAAGTAATTTTTTTAAATAGTTATTTCATTCACATTTACTAAATTATAACCAAAGAATTAATTTTATATACATGTAAAGGTCATAAATTTAAAATTTACTTAATACAATTTATGACTTTATTTCCATTGGTTTTATGGTATATATAGTATTATTTTAATATTATTATTAAAATTATATTGTAGTTTTGAAAAATTCGGCCTTACATGTGGTGAAATCTATCAAAAGAACTCAATATTGCTTGTAATACAAACCAAACATAGTTTTTCATGTACCTAAATCTTATCCAAGTGTTTAATGTGGTTGTAACTTCCTGTCCCATCTCACCTCTAAGATGGTGGTCGGACCTGTGCGTTACATAACCTCAATCGCATCTCCCCGAATGCCAGAGGCTACCAACTAGCAGTGAGGGACCTTTTCGTGTTATTGGGATAGACTATGCCCTCACAGGTAACAGATTATACCACAACAGAACTAAACACCAACAAATAATAAGTAGCGGAAGCATGTGAACAAATAAACTTTTGTAGGAGCAATGTAAAAAATCCAACTGAATTATAAAAACCAGGTGAGGAAACTCAAAAAAGTGTGTAATTCCATGATATGAGTCTAAACTAAAAGTATGGAAAACAGAACTCAAACACCCAGTCAACTAAAAGAAAAGACACAAGCAGATACTGCCTTATGAGCCAGGCTAGGTCCTTTGTCCAGTCTTCATCTTTAGTTGTAATGAACAGTCAAGCATCAGAAGAAGCATGCTTCCCCTTGTCAATACCTGCAAGTATGTAATCTTCTTGGGTTTCGATGATGCTCAAGCAGGGTGTGAGATAAAATCCCAGTAGACCGGAACCCATGGTGTCTAAATGATTCCATTTCATGCAGAAATTAAAATTCAGTTTTCCATTACATACCCTTTTCAAATAAATTAATTGTAATGCAATGAAACAAATAAGTCATCACGGGTCCCAAACGGAACTCGTTCCTGGTAACCTACTTCAAAAATAAAGGTAAAACCAAGAAAAAGTATACCCCAAGCTTGTTCTTTAACATGGGGTTCAAGTCCATTGTCAATAGGGAACACTTCCACATATCTAGGGAAATATATCAATTCCCAATAGACTCAATTAACAAGAATATAATCCATAAGTGGATCATTATTTAATGTTCATGATGAGAGTCGGAATCTGAGCCCATCCTGAAGGTCTTCCTACAGAACATCCATCAATTTATCTAATGCCACTGAGCCCGTCCAAGGCAATATTATGAAAGACCAACTATCACCCGAGTCATGTAATTACCCTGATTCTATCCCGATCTCACAATAAGGGGTCGAGTGTCATCCGAGGATGGCTTATTCACATTGTCAATGGATCCATCCCGAAGGGACATTTTTTAACTAGTATCACTCAAAAGTATTGAAAATTGTGGGGAATTATCGGTCCATAAAATCCAACGACACAACCCCCCGCCACATAGTGGTAACCCGCCAGGAATGAAGGATCTATGCATGGAACTTAATATGTGACCCACCTCCTTTCGCTGCACTGAATTTAATTAATGTTTTCACAGCAGCAGATATGACATAATTAGGATGTAAAGCCGCAATTTGAAAACTAACCAGATACACCTGTGCATCAGAAGGCATAAGTTTAATAGTACAACACAACAACATTCATGGCAATATACATATCATATCAACCTTAGCAAATAATTCATATTTAAATAATAAAAAGTCCAGAAAAACAAGTTCCAATGATCCAACAATTGATGTTCATGTTCAAAAAACTATTTATTTATTTTAATTACAGTAAAAAAGTTGATTCGCAACACATCCAATTAATCAAAAAATAAACTTGGGTAATGACAGAATACACCGATCCTGTCGGAACTCCCAAAGGGGTTTCTATCATTGTTGCAATAATTCAAACAAATATTCATTTAATTTTAAAACAATAAAAAGTGGTTGAGCAATAACCGCAACAAATTAAATTAATAACTCAGCTAACGGAAAAAATATGCTGACTATGTCATCACACCCAAATGGGTGTTCGATCTTGTCGCAGAAATTCAAACAAATTAATTTAATATGATTAATGCTGTAATTATTAAACAAAATCCTTAAAGTAATTAAAATGGCTAAAATTTCCCAAAGCCTATAGGCACCGACTAACGGCACAACGGTGCATTATTTATAAATTGCAATGAATTGGGGTGATAGAGAGTAGTTACCCTACCTTGTTTTCATATATGAATCTAAGATCCACATTAGACTTTTGTTTGACCTAAAACGGATGAAAACGATGAATTTTAGAAAACCCCCAAAATAGGGTAAGAAAATTCCGTGACGAATTGCACGTAGAATACTCAATAGAATCGAACGATTCCATATGAGAAACATTATCCTTTCTCTAAGGTTCATTTTTCACCTAAGATCAAAGGAATTAGATGTCGGATGGATGATCAAAAGCCTTTCGAAGGGGCTTCTAGTTGGTGTGACGGGATTGAGGGGTGAGATGTGATAATTGGGAGAGGGAGAGAGGAGACAAAAAAAAGAAAAAAGAGAAAACAAATAACAATAAAATAAAATAAAAATAATAGAAAAATAAAAGATATTCAAAAAAGTAAATAATCGAAGAATATAAAATAAAAAAAGAATGGAAAAGAAAATAATAAAATTAATTAAAAATGGAAATCCTCCATTTTAATTATTTTTATTTTTCCCATAACCCCCTCATTATTTTATTTCAGAATTTATTTTTATTATTTATTTATTTCTTTTAAATATTATTTAAATCTCTTATTACTGTTTTATAATACTTAATTAATTATTTAAAATATGAACATCGAGCCAAACCGCGAGGTGACATTTTTCAGGAAATGTCTGCAATTAATTAAATTAAAAAAAATATTCCTAAGACCCGTAGCGAAGTGCGCAGGTGCGCGCCTCGGGTCAATTAATTAATTATACTACAAAAAAGTAAAAACAGTATGTACCTAATTAAGTATGGGACATTACAACCTCATCTCCTTAAGACAACTCATCCCCATGTTGCCCTTCTGAGGGTAATGGAATGTCTCCAAAGAAGAGTTCTGGCCACAGAGCATGTACATCTGTCTCTCACTCCCAGGTCTCGTCCTGAATGCATCCACATTTCCACAACACCGAGACTAGTGGGAATGACTTGCCTCAGAGGACTTTCATGCTACGGTCGATGATACGGATCAGATGCTCCGAAAAGGATACATCAGCATCAAGCTCGATGTCGTTTGGGTCAAAAGCATGAGACAGGTCTAGATGATATTGTCTAAGCTGAGATACATGGAAAATATCATGCATGGCATGGTGCCTCTGAGGTAGTAGTAACCAATATGCTACCAGCCCAACTATCTCCACTATCTCAAATGGCCAGAGGTATCTCGGTGATAACTTCCCATGTCCCATGATCCGCGTATGACCCAACCATAGAGAAACATGCACAAAGACTTGATGTCCCACCTCGAACACCATAGGTCTCTGGAAACAATTAGTATAAGACTTTTTCCTGGATTGAGGTGTAGTCATATGATTCAGAATCAGTTGAACTTGCTTAGGAGTCTCTTGAAAGAGATGAGGACCCAATAGAGCTGCCTCACCTGATTCGAGCCAACATAAAGGCGAACGACACGGTATACCATAGAAATCCTCATACGAAGCAATTTGGATTGTTTTCTGGAAGTCATTTTTATAGGTAAACTCTAAAATAGATAAATTTTCTCCTGTGAACCTAAAAAATCAAGGATACAAGCCGGTAACATATCCTCAAACAATTTTATAGCTCTCTCTTATTGCCCATCGGTATGGGCGTGGTATTCAGTACTTAGAAGTCACTATGAGCCCAGTGCCTTTTGCAACCCTTGCCAGAACTGTGAAGTAAAACAGGCATCCCTGTCAGAGACAATAGAATGAGGTACACCATGAAGTCCCAAAACATCCCGGATATACAGCCTGCCCAACTCATCAATCATAAAGGTCTCTCAAATAGTCCAGAAGTGTGCTTCTTTGTTCAACCTATTGACAACCACCCATAATACATCCTGGATTTGAAGAGATCTTGGCTAACCTATAATGAAATCCATAGTGATGTCATTCCATTTCCATTCAAAAATGGATAGAGGCTGTAGGTGTCCAGCAAGTCACTGGTGCTCTGCCATCACCTGTTGGCAGGTGGAGCACCGAGTGAAAAACCAACTATCTAATTTTTTATACTAGGCCACCAACACTATAGACATATTTCTCTATACATTTTGGTCATTCCAGGATGAAATGCACAAATAGAGGTGTGATATTCTTTCATCATCTCTTCCTTCATAAATGAATGTACCCATACATAGCCATGGTAATGGAGAGTTTCACTACCATCAATAACCCAACCAGGAGTTGGGTTTTGTCTAGTAACAGTTTCCCTAAAAATGAGACCCTCAAGGTCAATCAATTGTTTCCTGTGGACTTTCTATAGAAGAGAGGATGTCACTATAAGAGCTTCTAGAATCAGTTCTCCACTCTGCTATTGAACCTACAGATGCATCTCTATAAACAAGTCCATAATCTACCACTCACAGCTGGCTACCAGCACAACCTGAGTCTGTGCCTTGCGGCTTAAAGGATCTTCTATAGCATTACCCTTACCTGGTGTATAATAAAGCTTAAAATAAAATGACTGCAAGTATTCAACCCACCTGCATTGCCTTAAGTTCAAGTCTCATTGAATGGAGATATATTTCAATATTTTATGATCTGTGTAAACAATGATTCTCTCGACCAACAAATAGAGTCTCCATCAACGTAGAGAATGAACCACAACTTCCAACTCAATGTCATGTATAGGATAGTTCCACTCATGAGGTCTCTGTCCATGGGATCCATAAGCCACGAATCGATCACCCAACATCAAAACTGCACCCAATCAATTTCATGAAGCATCACAATAAATTGTATAGCTCTTACCAGGTTCAAGAAGAACCAATATCGGGGATGACGTCAGTCATACATTCTACTCCTGAAAAGACATTTCACAAGCTTATGTCCTGATGTATTGTACACCTTTCTAAGTCAAGGTCGTGAAAGGTACTGCTAAGCGAGAGAAATCCTATGTTAATCACTTGTAATAGCCAGCAAGCCCCAAGAAACTGCAGATGTCAAAGACACTGTTGGGCTGCTCCCATGAAACAATGATGCTCACTTTTTCTGGGTCAACTGTTACCCCTGCTTCAGATACAATATGTCCCAAGAATTTTACCTTATCAATCCCAAAATGGAAATTACTAAGACTAGAATATAGCTGGTGCTATCTCAGTGTACTCAACACGATCTCAAGATGGGTTTCATGGTTGTGTCTACAACATTAATACATTAAGATGCCATCCATGAAGACTACCACAAAGGAATATTGATACGGATAAAAAACATGGTTCATCAAGGCCATGATGAATGTTGGTGCATTCGTGAGGCCATAACCAGATACTCGTACAAGACATACCATCTTTAGAGTGTTTTACGTGGTATTTCAGATGGTCGCACATCCACCTAGTGATATCCCGACCTCATATCAATCTTTGAGAAAATAGTTTCTCCCCGGATCTGGTCAAAGAGATCATCTATACAAGGCAGTGGATATCAATTCTTTACCATGATCTAGTTGATTCAATGATAATCCACGCATAACCTTAGGGTATAGTCTACCTTCTTGGAAAAAATGATAGGTGAACCCTACAACGATGTGCTAGGTCTGATGAAACCCTTAACCTCATGGTCTTCAAGCTTCTTCTTGTGTTCTTGTAGCTCTGTTGGTTCCATCCTATAAGGAGGAATAGACACTAGTGATACAACTAGAATGATCTCAAAAGTGAACTCCACGTCTCTCATAGGAGGTAAGCTAGAGAAATTATTAGGGAAGACATCCCTCAAAAGATCTACCACTGGAGGGAATTCAACTAGTTGCATTCCCTGATCACTCAGGAAGAGACTTGCCAACTAAGCGGTCACTCGGACTAACCCTGCATATTTAGGCTTATCACGGTCAGCCTGTAGGTCCCATTCTCCTTTGAGAAGATATGTGTCCCCCTCAGGGGATGTGAAAGACACCTGGAAATGATGGAAATCCACTTGGGAACAATAAGGAGAAAGCCAGGTCATACTAAGAATGAATTCAATGCCAGTCATATCAAGGATATAGAAATTACAAACAAAACGGTACCCACCAATCTCGAGGGTGAACTCTTGGAAATGGTGTGTGCCCTCTGTCCTGACCCCAAGTGTGGTGTCAAGATATAGGATGCTGGAAAGGTACTAAATTGAAAATCCAATACATTAAACAATTACAGTAGATATAAAAGAGTACGATGTGCCAATATCAAAAATAGCTGAAACTAAAGAAGATGATACTAGAATATAACCTCTAACTGTAGATGTCCCAACACTCTACTCTGCTGGTGCTGATTGCACTGCAAATAAGGGACCCAATCCATGACCCTGATATGCTACCTGGTTGGCCTGAGAAGGTCCATTTTGCTGACGATGATAGTCTGGAACTTAATTTCCTCGACCACAAACTCCACCATTACCTCGGCCTGATCGATCGGTGGAAAAAAGAACATCCATCCAATATGGATTCATAGATCCTATAACTGATGTAGGTGCAAGTACGGATCCTCTACCATGGGAATCTGAAGAGAAGGAAGGGTAGAAATGCTAATGGTGACCCATCCGGTCACTAGTTCGGCACTCTTTCCAATCTCTCTTGAACGGTTACTTCCTGTGACCATCCCTACCGCTCTAATAACAAGTGACATGGCTATCAAGATGTTCTGTTTGGCTAGGATTTCCCCCACGGGAACTTTCAAAACAGTGTTTCCTTTTTCCAGAAGAGCCATCACAATGTCTCGGAACTGAACTACCCTAGCTCAATAGTTTAGCTTATTTGCAATTTTACTCTTAGATTGGAGCATGGTTCACGGTCTCTGTAATAGTGGTCAAACGGAATACGTTCACCTGTGAGTGGATAGTATACTCAAGTTTGTCCTCAAAATGCCTCATAGTAGTCTATGCATCGCCAGTCTGAGATGGGGGAAATGATGATGTTTTGTGAATCAAGTAGAATACTCTAACATAGTCATATAGATCTTTTGAAGATGTAGGAACTCCCACACACCATCATCTCTCAGAGTCTCTAGAAAAAAATTGATTGTAGAAGGCTGCTTGGAAATCGGCTCAAGCCATGTCATTGGCCTACTCAGCCTGAGAAACAATGTCCCACCAGCGTTTGGCAGTGTCACAAAGCAAGTAGACTGAATGCTTGACCCTTCACTCTAGAGGTGTCTCAAGGTGTTTGAACATAGACCGTATATCATATATCGATGATTATATAGCATGAGGTCTGCCACTCCTCGAGAAGGTGGGGGTGCTATTGTAGGAAGTGCTACGTAAGGTTTTCCTTAGACAGTGTAGGTCTAGGAATATTTTGAATCGACTACATATAACTAAGGATACTATCCCTGAACTGAGTGTCAGGGTCCCTCAGAAGATCGATAGGAGGTAGTTCCACAGGGGTCTCTATGAGAGGAACCGCTGGTGGTTAAGGACCCGCCATCTCTGGAATGCACTCATTGCCACTCTCCTGATACACAACACGAAGACTTCGTAGCAACATTTGTTTATGATAGACAAACACACCCTTAAACAAGGAATAAAGATGGTGAGAAAACAAGTATGGTGCAAAATAGGTTAGGTGCATAGCCTACCTCTGAGAACTAAACAACAGAAAACATGCCTTAAGAGTCGGGTTTCGATATATAAGAGACAAATAAAAAGGATTACTCAACAATTATACATCCCACTCCTAGGGCAAGTCAGTCTAACATATAACAGACTAACAAAACCATATATTCTATAAACCAACAATTCAAAATTTTACCACTAGGTATAACAGCACACTCATGAAACAGGAAAATGTATGCTGAAACTAGATATGGTATGGAAATATTCATGGAATTTAAATCCTATAGTTCCTATCATGATGCATGGGATGTTTTTCCCTCGTATCATTGGTATGTAATGGTAAACCCATTATTTCAATTATACCAGCACAATAACAACGCAATACAAATGAGTCACCCAAGGTGAAATCATGTCAACAGTAACTGGCATAATCAATAACTGCAATCCCAACCCAAGAATTTGAGTTTTCCCGTATACATGGGTTATCTACGTCCAAGCACAGAGTACATATCTAATCCTTATATTCTAGTATCCCATTTATCCCAAACAGTAAGACCAAAGGGAAAACCAGATCTAATACAACTTTGTAATGTCCCAACCCGGCTCACCTCTAAAATAGTGGTCGGACCGGTGCATCACATAACCTCAAGTGCATCTCCCCGAACGCCAGAGGCTGCCAACTACCAGTGAGGGCCCTTTTTGTCTCCGTGGGGGAGACTATGCCCTCAAAGGTAAAAGATAAAATCACAGCGGAAGTATAAAAAACAAATAATAAGTAGGAGAAGCATGTGAATAAATAAACTACAGCAGAAGCAATGTAAAAAATCCAACTTAATAATAAAAACCATGTACGGAAACTCACAGAATATTTTCATGCCATGATATGAGTCTAAAATAAAAGTATGGAAAACAGAACTCAAACACATATTCAACTAAAAGAAAAGACACAAGAAGTAACTACATCATGAGAAAGGCCTAGTCCTCGGTTCTAGTCTCCATCCTAAAAAGTAATGAATAGTCATGCATCAGAATCAACACGCATCCCTTTGTCAATACCTGCAAGCATGTAATATACTCGGGTGTCGATGACAACCGAGCAGGGTGTGAGATTAAATACCATTAGGCTGGAACCCAGGGTGTCTAAACCTTTCCATTTCATTTAAAAAATTAAAATGTTGTGTTCCATTACATAAACATTTCAAATAAACTAATTTTAGTGAAATGAAATAAATTTTCCGGCTCGGGTCCCAAATAGAAACCATGTCGGGTCACCTACTTCAGCCTAACCTGGTAGTCTCAAAGGGTACCTATTAGTAGAAATTCACAAACATTCATATATATATAACCCATAAAGCAAGGTAAAACCATGAAAAAGTATACCCCAAGCTTGTGCATTAACTTGGGGTTCAAGTCTAGTGTCAACCAAGCACACTTCCACATATCAAAGGAAATATGTCAATTATCAATAGACTCAATTAGCAATAACATAAAACTTAAGTGCATTATTATTTATTGTTAAAGTTTATATTTGGAGTCATAGCCCATCCCAAGGGTATCGCAACGGAAGACCCATCATTTTTTCTATTACCACTGAGCCCATCCTAGGCAATCTTACAAAAGACCAAGTATCACTTGAGGCATAGCTTTACCCTGAGTCTTTCCCGATCTCACCAAAGGGGGGAAAGTGTCATCTGAGGATGGCTTAGCCGCATTGCCAAAGGATCTGTCCCAATGGGCCCTTTTGGAATCGGTATCACTCAAAAGTATTAGAATGTTCGGGGACATCTTTTTTCGGAAAATCCAATGACGCCGCCCTAGGCACTTAGAGGTAACCTGTCAAAAATAGAGGATCTAAGCATGTACCTTAATACAGAACCCACCTCCTTCTTCCACCCTGATTATAATTAATGTTTTCACAGCAGTAGATATGACATAATCAGCATGTAATGTCACAGCTTGAAAACCAACCAGATACACCCATACATCACAAGGAATAAATTTAACAGCACAACATAAAACCATGCAAGGAAATATACATATCATATCAACCTCGGTGGATAATGAATATTTTAATAACAAATAGTTCAAGAAAACAAGTTCACATGATCCAATAATTGAAGTTCATGTCTAGGTAACTATTTATTTAATTTAATTACAATAAAAATTTGCTTCACCACACATGCAATTAATCAAACAACAAACTCGACTAATGAGAGAATACACCGATCATTTTGTCATACCCAATGGGGTGTCCAACTTTGTTGCAATATTTCAAACAAATAATCATTTAATTTAAAAACAATAAAAAGGGGTTGGGCAATACCCGTAGCTAATTAAATTAAAAACCAGCTAACGGAAAAAACATGCTGGCTATGTCGTCACGCATAAAGGGGTGTCAAATATTGTTTCAAACATTCAAAAAAATTAATTTAAGATGGTTAAGGCTGCAACAATTATGCAGAACAAGTAAATTAATTAAAATGGATAAAATTGTACAAAGATGTTAGGCACTGACTAATGGCACAACGATGCGTTTTTTATAAATCATAATGAAACGGAAGGAAAGAGAGTAGGAACCCTACCTTGTAGTCGTATATGACTCTAAGATCCGTGGTAGCCTTTTATTTGACCTAAATGGATGAAAATAAAGGATTTTAGAAAAACCCCAAAATTGGGTAATAATCTTCCGCGATGAACTGCGCGCAGAATACTCAATGGAATCAAACTATTAAACATGCACAATGTTAAATGTTCCCAAAGGTTTATTGCGCATCTAACAGTGAAGTAATCAAATGTCGGGCAAAGGATCAGCAGCCTTCCGAAGGGGATGCTAGTTGGTGTGATAGGATTGAGGGGTGTGACGTGATGAGTGGGAGAGGGAGAGAGGAGAGGAAAAAAGAAAATAGGGAAAACAACGAAAAATAAAAGAAATGAAAAAGAAGAGAACAATAAAAGATAAGGAAAAAGGAAATAAAACAAAATAATTAAAAGAAAATAATAAAAATAAATAAAAATGGGAGTCTGCTATTTTAATTATTTTTTTCCCGTAACCCGCTCTTTATTTTATTTCAGAATTTCTTTTCATCCTTTCTTACTTTCTTTTAAATCTTCTTTAAATCTCTTAATAATCTTTTCCAATACTTAATTAATTATTTAAAACCCAAACAACGCGCCAAAGAATGAAGTGAAATTTTTCATGAAAGGTATGCATTTATTTAAATTAAAAACAACGCTACTTGAGACCCATAGTGAAGTGTGTAGGTGCGTGCCCCAGGTTGCATAATTAATTAGACTACAATAAAGAAAAAATGGTACATACCTGATTAAGGCCAAGACATTATGGTGGAATAATATTAACATCGTGTTTCCAATAATGAAATCCAAACATAGTGCTATTATATATATAAAATCTACATTCAGTGTTTCATAAAATGAAAAATATTTATATAATAATGTAATTTGAAAATAAATGACTAAAAAATATATGTTTTTTACATTTTACCCCCTTAAAATTAATTTATCCCTCGAAATTATTCTGATTTATCACATGATAAATATTTGAATGTACCTTTCATATAAACCCCCATCATAAAAATTAATAGTAAAATTTACATTAAAAAGGGAATGATAGAAAAATAATAGTTACCCAATGTAATGTATAACTAGAGTTCCACATATAAGAACATTTGTGAGAAATCAAAACATGGAAATGGAAATCAAATCCCACAATCATGTTCTGATGGAGTGTTATAGGAAACATAGTTAGGATAATGTTAATGATCATAAATCTATTACTATGTGATAATCTAATGGTCCATTTGATTAATTAAAAATGAATGAATGAGCATAAAATTTTTCATTTCAATATAATTTCTCCTAAAGTTAAATAATTTATATGTAAAGATATACTTTCATTATTTTAGGACAACCTTACCCTATATTGTGCCTTGATCAACTTTTACATCATCTATTGTTCGAAAACATTATTGTGAATATTTCATCAATAAAGCATTAGCATATAATGATATCAATATATATAATGATAGTTTATTCCATATTTCATTACCACAACAAAAACATTATCATATGTAATCAAATATTCATAAATATTTAAATGGATAGATAATAATTTAACATAAAAAATTACATAAATTGATAACTTTGCAACCCTCTTAAATGATGGAAGTATAAAACATTAGAAATGAATTCACTAAACTTCTCAGAAACAATATAGAATTGATCCTTCCTATATCTTAATGTAGCTCTTATTTTTGACATACCAAACAAGTGAATACCATACTTGTTTATTCTCTTGAAACATGGTAATAACCTAAATTACAAAAACTAATTTTCAAAATCATATAGTTTTATTTATTTCAATTTTTATTGGTTATATTCAATAAATACAACAAAATTATTAAACTATATTAATGATAGAATAGAAAACTTCAAAAAAATTAGTTAAATATTTCTAATGAAATCAATACTATCTGATTTACTAATTCATATCCCACGTATCATTATTCCATCATAATTATCTCAATATCAGGAATATACTAAGGTTATTAATTACATAGTCAAAATGTCACCTTACCATGAAATCATTTCACTATTTCATCAAAACCACATATTCTTTTAAATCCATAAAAAACCCCATAAACTAAAAAATATTTAAATATTTCCTAATTCATATTTCTTGAATCCAAATACACAAACACTTCAATCCCTCATCTCGAATGATTGGCATGTAAAAGTTCTTTCTTTCGTTTAGAATTTAATTCTTAGGTCTTAGAATTGATTTGGTTAATTCCCTTGTTCTCCATAGATGATACATTTAACTATATGATAAATCATCACTCCGTGAACCTTTTTGCCACACAAATAACATTTTCCCCTCCATTTGAGCTATTCCTCATGGTTTTTCTTCTGTTATTCTTGAAATTTAGGAATATGAATCTTATTTATTCTATGTTCTTTACCATGTAAAAATTTATAAATTTGAATCTTCCTATTACTATATATGTTCGGAATATCACCCATGTTCACATTGTGAATCATATATCATGATATCAAATTCAGCATAACGGTAATATATTTCTCTCTATTCATTACCCAATTTGATTCTTTATAGTTACCAAATTCTTTATCATATACAATTTTGACCAAGTTCCTTCAGTTTCCCTCCATTGACTAAAATACTAAAGCGTAGGGTGAAAAACATTTATCGTGGTTGAAAATCGCAAAATCATGAAAAATAAATTATAGGATGTCAAAAATATGATACCTTCATTAATCTATGACACCCTAGGATTATTCATAGAGAAATCAATAGACATATCATTATAAATATTCTTAGGGGTATTACTATTGCATTTTTAACCTAGTTTCAAAATGTTTTTTAAGCCTTTACTTTGATACCAATTATAGAAACTCATGCATAACATACATGGATATTACATCATTTTTTATGAATATTCAACACATTAAAAAATTAAATTCTCCAATACCATTATATTATTGTGTCTTTGGAAATTTAGAAAAAAAAATTTATAACTCGGTGAATGATCATCAATGTTTCTGAAAAATATATTCCATGTTAGAACTTGTACCAAAACAATGCTTCATTTTCTAGAGAAAGGAAACATAAGAACTGGGTGAGCTCATATTCTTTTCAAGGGTAAACAAAGGAGAATCATAATTATAACATAAGTGTAAGGGTATGAGAACATGAAAATGACATTGGACGATCATACCCAGTATATAAATGGTCAAATACCAGAGTCCTGGCATAAATAAATGTCATTCATAATACATGAATCATAAGGGAATTAAGAGTATAATCCAAGAGACTATGACATTGGAATAAGACATATAATTTTTTGTAGAAACATAATCATGTAAAATTATTTCCATAGAAGTTAAGGAATCATTTCTAAGGCTATCTGGGAAAAATGGGTTCACTCCCCGTACCATATTGGTAGTTATGGTTCACTCCCATGACCATCTTAGTATCCAAGGATCACTCTCAAGACCATCTAAGTAGAAAATGTCCTTTACTGATCCATATTCACTTCTTGTTCCACCCATTTCTATCTTCATTAGATATAATTTATTACCCAGTGCAATGTAGGGGATATAGGTTAAACACATCACTTAATAAAATAGTATGTATGTGTACCACAATATCGTAAAAAATCATATCATAACCCATGAAATTAAATACCTATAAAAAACAAGTAATCAAATCATAACCTGTGGAAAAAATACATCTTTCTAATAATTTTATAAAATTGTAACGTCGAAAAAAAAGTAGGTTTCATAAACATATAACCCCTAAAAGTGATACTGGTTTCATAAACATAATGATATAAAAAGATAAACTATTCACAGAATGATATGAATTGATTCATTGGTTCTTTTCCCCAAAAATTAATGAGTAACACCAATGAATTTATGTTATATGGAAAAAAATTTGAAATAGTTTTGGAAAAACTTTCCTAAGGAAAATATCCTTTCTACTTTGAAGATACATTATTTAAAACATAACACATTTTTTTAACAATTTTACTTTAAAATAACATTAAAAATTATAAGTTAGTGTTAAAAATATTTGAAATCCTTTTTCCTTTAAAACTTATAATATAATTGTGAAAATATATTGAAAACTATTTTCCTTTAACACCTATTAATGAATCAAAAAATAATTATGATAAAATTTTTTCCCTTTTAAAATTATAAAATAAGAATGAAAACATTTTGGGAAAAAATTTCTTTGAAAACGTTTTAGAAACCCATGAAATCACTTTCAAAACATTTTTTCCTTGGATACTTATAAAATAATCTTGAAAATATTTTAAACAAAAGTTTAATCAAACCCCATTTTTAAATATAAAATTTATATAATATTTGGGAAACATTATCTTATAAAAAATAACCTTTTAAACTTACACAGGAATCATCAAGGATATGTCAATCACGATTATGGGTAAGTCTATACATTCCCGACATTCTTTTCTAACCTTAATATTTTAGAACGATTCACTGATAAAAAATAGACAAGCTTATTCATTTTAAAAAAAATTCTTAAAATAGTTATTTAGGGGTATAAATTTCCATTAAAAATAGTATAATAGTATGATAAGTTGATAATATATTTTGAAAACACATTTTTAGAGAACACTGATTCTTGACTATAAGTAAAAATGTAGTTATAATTTCATAAAAACATTTTATTAATTATATTATGAACAATGATTGTAAAAATGGTAATAATAAATGAAGATATCATGTATAACCATAATATATGAAATTTCTTGAGTTTTAATGAGATATGGATCATAATATTTTATCAAGGGAATCATAATCATAAAGAATATCGATAAACAATGAGATTTTAGAAATAAAGTATTACCACTTTAGTCATATTAAATCATAATCACAATGAAATAATAAAATTAAATGAATGATAAAATATCGTGAAAATAAATATATTCATGATATATCACAACAATGTGAAGTATATAAAACCTATAGAAAAATGTAGGTGCATAACATTGTATGTATCTCAAATAATGAAATTTTATACAGAATTACTTTATAGATTTAGTAACCTTTGATCCATAAGCCCCATGAATGAATGATCATAAAATGAATATGTATATACCCATAAATTTAATTATATGAATATTATCAAACATTAATGGTATTTATATACTACATATATTAATATATGAGGTGAACATGGCTCGTGTCTCATGGAAAATGAAAGCGAGATAAGAAAACCCTCTTCTTAAGACATGAATTTCTTCGAAAACATTTCAAACTAATATATAATAAATATAACTTTATTATAAATACAAATAAAAAATACTATTAAATATAATAAAATATATTACTTTTTATGACTTTATATAAACTTTTTATTAATAACTCTATGTTTTTGTAACATTTTGCGTAATATCCTGCTTTGTTTTTTATATGTTTTTGGCTTGTTATTCTTGATACTTTTTCATAGATCCGGATTTTCATATTTTCAGAATGAAAAGATTTATATAATTATCATATTTGTTAAGTTTATATTTATAATAGTAATCTATAAAACATAGAAATCTGAAATATTATAAATAGATCATGGAGACGGTAGGTCTTAATTATGCATTAATGTTGTTTCCATTTAATTATATTTTAAAATGAAATATTTTATATTGAAGATATTTATACATATATATTTTCATTTAATTAGTATTATTATTTAATATCTATATATATCATATAATTTTACTAATCCCATCATTTATTCATTCCATGTAATGTGTGAACAATTCACATCACTTTTAGGAAGTGGTGGTCCAAACATCCAGAAATAAAGATATCATATTTATGAAAAATGTAAATCATGATGAAATAATCTATATAATAATTGAATAATATTAAATCGATCATATATATCATATATATATAATAAAAATGGTGTTTCCATCTTAATTTCCAAACGTGATATGTGGTAAAGGAAAAACGAACAACATTGTTTAGTGAGGTGGTAGTTCCCCATACACTAGAACAATAATTTTGTTACCGATTAGATGGAAGTGTTTCTAAGTGTAGGAAAACCATTAGAATAAAAAAAATATTATACTTTAGAAACTAATTCCATTTTATGATTATATAATAATAATATTTTAGGGGTTGGAGAATAAAAATAAAACAAAGTAGCTTAAAGAAGAATGTTACCTCTTTTTTGAGTAACTCCTCTTGGTATGCACCAACGAGATTACTTCATTGGATGTTTTCCAAAAGGTAGGATTTTGGGATGAAATTAGAGATTTTGGAAGATTATTTGAATATATTTTTTGGGATCCAAAGGTTTTTACTATTTTGAATAAGTGGTATAGGTGACTACCTTTTAATAGTATAGGTTGAGTGGCATTCTTTTAAATTTTTTAAAAGGGAATTCAACTATCATTTTTCCCTTGTCATGTCACACTAATAATGGTACTAATTAGACACATTGGATTATAGGGTCTAATTATGAACATAAATTTGATTCTAGACTAGTTTCTATATCATTTTGGGCTTTATGTCTGAGGCATAAATATTTGTTAAGCTCATTTGCCTCTTAATAACTGTAATTAATTTTCATCACTTTCATTCATCGTCTTTGTCAAAAACTAAGGTTAAATTATAATATATTATGAAATATTATCATTCCAAATATTTTATAAATTTTTTGAATTCCAATCATAGAAGGGGGGCAATTAATTTAAAATTAATCCTGCATATGGTATGATAATGTCAGTTTTTAAAGTAAAAAGGTCTAAAAGATTGAATTGTTTTTATATCCAATTTCATTTTGAAATTAGTTATAATGACAAAATTTGTATTAAGTTATGTATAATTGTTCTAATTATAATTTAAAATGAATTAAAAATATAGGTTAATACTATAAATTATTTACACGAAAAAGCAGTTTTGAATTAAAATTCAATATTTTTCACTATTCGTCAAAAAAATAAAACAACTCTAAAAAATACTAAAAATTCACCCAAAATTCCATTTTTATTTTATAATTTTAAAAAATAAGTTTATTCATTCAAATAAAAATTTTTCTTTTGTAAAAAAATTGATTTTGATATTGGTTCCCTATTAAAATAAAATAAATTCACCTTTTAAAAAACAAAATTATTTTTATTCATAATATTTGGAGTTATTTTTACCATATACATATAAAATATATTGAATTACAGTAAAAAATATTTATTTAAAATAAAAATAGTATTTAAATTTTTTTTAAAATGTGGTTTGTTTAATTTATTCTGTTAAATGTTTTTTGTACATAGAAAAATGGTTTCTTAGAAAAGTAATATCATTGTTTTCAAATAGTTCATTTATTCACTTATACTAATTTATAAACAAATTACTATATTTATATAGACATATAAATCATATTTTTAAAATTTAGTTAATATAATTCCTGAAATCAATTCAAATGGCCAAGTGGTAGAAATAATAATAATTTAATAATAATATAAATAGTGTATTTTACTTTCAAAAAACATAGCCTTGCATGTTATGCATGATATTGAAGTGACTCAAGATTTCTTGTAATAAAATCCATACTTATTTTTTCATTTACCAGAATTTAATATATGTGTTGTGTGTTTCATAATATCAAATTGGTGTTTCTTATAATGCATGCAAAACATAGTGCTTTTATATATAAAAGATGTATTCTTTGATTGGTGAGATAAAAAAATATTAAAAGCTTAAATTAATTAGAAAAAAGAAAATTCACAATATTTTAGGGTTATAAAATAATAATGGTATAGTAATAATTTAATGTAGTGGAGATATAAATGAAACAAAAATGTTGGTTTATGATAGTCATCTCTTGTTTGAGTAACTCCTTTTTTCCTACACCAAACACCTTTCATGGTTGGATTTATACCCAAAAAAGCATTCTAGGATGGGGGTATTGAAGTTTTGAAGTGATTTAGTTAGTTATTGGGAAAACCCAAGAGGTTTTGGGTTGTGAATAATGGATTATAGTGGTGGCCTTTATAAGTGGGGTGAGTGGCAAACATTAGTTTTCTTGAAAGAGAAAATTCGACATACATTATTTTATGTCAACATGACCCAATAATAGACCATTATGGAGAATATAAGGTATATTGTCTAAATATAATTATAAAATTTTATTTTTACAGGGTTTTTTTCATAATTACACCTTATATTCCATGTTTTACCACTAAGTAAACTCGTTTTTACCTTAATTGATGTAATTAATTTTACCTATTTTCACTAATTATTATGGTTAATATTAATATCAACTTATTAGAAATTATAAATTATCATGATTCATAATATATAATCTATTTTTTCAAATTCAATACATCAAATATTAAAATTTTAATTTTATATTAATACCACATATGCTGTGTTTAGCTGTTTTTATGAAGAGTTTTTTTATAATATGATACAATATTAACTCTATGACTAATAATAATCATAAAATGAAACTAAATTAATATTTAATGATATAAATTATTTGAAATAAACATAAAACATTACCAATTATGGTTTATTTAAATAAATTAAAATGGATAACCATTATGCATATTAAAATTGTTTTTAGAAAAACTGGTTTTTGAGGACAAAAACAAACCTACACTAAAAAAAATATAAAATTGATCAATAAAAATAAAGTGGATTAAATATAAATAATTAATAATTAATATAATTTTAATCATATTCAAAATTTATTAGTTCTTTTATATTACATAATTTATAGAAAATAAAATACTTTTTACAAAAACCGTAATATTTTACTATTCATAGAAAATTATATATTTTCTGAAAAATACCAAAATTTAATACAAAGTATATTTTTCTGTTATGATTATTAAATGAAGTTAATTTTATCAAATAAATTATATAAAATTATAAAAAATTGATGATAACTATTTTTCATGAAAAGAAATAAAAAACTATTTTTTTTGAAGAAAACATATTTTTCAAGAGTAATATCACTTGACTAAAAAACTAATATATTATTTACAATTGATTTAACAGTAATTTATATTGTATATAATATATATATATGTATATATATATATATATATTATTTATTATTTCTAAACGTATTTAATAATATTCGTACTCGCAAATTTAACGAATCTATTATTACAGTAATATATATCAAGGGTCGTTTGAGTTTGTTGTTCTATATTAAAAATGATATAGAAAATAAAAATCATAGGTTTTCATGTAACAAAAGATAAACTGATTGTTTCATGTTATCTAATATGAATATAATTTTGTTTGTCGGGAAAGATAAACTCAGTGTTTTGTGTTCTTTTCACTATCGAATATAATTTTTTCTTTAAATATATCATATTGTAACATCATACCCCTTTATGAAATTGAAAAAACAAAATTTTACCTTTATATTATATATAATGGGATTAACTTTTGAATACTATTTTATTTAAACCCACATCATAAATGGTTTACAAATAGATCCTCTTGATAAGAGTCAAAAATGACGAATGGCGGTCATCTGGAATAACACATAACTTTGTTTCCAAATATGATAATATATGTGGGAATGGAGGGAACTCATAAATAATTATAGAGAGTGATTTAGTTCATTTATCACAATAAAGTAAATGATCATTGGAATTTAAGGCCCTAAAAACCATAAATCTATGATGATGGAAAATAACATCAGTTCATCAAAATTGATGGTACTAGGATAATACTTTTTTTTAAGATCATGTTCAAGGAGTTTGGGAATTCTATTACCATATAGACTTATATAATATGGATATATACTTAAATTATTATTATAATTTTGTCCATTAATAAATTTCAACCATAATATCTTCTATTTCTCCAATTATGTGTATTCAATATGATTTTTTATTCTTGAAGCACAAAAAATTAAATTTAAACAGCAGATAACGATAAAAGGGATAGAAATGTATTATTCTCATCTTTAAAAATTAACCAAAATCAAAGTGGATATCACATTCTAATATGATTACCAGAAATTAATAAACCATCATACATTAATCTCCAAATTTTAATAGTAATACCCAAACTATAAACTAAATCATTCCATTTATTACTATCCTTAATTTCCATGAATCATTTCCTAACTAAGTAAAAATAGAAAGATGAAAAGGTTTTTATCTTATATTCTTACAAGATAAATCAACTTATATTTGTCAAATAAAATCCCATATGTTTCTAGAATTATATTAATATTTACCAAAAAACATAATAACCAGGACATTAGATAGGCTAACGGTAGGAATGAAACCCTTGTCGTCCTTTGGTTATGGGTTCAAGCCGCACAGCCTTTCAAGATGTGATGGTTTGTCACCCAACATAAGGTTTGTTCATTTTATTCATTAAACAATAAAAATAATTCCTCCCAAAAAACACTTCATGTTGATATAAGGGGTTACAAATATTTAAACCTAATAAAACATCTCTAAAATTATCATTAATCACTTTAAGAAATCATCACTTAAAACCTCAAATGGATTTCTAATACTTGGGATATGTGATCATCCTTAAGAATATCAACCTATGATGGTATCCAGAAATCATTAGATAACCTAAAATTTCAAAACCCTAATATCCCAAGTTATTTAAACCCTACTCTGATACATACAATGATGTCCCAGAACACCCAATCCCAAATCCATTGCTAAAATTTTAAAAAATTGATTTTTCATATTTAATAAATAATAAGGTGAACCAATTTTCTCTGATAAAAACATAAATTGTCAAAAATAATTATTATATCACTTACATATCGATATTTATTTTAGTTTTATATTTTTATTGAATTAGGATTAAATCATATCAAATTGGATTAACAATCAATTAGATTATAAAGATAAACATCATCTCCCATTATACCAAACATTTCTTGTGTCAAATTTAGACATAAATATCATCCATATTAAATAAAATCTATAAAAAACTATTTAAATATTATCATTTATAACATGGGTAAATGGAAATATCATCCATATTAAAAAAGTGAATAAGGGTATGATAAAAAAATAAGAGTGAATGAGATAAAAATAACTCAAATCATACCCATCAATACTTGGATCATCAAATATGAAAACATGGAAAATTAAAGGGTTAATGGAATCAATAATAACAATCCATGTAATATTAATCTTAATCATAAGGGACATCATAAACCCATATAAATCGTAACTGAAATGTGTTGGTAACTTGGGAAATTTTTTATCATAACTAACATTAAAACCATGTTAGAAATAACTGCATCCCAGTTATATCAAAATGATAAACACTCAGGTAACTCCATCCTACTTTTCTCTCAAGATAACGTATATTACCCCTTGCATTGGAGTGAAATCTTAGAATATCCATCATCTATGTAGTAATAGGCTCACTCATTGCTATCTAAGCCACCTCGTTGAATATGTCGTAATGGGATATCCCAACACTATCTAGGACAGCCAATCATATAAGTTTCAATGGGCTCACCTGATTCTATATTGTCCACCACATCAAATAAGTTGTATAACAACCACAACATGAATATAGTATTAGAATGTTTTATCATAAAACTCAGAAAATCAATCATTATTATTTTATAACTAGATTCACACATGAAAAAGAAGTGAGTTTCATGTCAATATTTTGGAAAAATTATTATCCCATGAAAATGAAATGAGTTCCACAATAACCTATTTAAAACATTATTACCCTGTAGGTAATAGATGAGTTTTATAGAAATCTAACTGAAACAATCTTAATAAATCCATATAACAATTAAAGATGATATCATTATGAAATATCCCTAGTTGTTCATAATAAAAAACAAGCGTTTTTGACATTGATAAATGTAAATACCATTATATGGAAAACAATTTTGAAAGAGTTTTGGAAAAAATTTCTTGAGGAAAATATCATTTCTACTTTAACGAAACATTATTTAAAACATAACACATTTTTATAACAATTTTACTTTAAACAAACATTAAAAAATTACAAGTGCTCAAAATATTTGAAATCCTTTTTCCTTTGAAAACATATAATATAATCATGAAAATATATTGAAAACTATTTTCCTTTAACAACTATTAAAGAATCACAAAATAATTATGATAAAAAAATTCCCTTTTAAAATTATAAAATAAGAATGAAAACATTTTGGGAAAAATTTTATTTGAAAACGTTTTAGAAAACGCTGATATCACCTTCAAAACATTTTTTCCTTGGATACTTATAAAATAATCTTGAAAATATTTTGAACAAAAGTTTAATCAAAACCCATTTTTAAATAAAAAATTTATAGAATATTTGGGGAACATTATCTTAGAAAAAATAACCTTTTAAACATACACATGAATCATCAAAGATATGACAATCATGATTATGGGTAAGTCTGTTCATTCCCAACATTCATTTCTAACCTTAATAGTTCAGAACGATTCCATGATAAAAAATAGACAAGATTATTCATTTTAAAAAAATTTCTTAAAATAGTAATTCATGGGTATAAATTTCAATTAAAAAATAGTATAATAGTATAATAAGTTGACAATATATTTTTAAAACACTTTTTGTGAGAACATTGATTTCTGACTAGAAGTAAAAATTTAGTTATACGTTTATAAAAACATTTTATTAATTATATTATGTAACAATGATTGTAAAAAGCGTAATAATAAATGATGATATCATGTATAAGCATAATATATGAAATTTCATGAGTTTTCATGAGATATGGATCATAATATTTTATCAAGGGAATCATAATCATAAACAATATCGATAAATAATGAGATTTTAGAAATAAAGTATTACCACTTTGGTCATATTGAATCATAATCACAATTAAATAATAAAATTAAATGAATGATAAAATATCATGAAAATAAATATATTTATTATATATCACAACAATGTGAAGTATATAAAACCTATAGAAAAATATAGGTGCATAACATTGCATGTATCTCAAAGAATGAAAATTTATACAAAATTACTTTATATATTTGGTAACCTTTGATCCATAAGCCCCATGAAAGAATGATCATAAAATGAATATGTAAATACCCATAAATTTAATTATATGAATCATATCAAAAATTAATGGAATGTATATTCTACATATATGAATATATGAGGCGAACATGGCTCGTGTCTCATGGAAAATGAATGCGAGATGAGAAAATCCTCTTCTTAAGACTTGAATTTATTCAAACACATTTGAAACTAATGTATAATAAATATAAATTTATTATACATATAAATACAAAAATATTATTATATATAACAAAATATAATACTTTTTATGACTTTATATAAACTTTTTATTAATAACTCCATGTTTATGTAACATTTTGCGTAATATCCTGCTTTGTTTTTTATATGTTGTTGGCTTGTTATTCTTGATCCTTTTTCTTAGATCCGGATTTACATATTTCCAGAATGAAAAGATTTATATAATTATCATATTTATTATGTATATATTTATAATAGTAATCTATAAAATATAGAAATATGAAATATTATAAACAAGTCATGGAGACGATATTTCATAAGTATGCTTTAACGTTGTATCCATTTAATTATATTTTAAAATGAAATATTGTATATGGAAGATATTTATACACATTAATTTTCATTTAATTAGTATTATTATTTAATATATATATCATATAATTTTACTAATCCCATATTTTATTCATTCCATGTAATGTGTGAAGAATTCACATCGCTTTTAGGAAGCGGTGGTCCAAACTTCCACAAATGAAGATATCATATTTACGCAAAATGTAAATCATGATGAAATATTCTGTATAATAATTGAAGAATATTAAATCGATCATATATATCATATTTATAAAATAAAAATTATGTTTCCATCTTAATATCGGAACTTGAGATGTGGTAAAGGAAAAACGAACAACATTGTTTAGTGAGGTGGTAGTTCCCCGTACACTAGAACAATAATTTTGTTACCGATTAGATGGAAGTGTGTGTAAGTGTAGGAAAACCATTAGAATAAAAAAATATTATATTTTAAAAAATAATTCCATTTTATGATTATATAATAAGTATATTTTAGTGGTTGGAGAATAAAAATAAAACAATGGAGCTTAAAGAAGAATGTTACCTCTTTTTTGAGTAACTCCTCTTGGTATGAACCAACTATATTACTTATTTGATTTTTTCCAAAAGGTAGGATTTTGGGATGAAATTAGAGATTTTGAAAGATTATTTGAATATATTTTTTGGGATCCAAAGGTATTTACTGTTTTGAATAAGTGGGATACATGACTACCTTTTTATAGTGTAGGATGAGTGGCATTCTTGAAAAAAAATTAAAAGGGAATTCCACTAACGTTTTTCCCTTGTCATGTCACACTAATAATGGTACTAATTAGAAACATTGGATTATAGGGTTTAATGATGAACATAAAATTTATTCTAAACTATTTTCTAGATCATTTTGGGCCTTATGTCTGAGCCATAAACATTTGTTAAGCTCATTTTCCTCTAGGGGGAGTAATTAATTTAAAATTAATCCCGCATATGGGATGATAATGTCAGTTTTTAAAGTAAAGAGGTTTAAAAGATTGAATTGTTTTTATATCCAATTTCATTTTGAAATTAGTTATAATGAAAAAAATTGCATTAAGTTATGTATAATTGGTCTAATTATAATTTACAATCAATTAAAAATATAGGTTAATACTATAAATTATTTACATGAAAAAGATGTTTTGAATTAAAAATCAATATTTTTCACAATTCGTCAAAAAAATAAAACAACTCTATAAAATACTAAAAATTCACCCCAAATTCATTTTTTATTTTATAATTTCAAAAAATAAGTTTATTTTTTCAAATAAAATTTTTTATTTTGTAAAAACATTTATTTGATATTAGTTCCCTATTAAAATACAATAAATTCACCTTTTAAAAAACAAAATTCTTTTTATTCATAATATTGGATTTATTTTTACGATATACATATAAAATATATTGAATTACTGAAAAAAAATTATTTAATATAAAAATTTTATTTACAATTTTTTTAAAATGTGGTTTGTTTAATTTATTCTCTTAAATGTTTCTTTGTACATAGAAAAATAGTTTCTTAGAAACGTAATATCATTATTTTCAAATAGTTCATTTATTCAATTATACTAATTTATAAACAAATTACTATATTTATATAGATATATATGTCATATTTTTAAAATTTAGTTAATATAATTTCTGAAATCAATTCAAATGGCCAAGTGGTAGAAATAATTATTATTTAATAATAATATAAACAGTGTATTTTACTTTCAAAAAACATAGCCTTGCATGTTATGCAAGATATTGAAGTGAATCAATATTTCTTTTAATATAATCCATACATAGTTTTTCATGTACCACAATTTAATATATGTGTTGTTTGTTTCATAATATCAAATTGGTGTTTCTTATAATGGATGCAAAACATATTGATTTTATATATAAATAATGTATTCTTTGATTGGTGAGATAAAAAATATTAAAAGATTAAATTAATTAGAAAAAAATTCACAAAATTTTAGGGTGATAAAATAATAATGGTATAATAATAATTTAAATTAGTGGAGAAATAAATGAAACAAAAATGTTGGTTTATGATAGTCAACTCTTGTTTGGGTAACTCCTTTTTTCCTTACACCAAACACCTTTCATGGTTGGATTTATACCCAAAAAATCATTCTAGGATTGGGGTATTGAAGTTTTGAAGTGATTTAGATAGTTATTGGACAAACCCAAGAGGTTTTGGGTTGTGAATAATGGATTATAGTGGTGGCCTTTATAAGTGGGGTGAGTGGGAAACATTAGTTTTCTTGAAAGAGCGAATTCAACATGAATTATTTTATGTCAACATGACCCAATAAAAGACCATTATGGAGAATATAAGGTATAAGGTCTAAATATAACTATAAAATTTAATTTTTACAGGTTTTTTTTCATAAATAAACCTTATATTACATGTTTTACCACTAAGTTAACTCGTTTTTACCTTAATTGATGTAATTAATTTTACCTATTTTCATTAATTATTATGGTTAATATTAATATCAACTTATTAGAAATTATAAATTATTATGATTCAAAATATATAATCTATATTTTAAAATTCAATATATCAAATATTAAAAAGTTAATTTTATATTAATACCACAAATGCTGTGTTTAATAGTTTTTATGAAGAGTTTTTTTTTAAAATATGATACAATATTAACTCTAGGACTAATAATAATCATAAAATGAAACTAAATTAATATTTACTGATATAAATTATTTTAATTACACATAATAAAATAACAATTATAGATTATTTAAATAAATTAAAATGGATAAGCATTATGCATATTAAAATTATTTTTAGAAAAATGGGGTTTTGAGGACAAAAATAAACTTACACTAAAAAAATATATAGCATTGATCAATAAAAATAAAGTGGAGTAAATATAAATAAATAATAAATAATATCATTTTAAACATATTCAAAATTTATTGGTTCTTTTATATTACATAATTTATATAAAATAAAATACTTTTTACAAAAATCGTAATATTTTACTATTCATTGAAAATTAAATATTTTCTGAAAAATACCAAAATTTAATACAAAGTATATATTTCTATTATTATTAGTAAATTAAGTTAATTTTATCAAATAAATTTTATAAAATAATAAAAAATTGATGATGACAATTTTTCATGAAAACAAAAAAAAATAGTTTTTGAAGAAATGATATTTTTGAAGAGTAAAATCACTTAACTAAAAAACTGATAGATTGTTTACAATTGATTTAACAGTAATTTATATTATATAATATATATATATATATATATAATTTATTATTTCTCAACGTAGTTAATAATATTCATACTCGCCAATTTCACGAGTGTGTTATAACAGTAATATATATCAAGGGTCGATTAAGTTCGTTGTTCTATGTTAAAAAAGATATAGAAAATAAAAATCATAGGTTTTCATGTAACAAAACACAAGTTGAGTGTTTCATGTAATCTAATATGAATATAATGTTGTTTGTATGGCAAGATAAACTCAGTGTTTTGTATTATTTTCACTATCGAATATAGTTGTTTCTTTAAATATATCATAGTGTAACATCATACCCCTATATGAAATTGAAAAATCACAATTTTAACATTATATTAGATATAAAAGGATTAACTTTTGAATACTATTTTTTTAAAACCCACATCATAAATGGTTTAATAATAGATCCTCTTGATAAGAGGCAAAAATGACGAATGTCGGTCATCTGGAATAACACATAACTTTGTTTCCAAATATGATAATATATATGGGAATGAAGGGAACCCATAAATAATTATAGAGAATGATTTAGTTAATTTATCACAATAAAGTGAATGATCATTGTAATTTAAGGCCCTGAAAACCATAAATCTATGATGATGGAAAATAACATCAGTTCATCAGAATTGATGGTACTAGGATAATACTTTTTTTCAAGATCATGTTCAAAGAGTGTGGGAATTCTATTACCATATAGAGTTATATAATATTTATATATAATTAAATTATTATTATAATTCCATCCTTTAATAAATTTCAACCATAATCTCTTCTATTTCTCCAATTATGTGTATTCAAGATGATTTTGTATTCTTGAAGCACAAAAAAAGTAAATTTAAACCCCAGATAACGATAAAAGGGATAGAAATGTATTATTCTCATCTTTAAAAATTAACCAAAATCAAAGTTGATAGCACATGCTAATATAATTACCACAAATTAATAAACCATCATAAATTAATCTCCAAATTTTAATAGTAAAACCCAAAGTGTAAACTAAATCATTCCATTTATTACTATCCTTAATATCCATCAATCATTTCCTGACTAAGTAAAAATAGAATGATTAAAAGGATTTTATCTTATATTCTTACAAGGTAAATAAACATTTTTTTGTCAAATAAAATCCCATATGTTTCTAGAATTAAATTAATATTTACAAAAAAAACATAATAACCAGGACATTAGATGGGCTAATGGTAGGAATGAAACCCTTGTCATCCTTTGGTTGTGGGTTCAAGCCCCACAGCCTTTCCAAATGTGATGGTTTGTCACCCAACATAAGGTTTGTTCATTTTATTCATTAAACAATAAAAATGATTCCTCCCAAAAAACACTTCAAGTTGATATAAGGGGTTAAAAATATGTAAACCCAATAAAACATCTCTACAATTATCATTAATCACTTTAAGAAATCATCACTTAAAACTTCAAATGGATTTCTAATACTTGGGAAATGTGATCATCCTTAATAATATCAACCTATTATGGTATCCATAAATCATAAGATAACCTAAAATGTGATAACCCTAATATCCCAAGTTATTTAAACCATACTCTTATACATACAATGATGGCCCAGAAAACCCACTCCCAAATCCATTGCTAAAATTTTAAACAATTGATTTTCATATTTAATACATAATAAGGTGAACCAATTTTCTCTGATAAAAACTTTAATTATCAAAAATAATTATAAGATCACTTACATATCCATATTTATTTTAGTTTTATATTTTTATGGAATTAGGATGAAATCAGATCAACTTGGATTAACAATCAATTAGATCTTAAAGATAAACATCATCTCCCATTATACCAAACATTTATTATTTCAAATTTGGACATAAACATCATCCATATTAAATAACATCTATACAAAACTATTTAAATATTATCATTTATAATAGGGGGAAATTGAAATATAAGAATTGTGAGCTCAAATTTTCAGTAATGGTTAGCATAAGAATTGGTAATAGAATGACATCAATTAGCACAAAAAGTGAAAAGGGTATGATAACAAAATAAGAGTGAATGATATAAAAACAATTTAACTCATACCCATCAATACTCGGATCTTCAAATATGAAAACATGGAAAATTCAAGAGTCAATGGAATCAATAATAACAATCCATGTAATATTAATTTTAATCATAAGGGACATCATAAACCCATATAAATCGTAACTAAAATGTGTCGGTATCTTGAACATTTTTTATCATAACATACATTAAAACCATGTTAGAAATAACTGCATCCCAGTTATAAACAAAGGATAAACACTCAGGTAACTCCATCTTGCTTTTCTCTCAAGATAAGGTATATTACCCCTTGCATTGGAGTGAAATCTGAGAATATATATCATTTAAGTAGTAAGAGGCTCACTCATTGGAATCTACGCCACCCCGTTGAATAAGTCATAATGGGATATCCCAACACTATCTAGGACACACAATCATATAAGTTTCAATGTGCTCACCTGATTCTATATTGTCCACCACATCATATAAGCTGTATAACAACCACAACATGAATATAGTACTAGAAGGTTTCATCAAAAAATTCATAAAATTAATCATTATTAATTTATAACTGTATTCACACATGAAAAAGAAGTGGTTTCCATGCCAATATTTTTGAAAAATTATTATCCCATGAAAATGAAATGAGTTCCACAATAACCTATTTAAAACATGATTATCTTGTGGGTTAGAGATGAGTTTTATAAAAAATCTGACCGAATCAATCTTAATACATCCATAGAACAATTAAAGATGATATCATTACGAAATATCCCTAGATGGTCATATTTAAAAACAAGCATTTTTGACATTGATAAATGTAAATACCATTATATGGAAAACAATTTTGAAATAGTTTTGGAAAAAATTTCTTAAGGAAAATATCCTTTCTACTTTGTCGAAACATTACTTAAAACATAACACATTTTTATAACAATTTTACTTTAAAATAACATTAAAAAATTACAAGTGTTAAAAATATTTGAAATCCTTTTTCCTTTGAAAACATATAATATAATCATGAAAATATATTGAAAAATATTTTCCATTAATACCTATTAAATAATCACAAAATAATTATGATAAACTTTTTTCCCTTTTAAAATTATAAAATAAGAATGAAAACATTTTGGGAAAAAATTTCTTTGAAAACGTTTTAGAAAACCATGAAATCACTTTCGAAACATTTTTTCCTTGGATACAAATAAAATAATATTGAAAATATTTTGAACAAAAGTTTAATCAAAACCAATTTTTAAATACAAAATTTATAGAATATTTGGGAAATAATATCCTAGAAAAATTAAAATTTTAATCTTAAATAGGAATCATCAAGGATATGAAAATCACGATTATGGGAAAGTATGTACATTCCCAACATTCTTTTCTAACCTTAATAGTTTAGAATGATTCCTTGATAAAAAATAGACAAGATTATTCATTTTAAAAAAATCATAAAATATCAATTCATGGGTATAAATTTCCATTAAAAATAGTATAATAGTATAATATGTTGAGAATATATTTTGAAAACACTTTTTGAGAGAACACTGATTTCTGACTAGAAGTAAAAATGTAATTATACTTTTATAAAAACATTTTATTAATTATATTATGTAACAATGATTGTAAAAATGGTAATAATAAATGAAGATATCATGTATAACCATAATATATGAAATTTCATGAGTTTTCATGAGATATGGATCATAATATTTTATCAAGGGAATCATAATCATAAAAATATCGATAAACAATGAGATTTTAGAAATAAAGTTTTACCACTTTGGTTATATTAAATCAAAATCACAATAAAATAATAAAATTTAATGAATGATAAAATATTGTGAAAATAAATATATTCATGATATATCACAACAATGTAAAGTATATAAAACCTATAGAAAAATATAGGTGCATAACATTTCATGTATCTCAAAAAATGAAAATTTCTACAAAATTACTTTGGTAACCTTTGATCCATAAGCCCCATGAAATAATGATCATAAAATAAATATGTAAATACACATAAATTTAATTATATGAATCATATCAAACATTAATGGTATGTATATACTACATATATTAATATATGAGGTGAACATGGCTCGTGTCTCATGGAAAATGAAAGCGAGATGAGAAAACCCTCTTCCTAAGACTTGAATTTCTTCAAACACATTTGAAACTGATGTATAATAAATATGACTTTATTATATATATAAATAAAAAAATATTATTATATATAATAAAATATATTACTTTTTATGAATTTATATAAACTTCTTATTAATAACTCCATGGTTATGTAACATTTTTTATAATATCCTGGTTTGTTTTTATATGTTTTTGGCTTGTTATTGATGATCCTTTTTCTTAGATCCGGATTTACATATTTCCATAATGAAAAGATTTATATAATAATCATATTTATTAAGTATATATTTATAATAGTAATCTATAAAATATAGAAATATGAAATATTGTAAACAGGTCATGGAGACGGTAGGTCTTAAGTATGCATTAACGTTGTTTCCATTTAATTATATTTTAAAATGAAATATTGTATATGCGATATATTTATACATATATATTTTTATTTAATTAGTATTATTATTTAATATATATATATATCATATAATTTTACTAATCCCATCATTTATTCATTCCATGTAATGTGTGAACAATTCACATCACTTTTAGGAAGCGGTGGTCCAAACATCCACAAATGAAGATACCATATTTACGCAAAATGTAAATCATGATGAAATATTCTGTATAATAATTGAAGAATATTAAATCGATCATATATATCATATATATAGAATAAAAATTCTGTTTACATCTAAATTTCCAAACATGAGATGTGGAAAAGGAAAAACGAACAACATTGTTTAGTGAGGTGGTAGTTCCCCATACACTAGAACAATAATTTTGTTACCGATTATATGGAAGTGTGAGTAAGTGTAGGAAAACCATTAGAATAAGAAAAATATTATATTTTAGAAATGAATTCCATTTTATGATTATATAATAACAATATTTTATGGGTTGGAGAATAAAAATAAAATAATGTTTCTTAATGAAGAATGTTACCTCTTTTTTAAGTAACTCCTCTTGGTATGCACCAACGAGATTACTTCGTTGGATTTTTTCTAAAAGGTAGGATTTTGGGATGAAATTAGATATCTAGGAACATTATTTGAATATATATTTTGGGATCTAAATGTTTTTACTGTTTTGAATACGTGGGATAGGTGACTACATTTTTATAGTGTAAGATGAGTGGCATTCTTGTAATTTTGTTACAAGGAAATTCCACTAACGTTTTTCCCTTGTCATGTCACAATAATAATGGTACTAATTAGAAACATTGGATTATAGGGTTTAATGATGAACTTAAAATTGATTCTAGACTAGTTTGTAGATCATTATGGGCCTTATGTCTGAGGCATAAACATTTGTTAAGTTCATTTTCCTCTTAATCACTGTAATTAATTTTCATCACTTTCATTCATCATTTTTTGTCAAAAACTAAGGTTAAATTATAATATATTATAATGTATTATCATTCATAATATTTTATACATTTGTCAAATTCCAATCATAGAAGGAGGAGAATTAATTTAAAATTAATCCCACATATGGGATGATAATGTCAGTTTTTAAAGTAAATAAGGTCTAAAAGATTAAATTGTTTTTATATCCAATTTCATTTTGAAATTTGTTATAATTACAAAATTTGTATTAAGTTATGTATAATTGGTCTAATTATAATTTACAATCAACTACAAATATAGGTTAATACTATAAATTATTTACACGAAAGGGATGTTTTGAATTAAAATTTAATATTTTTCACTATTCATCAAAAAAATAAAACAATGGTAAAAAATACTAAAAATTCACCCAAAATTCCTTTCTTATTTTATAATTTCAAAAAATAAGTTTATTTTTTCAAAAAAAATTATTTCTTAAAAACATTGATTTGATATTGGTTCCCTATTAAAATACCATAAATTCACCTTTTAAAAAAATTATTCATAATATTGGATTTATTTTTACAATATTCATATAAAATATATTTAATTACTGTAAAAAATATTTATTTAATATAAAAATTGTATTTAAACTTTTTTTAAAATGTGGTTTGTTTAATTTATTTTGTTATAAGTTTCTTTGTACATAGAAAAATATTTTCTTAGAAATGTAATATCATTATTTTCAAATAGTTCATTTATTCACTTATACTAATTTATAAAAAAAATTACTCTATTTATATAGATATATAAATCAAATTTTTAAATTTTAGTTAATATAATTTTGGAAATCAATTCAAATGGACAAGTGGTAGAAATAACAATAATTTAATTATAATATAAATAGTGTATTTTAAATTCAAAAAACATAGCCTTGCATGTTATGCAAGATATTAAAGTGACTCAATATTTATTGTTTTATAATCCATACATAGTTTTTCGTGTACCACAATTTAATATATGTGTAGTGTGTTGCATAATATCAAATTTGTGTTTCTTATAATGCATGCAAAACATAATGCTTTTATATATAAAAGATATATTCTTTGATTGGTGAGATAAACAATATTAAAAGATTAAATTAATTAGAAAAAATAAAATTCACAAAATTTTAGGGTTATAAAATAAAAATGGTATAATAATAATTCAATTTAGTGGAGAAATAAATGAAACAAAAATGTTGGTTTATGATAGTTAGCTCTTATTCGGGTAACTCCTCTTTTCTTACACCAAACACCATTCATTATTGGATTTATACTTAAAAAAGCATTCTATATTAAGGGTATTAAAGTTTTGAAGTGATTTAGTTAATTATTGGACAAACTGAAGAGGTTTTGGGTTGTGAATAATGGATTATAGTGGTGGACTTTATAAGTGGGGTGAGTGGAAAACATTAGTTTTCTTGAAAGAGTGAATTCAACATACATTATTTTATGTCAACATGACCCAATAATAGACCATTATGGAGAATATAAGGTATAATGTATAAATATAACTATAAAAGTTTATTTTTACATGTTTTTTTCATAATTAAACCTTATATTCCATGTTTTAGCACTAAGTAAACTCATTTTTACCTTAATCGATGTAATTAATTTTACCTATTTTAACTATTTATTATGGTTAATATTAATATCAACTTATTAGAAATTATAAATAATTATTATTCAGAATATATAATCTATTTTTTCAAATTCAATACATCAAATATTAAAAATTTAATTTTTTATTAATACCACATATGCTGTGTTTAGCAGTTTTTATGAAGAGTTTTTTTAAAATATTATACAATATTAACTCTATGACTAATAATAATAATAAAATGAAACTAAATTAATATTTAATGATATAAATTATTTTAATTACACATAACACATTACCAATTATAGATTATTTAAATAAATTAAAATGGATAAACATTATGCATATTAAAATTGTTTTTAGAAAAAACTGGTTTTTGAGGTAAAAAACAAACTTACACTAAAAATATATAACATTGATCAATAAAAATAAATTGGATTAAATATAAATAAATGATAAATAATATAATTTTATACATATTCAAAAAAATTTGGTTCTTTTATATTACATAATTTATAGAAAATAAAATACGTTTTACAAAAACCGTATTATTTTACTATTCGTAGAAAATTATATATTTTCTGAAAAATACCAAAATTTAATACAAATTATATTTTTCTATTATTATTACTAAATGAAGTTAATTTTATCCAATAAATTTTATAAAATTATAAAAAATTGATGATAACTATTTTTCATCAAAAGAAATAAAAAATATTTTTTGAAGAAAAGATATTTTAGAAGAGTAATATCACTTAACTAAAAAACTGAAAGATTGTTTACAATTGATTTAAAAGTAATTTATATTGTATAGAATATATATATTTATATATATATTATTTATTATTTATAAACGTAGTTAATAATATTCATACTCACCAATTTAACGAGTGTGTTATAATAGTAATATATATCAAGGGTAGTTTAAGTTCGTTGTTCTATGTTAAAAATGATATAGAAAATAAAAATAATAGGTTTTCATGTAACAAAAGATAAACTGAGTGTTTCATGAAATCTAATATGAATATGATGTTGTTTCTCATGCATGAAAAACTTAGTGTTTTTTGTTCTTTTCACTATCGAATATAATTTTTTCTTTAAATATATCATAGTGTAACATCATACCGCTTTATGAAATTGAAAAATCACAATTTTAACTTTATATTAGATATAATAGGATTAACTTTTGAATACTATTTTTTTAAACCCACATCATAAATGGTTTAATAGTAGATTCCCTTGATAAGAGGCAAAAATGACGAATGACGGTCATCTGGAATAACACATAACTTTGTTTCCAAATATGATAATATATGTGGGAATAGAGGGAACTCATAAATAATTATAGAGAGTGATTTAGTTCATTTATCACAATACAGTGGATGATCATTGGAATTTAAGGCCCGGAAAACCATAAATCTATGATGATGGAAAATAACATCAGTTCATCAGAATTGATAGTACTAGGACAATACTTTTTTCAAGATCATGTTCAAAGAGTTTGGTAATTCTATTACCATATAGACTTATATAATATGAATATATACTTAAATTATTATTATAATTTCATCAATTAATAAATATCAATCATAATCTCTTCTATTTCTCCAATTATGTGTATTCAAGATGATTTTTTATTCTTCAAGCACAAAAAATTAAATTTAAACACCAGATAACGATAAAAGGGTTAGAAATGTATTATTCTCATCTTTAAAAATTAACCAAAATTAAAGTGGATGGAACATGCTAATATAATTACCAAAAATTAATAAACCATCATAAATTAATCTCTAAATTTTAATATTAATACCCAATGTGTAAACTAAATCATTCCATTTATTACTATCCTTAATATCCATCAATCTTTTCCTGACTAAGTAAAAATAGAAATATTAAAAGGATTTTATCTTATATTATTAAACGATAAATCAACTTCTATTTGTCAAATAAAATCCCATATATTTATAGAATTAAATTAATATTTACCAAAAAAACATAATAACCAGGATATTAGATATGCTAATGGTTGAAATGAAAAACTTGTCATCCTTTGGTTATGGGTTCAAGCCCCACAGCCTTTCCAGATGTGATGGCTTCTCACCCGACATAAGGTTTTTTCATTTTATTCATTAAAAAATAAAAATAATTCCTCCTAAAAAAACTTCAAGTTGATATAATGGGTTACAAATATGTAAACCCAATAAAACATCCCTAAAATTATCATTAATAACTTTAATAAATCATCACTTAAAACCTCAAATGGATTTCTAATACTTGGTAAATGTGATCATCCTTAAGAATATCAACCTATGATGGTATCCATAAATCATAAGATAACCTAAAATGTGATAACCCTAATATTCCAAGTTATTTAAACCCTACTCTGATACATACAATGATGGCCCAGAACACCCACTCCCAAATCCATTGCAAAAATTTTAAACAATTGATTTTCATATTTAATACATAATAAGGTGAACCAATTTTCCCTGATAAAAACTAAAATTGTCAAAAATAATTATTAGATCACTTACATATCCATATTTATTTTAGTTTTATATTTTTATGGAATTAGGATGAAATCATATCAACTTGGATTAACAATCAATTAGATCATAAAGATAAACATCATCTCCCATTATACCAAACATTTCTTATTTCAAATTTGTACATAAACATCATCCATATTAAATAACATCTATAAAAACTATTTAAATATTATGATTTATAACACGGGGAAATGGAAATATAGGAATTGTCAGCTCAAATTTTCAGTAATGGTTAGCATAAGAATTGGTAATAGAATGACATTAATTAGCACAAAATGTGAATAAGGGTATGATAACAAAATAAGAGTGAATGAGATAAAAATAACTCAACTCATACCCATCAATAGGCGGATCATCAAATATAAAAACAGGGAAAATTCAAGAGTCAATGGAATCAATAATAACAATCCATGTAATATTAATATTAATCATAAGGGACATCATAAACCCATATAAATCGTAACTGAAATGTGTTGGTTTCTTGGAACATTTTTTATCATAACTTACATTAAAACCATGTTAGAAATAATTGCATCCCAGTTATATCCAAAGGATAAACACTCAGGTAAATCCATCCTGCTTTTCTCTCAAGATAAGGTATATTACCCCTTGCATTGGAGTGAAATCTGAGAATATCCATCATCTAAGTAGTAAGAGGCTCACTCATTGCTATCTACGCCACCCCGTTGAATAAGTCGTAATGGGATATCCCAACACTATCGAGGACACCCAATCATATAAGTTTCAATGGGATCACCTGATTCTATATTGTCCATTGCATCATATAAGTTGTATAACAACCACAACATGAATATAGTACTAGAAGGTTACATCATAAAACTCATAAAATCAATCATTATTATTTTATAACAGGATTCACACATGAAAAACAAGTTTTTTTCATGTCAATATTTTTGAAAAATTATTATCCCATGAAAATGATATGATTTCCACAATAACCTATTTCAAACATGGTTATCCTGTGGGTAAGATATGAGTTTTATAAAAATCTAACTTAAACAGTCTCAATACATCCATTGAACAATTAAATATGATATCATTACGAAATATCCCTAGTTGGTCATAATTAAAAACAAGTGTTTTTGACATTGATAAATGTAAATACCATTAAAATATCATAAAAAACTATCTTCATGAAAATTACCTTTACATTGTGAAAAACACTTTTTAAATGATAAAACATTTTGAGTATCCTTTTATTTGAAACCAAATTTTAAATATTATGAGTATATATAATATTAAGAAAATTATTTATTTCAAAATAATCTTCTAAACATGAAATATATACTTCAAATAATTGATTCCTATATTGGCTATCAATTTTGTGCATGTAATACAAAACATTCTTTTTGCATAGTAAAAATATTAGAAAAGTATCCTCATCAGAAATAGAAAAAAAGATTCCTTTGGAAATATTTTTTAAAAATACCAAATGGATAAAAATATATTTAATAAATCAATTTTAAAATTTTAAAAACATTTTTAAAATCTTCTTTGGAAAATATGGTTTTGGAAGAAAAAATATTTTTGACTAAAGAGGAAATGAAGTTAGATTTGCATAAATAATTATAAAACAATTTAATCACCGAAGAGATTAAAAATGGTACTATTATTATAAAATATCATTAATGACCATATAATAGAAACAGTCATGAGTTTATTTATATATAGATCATAATATCAAATCGTTTGAAGCATAATCATAAACAATCCCGATAAATAATGAGATTGTAACAAAAGTGTCTTACCACATTTGTAACATTGAGTTGTAAAACTCATGAAAGAATAACATTAAATAAACCTTATAATATAATTAAAATAAATATTTTCATGATATTAAATTTCAATGATCTCTTATAAACACATCATAAAAGAAGATAGGTGTATAGTATAATATACATCTCAAAGAATGAAAATTGAGACGCAAATATCAAACTGCATTACTACATTTGAAACTATAAACCCCTTGAAATATAGATCCTAAATGGATTTATAAATACCTACTAATTAATCATAAAAACCATAAAAAAATTCATGGGAATTATCTAAACCACAGAACAAAAATAATTGGTGTATATAGAATTTATATCAAATCAATACAAGTATGATATGAAAAACCTTACCTTCTGTCTTATTCAACACTCTTGTTATTTATATACTTAATTAATAAAAATATGTAAATTATTTAACTTATTGAAATAATATTTCAATATAATTATTATTATTATTATTTCACTTGTTATCATTTTGAAGACAATCACTTAATCAATTAGGTTTCTATGAGGTATTTTGACAATATTCATGTTATGAGTAAAAAAAATTGTAGGATGACTATGGTGAAAGAGGAAATTAGTTAAACATATATTGAATAATAATAATGAAAAATTTATAATATATATATAATACTTTTAAAACCAATCTTGAAATATTGTTATTAAAAATGAACCAACGTTGCGATCATGGAGATAGTATGGAATACATACACATGAGTAATGTTTCCATTTTTCAATGATCATTATAGAAAGAATGTAGTTTATATTTTATATTTAAATAATTATAATAATATCATAAATCTAATATTATTTATTTTCATATACTTATTTATATCATTTTTTTGATTTGATGGTGAAAAAAAGAACTGCATCAACTTGAGGAGGTGATAGTCCACACATCCATGTATAAATACTCAATAATATAATAAAAAATACTCAAATAAAGGAATGAAAGGAACAAAATTTGAAATTACATGTCATAATTTCAATAGAAATTTAATTATTTGTTCTCTGTTTGATGCAAGAAATAGGTATATTGAATATTATTCTTTGTTCTATGAATATTGAATGAATGCACACAAAATCTCATAAATCAATACACCAATATCATGTGAAACAACCAAGGTTGATATAATCAATAGTAATATTCAACAAATAAACTACATAATCCCATTTTTATAGAAGCTCATAGTTCCACTATGTAGTACTAGTGAGGAATTTATAATAATTCCCCTTACCAGGTCCCAGAATCTAATATCTTATTTGAATTTTCCCAAATCATTGAAGAAAATAAGAACATATTAGTAAAACTGGTACTTTCATACAAGTTTATAACACCTTGAACTATCCCAACATATCTAATATGGAGTTCTACACAACCTCGCGTACAACTACCCATATGAAAGTGGTTATAGACTATTTGCATGGGCCTAACACATATCATGGGTTACTATTTTCTTAGTACCTGATAAACATTGGAGTATAAATAATTAAAGTGAAACAATAATAAATTATGAACAAATAAATAAATATCCAATCCTAAAGGTAATAGTATACACAAATAAAACCAATTCATTCTTTGTCATCATGTCATTTTAGTCCATAAACAAAAACTAAATTACTTAACCAATGCACGTGATAAGGCTAGTAAATAAAGGAAATAATATAAATCTATCCTAATTCCCATACAACAACATCATAATCCTTCTTTTCAACCTGCTCAATACCATACCATAGGGCCCTTTACCATTACTAGATCCTTTATCATTAAATATATAAGAACACAGAAATTATTGGGTAGAATGAAAGTAAAAGACTCAATTAAACACCACCAATGATCCAAAATATATATTAATTTCATAAATATAAATACAATAGATATAAAAATATAGTATAAAAAATAATCACAATTCACATTTAGGGTCATTGGAGACCGTCTCTATACTCTTCGGCACTATGGTTGAAGGAACATCAACTTATTATTTGTGGCACATTCTCCTCCTCGATGGGATAGTTCACAAGGCACATTTGAAACATGCATCTCAAAGGGATAACCCATGTATGTGATAATCAATAATTTAAAAAACCCTTTTATTAGAGGATTCCATATAGTTCAACCTAGATTAACAACATAAGATAGAGATAACAATATAATAAAAACATGAATATTTTATTATAGGTCAAACAGAATTCCAAAATAAGCATGGGGTGTAGACATAAAAAACAATGTAAGAGAAGGCATAAAACATAGGTTTTCATAGGGTAACACACACACACACCTCATGTGAATAATCATTAAAAAATTGTATTATAGGGATACACATTCATCCCAAAAAACATTCAATAAACCCATAGAAAATATTTATTAAATTCAAGGTCTTCCATCCTTTAATGTGGTGAAGATCAATGGTAATGTTTTGGAACTAAATCCATAATAATAACCAAATTCTCAAAAAATTAAAAAATATAAATGATTTATATTACTATGATCATGTCTATGAACAAACCACACCTTATTTTTAATTCGAGGTTTAATATATCTAAGATGATCTCTTACTGAAAATGATCATTGTCTAATGTTTTAATAGATATCAATTATCTCTATCTGGGAACTGATTATTTTGAATATCAACAAGGTCGTTTCATATGGTATAAAATTCATTATATCCTATCAATAAATCAAGAATAAAAATATTTTTTATGAATAATATGATAATGAAATTGATTTAGAATGAATAAGAACTCACCAAATGAAGAACACAGGATCGATTCATCATCCAGAGATTCAATGGAGGTGTTGGAAGTGAGGTAGAGAACTCAAAAATCATCTGGTAGGGTTCCTAGACAATTTGGATAAAAATGGGGAGTAATATATTATGTAATATAGTTGGAGGGGTCTTTTCAAAAAAAATCCTATAAAATTGGTGAGCTATTAATCCTATGATGGATGTCGCATGGTATCCAATGGCCACCACCAAATCCCCAATTGATATAGGGAAGATATGGTAATTCTAATGAGAACCAATGGCTAGATAGTGGCTTATAGTAAGAATTACTTCTACCTAGTAGGCTCGCCACGAAACTGATGGAGTTCTATCTTTTGTTCAAGGTGACTTTTAGTGTACAAGAATCTATACCAAGTCCACAAACCCTAACTTGGCCCATTTATATGACCAAAAATACTTGTATCCCTCTTGTTTACCCCTAAAACACAATCCAAATATTTTTAATTCTTGAAACTATGGAATAACAAAAATAGTGGTGTCATATTTTGACTATGCATGTGAGGTTTTGCAACTAAATTCTAGTAGATGATACATGCTCAGTTTATATTTTAGTAAATATTTTAACCAAATAATTTCATCTTTTCATCATTAAATTTTTTTAAATAAATCATATGCCCCATTTTTTTATACCCATTCAACCAATATTCCCTAACATTTCACATGATCGACATCGATGGGTATTACGGGATATTTTATCCATTATTATCATGAATCCAATACAGTTTGTAGTTTGGATTTCCAATTTATTTGAGAGGTGATTCATCTTTTTCAACTCATTATTTTCCCTTCATCAATTTAATATATATTTTTTCTGATCTCACAAACCCTATTGTAAATAGTATATAATATTATTATTTTAGATGTTCCAATTTAGGTGTTATAGATTTTTTGGTCTTATAGAGTTCGTCTCTACTCATGGAATGGATTCTTCCATTGAGGTAGAGTTTATTTTGATGATTTAGGTAGGTGTAAATGTAAAATACATTTAGGTAATAAATTTATATAATAGGTAATAAAAATATAACAGTATTCATGAATCCCATATTCGATTCATCGAATGACTTGAACACTTCCTATAACTAGAAAAAATATATTTATTTATTTTTCCAACTTCTATGAAAAAATGATTTGTGTTCCTAATTATTATATAATCAAATTAGAAAATATTTAAAAATTAAATTTAAAATTAAGGATCCTTTTTGAATTAGTTTTGATTTTAAATGTGGAAACAATGTTTTTTGATTGAAAATAATGGTTTCTGTCCATATGGTTTGATTTATAAAGGGGTTGGGAGGTTTATAAATTATTTTTTCAAATCATATTAAATACTCGATTAGAAGCTTGTAAATTGTATTTGCATGATCATATTAATTCCATTATTGGTCCCATTTTCATTGTGTTTTTATATAATTTTTCACTATCTGCAATATCAAAATTTATTATCAATAATTATGAATATATTAGAGGTGTTGTTTCTTGAGTGGGTGTTTTATGTCATATATGGTACATTTTTAGCCATTATAGATGATATTTTTATTGATCATATTAAATGATATTTTTATCAAAATCAATTATTTTTATTTCATAGAATCCCATAGTGTCTAAGTGATGGATTATGATTAATCCAACACTATATTAGATTACTACACTAGTTGGTGTCCCTTATCTTATATAACACCAAACAATAATGAGTGACCACAAAATGCTACAGATATTAATTCATGTAGTTTTTTAATTATGAATGAAACTTAGTCTCTTAGTTGGTTCTACTTGAGTATTGTCCACATAGAACCCCCCCCCCCCCCATGACCTTCACACTAGGATCCAATGTTGAAAAAAAATAACATACAACACTTGATTTGATACACATCCTTGATTATAATATATTCCTACCATTTCCAATTACAGGAATTATAGTTTAGAGTTATAATGAATTAAGATAGTGAATAAACTATTGAATATGGAGACCTCTCAAAAAATGGACACATTTTTACACTATATAATAAGATAATGAATCCAAAATGAGTCTTGAACCTCACCCATAAATTCTTCACACAATATTCTCATCCAGACATACCATAATTTATAATTTCATTGATAAGCTAGGTGAATATAAACATAAAAATGGTGTGAGGTCAAATTCTCAGTAATAGAAAATATCAATAATAAATCATAACATGAAATATGCGAGGAAAAAGATGATATCTTAATAAGGATGATCGTTATAATGGAATCCTAGAATAAATATATCATATCACATTTATATGGACTAAAAAATGATCTTAACATAAGATCAAAACATCATATAAATGTGGAGACCATATACACATGAAATCATAAGAATAAATCAAGGGTCCTTGTCTCCTTAACAAAAAATAGTAGACTAGGATAACTTCCCATGAACCATAGTTTTCTCTGCTCCCTCTATACAACACTATGATATCTCATGAGATTGAAACATTACCCAATGAATTGGAGGTGATATACTTCTAAATATTCTCACCACATAATTAAGATCATAAATATGTGTTGCAATGGTTCCTATAAAAATATAATAGAAAGAAAATAAAATAAAATGTGTTTTAAATCCATTAAAAGGCGTTCCTAAATTAAAGCATTCATGACTTTATCCACAAACATAACATGATACCCCCATGGAGATTAAACCATCATCCAAAGAGTTAAAGAATAATTATCATTAAATACCATTCAACAAAGATGATTTTACATATAGTATTTAACTTAGGACATTGATATATGGTTTAGAATATAACTTCCTAAATCAATAGATGTATTTCGAAAATAGGTCAACGCCATTCAATTAATTAATGGAACATATGGATTTCCTAAAGAAAAATTATTAGAACTAAATCTTTCCTAATCAAGTTCATTATTATGGAATACAAGAGTAGTGATGGATAATACCTTAGATGTAAAATAAAATTTAATAAGCCATCCAGATAAATAAGCTTGATGGTATCATTTGAAGAGTTCCTATGATAAAATATATGACATAGAATATAAACTATATTAGAAACATTTAGATTTATTTTAATATAATTTTTAAATTTTAAATATTTATAAATAATATTTTACTAAACCTTGAGAATAATAATGCCAATTTTTTAAAACATCAAAGCATATCGAGAAAGTCATTTAAAAAATAACAAAGGCGACAGAAATATACATTCTAATAGAAATGTTTAAAACTGATTCTTTTTTTGGTTGAAATAGATTCACACATAAACAATTAAAATATTTCATTTTAAAAAAAATATAAATTTCAAGGTAGTCAAAAATAATATTTTAAACACAAATTGAAAATAAGTCATTTGGGAATATTTTAAACAAATACTTTTTAATAAAATGTTTTTAAAAACTAATCATTTAGAAAATGTTTAAAGTCTACTAAAAACATTTAGTGAATCCAACATTGTAAAAAGGATAATAAACCCTTTAATTGATAATAGGTTAATAGGAGTTTTAATGTCAAATAAAAAATTATAACTGCCTATTTTGTATAGGTAAGACATGGATATAGACAAAAAATATCAATTCCAAAGTATAATAGTTATTCTTATCAACGTCCTAATTTTATTTGATTTTGAGTTTAAGGAAATGATGATATTAATTAATTGAATTAATATCACAAAATAAAAATTAAATATACTATTTTAAATGATAATGGTAATAAAAATAGACTTGGAAGCTCAAAATTAGGAAGATATTTCATAACTCATTGGAAAAAAGGACCTGAGTCGAGAAAAAATTATGACTTGACTAATATTTTAATCTAAATAATTAAATCTTAAGAATATTAAAAGTGAACTTCAAACATCATTAATATAGTATAATTCATGATAATATACTAATTATGCATCATATTAACTTTTAAAAAGTTAATTAGTGCATAAAGTAAAATTTGTCTCAACAAAGGGAGTTTGATAAAAATCTCGTACCTTATTTCCTTTATTTGTTGATCACACTATAAATTCATATAAATCTACAAAAACTAAAATTGTTATATATTTAAAAAAAACTATTAATCCCTATAACCATTATATATACTTCATTTATAATTATTTACTATGAATATAAAGGTTTGTTATAGATTATTTTTATCATCAGGTGTCAATAACTTTAATTCTATTTCACAAGATTAATAATGTCAATGTTGATCCATGATCTTAGATACTAAATTCATAATTCATTGAAAAATTTTGGTTATATAAAATATGTCCCATGATTATTTATAATTTCCCAATTTCATCCAATTTTATTTTTAATTACAACTCAAGAAGATGAGGCCAAAGGAAAATATGTTTTTGCAGTTTTTAATGAACGAAGATGATATATTTTTATCTTGTTTTGATATTAACTTTATAACAAAACAAAATTTATAAAATCTTTATTACCCTATTATTACATTAAATTAAGAGTATATATAAATTTTTAATCATTCACTATATAATCATTAGTACATTTCTGAAGTAGGCTGTAAACCAACCACAAAAAGTTTGTCGTAATGATTGAATGAGAAAAAAATGTTATTACATAATGTTAATATAAAATTTATATAGCATTATACATGTAATTTATACCATATATATCCATAATATAAACCTTAATAACCAGTATTTATTTGTGGTCATAACAAATCAAAATCATCATTCGGGGAAGCAATAGTCCTCATTAGGCATGATTAGTGAATTCATTCCTCAATGAATTGATGAAGTGATGGTATATGAGAATTTATCATTTTTTATTTTTAATAATTTTACATGAATATTATTAGATTATTAATAACACTTATATTTCAATCCATTTTAGGTGGTTGAGAGAAATAAGATGTTTCATTCAAGGAGTTTGTTATCTGCATGTACCCAAGATTAACAATTGAATTCCTTAATGAAGTAACATAATAAAGGTAAATGACACTGGTGATTATTTTAGAAATTTATAAGTGAAATAGAAAATTAATTATTCATCAATACCAACCTTCGTACAATAAAAAATAAGTGATTGTGAAAAAAACTGCATCATTTCAAGGAGGTGTTTGTCAACACAAAATGTGATAAATGCTTATTTTTTCCTTACCAGACGCATAAGGATGAATAATTGTTGTTAAATAAATATAATAAAATATCAGTACCTAATATATTTTAAATGGATTCTATTAATTTGGTTTTGTAAGATAATAAAAAGATAAATTTAAAATAACCAGTAAGATTTAACATAGGGAACTTCTACTTTTTTGGAATTATCCTTTGAAATGAATGGTTTAGTAAATTTTTCAAGACCCTTCACAATGGGTCCCATTCCAAGAATCCCTATTATTGACTCCAATAGGCCAGTGGCTAGAGACTAGCATTGATTGGTCATATCACTAACTTATGAGGCCTTAGCCAAATTTACTTAGACACCCACACACGCATCCCCATACGATACAGAAATTTAAAAAAAAGATAAATAATGAATTCATACATGTAAATACCACAACCAGATTGAGACAACATGTATGAAAAAATAAATAGGTACAAATACAATCATGGAACAAATCATTTTATAAAAATTCCAACCTAAAAGAAAATATGGTGACTGCTGTCAACATAACTGCATGAAGACACTAGAGTCTGTCTAACTCACCAAGAACCGTCCAGTCATGGTTCCTCTAGGAATCCATCAAAAGAATGATCATCTAAATAAGACACTTAATGTTAATGAAAATATTATATAGGAAAGAGTATAAAAAGATACATTAGATAACCCTAAAAACACTAAAAATATATCAACAAGAATAATAATAAACTCTATACAGTTATATGTATTAATCACATATTACAAGAATATCCAGATATACTCAATAAAGACATAGTGCCTCATTTTAAAGTCTCAAAATTAATTTTAGATGAGTAAATATTCTCCAAGGTTCCACATATCACCCATCTTAGAGAATACACTCTACGTGCAAATAATAGTGATGGAGTCCATCCAACATATACAGTTCCTCAGGTCTTTCCATAATAAGTATACAGTGGAATTATAAAGGTAATGATACATTGATTATGATATCATCAAAATCCATGGGGTATACCAACAACTCAACTTAGAATAACCCGCTATGTAGAGGACTGACGCCCACATTGTATTATTCCTGAAGATACCAAGAACTCCACCCAGGGAAAGAAGATGATAGAGGATCTCACTCTAAGACTCATAGAAGGACTCAAACAACTATATCCAAGATTCCCTCATGATGGGATCACTATCTTATGGGTAAGATGTGATTCCATACTGACCCTCAGGTAAAATGGACCAAAATAAAAAACCCTAATGAATCATATCCAAGATAAAAAAGACAGGGATCCAAGCTATCTTTGATAATGTACATGGAATGTACTAGTAGTACACAGAATGTCCATTTGACTCTGTATTCTTCCTATGTAAAATTCCTATGTTTGTTCCCCTGTCAAAGTAAATGACTTGTCTGTGACCATGTACTTTAAACAATTTCCATGTACACGACTATGCCTTTGTACGCCTAGAATGGCTATGACTGTGTTGGAGTGCATGTCATGTCCATGACCGTGTACTTATGGTCATGATCATGTACTCTCTAAGGTATGCACAAAGATTCAAGGTCTAGTCACTTGTCATGGGACAGATTCAAAAACTATGTGATATTTAATATGATCAAGAAAATCAAGTTACCGCATAGGAGTCCCAAATGGTATGTTTCCCCAGAACACATTCCATGTACCATATGATTTGGCAGATCTCACTAGTTCTTTCTCTACAACACCATTCACTCATACTACCCTCATATCTGATCTGAATCATGTCAGAATGTGTAGATCTACTTAATTTGAAAATCACCATTTCTACTCACCAAATTCTAATCACCCTATTTTCATGGGAATTTTTTATCCTCCATTCCAGTCACCACTGCATGCACTTCTCAACACAAGAGCATTCCAATCTAATCTAACATTCTTGTAACTACTTCTATAAAAAGATCCCAGTGCTATACCGAGTCTGGATATGTGATATCAGAATGTTCCAACAAAAAAAGGATGCACAACATTTGAATTGTTAGTATTTGGGTTGTATCACAAGTTAAATGATGCCCACGTTGATTAATTTAGATAGAATAGTGGTAAATAAACATCTTTCCACAATTTGGATCAATCAATGATGAATATTAAAGTTGTTTCATTGTCATTTGTGAGATCCCTTAATTTTTTGAACATCGGTCTATGATCATCGATCTAGTTTTCATTTTCCAATGTATTAATCCACGCTCTCCAATTTGTATCATCGATTTATATGATATTGATAAAAACAATGAATGTTCTCCCATTTCCACCCCTCAACCCAAACTCCAGATTTTTGTCATTTTTATATCACACCTAAGGTAAAACCCAAGCTATTAACTCAACAGTTCCATCACATATATGACCCAGGTCTTCATATAGAACTTATTCTAATTCCTTGGGAAAACAATGTGAACATGCATTCAATATATTTACTATATATCATAAATTTTTTATGGTCACATTGAGCCTCATAATCACAAACCATCTTAGATATTAGTCTCGAAAATAATCCATAAAATATCTAGAAATAATAAATGGAAAATCTGAGTTGCTAAATTCTCCACACCTTGGTGATTTACATCACAAAAATAAAAAATGATTGGATGCATAATGAGATGTGTGTACTGAGTACACAAATAATCCTCTCACTCCTAGGTTTTATATATAAGATTCTGATGATTCCATTAGTCATGAAATAATGGAATCACTCACCCATGAAGGATCCTCTACTATCAATCCATGGCCTCTACTAGGTAGTCAGTACCAGTATCTTCATCCTCAATATAGAGATAACTAATATAAATAACGTGTGACTAATCATGCACATAGACACTCAAATATGACACATTTAAGACAACATGTAATAATTATAACTATGATGGTGGATATAAGTATTACACTACATCACAAACTCTACACATTATTTGGAAAGGTACAATTTATCTTAGAGATAGCTAGCAACCCCATCCAAATCTCTATAATCCAGGTAAATGTGAATCCCATAGGAAAACATGGTCTCCTTCCTAAATCTCTAAATGAATCTTTCGTCTATCCTTATATGAATTATGATGGCTCTATATAGTCTTCATCTAATTCTATAAGATGTAATCATTCTCAGTAGTAGCTCACACAGACTCTGGTCCCATGAGTGGTGACTCTACTAGGTTAGTCCAAAAAAGCGGTACCATGTAGGGTCTCCCATATAAGGCCTTGAATGGAGATATTATAATGGTGGAATGGTAACAATTATTATAATAAAACATCACTAGTGGTAGGTGATCATCCAAACTACGGACAATGTCCAACATGCAAGTTTTCAGCATGCCCTTCAGAACCTGAATGTTATGCTCATTCTGACCATCATTATAGGGGTAAAATCTATACTCAATCATATATGAGCCCCCAAATCCTCCAGAAATCCCTTTTATATCTATTATTTTATGTGATCATCATGGTAATAAATTATTATTGATTGAACTCCATGGAGTTGTACTATCTCTGGAATGTAGAGGAACCCCAATCACTCTACTGAACTCTTCTCTCATGGAGATAAGAATTGGGCTTTCTTGGTTTGTCAACCTACAATCACCCATATGAAATCATGTCCCATGGACCCATGTGGTAACACCATTATTAACTCTATGGATATCTAATTCCACTTCAACATGGAATCCTCAAGGGGATGAGCTAAACATTCAAGAACCTAGTTCCAAACCTTTACTTGCAGAAAACTAAGGTATCGAGTGACCAACATGGAAACTCCCTTATTCATACATGGCCAAAAAAACTGACATCTAAGGTACTAGTACATATTTTATACACCTGTATGTACTTCCATAGGATATTTACAAAACTATACAAGAACCTCCTCATGTAATTTCATTGGTACTATCGAGCATCCTCTGAAAAGAACGAGTTTCACCCAACCTTTAAAAAATCCATCAGTAGAATGTCATGTGGATATCTGAGTAAGTAGGGTCTCATAGTCAAAAATTCAAATTCATTCCATACCGAATCATTGTAAAAGATGAGGGGTGACAACCATTCATTGGAGGTATGCTTCTTCATCTTCATCTATAAAGGATAACTGCAGTGAGACAAACTACTCTTATGAATCACTAAGAAACTATGAAAATGATATCATATTGAGATAATTTTATACTATGTTCCCTTTCCCATATGTATATATAATCCCAAAGTCATAATACTAGATGAACTCTATCCATTACTAATATTTCTTGTTAAAATAATTCTACCATATTATATACTTTATACTCTTGTGGTTAGAATAGATGACAAACCACTCTCCCATCATGTAGTGTCACTAAATCATTAGTGTGAATACTACCATTACAAACAAAAGATAATGGGGCATGTAGTTCTACTCATGTGGTATCAACTAATGTAAACCATAAGAAATAATCATCTTCCACTTCATCAGAAGAAAACCAAGCCCAGACATTGATGCATCACAAAACACTGTGTACTTAACTCCCACAACTAAAAATCTCATGATGGGTGAACTCATAAATATTGGCCTCAACTCCAGGAAAGACTATTAGCACCTCTCTATCAACACAAAAGGATTCCCCTTTTGAGTTAAATCTATCAATGAAGCAAATATCCTATAGAATTCATGTATGAATCTCTGGTAATAGCTTTCCAACCTAATGAGTCTATACACCTTTTTCATGTGCTTGGATGGATCCAAAGTGATCACTAACTTGGCCTTCATCATGTTCACGGGCACACCATCTACAGAGACAAAATGTTCCAGAAATTATTCCTCATAGATATATAACTATCACTTTGAGATCTTCTAGTAAAACTAGTTCTCTAGGAGTACATCCAAAACCAACCTCATGTGTCTCATGTGGTCCTACAGATATGTTGAGTACACTAGGATATCATCGATGATGACAACCATGAACTGGATTAGGACAAGATTAAATATCTAGTTCATGAGTCCCATGAATATTTTTGGGCATTTTTCATCTTGAAGGATATCACCGAGTACTCATAGCAACTATAGTGACATTTGATTGATGTATTCAGAATATCCTCATATCGTACTTACTACTAGTGATAGCCAAATGTGAGGTCAAATTTTGATAATCAATATTCTCCTCTCAACTAATAAAATTAGTCAGTGATCCTCAGTAGTGGATACTTATTCTTCATGGTCATCTGGCACAAGTGTGGGTAGTCTACACATAACCTAATACTCCCATACTCATACACGATGAAACAAATTAGGCCAGCCTTGGGTGAAACATTGTGTCTAACAAATATCTTTCAATATTGGTCCTCAAAATGCACTTTTATCTTGTGAAGATCAACGAGAGTCGTCTGATATTCTATCATATATATCATTGTAATCTTAGGTTTTTCATCAATTTATAATTCAATCGCTTGGTATGGAGTTAACCCATAAACTTCCTTTGGAAAAACATCTTTATACACTATCACCATTATAGGGAACTAAAAACCCATAAAATCCACTACACCAAGGGTCATGCTATCCAACTGATGATTAAAAAATTATAACCTCCTACGAATGAGTCCATATTTCAATTCTTGGATTTTATTTTCACCCATAATGGAAAAACTAGTCCCATCACTATGGAAACAATGCATCATCTTCCAGAAATAGTTGTTCTAGTCATCAACTATAGATGACAAGCCCATAAATAGGATGACATTATAAAGCCTCATAGATTATACAAATAGATCCCAATATAAAATCTCACCACTAATTGTTATGTCACACTATTTTGAAAAGTGTTTGATCATTGATTCATGTCCAGTAGGAGTATCAATGCACATGTTTGATCCAAGGGCTCAACAAGAATCTCTATTTCTAAAATCAAATATGTTGTAATAAATAAAAGAATATTTCACATGTACATCAGTACAAAAACTATGTTATAAAAGACATTGGTAATACTCTATATCATTCATAGAGCCTCTGGGTTATTATCCTTGATTGCCTACAGCTACACCCGCCCCTGTCCAATAACTTAATAAGCCTGGTGTGGGCCACTTAGGTGTTGGTGGTAAAAAGTCGAAGAATATACCAACTCCAGCTACTCTCCCAACTCCTGTGACACATCCTCCACCTTATGGAACTATCTACTAATTCCACTACCACTTTCTTAGTAGCCCATTCAGTGTCTCCCTCTCACCCAAAAGATGGGTTATAAAAGCTGTGAAATATATCCCATGCCTTTACATGAGTAGCACTGCCTCTCCCTAGGATAACTAGACCCATCATGTGATCCCTGAACAATATACCCAATATCTTATGACTACCTTAAAAAGTAAATTTCAATTTCATGTCCCAAAGACTAATTTTGGATCCTTACTAAAGAAATATATTCTCCCAAGTGACCAATACTGGATAAAATTTATTTTTCTACTTATCCAGGAAACTCTCAAACATGAAATCTCAATCAAGAATCCTAGAAAATGTAGTAATGAAAAGAGGTATAATGATGGATATAATGTCTCAAAATAGTCCATTCTTGAAGGTCTACTACTGAAAGATCTAATCATTAAGCATATCCATCAAACACCTAGAGAGGTTGTTGAACCTCAATGAATACTCATCCAATGTCATACTACCCTTTTGGTTACGCAAAAAACTATTTGATGCATACTTCCATCAATGTAGCTGGATAAAAACCATATTTCAAAAGTCAATAAAACAATGACCATTCTATATTTGCCTCATCATATGACTGGGTAACTAAACCACACTATTTTCATATAGATCCCTGGAGAAGGCTCACTGCTAGAGACACCATGTGATCCTATGAAATCTTAAAAATATATAAAAATCACGTCACCAACTCAAGACAGTCCTCATCTACTTGTGGTTCATGCTAGCCGCAGAACCTAAGAAACCACTATCACTAAAACTTGTAATGTGTGCTCAGCCTGCGCACCTAATCTGTTGGTATTATAGGATCCATCTACTACTCTATAGGTGGTGGTATAACCGGTTCACCACCTGGAGGTAACACCTCTGAAACATGCTCCTATATCGATGCCTCATCACTAAGAGGGTCATCCTCAGGATCATGATTCAAAATACTAGAAATAATACATCATAGAGGAATCCTAAAATAAAAAATATGTATCATGGTCGATGTGAATATCTCAATTGCTAACTCAAGAAGTAAATAGAATCCACAACTCTTTCCTATATCATGTGTGCACCATTATTTTTTCAAGAAATCAGTGTCCAGATGTACAAAGTAAAAAATAATGTAATTAGGTTCCTAGTGTATGGATATGTCAGTCATTGCACCAATACTAGTGTTCATGGACTAAAGTCCAAACATGAAACACTTAACATTGTTAGTCCAAACCAATATAACGTACTCTATTCTAACGGTAGAACCAAATACTATAATACCATTTTTTCATGTCCCATCCTAATGGGGCCATTTTTATGACCCTGTAATCCTACCTCTAATGGGTCATTGGCAAGTGACTATTGTCATGTAAGTAAATTACTAAAATCAGAGGCTTTAGACTAAAGTACATATACAAAAAAACACATCTCCAAGTCCACCCAGTGATAAAATTTAATAAAACTAATAAAATATAGATGAAAACATCTAAATCCCACAAATTTAATGAGATAACATGTAATGGAAAGTAAATTTATCCAAATATAGTCCCACCCCAAATATGCTAAAAAATTCCATCTCAAAAGTAGATATGGGAACAATTTTCACGTAAACTATTGGAAAAAAAATATAGTATTGAAAGCTCACTAAGAACCTATTATTATTGGCCCCTTCAGGACTCTATAAAAAGGTCAATCATCTTCAAAAGACATCACATGTATGTGAAAATCCTATGCATGGGTGAATATAACAATACCCAATTGGACACCCCAGTAACTCTAAGAAAACGAGAATAAGAATAATAGTCAACTCCACACATATATATGTATATAGAATATATAAAAATAGTGTCCAGATATAATCCATAAAGAAACATATTCTTAATGTAAATTCACAATTATAGTGCTATCTTAGGAATTCTTCATAAGGATCCACATAGCACTCGTATATGAGAATACACTCCATGAGTCAAAAGGCAGTAATGGTGTTTGTCCAAGATGTACTGATCATTAGGTCTCACAATTATAAGTATACATAGGAAGTCTGAATATAATGATAAATAGATGACCATCACAACCAAGTCAATGGGGTGAAAGCACTACTCAATTAGGAATAACACATTAATTAAAGAATTGGAACCCACATAGTTTTGTTCACAATGATACCAAGAACTCCACCATGGGAAAGAATAGGATAAAGGATCTCAGTATAAGACTTGCAGATGTATTTAAACAACTTCATCTCGGAATACATGCCAAATGAATCACTATCATAGGTGTATGATATGATTCCATACTAAACATCATTAAAAGTGGAACAAGTGAACACACCTGGATAAAACATATCCATTCTATAAAGGACAAGATCCCAAAGCAATCTTTGAAGGAGTACACACCATGAAACAACATTATACAACATTTCCCTTTAAACTGGTTTATACCAATGTAAATGGCTCATGTATGTTCCCATTTCAATGTACAAGGCATATATTTATCTGTGTACTTCAAGATGTTTCCATCTTCATGACTCTACACATGTATTCCTAGCATGGTCACGTTTGTGTTGGTGTACATGATGTGTCTATGAGCATGTACCCCTGGAAATGTTTGTATACTCTCTGAGGTATACGCTTAGCTTCTCGGGGATTCACATGTTGTGTTAACGAGTCTCACATCGTGTGATATCTAATTCCATCATAGAAACCCTAGTCAAATCACGGGGGTCCCAAATGGTGTGTTCTTTAGCAACAGATGGAATGTACTATGGTATTTCATAGATAATGTATGTTTCTTCTCCATGGAACAGTCCTCTCATCTAGCCATTAAATACTATATGAACCTCCCAAAAAATATAGGATCTACTCAAGTAAAGCCTCCCTATTTCTGCTACCTAGATTATAGTTATCCAATTCACATAGTAATCAGGTATCCTCCACTCATGTCACAACCACACCCATTACTCGATCCAGTAGGTCTACAATCTATTCAAATTATCTCATTGATACTATCACCAAGTGGTACCTGTTCCATAATATGTCTAAATATTAAATATCTGATTAGTACACTAAGAAACATGTGTGAAATGTTTGATTCCTTAGTATTTGGGTTGAACCATCAATCAAATGAAACCCAAGTGATGAATGTACTTAGAAAAATGGGAGAAAACCAAGAAACACTCAAAATAGGAATGGACCTTGGATGTGTCTAGTTGGTCTTAATCTCTTTCCATTATAATGATAAATGAAGATACATAATAACATAAACAATTATTATAATAAATACTTACATGTAAACCCATCCTACAGTACGAACGATCCACAAATCAATCCATTGGTTGATGGATTCTTGTTTTTCTGGGAAATAAATAATAGGGAAGAAACTAAAAGAAATAAACATACTACCTCAATTTGGACCAATAACGGATAAAGAATGAAGTTACATAATTATCATTGGAGAGATCCCTAGATTTTGTTTCACTCTGGTAGTCGATCTTTGATCTTATTGTTTCTCACCAACAGAGTTCCTCCAATGTTGTTTAATGGATCTCAATGATTTACAGGGTTATGAGAAATACAATATAAGTTTCAAAAAAACTACTTATTTAAATAATTTATTTAGTTTGGGTAAGCATTTAAAAAAATAAATTATTTCATTAATTAATTTTAAATATTCTCCCATGATTGCGCCTCAACCCAAATGCCCAATGTGTTCCTAGATTATATCACGCCTAACCTGAAACTCATGCTTTGAGATCAAAAGTGCCCACAAATTTCTAATATTATAAATTTTTATATGTTATTACACATTTTTAGTAAAACTACTCCTCTTTTCATTTAATATATTTAATATGTTTAAAACATTCATTCAGGGCACATTGGGCCTCAGAATCACGTCTTCTTAGTGACTGATCTTGAAAATAAATTATATAATATCCATAAATAATACATGGAAAATATGAGTCTATATATAAACAAAGAGGAAAAAGTTAATATGTTTTTGGGATATTATTCTAGGAGGATTAAATGGATTTATTTTTTTTATAAAAATCTAATTAATGAGTGAAACTTTGATGGTTGCAAGAGCTCCCTTTTATAGGTAATGAAAATGGGTAGTTTTTTAAACACAAAACTTACAAAATTTATTCATTAAAATATTAAAAATAAAAAAACTCCAATATTTTTAATATATGGGCTGTGTGACAAGATTTGATCCAAAATCCTCCCATCATCCAATTTTTAAGACAACCATGTATTATTTTGGGGTAGTTCCTTTTACTTTTCACTCTACGGAAGTATACTTTTAACTACATGTATTTCCTTTTCACCCATGTTAATTAAATAAATTGTTAGAAATTAATATCATTTTTACCACATTATTTGTATTATAACAATATATACTCTCATAAATTTATATAATAAAATTACAATGATTAAATAATGATACTATTAAAATAAACACTCTAAAATCATTAAAACATTTTTGAGATAATTAAGTTTTTAAGATTAAAATTTTTGTTTTATCTAAAATTATTAATGTCAGAATTTTTTATAACATAATTTTAATTATTATATTTATATCTAAAGATATGTGATATTAAAATTAAATAATAACTCAATTTTATAAAAAAAATTAATTAAAATAAAATACATAAAATAGTGTTCTTTATTAAAGTAACCTAATAAATTATTTTTTAAAATATTGGTTGTGTGTTTTATAAATTAAAATAATATTTAAAATTTCTCAATTATATTCATTAGTTTCAAATTTTATCACTTATATGGTTTTTCCCCTTCGTAACAATTATATATTGATAACATCATGAAAAATATTATTTTCATGAAGACCTCATTTTCAATTGAAATTGATATTTTTTTAAAAAGATGAAAAATTCATTCTATGTGAATTTTGATAATATAAATTAGTAATTATATTTGATTTTTCCAAATTTTATTTTGAATAAAAAATTTTTATTGAACTTATAATACAAAAAAATATAAAGATAAACTGCTTTTATTTGAAAAGACCTTTTTAATCATTAAGTGGATTTAATATTCTTTAATACCTATTTTATAATTTAAATAATATTAATATTATATATTGATATAAAATATGCTATCATAATGGTATTTAAAATGTATTAATTTAAATTACAATTTTATCAAGATCTGTGTTTTAGTGTGTATGAATAAATTTATCAAATTTAATCTTGATTGAAGGGAATATATATATATGTATATTAAAATATTAGGATATTAAATTCCTCACCCCTTAAATAAATAATGGCATCTAAATGTTTTTTAAAAAAATTAATTATTTTTTTTAATAGAAAAGAAATTACATAATGGAAAATTTTAACTACAATGTCTATATTAATTTGTTAAGTAAAACTAGAAGAAAAATATTATTCCTCTGTCGAGTTAACTAAATGCTTCACTTTCCCTCGATAACTAGGTTCTTTAAGTTTACATTTTCAACTCATATATAATTTTCTTGTCCTTTGGAAACATTCCCTAGTGTGTTTCTTCAAACAATTTTAATGTGAAGGAAATTATATATTTTTCTCATTTTCATATTCATCATTTAAATTTTGGTGGTCATTCATCATTCTCTTATTTGGTGTGGTAGGAAATTCAACAATATTTACTTTATTTATTGTAATTAATGTTAGTTTAATTACTATGATAATAATATTATAACCCCCATTATTATCCACATAGATTTTAGGTAGTTACAATACTTCCATTTTCTATTTCATCAATTTCTATTTTTATCCATTCTTTTGTTAGCCATTACAACAAAATAATGTTTAGGGATGAGAATACCTAAATTAGTAAATTTATAAAGGGAAAACAAAGAGATTATAAGAAATAACTCATCAATTATGTGTATACCCAAAGTTAGGAGTAAGTATCTTCTATCTAGGTTGTCCACGGTAATTTTACTATTATGTTCTATGATATAGTTACAATCCATAAAATCATATATTAAAAAACTATACACTGCATAGTAAAGATAAGGTAAAGTAGCCCAAGCATATTTTCCAAGGGTGTTGGTCTAGGTGTGTAGTTAGGTTCCTTTAACCATACACCATAATGACTTATGAGATATTACCAAACAACATTTTTCACAATTTTTACCCTAAGATGAATCTATTCTAAAATTATAACTACATTCCGCTATCCATAGAGGGATTTATTTTCAATGAAAACAACCCGATATCATCTTTAACAAAACATGAGGAATTTATCATATATATGGAATTATTCCTAGGATTTTCTAATAAATTTAATTTATCATAATCATTAAATAAAATAAGATATTCAAAATCTTCCAACATAATTGTTTATCTATACCACTAAAACTAAGATCATCCCAAACTCACCAACCCTTGATTTCATTCCTAAATATCAGACCATCCTTATCCATTAACATCATAACCATTAAAGTTATCTAAACACTTCTCTAATACCAAATGTATCACCCCTCCCCCTGTTCTTTCACTCGAAGATATTGTGTCAAAACACATAACTTAAAATATTGGGTTTCATACACATCGATGAATAAAATATATTTCCAACATTTTTATTCTTCTGACTATTTATTTTAGAGTTTTTGATAATTAAGACAAATAATAAACTATTAAATATTTAGTTATCTCTAAAAATTGAAAATAATATCCATTATATAAGTAGCTAATAAATCCATAATGATTCATAAACATCACCCATAAATTATTAACATAATATAATTATCTAGGCTAATAATACTTATTACATTCTTTCATAACTAGGATAAATAGAAACATAAGAAAGGGGTGAGCATAAGAACTTAGTAAGGTTAAACATTATTACTTTCTTTCATAACCAGGATAAATAGAAACATACGAATGGGGTGAGCATAAGAACTTAGTAAGGGTAAACATTATAATAAATCATAACATGATATATTTGTGGCACAATATGATATCATAATGAGTATTATCATAATCATAGAATGATATAATAAAGAGATGATATCTTAAGTACATGTATTAAAAAATAATCATAACATAAGAGAATTGAATCATAAGAGTGTGGAGGCAATAAAAAACTTTAATAATAATCATAATTCAAGGATCTGACCTTCTATGATATAACATAGATGGCTATGGAAACATCCCACACACCATAGTTGGCTATTTTTACAACCCACACATCTTGATATCTCAAGATATGCAAACATTACCCAATGCATTAAAGTGGTTTATAATTTCGGGTCCACCCATCATAAAAAATATATGTGTGTGTGTGTCACATGGTTTCAATCAACACATCACAAAAACCAGAGGAAATAAAATGAATTTTATAACCTTTACAAGTGTTTCCTAGAAGTAATTATTCAGTATTTAAACTGTAAACATGACATGATAAACCCATGGAAAATAAAATGATATCCCAAGATTTAAACTATCCCTCTACGTAAATACCATCCAAACAGGTTTATTACAGTTATAGTACTTATTCAATAGAGGAAATAGATATATTATTTAGATTATATTTCCCCAATTAATATATTTATTGAGAATTTAGGATAATATCCATTAATAAAATAATAGAACATATTTCATTCATATAGGAAAATAATTGGAAGTAAATCATGGATATACTAGTGGATGATTGGGGAATGAATGTAGTGATGGAATAAACCATAGATGGAAAATATAATTCTATAATATATTTATATAAATAATGTGGATTGTATCATTTTAATGATATAATTGATCAAAAGTATGACATAGATGAAGAATACAGTCCTAAGCATTATGAAAATTTCTTTGAAAAAAAATAATTTCCATTTTTCTTTGAAAGTTTTTAAATGATTGGATTTTATTAAAACCTGAGAAAAATAGTTTCCTTTTTAAAACATTACATTCGACATAAGAATTATATTAAAAAATGACCAAGGTAGTAGAATGATATGTTTATACGAAACATTTAAACAATATTCCATTTCGGTTGAAAATGAACCATATGGAAATATTTTAAATCCTTCCTTTTAAATTTTATTTTTAGATATTAAAGTTTGTAAAAAAATATATTTTCAAAACAAGTTGGAGAAAATAATTTTTGGAATATTTTAATATATTAATTAAAAGGAAAATAGTTTGATAAAAAATGAGGCAGAAAATATTTAAAGTCTATTAAAACCATTTTTTAAACCCATATAATAAAAAGGATAATAAAACTATATATTTAAAAGAGTTTAATATAAGTGTGAATGTAACTTGGTAAATTATATAAGAAATATTAGGTGTAAAACATCAATATAAAATAAAAATATCCATTGGAAAGTATATAAGGTATTCTTATCAATATTGTGATTTTATTTAAAGAATAATATATTCAAAGGAGATTTAATTCATAATGACATGTTATAACCCTATATAAAATAGAAATTGATGCATTAAAATGATAATTATAAGAAAAATAGAGTTAGAAGATCGAATTCAAGAAGTTATTTCACTACTCATAGGAAAAATGGCATGGGTTGAGAAAGCAATTAAGAATTGAGTAACATTTTAATCATAACAATTTAAGGAGAGTGAGAATGAAAATAATAATAATATACCATGAATAATATTTCATTCATTATAATATAAATATTAGGTCTCATATTTGTTGACTAAATGTAAATGTCTATATAAAGTAAAATATGCCTCAAGGAATGTAGTTTGAGACAAAAATCCATACCTTATTTACTCACATATTTGAACACACTAAAACTTCTTGTAAAATTCAATAACTATCAGAATCATCTATATCATAACCATTCTTATATATATATATATCCAATTAATATTTTTTTTTTGTAATTATTTTATATGAAAATAGTTTTTTATTATAGTTTATTATGAAATTCAGGTGTTAACAATTTTAATTTTCATGCTCATGGTTTATAATTTTAATGTTAATCCATGATATTTGAGAAAAAATTAGTCATTCTTATATTAAATGTGGTTATGTAATATATATATATATATATAATAATTATTTATAATATTTTGCACTCATCCTAGGAGGGTTTTAACTATAACTTCCCATGATAAAGTCATAGAAAACTTGATTTAACAATTTTTAATTAACATAAATAATATATTATTAATAGGTTTTGATTTTAATATTATATATACAGAACCTTTTATAATATTTAATAATTTATTGTTACATTTAATTAATATTATAAAATATTCCTTAATAATTCCTTATATAAACATTAAAACATCACTCATGTAGGTAGAAAGCTAACAAAAACATAATTGTGTTGTAATGATCGAATTATTAAGAAAACACAAATAAATGATGTTAATATAACATTTAAAAATATTATAAAAATATATATACGTAATTTTTATCCAAAGATGCATTATTATAACCATTAATTAATGGTGGTGTTGAAAAATTAAATTCTTCATTTATAGAAATGGTATTCTATATCTATGCATGATTAACCATCTTATGCACCAATGAATAGATAAAGGGATGGTAAATGAAAATTTATAATTTAAAAACTATATTAATGATATAAAAAATATTATTTAGTTAGTTACAGCTTTATGAATATTATTGTTAGGTAATTAATATAAATAATATGTTTTGTTCAAGGAGGTGGTAGACCGCACATATATATGATTACCAATATCATTCGTTAATGAATGATGGAATAAAAATAAATAAAAAGGTATACCATTTAATAATTTCAATAATTATAATATAAAATAATATATTCAACCAAAACATCATTTATACCATCCATGAGAGTTTTTTAAGAAAAAATTTACACTGTGTCGTAGAGTCGGTAGTTCCTACAATACAGGATTTGTGCTTATATTTTTCTTATTGCATATACAGGGATGAGTAATTAATTTTAAAAAAATATAACGAAACATAATTAAATAAATTATTCTTAATAAATAATATTACCAGAGTTAGGGATGAAAATGATGATGAAAATAAAAAAGAAAAGTATCAGAGGAAAGTAATATTCTGATTGGAAGTTTTGATTTTCCTAGTAATTATCATTAGAAATAAATTCCTTAAAATAAATAAATAGGTAAAAAGGATTAGTTTTGTTGGTGATTTCTCTAAGGAGGGTTAATTTTTTAGTCTTTAAATGTACATATAAGAAAATTTTAAACATTTAAGGTCTAAGAGTTCTCAATTTTACAAGTGAATAAAGTGGATGTTTTGGAAACACATTAACTTATTAAATTATTTCTATACACTATGAAAAGGAGAAAGAATTCCATAGCTAGAAAATATGGATTTTAGAACATGGTATGATATAAAATACTCCGGTACACTCATTTTTCAACAACCTTGAGTGATTAAGTGTCTTTTCTATTTAATTTTCACTTTACCCAAGTGTGCTTTTACCTAGCTGATTTTAATTTTCACACTTGTTAAGTAATAAAAATGTTCATTATTAATGATTTTATGACCACCTAATTTCGGAATTATAATCCTATAAATTCATTTAATTTTATAAAATAAAATTAATTTGGCTAATAAATGATAAATTTAAAATAAATGAATTTAATGCTTAAAGTAGTTTTTGAGATATTTATGTTTTAAAGCATGGGATTTATGTGTGTTAAAATTATTATTTCAATAAATTTTAATGAAATAAAATGATTTATTATAAATAAAAAATAATTTTATGTCAAATTAATGTCAAACCATAAATTAATTTATCAAAAAAAATTATTTAATGAAAATACATTAAACAATTTTCTTTATTAAACAACCTTTAATATTATATTTCAAAATGTTTTCCATGCATTTTCGAGGGTCATATAATATTTGAAAATACAAAATTGTATTCCTTATTTTCATATTTTATCATGGAGTTTGTTTTCTAACTATCTAGTTCATTCTTATATATTGATAATTACATTAAAATTTTAATTTAATGTAACACCGCATTTTTTAAAAAAAAACTATATTTTCATAAAATGATCATAAATTCATACTATGTAAATTTTGATATTATAAAATCATAAACAAAGTTAATTTTATCTTATTATATTTTTAAATAATTATAAAATTAAAATTTTAATAGATAGTAAAAAATATAATGTTAAAATTATTTAATTTAAAACGACCTTCATAATAATTTAGTGTTTCAAAAAGAAATTATAACCAATTTTCTAAATTAAATAATTTTAATATCATATATAAATATCTTATATGTTGTCAAAGTTAAATTTTAAAAAAATTTATTTCAATTTACTACTACATCACCACCTTCGATTTAGTGTGTGTTAATAAAGTTATTAAATTTCATATTAATTATAGAGAATATATATATACTAAAATCTATGCATGTTACATTCTAAAATCCAAAAATTTATGAACCTAGTAAATTTTCAGTGAATCCTGTAAAAATTTTGGTGGAATTGTATTATAATGAAAAAAAATTATATTTCCTTTCTCTCATATTTTCATTGTGTCCACATTTGAAATATTGTTATTTTCTTATATTATTTATCTCTCATATAATCATAACCACTTGATTTTATTTGAAAATTTATTTTTTTATAAGCTTAATATTTATCCTGAATTGAAAAGGGATGTTTTGTTAAATGTAATTAAATAGATAAAATTTTATTTTTTTTGTTTTTAAGATCATGGATATTATCTACGATAGTATAAATTTTTTTTAATGTGGTAGTTAAAAATTGTGTTTCATAAAAAGGTGATTTTGAAGAACATTTTATGGGAACGATGAATACCTATTTTACCATTATAGTAAATAAATAATCATTTTAATCCAGAATGTGATTTGGTTTTTGAAATAAATTTTCACCATTAGATTTGTAGCTGGTGTATATTTTTCTCCTAAAGATAAGAGTATCAAATATTTTATATTCAATGTATTTTTGAATCCAATATTATAAATGATGTTGAAAATATAAATTTTGAAATGTTTTATAAAATTATTTTTATAGACCCCATAGTGAAATATTACATTAAACATTTAAATCAAACCATATATACACATCTTCACCAGAATATAACCAAAATGTTTTATATAGGTTCATGGTTTCTGATCTGTAATTGGATATAGTTTTTTTAATCCACTAATGTATTTTTATGATGCAGTTTTTTTTCTGGTCTAATGGATCTTTTGATATATTTATATATCATTCAAATCGATAAGATTATTTGTGTTGTGATTTTTTCTTATATTTGAAGTCTTATTGTATTCATTATGATTTTCTGAATATATTTTATTATATTGAATGTTTATATATTATATAATTCTATTTATTTGGTTAAATTTATTATTTGAAGCTATTTTTAATATATTCATTGACTTCCAATGTATTAATTCATTATTCTTGATTCCTTATTATATTCCATTGTGTATTTAATTTCATTCAACAGTTAAATTATTCCCACCATGTATTTATTTTCATTCATATGGGTTTTTTCCCATCCCATTGTGATCATGATGATTCTTTAGTCCATGCCAAGATGCAATATTTTTAAATATGTATGATTAATAGAGCTAGATATTTAAGAAATGACATGAGGGTACCATCTTGATATGTTGGAGATTCATGGTTGTATAAATATATTAATTTTAAAACAAAATAGTTAGGCCCTTATAATGCTCCTAACTTCCCCCACTAATGACAACACTTGAGTAAACATGCGTGGTAATGGTATAAGCATTGAATTTAAGTTCATTTTATTTTACCATTAAGATGTTTTGATATGAAATGATAGTATATTGATACCCATTAACTAATATATGATACTTGTTAGGAGTTTATTCATGTTTTCTTTAGTGAAAATAATAGTAGAACTTGAGGTTTTTTGTAAGTTACCTGGTTTGGTACACCATAGAGATTTCTTACATATGGTTTTTTAAAATCACATAGTATACTGAATTTTTGTTGCATGATCGGCCAATCTAGGTGAATAAACCATACATAGTTCATCAACTATTATTACTTAGTTAATTGACATTTATATTGATTTCTAAAGTGATGCTAAAATAATTCTAATTTTTTATAGATAAATAAAAGATTTTTTTATTGTATTGATAATATTGAGTGGGCTAATGATGGATATTTCACTATTTTTATTTACACTATAATATATTTTCTTATGTAGAAAATTATTTCAGGAAATGTTTTCATTCTAAATGGACATTTGATAATTTTAAAATCCTTATCATCATGCATTAATTTCTAAAGTGGTTAGTTTTATGAAAGACTAAGTATTATATTGTTTTTTCAAAAAAATCTATAAATATATTTTAATGAATAAATTCCTTTATTAAATTTTTTCTGATCATTTAAAAAAATAAGAAAAATTCAACTTTTTATAGTATTTATTTTTTGGTAATTGTTTTGGGTAGATCCCTTGGTTTATTTTGGTATTTTATGCTTTAATTTATGATGTATGAATTTATTAATTTCTTATTAAATTTTATATAGAATATACCACCAAAAGAACTCTTAATGAACCATGGGATATTGTAAAACCTCAACTCCAGTAACCCAAAGTATATGGATACTTTAATACAGTGTCATGAAATACAAGAGATCATATCACATGTGATTGAATAGTTTATTAGTCTTGATAGATTGTATAAATACACGATTCTAATATTAGATTGTAATATATGAAATTATACTTAAAACATCATATTTAAAGTTATTGTTTCTTAAACTATAGCCTTAAAATCATTCAAATTTCCAATCATAGTACTATAGGGAGTAGAAAACATAATAAAAGATAAGATCATATTCTCATTAAGAGAATCCATAACATGGAAGCTATCATAGAATAAATAAAACATGACTAATAAGTAATAGATAATTAGTAATTAAATATTCCATATAAATAATTTCTGAAAAGGGATTATATCCACTGATGAAATAGTAACATAAATGAAAAATAGATAATACAAATAGGTTTTAATGATAGAATTCATAATGTCTTAGATTATAATTTTAAAATAAATGTCTCGTAAAAAGGAATCATATATAATTATGTAAGGCATTTCCTAAAAAACAAAGGTTATTTCCTAGAATATTTAAAAACAAGAGGAAATATCAATTTTTATTTAGTCATTTTAAAACATAAAATTGGTAGAATAATGAGAAAATGATTTTTTTAAGAAAAAGTAAAAAATTTAGAGGATTTGTGATTTAAATTAGACTTATGTTTGTTAGAAAATTCAGTCATGTAATAAGAATCAAAAAAAATATTTTATTCCCACTTTCATTAAAAATAATTAAAAGGATCAAGTTTAAAATTTTAATAAGATTCATTTTTAAAATATTGATTTGAAATTAAATGTTAAATAAAATTATCCTTAAAAGATCACTTTTATTGTCAACAATAAAAATATAATAATTAAGAATTTATTAAAAATATTTTCTTAATCATTTTGAATACCAAAAAGGTGAAAATAAATATATTACATTAAGAAATTAAATTTTTAAATAGGGGAAGAAATTAAATTGGGTTTAAAATAAAACAAGAATCCAAAATAAGAATAAGATTTTGAAAAACAAAACCCTACCTAAAAAATCATATTGGAAAAAAATACTCAATGATCTAAAAAAACATAGAATCATAATAAATATTTATCTGAACCTTATTTTTATTTTCTATTGAGGATTATTTTCATTAATAACTACTGATTACCCATTTATGAATAATTTCTTTATTAAAATCAATATTTGATTTCTAACTATTCTATTTTGTATACATCTATTTGTTCAATGATTTGGGTCCAGAAACCATGTTCAAGGATTCATAATATATAGAATCATTAACATGTTATAATTATCATGTTTTTTATATTAAATATACCTTTATAACTATCCATTAATAATGATTTGTAAAATAAAATATATTATTTCATAGAAGTGGTAGTAAGTATATACTAATAAGAAACTTTCTCTTTTAATAATGGATGAAAATGTAATAAATTGTATAATTACGTAATTTTAAAGAATCCTTATCAAAATTTAAATATAATGTATATTTATTATATTCATCTTTATAACAAAATAATGAATGTCTGAAATGAGAAATGAATCAAATTAATTCATGGTGGTGGAAGTCCATATATACGCATAGGCAACATTATCATACTTCAATAGAAAAAATTATAATAAGGAAGATAAACATATACATAAAAATACTAATTTTTTCACAAATATAATTTATAATCCATAAATCAATCATACTAACTATCAATGAATAGTGGTGTTAAAAAATTAAACATATTTCTTTGTGGAGACTGTTGTCTACACGTATGCAGTAGTGATGTATTCATTTGCCATATGATGGAATGGGAGACGAATAAGGGTTTTATGATAAACATAATAAAATTTCAATATATTATAGATAGAAATGTTTTTATATCAATATGTTAATGATAAGTTTAAAGGAGGAATAAGATTAAACAAATATGAATGAACTCAATTAACTATTATACCTACTTTATGGGAAACCTCATATGAATTATATATTAACCCTTCAAAGGATGGACCTTTAGTGGGACCAAGACATATATTATATGGATAAATAAGTTATTAAGTGAATTAGTTCGGTATTTTAAAATTTTTATCACACAAAAATTATGATGTAGGGTTGATATATAGTTAACTTTTATATGTGAGGAGAAGGGAAGACAAAAATTATTCTAAATTATTAAATATTATACAAGTATTACACATGAATAATTATTTCGGAAATAATTAAATTTAAAAAATATGGTGAAATGGTTTTAAATTCACTCATGTATCAATAAATAGTATTTTTTTTGAACCTTATCTCCATGTTTTAGTATTAACTAACCCATCATACCCTTTTACTATGTTGACAATATTTTGACCAATGTTTGTATTTATAATGAACAATAACAAAATTGAACTCATAAATAAATTTAAACATAATGATTAAAAATATTAAATATATTTTTATATAAATAATTTCATATAGTGGAAGAAGTGAACATTAATATATATGGGGAAAAACAATAAAAAATATTTTTTTCTTAAACTAGTTTTTAATAATTAAAATGAAATGAAATATGAAATTAATATAATATTGATTATATTCATTGAGTGCTATTTCATTGGGATCACATGTGTTTTGATAATCACTTCATGCTCTCTTTATTTTTCTCCCTTTATTTATTCATATTTTAAATCTTCTTATACCTGTTAACTATTGTAATATACGCTCTTATATATTATATATTGTATGTATTGTTATTTTACATTACTATTGTTATTCTATAACTTCTCACATTTTATATTTAAATAATTTTCATTAGAATATATTCTTCCTGGTGAAAATAATCATTAAAATTATAAATCTATAAAATTATTTTACTATGTCTCTATATATTGAACATATCAAGAGCTACAATGGTCATAATTTTATAAATCATTTTTTTTTGTAAATATATAAATATTCTATAGGATTTATTCAAATACAATGATGTTTTAATCATTCAATAGATATTATTTTTTTAGTTTAAATTTTATATAATTCGCCTATCATACAACAGATTCTCAAATTGAAGTTGTTTTAGTTTTTTTGTTTTATATCAATATATAATTATCAAAATTACACAGAACATACTTATATGGATACAAACCAAAAATATCTACATTTATTTTTACTAAAATGAAATATTTTATGATTTTTTAGATGCTTTAAAAATTCATCAATGTTCTTCAATTTTATTATAGCTCTTAAGTTTTCTAGATAATGTTTGCTTTAGTTTTAAAATAATAATTAAATCTATAAACCATGAAATTGGATTCAAATTATTATGTTAGAAATGTTATAAGATTATCTAAATTTAATTTATTAATAAATATGTTTGAATATGACATTTTTATACTCTAAAAAAACTGACCGAATTATTTATAATATTTTCAAGATGATGAATATTTCAGAATATGAGTGCTATTTCATTGGGATCACATCTCGAGATATGAAAATTTTATTGAAGTGTTACTTGATATTTTGGAAATATATGGAAATTATATAAATATAATTAAACTGGATGGAATTCTAAATACTCTTTTAAGAAGTCTTAAAATGGAATTAAATTTTCAATTTCAATCTTCCAAGTTGTATATTGAGTTCTTAAAAAGGAAATTGTCCTACAAAGATATATGAAAACATCATTCTATAATAGTAAAATTATTTTAATAAAAATGAAAAATTATCTTATAAGATTAGTTTCCTAATAAATTTCTTATGATGGTTGAGGAAAATTATCTTATATAGAAGATAAACATCTTACTCAAGTATAATTATCTTCTATAATAGTTATCTTATTAATATATGGAGATCTTAAACATATTAATCCCCTGGATAATTATCAGATGCTATAAATCTTTTATGATAATTCTACGGAATGATATTCTTTGTGAGTTATTGGCTAAACTCTCTATCTCATAACTTCTGGGAACCACAACATGGAAAATGCAGCAAACAGAAATGGGAACTAAATATTTTGAAAAAGAACAAAAAACACAGTATTATATAATGTATATAAGTATCTCATTACATTTATAATGTTAGAGGAAACATTTTTGATTCTATGAATTTAATTCACACTAATAAAAATGATGTGTTAATGGTTTATTTCTTATAAATTATTAATGGTGAATTTATATTTACTTTATTATCTTGTTGAATGAAAATTTTTATTTTTCATTTTTTTATAATATACTATTCATTTCATTAACCGTTTTTATTATTAAAAATATGGGGAGGGTGAATTTTGGATTCTTAATTATTAAAAAAGGGGGAGAATGTTGATAATTTCTTATCATTCTCACATTTTTTTGACAATTACATTACCATCTCTTTGTTTTATTTTTTTTACCATGATTTATTCATATATTAAATCCTACTATTTATATTAACTATTTTCATATATGTTATTACATATTATTCACTAATTATATTTGTTAATATATTATTCTATGGTGATTTTGTAACTTCTCACATTTCATGTTTGAATAATGATGGTTCAGATAGATTGTTTTTTTGAGAAAAGAATCATAGAAATTAGAAATTTGGAGATCCATTTTACTAACTCAATATATATTCAATATATATAGATTTATAGTTCTCAGAATTTCATGAATGTAGTTTTTTTATAAATATAATAATAATTTCTTGGATTTATTCAACTACACTAGAGGTCCAATCAGTCATTTTATATTCTCTATTTGGTCTAAACTTACTACAATAGTTCATTTATAAAATATATTTTTAAATTACATTTTCTTCCTTTCATTAATTATATCTCCAGATATATTTATCAGGATTTCATGAAACTTTCTGAATTAAATAAGAAACATAAATATCTATATTTCATAAAACAATAATGAAAGATAATATAATTTTTTGGAGGCTCTAAATAATCACCAATGTTCAGTAATTTTTCTATAGGTCTGTAGTTTTCCAGATTATGTATGGTTCTATATTTCAAGGATAACTCAAGTTACATAACATGAAATTGGATGCTACTTTTTATGTTATAAATATTATAATTTTATATAATTTTTTTTTAATTGAATTAGTAAAAATAAAATGTTTTTATTCTATAAAAATGGAAGAATTAACTAAAACATTTTCAAAATTTTGAAAATTTCAGAATATGAGCACTACTCTGTCTTGATCATATCTCTAGATAAAAAATTCATATGGAAGTTTTCACTGATATTTGGGAAATATATGAAAATTATATGAATATAATTCAACTAGAAAGACTTATGAATCCACTATTTAGAATTTTTGAATTGGATTTATGTTTCTTATATCAAACTTACCGTTTGTTGAGTGAGTATTTGAAAAAAGAAATTATCTTATATTGATGTATAAAATTATCTTAATAGAAAAATATTATTATCTTACTAGAATATTATAATTATATTAATGGAGTTTGTTTCTGATAAATATCTTACCATGATTCTGGATAATTCTCTTACATGGAAGATAGACATCTTATTCAATTAGAATTATCTTATGTAGGAATTATTTTACGAATATAAGGAGAGGATAAATATATTATACATATAGATAGTTATCTTATGTTTTAAAACTATTAGTATATTATTCTAAAAATATATTGTGTGTGTTATTGGAGAGTCTTGGGATTCTTGAAGAAAAGGGGGAGAGTCGTGTGTTTTCTCAAAAAAAAAATATAGGTTTTGTATCATTTTTATCTACATATCTACTACTCAACACTTTTAAATAGAGAATTAAAATACCCTATATATCTATTATTATCTCATTTTTGGAAGATAAATGGAGTCATGTTATAAAGAAGAAAATCATTATTTTATTTATACTATTATTTGAAATAATAAGTTGAGATACATTATTATATATACTTTTATTTAATGAAAAAGAAGTGTGCATTTATTTAAGATCGTTTAACTTTTTTTGATTTATTAATGATATTTTTAATCTATTATTTGTGGAGGAAACTATTCCCTAAAGACGTATAAACATTATAAAACTCAGCTATTGTCTTTAAGTGTCTATTATTTATACTCAATCATAGTGAAGTATTACCACCAACATCTTGGAGTAGAGTTTTGGTGGAGTGGACTAAGGGATTTTTTTGTCCTAAGACACTAAAGATCAAAATGTTCCTTTTTATTTATTTGATTATATTTCTATCACATTACTTACTTAAATAAATACGACATAATCAAAATTTACTTAAGATGGAACTTTAAATATGAAAATATATTTATAAGGTCTTAATTCACCCCCTCTAGTGTCTTCATCTACTGACCTGGGGACAATAGATTCCAATACAATTAATTATAATATTCTTAATAAATGGGATATTCTATTACTTTAAAAACTTAAATATATAATTGTAACATTAAATTATTATATTTATTGTAAATAATTGAATGTTTAACTAAAATCATCATTTTTCACCATTAAACCAAAAATAAAATATTTTAAAAACATCCATAAAATACATCCTAATATAAATTTGATCTTATAAAATCAAAAATAATATCTATTTTATCAAATTATTATTATTAAATTAATAAATTAAACTTTTAAATATATACATGATTTATTTCTATTGAAAATACAAAATAATATAAAATACATTATGTTATATTCTAGATTTGTAGCTTTTAGAATCTATAAGATGACAATGGTTATTAAATTCACCCACCTATAAATAACTCTATCCTTGGAATTATAGTAAAAGTAAGTTTTTTTTATTTTGTTGAAACACTTCCTCATAACTTCTCCAATATCCCATGTTTCCTCATCTACTTTGTGGTTAATTAAAAGAACTTTCACCTATCGATTTGTTTGATTTTGAAATACATTACATATAGTACCTTGAATTTGGATTGTTTGTTTATTATATTATTTTTTAGGTTCCATATACCTTCCCTATAGGTTAATACATTCACAGTATTTAATATGTCTTTTATTAATAAGGAAACATCTATGATGTAATGTACTTTATAAAGGCTTTATGGCATATCCAATCGATAAGACACATCTCCAACCATATCTAAAATTTATCAAGTTCTAATATACCTAGTGCTCAAATTACCCTTTTTTCAAAATTTCATCACTTCTTTCCATGGATAAAACTTTATAAATAATGATCACCACTAAAAATTCCAAATCCTTTTTTTGGTTATGTGAATGGAAATTTTCCTTTCTTTGATCTAAATTTACATGATTTTTTATATCCCGTAATTTAACAGTTTCCTCTACAACTAGTTTTGAGAGTAAATTATTTCTTTCTCCAATACCTTCCCAATATATTTTAGAATAATATCTCATGTCATAAACATACTCATATGGATAAATATATATTCTTGAATAAAAGATATTATAGTATTAAAAAATTACTATCTAGAGATATTGATCCAACACACCATGAATGACATTTTATAATGATCAAAGAATTTCATCTAGTTTATAAATAATCTTTTAAGACAACCTATCAGTTTTAGGGTGATTGGTAATGGTCAAATGTATCTCATTATTGAAGGGTTTTTGAAGACTCCTCCAACATATTGATACAAACTGGGGGAAAGATTAGATATTACTAATAGAAGAGCACCATGATGTCTTAAAAAATTACTAATATATATCCTAGAATGGTGAAGAAGGGGTGGTCATCACTTACTCCTATTAAATGTATATAACTGGTAAGAATATCAATAATGACTCATATTTCCGCATTCTTCAATGGATTAATTGGAAGTTCGGTGAAATTTTATTTCATAAAATTGTCACACTTCTATATTCATATATATTGGGGACTCATGAATCCCTTAAGATGTTTAATTTTAGAAATTACTTATTATAAAACTAAGAATCTGGGAAAATACTCTACAATTTCCAAATCCATACTATCACACTAGAAATGCACACTTAAATCTATATAAATATATATTCTATAAAGGTTTGTGTAGAAATTTAAATTTTTTATTTTCTCTAGTGGATCCCTTTTCATCACGTGTGTGGACAAAACACATGACCTCTTATATAAAATAAAAACTTCAACATTACAGGTTTTTTTACAGTTTCCCTTTATTAAATACATTAATATTCCCTTGTAATTTTGTATCTTCTATTGAGAAATTCTCTATCATTTCAAATTAATGTGGTTTTTCAATTTCGTGCAAATGGAATGAGGTTTCCCCTTGCCTAAAAATTACCATATCCAAATTTACTAAATCCATGATCATATGATCGATATTAATTCTCATCATAGTTAGAACTCTATTTTCCCTATAACATAATAAATTAACCATATTATTTTATTTTATAGGGTCATAGTGTGTGATCAATACTGACCATCAATTGATGATAACTATAGAGAACATTTATCGAGGAAAATGTTGAACTCATTTATGTTTTTCATATATTTCATCAATTTGTTGAAATGCATACTTATTATATATACTAAAACAACTAGTCTCCTGAAAATCTATTCATAGCCTTATATACCAACACTTATTCTTCTATAAGTAGAAAAGTTATCCCCAAGGAGAAACCAAATGGAAGATAAATACCTTATAACCCAACTCATGAAGTTTTTTATTCAACTCTACCAATTCAACTAGTTCAATTCAATAGGGGTTCATAGATTTATATAATACATCAGAGAAAGGTTCAATAGAAAACTAAACATTATGATCTGGAGGATGTCCAAATATTTATTTTGGAAATCAAATAATACATTACTTTATAATAGAAATATCCTTTATACTTATGATGACTTCCCATCCAAAAAAATATTTTCCCTTCATATTCTCAAAAAAACCATTAAGGTGAGATACTATAAGTGAATCCATAAATTATTTTGATAATTAATCTTCTCCATTTTAAAAAAGAGTTCCTCTACCCCTGTTATAAATATCAATCTCCTTATCTCAAGAAAATAAATTCACTTTAATTTTAATTCTAATAAAAACATAGGATTATTTCAAAGTCTATCTTATGTATGAAAATCAATTCTTGAACTAAAGATTATATATTTTTATGCATAGAGACCACTTGATATATCTAGGTTTCACAAAGCTTATAAAAATGTTTCTTGATTAATAACCATATACTAAGACTATTAGGGAATTATTTAATGATATCAACAAACATATATGATATAAAAGAGTTTGAATATCAACATATAAAAAATAATTATCTCGCTTTGAGTTTATGAACAAAGTACCAACTACGGCCTAATTTTGGACTTCAACCTCACCTTTATTGATTACTTGATCTTGGAATTTATCCCTTAGACTTTTTGAGGAATATTATTTTGATTCCTACGGAATTTGTTCAAATTGTACCTTAACTACTTCCCGTTGAATCCTTAAACATTTGAAACTTATTTATTTCCCTCTCAATTGTGTAATATAAATACTTTCTCCTCACACTAAAATAAAACTCAAAAAACTTTCTACCATATTACATGATGTTTCATTTAATAAATATTAAATTTTGGAAATTAAACCCTTACCTACTTCGAAATTTTCATATTTTCTATTATTGATTCCTCATCAACCTGTTATTTCATGATTTATATAGAAACCATATAACATGTAATATTCTTTATCTATCATTATTTTACTCTCACATGATAATATATCTTTATATACTAATATTTTTTGGGTGATTACTGCCTATATAAGAGCTAGAAATAATCTCATAAAATAAGGGATTAATCTTACTACTTATATGTTTGAGAGGGTATGAATTTTGTCATCAGTACTTTGCCCAAGAATCCTTGCACGAGACTGATAGCCGAATAGCGATAAGAAGTTAGAATCTCATCTTAAAGATTTTTTACTGGGGAGGGGTCCTTCTTTGTAGTTTTGAATTGGTTTGCTTTTGTCTCTGGAACTTTGGATTGTGGAGATTGATTTTCATTATGTCTTTGGACTCTGCTGGGTTCCCCTTACCCATCCAAAGGGGGTCTATCATAATAAAAAAATTAATTTTCAGTCAGTTGTATTATGTATATAATATATAGCATTTATTTTTAACCTTATTATGTTATCTTTTTATTCAGTAATATTTTCCTCTTCCATTATCCTCAAATTATGTAATTTCCTTTTTATATCATCTATTGTCTCTTGATAAATGTATTTCTAGAAGAATATATCATTAAAAGTCTTTAATTTAATACTCTTTATGTCATCTGACTCCTTTGTGTTCTAAATTATTTACCAACATTGGTCAAAATCTCCCATTAGATTAAAAAAATTACATGATAACAGTATATATTTAACTACATTCCAATGTAATAAATATCATATAAATGGTATTTATGATTACTTTTCTATTATTATGTTAATATTGACCGAGAATGATTAAGGTTTTTGTTGTATGAGGAAGCCTAATGATAGTGCACAATTTTGGGTTTCCATGGGTTTCACTATATAAGAAATATTTTTCATTATGACATACTCAAATTTCAGAATATGGTTATTATAAACTCATCTACAAACCTAGCCTTGTTTACTTCATTGATTTGATCAGGATAAAAATCCCTAAATATTTTAGGTTTATTTGTATTATATTTTTTCCATCCACTAGCTTCCATTTCTAAATAGATTCATGTAATGGATTATCTCCAAAAATTATAACAATTGAATCCAAAAATCTCATTCCTAGGTATGTAAAACATTATGGATGATTTTTTATGTTTATTAATGTCTTTCCATAATGGACTCATTATGTTCAACTATATTCAACTAGATATATTTCTCAAGGGTGCAACTAAACATTAGATTAATATTTGAAAATACATACCCACCATATCAAAGATCATAATCTTGAATCATGGGGTAATTCACGGTTTTTTCTTAAACTTGATTTATAATGGAATCAAAGAACATGATAAATGAGTGCATAACATTGGAATAAGACATGTGTTTGTGAAATACACATAATCAAAGAAAATAATTTCCATTTTCAAGGGTCACTATGAAGAATGTTAATGTATATTGATTTCACTTCTCATTCTATAATATCCTTATTCAAGGCTCACCCCAAAGACTATAATAATAGAAAGGGCACCCTACTAAACTATGTTCGCATCTCATTCCAGTCCTTATTATCTCATGTGATGTACAACATTACCCAATTTATTGGAGGGATATATAATTTCTGGCCCACTCATTAAAAAATAATAATCAATTCATATGTGTGCCAAGAGATAATATATCATTTATTATATATCATAACCTTTCACAAAAATTTGTTCCATAAGCATTTTAACATTTCACCGTAACATAATTTGTGGAAGATAAATTAGACTCATAAAAATATCATAATAATAATAATAATAAATATTGATAAACAAAAAGGATGGAATAATTTTATTATATATTCAGTAAATCACAAAACATCAAAGTATGTCATCATAAATAAAAAATTACTTTAAGATATCATATGGAATATTTATTAATGAAAATACCCTCTTTGTTTTAAAATCACTTATTTAAAATATAATATTTTCCAAATATTAAGTAAAACACTTTCACTAAAAATAAAAAAAGTAAACATATAAAGTAATCTTAAAATATTTTATTGGACATAACACTGATAAATTTTGTTATTTTCATGTACATTGAAAGATATATTCCATTCCCATTTTTGGTGTAATGTCAAAAAGTACATCACTTAAAAAATAAAATGAAGATTCTATTAAAAAAATTATTGAAATAAAAAATTTGATAAAAATTACATAAACTTATATATGATAATTGAATAAATATACTTAATAAAAATTAAATAAAATAATGACATGGAGGAAAAACATTCCGGATTAAACAGGAAATAAAGTCTTCTTCCCATAAAAACATTCTCGGTCATTTTAAGTACAGAAGAGAAAAAAATTATACCATTACATTACAATTTTGTGGATAAGAATATATGGATAACTTTAAATGGGTTTGTTATAAAATTTTCAAATAATTTTCTTTAATAGAATTTCATGCATAAAAACATTCAACTAAAATGATATTGAATTATAAATGCCTAAGCACTTTAGTTACATTCGAATCCGTACATCATGCAAGAGATAAACATATGTGGATATTTAAATCCCTATAATTTTCATGAGATTTAAAATAAAATTAACTTTTGGGTATTATATACATCACATAAATGAAACAAGTGGTGAATATAGATTCCATCTTATAGAAATAAATTAGAGAAGAAAATACTTGACCTCGTGTTAGACAAGCTACAAAAGTGATCTAGCATCCTATATAGTAAATTTAAATTTTTTATAATTATATATTAGAATAATTTAAATGATTATAATATCATATATTATCTACTTATAATATTTGAAAAATATATATTAATAATACCATATTAAAATAATTGTTTTTGGGTGTTAACTATTTTGTTTATCATGAGAGTTTCAGTTCAGCAATTCTATTCCTTGAACATTTTCCATGATTAAATAATCTCGAGTATGTAAATCATGATATAGATATAAAATATTTTAATTTTACACAAATAAATAATTTTCAATAAAATATAGATATAGAAAAATTATTTCCAATGTTCATAGAGATGGTAGGTCATACATGTGTATGAACACTATTTTCATTTTATAACAAAATTAAGTAAATAAATATAGAAATTTTTTTATCATTCCATAACCATAATTATCAAAGAGAGAACATATATATAATATATTTATTTTCATCCATGTAAAGAAAAATTTAAAAATTAATCCTATCATTTTATAGAGTTTGTAGTCTACGCATACGCATGAGTAGCATCATCATTTTTCAGTGGATATCATGATGAGACTGTAGATATGATTTTGTAGTTATAAGATAATAAGTATTTCATAATATATAAACATTACACCCATCACAATAACCATACATTAAATATAGTTGTGGAAAATTAATTATATCGCTATGTGGAGATGGTAGTCCGCACAAACACATAAGCAATACATTGACCTCCCATTTGATAGAAAAGAGGGTGAATAACGGTAACTCCATATAAAAAATAAAAATTCAGTATATTTAGGACAATTACATTTCTATATTATTATTAATACCTTATATTTAAATTATTAGAGGACTATATGATTTGAACGATTTCAGTTAATATGATTATCTCTTCTTTGGTAGGCCTCCTTTGGATCCCTTATTAAGGATCCTTAAATGTTATTTTAAGAACAACAACTCATCTAATTCTTTTAAAGGGTTTCTAAGAAGTGAAATGGGTAGGTTTTGGTGAAGTTAGATGTGTCAATTTTTTCTAAATAATGGAAGACATAGGTGTCCTTTTATAAGTTGGGGATACGATGTACTATGAATTTCTTAGAAGATTAAAATATAACAATTCCACACACAAGATAAATGATTCAAAACGACTTGAAATTAAAATTTAGAATAGGTAAATTTATTAATATTTCCATACTATTGATTTATATAATTATAATAGGAAATTTTACGAGAAAAAAGGTTTTTGTAAGTATAAATAGTTTTTATACACAAATATAATATGTAATTGATTTAAATCACTTTAATAGGATAATTAATAATATAAATGAACAAATGATAATTTGAAAAAAAATTAAATGAAAATTTTTAAATGATTTGAGTTAAATTTTTTTCAATAAAAATTAGAAATTTCACTATTCATTAAAAAATCAACCATTTTAGAAAAATCTCAAAATTTTACTCTCTGATAATTTTGACATGGTGATTTAGAAAAAGAACATTATTTTTACAAATAAAATTTCAATATGTAGAATATTTTAACTATGATATTTACTCACTAAATGTGATAAAACTTTATTTTGAGGAAAATTATTTTTAAAGTATATAAATACTTTACAAAATATTTAGATCAAATTTATTAATATATATTAATTATAAAAAATTGTTGAAAAAATTTTAAAATGTTGGAAATTATTATACACTCTTCCAATTTAATTTATTGTTTATAATGATATACTATATTTTTGTTAATTTGAATTCAGGTTCACATGTAAGGCAAGCTATCTAAGAAATTAAATTTATTTGGCGAGAAATATATCATAAATTCTTAGGTACAAATGTACTAACCACCTTAAATTAAATTTGTACCATGAAATTTCAACACTCGGATACAAAAAATGATTATATTTATCTTTTATCACAATATATGGTTCGCAAATAGCTTCATTGAATTTATGATTCCTCTAAAGAGCTTTAACATGGTGAGTAGTCTTATTATATATACGTTTATCTATATGATCAAATATTTGTAATGGTTTTTCTTCATAGAAAAGATCATGATACAATGGTAAATCCTCTGATTTTATTATATATGAATGATTAGGTATGTAATTTCTTAATATATATACATGTAATAGATCATGAACTTCAAATATATTTAGTGGAATTTGTAATAGATAATATATCATCTGTAATTTATCAAGAATATAGAAGGGTCAATATAATTTGGGAATATATTTTCCTTATTTATGAATCTCATTAAAAATATCCATCTGTAAATTCATAGGAATACATTCTTACCAACATCTAATTCCAAATTTCACCAATAATTTTGATCATAACATTTAGGTGGTCTCTAAGCTACCATGATGTGCTTATGAATGGATCTCAATTTTTCAAACATTTAATCAACTTGTATAGATCCCAATATCATTAATTCTCTAAAATTATCCAAACATGTTAGATTTATACAATTATTTTCATTATGGGTGTAACGCCCCGACTACAGTTACCCAGATTTGGTGCATTATTACAAAACATTAGCATGATCACAAAAGATTAAGTCTCGAAATAACAATTAGTTTAGTAGACATGGAAGTACTAGACACATTCATAAGGGTTACATTACATCATAAACGGAAAACTAAAACCACACTGTTTCCATATAAAACACTGAGATCCCATGGACTATCCCTACAGGTCAGTCATAGTATACTTATTTGCATCCTTGGAAAAATAAAACATAGAAATGGGTGAGCACAGATGGTCAATAAGGATAATAATATAGTGTAAACTTTCATAAATAAGCATAAACATTTAAGGAAATGTATAAAACTAAAACAGCAGCCTTTTAAACATGAACTTCAGCATAATTTGGAAAAGTTAAAATCAAAATAATTCCATTTACTTACTCACATAGATATTCTACTAGTCAAATAATCACAACCAATATCAATAGCCACTTTCATAATGATTGAATGCATAATGCCAGACTTTAATAACCACATAGTCAAGTCCTTGAGCCAAGAATACAAATAATATTTTGTCAAGGCCTTGTTCCAAGATAATATTTTGTCTCATGAGAACTACCAATGCATCTAGGAGATATAGCGGGCTCCACCCGACACATAATAAGTCCAATGCATTCCTTATATGAAAAGGTTTAAACATAACATAAACATTCGTATTAAAAACAGCATTCAAAAGGTCAACACTTTATCCATAAACCATGAATGGTGTAAAAAATAATACGCCCATAGTCAAACATTTCACAAATCCTTCAATACAATATGGAAGTTTTGTATTATAATAAATCAATTTCAAAAAGTCTTAAAATCCATGAAAGAATGTACACAGAGATGAAGTCAAACCCTTCTTTTAGAGAAATATATCTTTCTATTTTGAAATCATTTAAGAAATAATTTATTTTGAAAATATTATTATAATGTTGTAAGGGAAGCTTTGATGATGTTATAAAGGTGGAAAATAGTCGCACCCTCCGTATAAGTTAAAAAACAATTCTTATGTTAATTTTATTGAAAATGTTATAAAGGACCTTGTTTGGAAAATGACGGAAAGATTCCTTTATAAACATCTTATAAAATTTCAGACAAGGGTATATATGACTTTAACCCATAGTCTATAAAATATCAAAAAAAATTTGAAATTCATTTTTAAGAAACATGGGTGTGGATGATAAAGAGGTCCCAGCAGATAATTACGTATAAAAAACCTCTGATAAGGAATAGATTGTAGAATTAACCCTCACCATATACTTTTACTTGGTTGAGGGAATTTTAACCTCATGTATACTGCTGAAATAATAATTATTAAATTATACACAAATCATATACATTATTATGATATCATATATGATTTTGTTAACATTCCTTTGTTAGTAATATCTTAGTATTATCGTCATTTTAGGTGTTAACAGATTCATTTTCCTTTATATTCTTTATTATGTGAGACATATTTGTTAAGGATGTATTTTATTTTATTTATATCCAGAGTGATATAAAGTCTCTAAACATTATTTTTAATCATTAAATTAAAATTAGTCTTGAATGGATATGATGGGGAATGAATCTCATCGCGTTCGTGGAGACTGTAATCCGTACGTACGCACTAGTGACAATATAATTTTATTGATATTAAAATAATATTTAAATGGATGTTATATCATATATACAGAATCATTATCATATTATATTTATTATTTACACCAGTTAAACATTATTATTATACCCATTCAAATAATAATATATTGAATGACAATTACACCACGACGTGGAGACGGTAAGCCGTACATACGCACGTATGGTTACATGTCATTAAAAGGATGAATGGAATAATGAATATGGTTATACCATATTTATAATAACATCACAATATATATAAGGAAATGGACTTGTTATTTTATAATGGAAACAATAATAAAATAGGAAGTGGAAGAAGAAATGAACTTGAAAGAGGTGATGAATTATTTACCTCTTCTTCGGGTTCTTCCTTTTGATTTGATCAAAAGGGATCCTTAAGTTTGATTTATTACTAAATTAATGCCTCTATGATGAAGGTATGACTATTTAGAGGGTACTTGGGCAGGGTTTTATCGAGCCAAATGGCTTTGAAGGTGTGAATTAGAGAGAAGGGGGAGTACCCATTTAATAGAGGGGTGAGGGGCACCTTAGGAAAAGATAGAAATATTATTTTATAATAAAATCATTTTCGGTTTATAAGGGCTCCAAAATGGATTATTTAAAGTATAAGGTGGTAATGGGTCTAAAACCACTCAAATTATAGGTTTTATATAGGTTTGGTTCACTATATTAACTTTATCATTTAGATTTAACTCTTAGTTAAATAGTTTGACATTACCATGTCTCTTTGTATTTTTATATTATATGGTTAATAAACATACAATATACTTCCAATAGAACCCCAAGTGGTTAATTAATGATAAAAATATCATTATATAAGTCCTTTGGACAAACCATAGATTTTTAGGAATAGAATATCAATTAATAATAAAATAGTTTTTATGAAAACACTTTTATGTAAATTTTGACACTATTTGGTTTTTTTTTGATAAATTAATAAGCTTATTATAACATCAAAAAATATCCATCTAAATAACCCTAATGTGTCATATTAACCTATAAAATTAGTGTAATTCAAAAAAAGTCCCAAATTACATTTATTTGGATATTTATAATTTCAATTATTTTAATATTTCATTAATTAGATAATTACTGCATCATCATTCTGTCATAAATTAATTAAATTATTTTATGTCTAAAAAATATAAATAAACTACCATTATGTAGGAAATATTTTTATATTTATAATGAATATTTATAGTCTAATCTATATTATGTATAACCCTATATAAAAAATGTTTTAGTTATTAAACTTTGATTTTAACTCTTTTAACTCTTCTTTAAATAAAATAATAATAAGTGTCCTAATCAAATCCAAGTAGACCAAAGAGGTTAATATTTTATTCCTAAGGTTTTTTTGGTGAAATTATATTAATCCAATAGAATTAGTACATGTGTTAGGGTAATAATAATATCATTTTTACCCTTAATTACCCTTTTTACTTTTAATCGTGGTGAATAAAAGTAAAAAGTTAATATTCACTAAAAAATATTTTCCTCTCATTAAACCGGATTTTACTTACTGATATCAACTGTGTCTCTCAGATTTTTGAAATTCCACTCACAAAAGTGGTAAAATTATGTTTAATGTGAATTTTAAAATTCTCCTAGGAGTTGGGTAAAAGACGGTGAAAAGTTCATTAAACATTTTATATATCGAAAATTATTATAAACTAACTCCAATGAATTACATTAAACATACATAGGTATTATTTATCTATTTTGACCATAACCTAATTTTGATATTCTAAATTCAAAAATGAAGTCCATTTTGAAAGATAAATTTTATAAAATTTTAAAAAAGTGGGATTTACTATTCATAATTGCTAGTTTGATTGGTTGGGGTGTGTTGGAACTCGAAGTTGCGTACAACACACACTATTATATTATTCAAAGAGATGTGTAGTGTGGAATCCTAGGGTGTTACATTATCCCCTCCTTCAAATAATTTTGTCCTTGAAATTTTTAGATTATTACTATGTAAAAAGACTCAGGTGGTTATTCATTATATGTTCCTCGGGTTCCCACATTACATCTTCCATATTATGGTGTATCCGTATAACTTTTACCAGAAGAGTCATCTATTTTTCAGCACTTGTTCTCTAGTATCAAGAATCTTGAGAGGCTCTTCGTAATAAGATAGATTGGGTTCCAATTCTAATTTCTCATACGTGAGTACATGTGCTAGGTCAGGCATGTATTTTCTCAATAGTTATATGTGGAACACATCGTGGTCTTTGGAGAGACTTCGCAGCATTACTAACCTGTAATCTACAGCCCCAATTCGATCAAGAATTTGGAAAGGACCGATGTACTTGGGACTCCATTTTCCCGTTTTACATAAACGTATTACACCCTTCCATGGAGATACCTTCAAGAAAACATGAATTCCTACCAAAAATTCAAAATCCTTCCTTCAGTTATCGGCATAAGTCTTCTACCTACTTTGAGTTGCTTTGATGTGGTTTTGGATTACCTTCTCCTTTCCATTGTTTCCTCCACCAGTTCTGGGCCTACAAGTTTTCATTCACCGACATCATCCCAACAGGTTGGTGTGTGACATATCTTTCTGTATAATGCTTTAAATGGTACCATCTGAATACTTGAATCGAAGCTATTTTTAAGGAAATATTCTACCAAAGGTAAATATTGATCCCAAATACCTTGAAAGTCAAGTGAGAAAATTCTCAACATTTCTTCTAAGGTTTGAATAGTCCGTTTTTATTGTCCATCAGTTTAGGGGTTATTGGAAGTGCTCAAACGATGTTCAGTATCTCATGCTTTCTGAAGACTTTTCCATAAACTTGATGTAAAATAGGGATCACGATCAGAAACAATCTATAGTGGTACTCCATGAAGTCTTAAAACTTTATTAATATATAATCTTGTTAAATGTTCAAGTGGTAAATATTATCTTATAGCAAGAAAATGTGTTGACTTGGTAAGATGATCAACAATGACCCATATTGCATCGTTCCTTCAAAGTGACTTTGGTAGTCCCTTGAAAAAATCCATCGTAATATTATCCATTTTCCACTCAGGTATGTGAAGTGGTTGCATGACTCCTCCCGAATATTTCTTTCCGTATTTTTATTGTTGACAAAACATACATCTTGACACAAAATCATAAATCTTCCTCTTCATGTTGTCCCACCAAAAATGTTCCTTCAAATATCTATACATATTAGTGCTACCAGGGTGTATAGATAAATTGGAACTGTTGGAATCATCCAACAATTCTATTTTTAGATCAGGTATATTGGGAACATAAAATCTCTTCCCAAATTTCAAAATTCCATCTTCATACACAAAGTCACTCAATCTCCCATCATTTACAGCTTTAATCTTCTTTTGAATCTATTCATCAACATTCTGAGAACTCTTTATCCTTTATAGTAAGGATGGTTTGGGAACCATTTGAAAAATTATTGACGTTTCACCTTCTATGGATATTCCCATATCCAGCTTTACTAGATCTATGTATATAGTATCATTTTCAACTCTCATCTTCTTCAAGTCTCCATGATATTTTCTGATCAAAACATCTACCACCTTATTTTCCTTCCCTGGGTGGTATTTTGTAGTTCAATCATAATCCTTGTTTAGTTCAGGCAATCGCCTTTGCCTCATGTTGTTTTCTTTTTTTGATAAAATATAATTCAAACTCTTGTGATTGGTATATATCTCTCATTTTTCACCACATAGATAGTGTCTCTATGTCTTCAAAGAAAATATTACAGATACTAACTCAATATCATGAGTACGATAGTTTAGCTCATGAATTTTTAGCTGTCATGATTCTATAGGCAATAACCCTATCATTCTCCATAAGGACGCAACCAAGTCCTTTCTTTGAAGTGTCACTATAAATAACAAACTCATCATTCCCTGATGGTAGATTCGATATAGGGGAATTGAATAATATTCTCTTAAATTATTCAAAACATTATTCAAATTATTTTTTCCAAACATATTTCACCCCTTTACCTGTGAGCTTGGTTAATTGGTTAGCCAATCGGGAAAAATTCCGGATGAAATGCCGATAATGACTTGCTAAACCAATAAAACTACGTACCTCTGTTATACTTGTTGGTGATGGCCATTCATGGATTTCTCTTATCTTAGAAGGATCAATATAGATTCCATATTTAGAGAAATATTTCCATGAAATGAATTCTCGTGAATCCACAATTCAAACTTCCTACATTTCACATATAATTCATGTCTTCTATGAGTCTTCAGGATAATGCGCATGTGATTTTCATGATCTTCATAAATTTTGGAGTATACCAAGATATCATCAATAAATACCACAAAAAATTCATCAAGATATTCCTTGAAAACTCTATTAATTAGATCTATGAAGATGTAGGATGTATTAGTGTATCCAAAAGGCATTACTGTAAACTCGTAATGCCCATACGTAGTTTGAAATGTTGTCTTCGGAATGTCTTCCTTCTTCACGCACAACTGATGGTATCCAAATTGAAGGTAAATCTTTGAAAAGTATTGAGATACATGCAGTTATTCAAATAAATCATCAATGGGAGGTAGGGGATACTTGTTCTTTATTATTATAGCATTGATCTTTCTGTAGTCGATACACAACCTCAAAGATCCATCTTTTTTCTTAACAAAATTGATAGGGGCTCTCCATGGAGAAACACTAGGGAAAATAAATACCTTAATACTCAATTACTCTAGTTGTTTCTTTAGTTCCACTAATTCTATAATGGCCATTCTAAAGGGGGCCTTCGATATGGGCCTTGATCCAGGAATTAAATTAATAGAAAACTCAACTTATCGTTATGGAGGATGTCCATGTAAATCATCTGGAAACACATCAACATATTCTTTCAAAATAGGTACATCCTCTATTTGAACATTCTTTTCATCAACAACAGTTATTTAATTCTCTTCCTCCCCAATAATTAAATTTATTTGAGATAATGGGGGTGTATCTAGATAAGAATCAGGTGGTGATGATTCTTCTCTAAAGATAAGGTGTGCTTTATCATCATCATCAAAAACCGTAACCTCCCTCTACTTACAATAGATATTCGCATCATGGTCATAAATCCAATCTATACCGAGGATTATATCAAATTAAATCATGGTTATGATGACGAGGTCAGCAGATAATGTGAACTTATATGCCATAATGGGAACTGGTTCACAAATCATTATTACAATGATACTTCCTTAAAGAGTTTTGACTGGAAACTCCCTTGTTAAATAAAATTGGAAATAACTAGTTTTATTAGTAAACTGGGAAGATATGAAACAATGTGATGATCCAGAATCAAATAAATCATTTTCTAAACTTGAGAAAACCATTAAATTACCTGCCACCATGTCTTTCGGTGCTTCTACCTTGGTAGTAGTGATAGCATAAGCTTGGCCTTGATCCCTTGGCCTTTTCTGAGGTAAGTTCCAAGGATTCTTAGGAAATTCATTCGCATAATGCCCCCATTATCTACAATTGTAGAATTGATCATCGAATGCCTCTTTCTTCCCCTTATAATAACAAACTTGGTGGCATTTTTCCCCACACATGTAACAGACTCCCATCCCCTTCAGGCAAGTACCAGGGTGTTTCTTCCAACATTTACCTCAGGATGGATATTCAAATTTTCTTTTTTCAACTTATTTACATTTCTAGGGTGTTCAAAAAATCTCTTCTTCTATTGATTTTATTTAAATTCATAATACTTAGAGTTTTATTTTTCTATCTTGATAGTTCATGAGGCAATACCTTCATATGACGAGACGGATTTTGAGACTAATGCTCGACAGAGAAATGTTTTTAACCCTTAAAGGAAATGGTAAATCTTACTTCTTGGGTTATTTATATAATCTATATCATACCTTTCTATCCTTGTAAAATTATCTTCATACTTTGTAAAATTCTCATCCTACATTTTCCTCAAACTCAGAAATCATCTTTCCATATCTGCTTGATGGTCACGAGGAAAAACTTTCACTAAGAAAAGATATTTAAACTCCCACCATTCCATATTTGATACTTCATCATATTCATTTGTGTTTTTAATCAATGACCACCATTGATAAACATTTCTAGTGAGTCGTTAAACTGCAATGAAAACATTTTCCCTTTTTCTTCACGCCATGGTGTGGAATATTTTTTCTGAGAAATTTATCCATTGCTCAACTACTAGTGGATTTTTACCCCCATTGAATGTTGGTGGTTGTTACCTCATGAAGTGATCTTACATTGATCCTCCACACTGCTGATCAGGGTGCTCAATTCAGGTGTGTTTATTATTCCTAACCTAAGTGAATTATCCTAGTATGGTGATTAGCTGATCAGAACCAATTGCATCACCAGCTCCACTATAATTATCTTGAGTAAGAGGGAAATATCTACATGGAGTACATTCACTGATATGGTTTCCATTCCCTCCACTATGATCCATTTCTAAACAATGGCATGAACAAGATTTGTTCATGAATTGCAATACATAAATCCAAACTTGTAAAACACTTAACAAAAATTTAACATTTTATGGATATAATCAAAATCATAAAAAATGATTTATTTGAGGAATTATATTCTCATAAACCCATCATAGTGGTTTGTAATGAAAATGATAATTATCCTAAGCACATCCCCCAAGAGTATAGTAACCAAGATTTTAGAAATGTCCATTGTTGTGCACTAGTTCTAGTTCGAGTCTAGCTCAAAGCGGTGTTTTCGGGTTTTACCCCTAGGTACATCTATTCCAGATCTTACTCTACCTGCTCATATCCAGACATGGACATATTTCTTGGAAAACTCAAAAAATGTCAACAATACTAAAATTCTGGGAAATTATTCTATACTTATCCTTGAAGCCTATCTTAGGGTATTGTGCTCTAATCAGAGTTTATCTAAATCTAGATTCCAAGGTTTGTACTAACCTTCCTATGATACCAACTTTTATTCCCTAACCCCAATTACCCAGAGTCAGTGCATTATTACATAACATTGGCATAATCACAAAATATCATGTCTCGAAAGACTGATTAGTTTAGTAGCCTTGGATGCACTAGATACATTCATAAGGTTTACATTACATCATACATGGAAAACTACAACAACATTGTTTCTATAGAAAACACTGAGATCTGATAGACTATCCCTTCAGGTCAGTCATAATATACTTTTTCACATCCTGGGAAAAATAAAACATAGAAAGGGGTGAGCTCAGATGCTCAGTAAGGATAACAATATATCGTAAACTTTCACAAATAAGCATAAAAATTTAAGGCAATGTATAAAACTAAAACAGAATCCTTTTAAACATGAACTTCAGCATAATATGTAAAATATAAAATAAAAATAATTTCATTTACTTAATCACATGGATATTATACTAGTTGAATAATCACACACAATATCAATATCCTCTTTCATCATGACGGAATGCATAATGCCAGACATTCATAACCACATAGTCAAGGCCTTTGCCAAGACTACAAATAATATTTTTTCAAGGCCTTGTTCCGAGACACTAGTTTTTCTCATGAGATCTACCGATGCATCAAAGACCTATAGCGGGCTCTAGCTGTCACATACTAAGTCCAATGCATTCCTCATATGAAAAAATTTAAACATAACATAAACATTCATATTAAAACTATCATATTAAATGTCAATGATTTTTCTATAAACCATGAATGGTGTAAAATATAACACATCCATATTCAAACAAATCACAAAACCATCAATAAAATATAGAAGTTTTGTATCATAAAAAATCAATTTCAAATAACTTAAAATCCATCAAAGTATGTTCACATAGATGAAATCAAAACCTTTTTTACAGAAATATCTCTTTCTATTTTCAAATCATTTAAGAAAACATTTATTTTAAAAATATTATTATAAGCTTGTAAGGGATGGTTTGATGGTGTTATAATGGCAGAAAATAGCCACACCCGTCATATAAGTTAAAAAAAGACATTCTTACCTTAATTTTGTTGAAAATGTTATAAAGGACCTTATTTGAAAAACGATGGAATGATTCCTTTATAAAAATCTTATAAAAATTCAAACAAGGGTAAAAATGAATTTAACCCATAGTATACAAAATATTAAGAATGTTTCGAAATAAAATTTTAAGAAACATGGATGTGGATTCTAAAGAGGTCCTAGCAGATAATTACGTATAAACAACCTCGGATAATGAAGAGATTGTAGAATTAACCATTACCTTGTACTTTTCCTTGTTCTATGAAAGGTTAACCTCTTTTATAATGGTTAAATAATTGTTATTATATTATAAAATAATCTTATACATTAATATGATATCATATATGATTTTTTTAACATTGGTTTGTTAATAATATATTAGTATTATAGTCCTTTTGGGTGTCAATAGATTCATTTTCCATTATATTCTTTGTTATTTAGGTCATATTTGTTTTGAATGGGATGTATCTTATTCATATCCAGAATTATATCATGTATTTAAACAATATTTTTAATCATAAAAAGAAAATTAGTCTTGAATGGATACGATGGGGAATGAATCTCATCGTGTTTGGGGAGACGGTAATCTGTACGTACGCACGAGCAACAATATCATTTTTTTTATATTAAAATAATATATAATTGGATGGTATATCATATATAAAGAATCATTATCATGTGATATTTATTATTTACATCAATTACACATTATTATACCCATCCAAATAATAATATTTTGAATTACAGTTACACCACGATGTGGAGATGGTAAGTCGTACTTACGCACGTATGGTGATATGTCATTCAAAGGATGGATAGAATAATGAATATGGTTGTACCATAATTATAATAAAATCACAGTATATAGAATATAATGGATTTATTATTTTATAATGGAAACAACAAAGAAATATGAAGTGGAATAAGAAAGGAACTTGAAAGAGGTGATGAAATATTTACCTTTTCTTCGGGTTCATTATTTTTATTTGATCAAAAGGGCTCCTTAGGTTGGCTTTCTGACTAAAGGAATGCCTCTAGGATGAAGGGAGGATAGTTGAGAGGGTCTTTTTTTAGGGTTAGGCTGAGACAAATGGCTTTGAAAGTGTGAATTAGAGAGAACGGGGTGCCCTTTTATAAGAGGGGTGAGGGGACCTTAGGAGAAGCTAGAAATGTTATTTAATAATAAAGTCATTCTTGATTTAAAAAGGCTCAAAAATGGATTATTTAAATGTTATGGTGGGTATAGGTCAAAACCCACTCAACTAATAGGTTTTAGATAGGTTTGGGACACAATATTAACTTTATATTATAGATTTCACTCTTATTTAAATAGTTTGACATTTACCATGTCTCTTTGTATTTTTATATTATATGGTTAATAAACTTACTATATACTTCCTGGAGAACCCTAAGTGGTTCATTAATGATACACCTATCATTATATAATTCCTTGGGCCGAACCTTATATTTTTAGTAATAGAATATCAATTAATAATAAAAAACATTTTTAAAAAAACTCTTTTATGTCAATTTTGACACAATTTGGTATTTTGATTTTTCTAAATTTATAACAGAATTATTACTTCAAAAAAATTCATCTAACAAAACAAAATATGTCATATTAACCTATAAATTTAGTAGAATCCAAAAAATGTCTCAAATTACATTTATTTGGATATTTATAATATGAATTATTTTAATATTTCATTAATTTGGTAATTACTGCATCATCATTGTGTCATAAATAAATTAAATTATTTAATGTATAAAAAATATAAATAAACTACCATTATGTAGGAAATATTTTTAGATTTCTAATGAATATTTATAGTCTAATTTATCTTATATATAACTCTATATTACAAATGTTTTTGTTATTAAATATTGATTTTAACTCTTTTAACTCTTATTTCAATAAAATAATAATCACTGTCATAGTCTAATCCAAGTGGACCAAAGAGGTTAATATGTTATTCGCAAGGTTTTTTTTGTCCAATTATAATTATCCAATAGAATTTGGACTTGTTTTAGGCTAATAATAATATCTTTTTTACCCCTAATTACCGTATTTACTTTTAACTGTGGTAAATAAAAGTAAAAAGTTACTATTCACCAATAATTATTTTTATCTCATTGAAACAAATTTTACTTACTGATATCAACCATGTCTCTTATATTTTTGAAATTCCACATACAGAATCGGTAAAATTATGTTTTATGTGAATTTGAAAATTCTCTTAGGTGGTGGGTAAACGACGGTGAAAAGTTCATTAAAATTTTTATATATCTAAAATTATTATAAAATAACTCCAATGAATTACAATGAAATTATATAGGTATTATGTATCTATTTTTACGTAAAATTTTTAAATAAAATATATAATTATTTATATAAAAATATGGTTTTAAACTATAACTCAGTGTTTTTCACTATTCATCAAAAATTGAATTTTTTCATAAAAATACCTAAAATTCACCCTAAGCTAATTTCATTATTCCAAATCCAAAAATGAAGTCCATTTTGAAAGATAAAATTTATAAAATTTAAAAAATTGGGTATTACTATTCATAACGGCTAGTTTGTTTGGTTGTGGTGTGTTAGAACTCGAAGTTGTGTACAACACATGCTACTGCATTATTCAAATAGAAGCTTATCGTGGAAGCTGCAGGTGTTAAAATGGGGTTCATTAAGATTCATCAAAATGTATGAGTGAAAATCATTGTTGTATGAAAATTTTATAAGAGGAAGGTGTTGATCACAACCTTTGAAATTAATAAAATAATACCTCAGTGAATGATATAGGGTTTTAATGGTTCTCTAAAAAATAATTTTATTCTAGTGAAGATCAGTAGTATTATAAAATCACTGAATCTAGATCTTATTGAATACTTCTCCATAACATAGACATTAATGATGAATCTCGATAAAATACAGTTGATTGTGGTACTCCACATAGCCTTGACACCTCTTTAATGTATATTATAGCAAGACTTTCAATAGTGAAATATTCACTGGTAGGGATGAATGGTACTGATAGTATAATGTGATCTACTACAACCCAAATATCATTATTTCCTCTAGATAGTTTTTGGTTATAATGAAAAAAACCCATGGTGAGGTTTTTATTTTTCAATTTTTGTATGAGTAATGGTTGTAATATCCCCTTAAGATTATTTCTCAAGCCGTAACTTTTCAACATACCATGCATTGAGATACATACACATTCATGTACCCCTTCATTTTTCCCACCATAAATACTCTTTAAAATCATTACACGTCTTTATAATTCTAGGATGAATAGATAATGATGACTTGTGAGCTTCATCTGGTATAACATTATTAAAATATACTATAGGTGTGACAGATATATAGTTATTAGACCTTATCATTCCATCACAATAATGGTTAAACTCATGAAAATTTATTTCCTTTTTTTCTAACCCTATATTTTCCTTCTTCGCCTTTTTAATATTTACTTGGATAGATGGTTTAATACTCATTTGAGAAAGATATTATTTAATCCCTTGATCTACAATTTTAAGATCCATCCTATTAAAAAATATAAATATGGATACTTTTTTATACTAATGATAGATCAGATAGAATAATCCTTTTCACTCAATTCATTGGCCACATTGTTCAATTTCCAGGTTGTTATGTATTGGGAATTCACAATATTTAATCGACTCTAACCAAATTATTTGGAAAATATTAAAATCATCCATAGTGAATATATAATTTAAAATTTTAAAATTATTATATAGGACAAACCTTTATCTATAAATAAAATGTCTCCATGTCTTTAATGAAAATATTACTGATGATTACTACAAATCCCAAGTGCGGTTATTTTGATCATGGGCCTTCAATTTTCATGAGGTATATGATATCAATGTAAAATTATACATGATAAATCAATCCAATCTTTTATTTTATACATTACTAAATTTCACAAAACCTTCTTCATTTTAGTGTTGTTCAAGCATAGGTTCACTGAATAAACTTCTCTTTAATTCTATAAAATTTCCATAACATTCAAATATATAATGGAACATGGCATCCTTCTGAGTTAACTAAGTTATTGGATCCAAAATTCATTAGAAATTCTACACCAAGCATCCATAATATCCATAAAACCATGAAAACTATAGATCTCAATCAAAAATTTTGGATTAAAGAAACTTACATTAACTATCAAATTTTAAGGATCTCGTAATATTCCCACGCTAGAGATTATATAACCTAAAAATGAAACATTATAAAGAAAAAAATAACACTTGTATATTTTTTATACAACATATCCTTCTTTAAGGTCTTCTGTAAAATCCTAAAAGGACCTTCATGATCTTCTATTATCTTGGAATATATAAGAATATCATTAATAAATATTTCCACAAACTAATCCTAGTAACATCTAAATACTCTATTCCTTACAAATATGTTGATAGTGGGGGTATTAATAAAAAGTTGAATCACTATAAATTCATAGTTTATATGCCTCATACAAAATGTTTTCTTTGGTGCATATTAACTATTCACCATCAATTTATTGTATACATATAGATGATAAATCTTTTAAAAATATTTATATCATTATAATTGTATGAATAAATCATTAATATGAGTCAAAGGATATTTACTCCTAATTGTAACAATTTAATCTCTCAAAAACCAATGTAGAGTCTCATTTATCCTTATTTCTTCTTAAAAAATAATAGGTGGACCACAATGAGATGTGATTAGATGAATGCATCCCTTTTAAATATTCTCCTAGAGTTTATTATTTAATTCCAACAAACTCAATCAAGGCCATTATATATGGAGTCTTTGAAATAGGTGTACCGTCATGTATGAGTTCTATTGAAAGAACTTATTCATAATTCGTTAGAAAACTAGAAAAATCATCCAAAAATACATTTACCAATACATAAAAATATGAATATTTTTTATTTTGAGTTTTCCCCCATCCATATGAGATAAATTCCCCTTTTCAATAGCAATCAATACCCATACAATGCATTTAATTTCTATTAGAGGTACATATTTATTATTGCACTAATACATGATCATAGTTTTGTTCATAATATCAAAAGTGACATAACTTTCTAGGAAATTGACATTATATACATATATTGATATCAAATAAATTCTTAAAAATAACATCAAATTCAACTAGATATAGAATAAAAAATTTTAAGAAATCATATTCCTAAAAACTTCAATTGAAGAGGACCTATAAACTTTAGATTTCATCACATGACATTAGGAGTATTTAGTACAAACCCAACATATAATCATTGAAATTAGGAATTAACATTCCTAGAGACTTTTCATGATATAAATGAAATCATATGTCTAATATCAGATAATATACATGAACATTTGATGATTCATGTCACCACCTCAAAATCAACTTTCTATATTCATTGCTTAAAAAACCAATTTCTTAGCATGAGCATCAAACATTATAGTGGGAAATCTTGTAATCCAGAAAATTCTTTAATAGTATGTTTAAATAATGAAACCTTCTTTTTCACTATAGTATAACTTAGGTTTATCCTTGGCAATTCATAGTCATCGTATATTCCAATATTTCATAATGGAACTTAAAAAAATTAATACTTAACCAAAAATATCCCCTAGGAGTGTCAAACCAGGTGTGTATTTGGTTACACTCACTATACACTAGAATGGTGGACAAGATATACTCCACAAAATATTTTTGAGGTTATTACCCATAGATTTATATATTCTTAAAACATTTCTACTTTTATTTTTTAAAAAAGGAATGATTGGTATAAAAAACCCCCATAATCCCTACATTGCCTATTCTTTAGGTTGTTATATTATAATTTTACTTGTCCCAGGGTTTTGAACAAACTTCTCCAATCCTAAAATCCCAATATTGACTAAATTTATGTCTAAAAACTTCTATAGAAACTCATACTTTTCATACATATATATTACATCTTAATATATGAATATTAAATATTTTTACAAATTCATGTTTGAGGATTATAAATGTCTAGTTTTTTTGGAGATTTCATAAATAATATTATTAATTCATGAATGATCTTTAATATATCCCACAAGTTTATTTACATAAATAACTCTTATTTGTAACACTGTATTCAAATCCTATCATCATAACCATGGGACTGAAAACATAAGAAATGTTTTTATCAAACTCTTAGTAATTGTAAACAAGAGAGATATAAATTATCACTTAAATATAACATGAGAATAAGTTTTAAAAAATATTTAGAATAGTATTTGATAACCCATACCCAATCTATCAATGATCATAATTTTGTACCATGGTATATAACATTTATGTTCATAAGACATAATCTATAAGGGAATCAAATAACATGATCCATGATTATATAAAATTGGAATAATAAAGAAGCTTTTTTCATACACATAGATATATAATATTATTTTCTTAGTCAATTATCATTTCAAATGATATTATAGTTAAGTGGGTTTACTCCACATCCTATATATCCTTAGTCAGCATTCACCACCAAGACTATCATAGTGGAAATAATCCATTGCTCACCTTGTTTCACTCCTTATTCTAGTCTTTATTATATCATGAAATATCCACCATTACCAAATGCATTGAAGGTATATATAATTTTGGCCCCACCCATCACAAAAATTTAACATCCTGAACCTGGATCCACTTACCCATGCTCCTAGATGTTGGGTCACATGGCCTTAAGTGTGACTCCTTGTACAGGAATGACTATCAAATAACAGTTAGGGTCCAAGGTGGTATAATTGCTAGACTATAACCTCATATCAAAGAGGCAAAGTGGATATAATAAAATATAGTAAATATTGGAAGCATAATATAAACAGAAACTGTAAAATAGAACCGGTAACCTACAGTAGCATAATCATGTTATAACAAAATAGTACACTGGAAAAAAATACCATAAATAAACCTGGAAGCATAAATATAAAACTATTGTAATAATATTAATATATAGAATCATATACATTATAATATCTAGGAATTTTGATATAAAAAACAAAAAATTTGGGAAATATATATACAATACGATATACAAAAAATACAAAGAGAAAAAAGAGTAATTCACTAGCATATAGAGCATATGCTCAGTCCATCGCTCCCACACCGCATAATATAATTATAGTGAATCAAAAATATTTAGTAGGTCTTTTTCCCTTTTCAATTAATGTGGTAAATTAATCTACTTGGGTACCGAAGTCACCCCAACTAGGTTGTGAAATAAAATCCCAATAGTCCACCACCAACAGTTTTTAAAAATAATTAAGCCCGTGTATATATTTAAGTAATGTATAGATATAACTAAATCATAAGAAATGTTGAAAATAGATAAATAAAAAACTCAAGTACATATAGGACACTATGAGGACTTCACTTGAATCTATATAGGATATAATGAGTCTACATTATAACCATATATATTTTAATAATATATAAATAGTATAGTTATATATTGTATCCTCCAAAATTTACTATGTATATGAGTACATAACTATCCATATACCTATATACTAGGTTCTGGATGGACCTGGGGTGTAACTCAAGCATTCATATCTTTTCTAATGATCTATAATCTCCTGTAAGGGTACACTCCCTGAATCTCATAATGAATTTGATACATCATGCTCATTATTTGATATATTTGGGGTGAGACATCATTACCAACACCATATATAGAGGAATGTGTAAATTCATTCTCATCACCCAAATAACTTTATATTTCTGATAGAAGTCTTTCTCAACACCTGATGTGAGGGAGAGTAAAACATCAACCTCAGTAAGTCCATTAACAATAATTGCATATCTAAAGACAATGGAATTATCATAATAATAATAATATCTTGTGGGATCACCAAAATAGTGTCATAATAATCAATCCAAATATATAACTTGTTGTCACAATTCATGTAAACAATTTATAATAGAATTTATTGATTAGAATGTCATTTCCACCAATTTACATTCATTAAAATTAACTATTTTATTCATTTGATCAGAAAAAGTTCGTCTTGAAGAAATTCTGTCATTATGTATTATCCATTCAATTAATCAAGGCATGATAAAAAATTTATTATAATAGAACAACATATAGGGTACTTTTTACAACTGTATAGGTATATAAGAGTTGGAAAATATATTTAAAATCCATGATGAACACATAGGTGGTGTTTATAAATTCAAAAATTTAATATAAACATGAATTTTAGGATGTAACACCCAAAGGGGTGGTGATGTTTGAGGTCAAAATACTATAATTACATGGAAATGATTCTTGGGAGTATAATATCATGATATAATAACATATTAATGAAGAAAAAAATTTAAGGAAATGCATGTTAATTCTTGGAATATGGAACAATTGAGAATCTATAAAAAATGATCAATATTTGAGAATAAATTCTAGACCACCTACCTTAAGTTTGTAGATGAATTCTCATCCAATATGAACTTAAAATTTGATGTAGTATGGAAAAAAATTAATGGTCTAATAACATGAAAATATTTTGATTGAGATCGCACCAAAATATCACCAAATATATGAAAAGAAACCATGATAAGAAGAAAGATGATTTTAGTGTGTGCCTATGTTTATCTAATTCTTCTGATGGAACTTGATTTTGGGACCAAATGAAGGAGTTATCAAAATTCATAAGTTTGGATTTTGGAGAGCTCATGGAAGAAGGGTGAAGGTTCTTTATACTAAAAATAATGAGGGTGTGAGGGGGTTATGGTTTTAATTTCATTAAGGGTAAAAATTTAAATTCACCCATCCTCATAGGGTTGCATGATTTGGCTATACAGTTTTCCAAACTATGTTCTAATAGTTTTAAATTGCACTACTAAAGGAGTTCCCTGTATGATATAAGCACACTGTTTTCCAAACCATGTGTAAGACATTCACATGGAATTATCTTAAACCCCTCTAAAACTCGCATCAGTGTGCACCTATGATCATACTGTTTTAGAAAAAATGGGCATCCCCCTATTTTCCTCCAAAACAACTCGCATGATTAGTGAGATCGGGAAAACTTGGTTTCAAGGTTTCTCCTAACTAGGAAGCCTAGTATGTTTCACAAAATTCTAGGGTTTTGGGGTCTAAAAAAACCCTTGAACACCACTTGTGACCTCCATGACTCTTTTACATATAATTATTAGAGCCAAAAAATGAGTTTAAACCAAAAAAACTACATCTTCATGAATAGATGGGTCATTAAAACCTATTATCCTTAAAGAAACTCATCCAAGAGTTGTTCTTCTGAGGGTAAATAGGTATCATCTAAGAAATTATCTAACCACTGAGCTCAAATATAATTTTCTTTCTCTCAGGTTTTATTCTATACTCTTCCATGACTATATAGTAGTGATACTAGAGGGACTAACCAACCTCGTAGCATCTTCACACTTCAATCAAAAATATGCATTGGATACTCCTTAAAAAATAATCCATCTCTAACTCAACATCATCTGGATTGAATATGTCCAATGAATCTGGATTGTACTAGGGAAGCTGATCTATGAGAATGAAAGCATGTATAGACTGGTATATCTGAGGAAGTGCCATCAAGTAAGCTACTGGTCTGATCCATGTCAAAACCTCATAGGGTTCAATGAATCCAAGATAAAATTACCTTGCCTATGTATTTTTCAATGGACCAACCTTGGAGAACTCACAATATAACCTTGTATACAACCTCGAACTCAATAGGTAATTAGTGTCTATTGGAATAAACCTATTATCTAGAATCATATTTTATCAAGTTATTTTTAAACAGTTGGACCTTCTTTGTCATCTTTTTAATGGGACATGGGCCAATAAAATCTTCCCCTACCTTTAACCATCATAGAGGTGAATGGAAAGGCTTACCATATAAGGCCTTATAAGAATAGATATAAATGGTAGCAAAAACGTTATTATTATAAACCAACTCAAAAAGGGTTATGTGTTCCTCACATGAGCCACTGATGTCAAGGACACATGCATAAAGTAGGTCTTCTAACATTTGAATCGTGCACTCTATCTATCATTTGTTCTGAGGGTGATATGTTATGCTCTGAATCACCTATATACACAATTCCTTCTATGACCTCTTCCAAAAATAAGATGTGTATTGATAATATCTACTATAAACGACACATCACGGAGCCTTAATAAAAGATACAACCAACATGATGTATATCCTTTGTGTCTGTTCAACTGAAAAGGTCTCTCATAATGGTAAAAAGTGTGAGTCCTTCATCAAATGATAAATTAGTACACATAGATTATCATTTCAATGAGTTTATCTGGGTAAAACAATCATTAAATCTATAGAAGAATCATACCATTTCCAATTTTGGGTGGACAATGGCTATAAAAGTCATCCAAGTCACTGATCTTCCACCTTTACCTACTGAAATGTGGAACACAAGTGATAAATCCTTATATATCATCTTTATATGTGTGAGGTATGTATGAATACCCAATATACACCTGATGATCACCCAAACACAAATAAATATTTCAAAATACTCTATCTCTTTATAGAATATCAAATAGGTCATTTAGTCAAGGTAGTGGATACTGTTTCATTACTATATTCTTGTTGAACCATATACAATCCATGAAAATCCAGAGGGTACAGTCCTCTTTCTTGGTGGAAAGGACTAGTTAACCCCATGAATAAGTGATGGGGAATTTAATGCCTTTATCCTCCAAATACTCAAGCCATTTCTTGAGATATAGAATCTCTAAGGTTCCATACTATAAAGAGGAATGACCACTGGTTTAGTTTCAAGAACTAGCTCAATATTGAATTTTACCTATTGCACTGAATGTACGCTAGAAAAGTCATTAGGGAATATATCAAAAAAATGATCCTCTATAGGAGGGAAAATTGCGGGTTGTAACCCTTGATCATCTAAGAAAAGACTATAAATATGGGTTTTCATGCTTCCCAACCCCTAATGCTCAGGTACCAGTTAGGTCGCATGGATATACCACTCTCCCTTATAAACATACCTACCTCCCTCTGGTGATGTAATCACCACCCTTAGATTATAGAAATCAATGTGGGAAACATATGAAACTAACCATTCCATCCTAATAATTCTATCAAATATTTTCATGTGAAGGATGGAAATATTTTATACAAATTGATATCCACCTATCTTTAGGGGGAAATATTTACAATGAAAAATGCTCTCAGATCGGATACCTAACGGGGTATCGAGCAATGTCATTCCATAGAAGTGTGATATCTCGAGGTTTAGAATCCCCATGATATCTTCATATATAATAGATTGTGATATAAATTTGTTAAATAAAGAAGATATTAAAGAGGATGGTACTATAATATTACCTCATACAATGGAAGTTCCAATTCTCTTCTCCCCCAGCATAGGTTCTAAAACATGTCACCGGATCGTACCACGATCCTGAGTCACTACCTTGCTTCCATGAGCACAGCCACTATTTTGTCACTGAGAATCCTGAGTTAGACTACCTCAGTCCCAACCAAATTCTTTTATTGAGTGTCCCGTGGTATTTCAGATTCCTTCTATATGATGTACTACATTCCCCACTCTGAAACATGGAGTAGGTGTAGATCCCCACTTTCTATGAACAAATGGAAAAGTATTTTAGATGATTCTGATAGACCCAATCATACCATATTCTCTGCATTCCACTAGATCCTATAAACAATAGGGTTTGATATTTCTTTCCTTCCTAAATGGGTGACATATAATAAAAATGTTATTATGTGAAGCCTAACTACTTTTACAACCATAAGAAACCAAAAAATATTTCTTTCTCCCGCTGGAATAATCACTATCCATTCTGGGTATCGACCCACCCAGGCATAAACCATTAGCTTCCCTCAGGTTACACTATGTATCTAGGTCCTGGTTAACTCTCCCAAAAATAATATTCATTCTAAAAACATTGAACTATTATCATATTACATATAACACCCCATGATCGAATCACCTCATGGTCATAATAATATCATTGAATAGAGTCAGTAAAAACCATTGAGTCTTAGTAAAGTAAACATAATACACCATGATAGACATGGATCGCTTCTAGAATACCATGAAATCTCAGGACCAACCAACCAATAAGTTCTATAGAAATAATTAATATAATAATATAATCAAGAATTATATCCAAATCATATTTCTGTGCTGATCTACCTGGGTAATAAGATCCCGCCATCTCTTGGAAAAATCGCATTTCTTGTAAGTATAGAGCTTGACCCAACTCTCTGGGGTTATCTTCAGATGCTCTAAAATATAAATCATGGCCTCCATTCATGGCATTATTTCATGTGGTATTCCATACCCAAAAAAGGTGGGAGGATACTGCTGTTGAAAAGACAGATTCAACTCTTCCACATTCGAGGGAGGTCAAGAAACGCCTTACATGTTATACAAAATTTGGATAATTTCCTCTCAAAACTATACTTCTGTTCCTATATTAATAATAGGAAGAGGTTCCATTGGTGGAAATGTAGGATGAATCACTAGAGACTCAGGGCCCACCACTATGACTGCTTGGTTTTGCCTCCTTTTGGATGTATGACATGAGGGCTTCCTGGTGGAATGATTCTATAATGTGAAACACACACCACAATAGAGAATTTAAATTTCAATAGATTATTGATAGAAAAACAGAAAATTTATATAATCATCCTATATAAAAATCACATCTCTCTACCAACTCCTCAATCCAGGTATATGTGGTAAGAAAAGGCCATAATATGCCATAACAATATAAGATACTTCCAAATACCCACTAATAATTCCAAGATTGGGTTTTGGTCTCATATCACATAATACGATTTTAGTATATGGAGTGTGAATTGAAAGGTAAAGGGGAAAACACCATTTACATTACAATTGGAATCTCATTTAATGGTAACCTTTTCCTTTTTAATGATTTTTCTCACTTGAGATTGAAATCTCATACAAATATATATATTTATATATATATCATAGTCAAGAACTAGTATCTTAAGAACCCAGAACAAGGAATAATTGATCATTTAAAGTTTCATCATAAACTTATAATCTAAAAAATCATTTTCATTGACATAATAGCTTTAATTAAATAAATTTTATTTTCCCTACAAGAAATGTCAGTATATTTCAATATATAATTATCAGTAATTAAAAATATGAAATCAAAAACACATACAGAAGGTATACGTGGAAGGGTAAACTTAATGGAATATTAATCACATTGTGCAAGTATTAATGCATGAATTGACACGACCTCATTTACTCATGACTAGAAAAAGTAATCTCATTAAAATTGCATCAATATTTACAATATCATAAAACATGTGTGCCACCCAACGGTGATGTCCTAATAAATTTAATAGGTGAAATTGAATAGCAGTAATAACCCATCCTATGTAATTTGGGTTTCCCCTATACGTGATTTTTCTAAACCATAGAGAATTCTCAATAAAAATTCCAATAACCTCTTAGTATCTATAATAATACCTAAATAGTAAGAAAAAAAGTAAAAATATCATTTTATACCACTTTGTAACATCCCGATGCGGTATTCACATAACATATTCCCCAAGATGGTGGGTTACATTGCCTCCAGCCTACCTCCTTGTACACCAGAGGTGGTCATCTATTAGTGAGGGTACAAGGTGGTATAGTGGGGATTCTATAAACTTATATCAAAGTGGAATAGTGGATATAATAAATAAACATGAAACATCAGAAGCATAATATAAATAAAAACAATAACACCGAACTAATAACACTTTATATAGGAAGTATGATGTAAAATAATATCACAATAGGAAAAATACCACAAATAACTATGGAAACCTTTATTACAAAGAAAATGTAATAATATGAATATTCTGAATGGTGAATAATATGCATGATGATGTCATGGAATGCTGATATAGAAAGATTCAAAACATGGAACCGGAATATACAAAAACATATACAAAATAAAAAAGGTAAAATATACAGATCCCCTAGAATCTCAAGCATATGATCAATCCTCTACTCACATGGTCCATACTATAATGAAAAGTAATCAACCATCTCTAGTTGGGTTTTTTCCCTTACCCATATCTACATATGAGTAATATACTCGAGTACCGAAGGCATCCTGTGTAGGATGTAATATAAAATACTAGTAGGAAACCACCAATGGTGTCTAGAATTAATCTAGAATTTGTATATATCTAATCAGTGTGTATATATAACTGAAAAATATGAAATGCTGGAAATAGATAAAAAACAGCAACTTTAGGTTCTTATATGACACCTGGCATAGTTCACCTACTTCAGCATAGACTGAAATGAGTCTAAATAGTAACCATATATATATTAATAAAATATAAATAGTATATTTAAATAATATATCCACGTATTTTCACTAATTACAAGAGGATATAACTATCCATGTATCTAGATATCAGGTGATGGTAGGACCTAGGGTGTAACTCAAGCATCCATAACCAGTCTAACATGATACAAGCTTCATAAATGGTGTGTTCTCTGAGTCTTATAATGAATGTGAGAGGCATTGGTCATCATTCGAGATAGGTGGAGTGATATTTCATTCCCAACTCCCAATAGAGAGGAATGTGAAACATCTTTCCCATTTCCCCGATAATAATATAATAGTGATATATGTCTTAATCAACACTTGATGCAAGGGAGATTAAAACATCGATCTCAACAATTACCCTAACCATGGATCCATATCCAATGTCAATGGAATAATTATAATAATAATAATTTTATAATGTGGTATCACCACCTTAGTGTAATAATAATCAATCCCAATATATAAATGGGTGTTATAGTTCATGAAATAAACATATAATAGCATTCACCAATTGGTGTGTCCTTTCCACCCATTGACATTCATTATAATTTTTAAGTGTATTCATTAAACAAAACCAATCCATATTTAAAAAAATCATTCCATATATATTTTCCATTAAATTAATCAAGGCATGGAAAATTCCATTTCATATAATCCATGAACATAGAATGTGATTTAGAAAACTAGACAGTTAGATAAGATTGGTAAAATTCATTTTCAATATAATATTTAAACTTAGGTGGTGTTTGCATAATTAAACAATTTAATATAAAGATTTATTTCAAGAAATCACACTTAAAGGGGTGGATATAGTTGAGTTAGACATCCTATAATAACATGGAAGCAATACTAGGGAGTATATTGACATTCTATAATTATTTATAAATTAAGAACATAATTTAATTCCATGTGCAGTAATGGTCGAAGGGCGGAATAATGGAGAAGCTATGAAAAACACACAATGTTTGGGAATAAATTCCATCCCACCTACCATAAATTCATAGATTACTCCTCATCTAATATAGGATTTATATTAAAAATAGTTTTGAAGATAAATGAATTACAGTCCAATTCCCTGAAAATCTGGAGAATGATCTCATACCATAATTGTGAAAGATATATGATGATCAATGAATATAGGAAGAAAGTGACAATGAGAAAATAATGATTCTAATATATTACTTCTAACAGAGCTTCCTTTGGATACTAGATGAAGGAGTTATCAAAATTTATAAGTAAGTATTTGGGAGAGATCAGAGTAGAAGGGTCAATGTGACATCTGTTGGAAATGAATATGGTGGAAGGGGTGATGAGGTTTTAATTTTATTAACGGGCAAGACGTAAATTCGCTCATCTTGATAGGGGTGCATGGTTTGGTCTCATGGTTGGACAAACCTTGTTCCAATTGTGTGCCATTACACAACCCATGGATCACCCAACATGATCTAGCCACACATATTTCTTATCCATGTGCATGGAACTATCTCCCAAACTTCTAAAACTCACATATGTGTCTGCATGGGCTTGCATACTTTTTGAAAAACTATGTAGTCCCATTATCTACTATGAAACACCTTGTGTGGGTGGAAATAATATCCTGAATGGGTTTCATAGTTATTCTTAACCATGTGACCCAATCTCATTCATCAAATCATGGGGTTTCAGACTCCAAACAATCCACATACACCCTCAATACCTCATTGATGGCATTAAGTATTAATAGAAGTTCCATAAAAATTAATTTGAACCTAAAACAAATGATTTTTTCTTTTATGAAAATACATGAAATTACAAAAAATTATAATTAATTTATACTTGTACCCTAAGATCATAAATCATTGAACATATATCATAACCCACAGAAGGGAAATGGGTTTCATAAAAATTTCAAATTTTCATTATAATTTAACCTTGGTAAAATAAATAATTTTCATAAACATCTCATCTTCCTAATCATTACCCATTTCGAGAAAGAATAATGATGGTGTCATTGGATCATATCCCCCAAAAATCTTATGTTATATCAATGGATTTCATATTAAACAAAAAGTTTCACTAAAGTATCACTTGGAATATTTATTAAGGAAAATAACATTATCAGTTTTAAATCACTCATTTAAAATCTATAAATTTCCCAAATACTAAGTTAAAATTATTTGTTGAAAAGAGAACCAAAAATTTTGTAATAAAATAATCAAATAATTGATTGTTCATTATGGAAGAAAATTCCATTCATAATGTGTATGTTAAAAAAATATTCCTTTCAAATTTTCTAAAAAAAATCAAAAATGCCACATATGGAAATCCAAAAATAAGGTTACGTTGAATATTTAAAAAAAAGTAAAATATACGTAAATACTATATAAACATTCATATAATAATATCAAAAACATTCTTGAAAACATTTTAAATAAAACATATACATGGAAGAAAAATATTTTATCCAATGATTAAATAAACATGTTTTTCGTAAAAACATTTTTCTAGTCATTTTTAGTACCAAATAGTAAAAAATATTACTATTATACTAAAATTTGTTGAACAAATTGAGGCAAAAAAATAAAATTAATTTAATCATAAATTGATCATATTATTTCTTAAAATGTAAATTTAATCATTAAAAAATCCTTTTCAAATTGATATTTAAACATAAATTTTATACCATTATGGTAACGTTCAAATAAAAAACATGTGAAAGAGAGAACCAAAAATAAAAATGTAAATACCCATAATTTTTTGAAAATAATAAAAAAATACATTTTTAGGAGTTGTATATGTTATGGTGTTGATACTCTGGCCTATTAAATTAGAGTAATTCTACACATAGAGGTGTCAGAGGGAGTTTTGTGGAGTTTGGGGGGAAATTGGGAGATGGGGCCAAGATTTTAGCTCATGGTGTTTCTATGGTGTTGAGTAACGGGTTTCACCATATGGGTGACCACTATGGTATGGAGATTCATGAAGTGGTATAGGTGTATCAAATGAGGTGTTTTAAGGATACTTTCAATTTAAGCATAGTTTTAGTGTGGCGCTCATTCTTTTTTCATAGGAGGAGTCATTGTAGTGTCGAGTATCTGAATGTGGTGTATAGGATCTCAGATGAAGAATTTAGTAGTTCTTTATTTTTTTGCGTAGGTGTTTCATGAAGATGGGATGTAACAAAGCCCCCATCAGGGTTCTGGGTCCCCTGACATAGAGAGGTTTGTTATGTAATGTTCCCTCCCTTATTCTTAGAGGTCTCTAGCATAGTGGTCTTGGTTGTTTCATGGTCTTACCTCTAATTTATCAAATTTTTAGCATGTATATAAATAAAAAACTAGAACATGGATTTAACCATCCATTTCATGGAATTGACCCTTATGCTTCAACTTGGTATGGTGGTTTTCAGCTAAACTATGTCATCGAGGTGTTAGTTTCCCCATAGTCACATGTCTTGCAGACTACCAATAAATATCATTATCCCCTCAAACCCTACATTTTTGTGTGACTTTTGTATCATTTATTGGGAGATCCACGTTCTTCCCAATGTGGTGTTTTAGCCCCATTTTAGTGGGTTCCAACCCTCACCTTGATGGATCGATCTGTAATGGTTTTATGTAAGTTCCCTCTTTGTATTCTCCCAGTATTATCATGTTCTTCCTCAAAAAATGGTTTCTGTTAGGGTAGATTGATTTTTTATGGGTTTTTTGGGTAAGGTAATTCTGTGTTTGTTTTATTCAAGGCTGGTAAAGGTGTTCTCTTTCATAACTATTCTTCATTGTGGTCTCCCAATCATTCTAACCATGTATAGTAATTCGAGAATATCTATTTGTGGTAGGGATCCTTCATTTCTCATTTAGTTTCTTCGTAATAGAGGTATTATACTCTTGATAATATTTAATAAGATACATTTCATTTTAATAATAATGATAAATAATTGGTTTAATTTAAATTTTAGGGATAAGGGTTTGAATGTAATGTTTTTACAAATTTTGATATAAATTAATATTATAATTATAATATAATGATTACTTGAAAAAAAAAATTTATTAACATCAAGATATTTGTTTTCATTGTGGTTGATGTGTTTATGGAAAATTTATTGTTTTGTAATATATTTTCTACTGAAAGGAAAATTTTTTGACCACTTATATATGGATAAATAATTAGTTACACGTAGAACTATATCTTTTGTGAGAACACACATTAAATAAATAAGTATAATTTCATAGAATCACCTTAAAAAAATTAAAAAAATTATATGAATGTGATGTGAAATGTGTTGTCTTGTGTGGTAATGTTATAGGGTGGTGATGTGATGAGAAATGGGTGTGGTACATTGTGTTTATCATGTTTTATGGTTTTTTGAGGGAGGATGTGGTGAGTTCTTTGGATATGATATGCGTCAGTTTTGATGAAATGATGTGGTAATGTGGTGCTTGTGATAAGGAAGTGGTTGTGTCTGGGTGATATTCGAAGTGTCAACTGGTTAGCAGGGGACAATGTTTGTGTTTTGTAATGTTATAATATAATTTTTTTCCTAGGTATTATCATAATTAATTGGTTATTAATAAAAATTTATATCTTGTAGTTTATTTTTCATTTGTATCCTATCTCACAATCATATATTATTATAGTGGTTAATTCCTCCCATATGTGTGATATTTATATCATCGGGGAAAGTCAACCACCCGATGTCTACATGTGGAGAAGCTTTGGAGTCATTATATATCTTCTTTAATTTCCAATAAATAAGGGGTAACATTGGATGCATGGGGTCATTACATAGTTGTGTCAAAGGCTTTGGGTGGGGGATTGGATGGAGTTTTATGTTATGCATTGTGACGATTTCATTGGTTCATAAGGAAATGATGTCATTTGATCTCGATGTGTGATATATGATGGGGAAGATTAATTATGAAATAGAATTTTAGGTCCCCCTATGATCTGATTCAAGAAATCTGAGCCTAAAAAATGACCAAGATAATCGGGGCCACTTGAAGGGTAGAGACCCAGGAGAGGTATATGAATTGGGATTGACTTGTTTTTTTTAATTAGGTTTTCTTGTGAAGTTAAAATGAATTAAATTAATAATAGTAAAATTACATACTCTCGGGATAAATAAATACTAGTTTCACTTTTAGCTATATCTCTAGCTCATCTCCCATGGGAATTTAATGATATGAGGGGTTACTATGCTGATATGATTTATTATCTGAGGGTTGATTCGGTAAAGGAGGATGATTAGTGGTAGAAAACATTATGTTTTATTTTGAAATAATCTTCGGAAAAGTAGGAGGGTAGCATATCTAATCAAAATATAGAGAGATAGTTTGAGAATTTGGAGATCTAAATCAGTTTTATACAGTTCTTGGTGGGAAAATGGGTCATTTTGGATGTTAGTCAAATATAGGTGTTCATGTGTTAGTTGTGGACATTATATCTTAGGGAAATGATATAGGACAATCTTCAATGTCTCAACTTTCAGAAGTAGTTCTAATCAGAGTTTCATTAATCAACCATGAATATAGTAAATAGGTGGTAACATATCTCGGTTCATCTAAATATTATTTTTTTATATGATATGGGAATCAAGATTAAGGAAAATTTTCATTTTTACCTTATTGTATTACTTGATTATGAGTCCAGTGTGCACGGTCTTGAGGGAGACCTTCATCCTTCTGTCTTGTATACAGTTACTCATTTTACATTTTCAAAGTATCTGAAGGTTAAAAATAAGGTATAGGTGATTAGGAATAATTAATTCTAAGTAGGTTTACTATGAGAGAGGAACTACAAAGTTTTTATAAGAAGAATAGTTTTCAGTGTTAGGTATCAGGCACCATGACCTTCAATATTTCGACCAGTGGTCGGTCGACCTTAGAAAATTTCCTTCCATCCTTAACAGGATAGTGGTTTCTATGATTTTCCAAGTGGCCTTAGGCTAGATTTATTGCTCTTTAAATTATATTTTAATAATTATAATCAATCACCCATAGTTCATAGAGCTCATTTTGGTGGAGGTGGTCTAGTTCATCTTTCTCCTAAACAGTAGTAGCATGTGTGTTTAGTTCAGCATTAGGGGATTCAAGATTCTACTCTACTAAGGGAATATAGGAAAGTAAGAGGTCTACCATTGGATGTTCCCCATCTATAGTGATTCCAAAATAAGCATGTTCATAGAGTTTTCATTTTGTATATATTCAAAGGATCTAGTTGCGGTCAATAGCGTATGATATAAGTGGAAGCACCATATGGGTCAAGGATCATTAGAGGCATAATATATTTATCATCTACCCTTTTTTGGTTATTTTTATTGGATAGATTCACATTATTTTTTTTGTATATTATTGCTCATGATTTGTGACTATATGTAGAGAGACTTCTAATGACCATGGTGTTGATTATGCCAGTTATAGGTTAGATTTTCTTGTTGGATGTCTGTCATGGGTGTAATCTGATGATCGTTCCACAATAGTATTTTTTGTATTTTTCATGAAATATATGCAGTTATATTATTTCATTATCATTGTTAAATGGTTATATTCTATTCATGATGTTATCTACACCTTCTAGATGAGAGGTATACTCTCTAATGTATATAGTCATCATTTAGTTTTCATTAGTCATAATAGTTGTTAGTTGGGTGTTATCCATGTCATTCCCCTTATTTCATTTATGGATGAGTCATCAATGGAATCATTATATACTATAATTGTGGGGGATCTTAGGTTTTTAGGGGAGTTTTTGGGTGTTCTCCCAGGGGACGTTGTAATGATACCCCATTGATGTGATGTTGAGTTAGGGTTAAACATGCAACTCGATGCCACTCTGATTTTGATGGATCCTTATTACATCAAACCTTCTGAGTAATGGTAACTCAGGATTAAGATCGATAATTTATTATAGAATGGTTTCATCTGACCATGTTTTTCATTGTGGGGTTCTCTAGTGTTTTTCATTAAGAATGAGAATGGTATTCTAAGTCTCTATATAGACTATTGAAGGTTGATTGAGGTGATGATAAAAAATCATTACAGTATTTTGAGGATCAATGATATTTTGGACCAATTGAGGTGAGATGGTTGATTTTATAAGAATGATATATAATCGGGATATCATCAGTTGAGGGTGAAGGAGGATGGTGTCCTGAATATTTCAATCATATGCAGGTATATGTATTTTGAGTTCATGTCCATGTGAACTTATGTCATAAACACACTATATATTTTCATGAGACTCATGAAATCTATGTTCTACTAATTCATATACAAGTTCATATTTGTATTCATCAAAGAAATATTGATCTAATAAAAGTAAGACAAGGATAATATTGATCATCTCAATGTTTTCTTGTAAGATATTTGACACTACCATCCCTATTGGAGGTCATATAAGTGTATGTTTTGTACACTAGAGGAGTAATTAATTATGCATGTGGTGTCCCAGTAAAGTTTGATTGTGGACCTATCAAAGATTGAGGTTGTTTTGTCCTTGGGAAAGGGCCGAAGAATATATGATAGGTACGTATATTCCATGGTATGGTAAGATATTTATGAAGTTTTATATCTAATTTCACATTTATTGTGGCCTCATTAATATATATGAACAATAAATAATATTAATTTATCTATAATGATTAATTTCAGGTGGTTTTTGTCTTCCTAAAATGGATATTTATTAGTCTTATAATTCTTCAATTTCTAAAATATGGGATGATGTTTGAGGTGTTTGGTGACATTTCACTTCTAGATTTGGTATGTGTCTTGTTGTAGCATAATTCAGTTGTCTCTTTTGGTTCTATGTAGTTGCATCTACATGAGTGTAACAATTCCACACATGATATCAAGATATCAGTGGTTATTTTTTAACTTAAACTATGGAATAATTACCTCATTGTGGAGTGCTTTTTGGCCTTTATAGATCTCAATATATTGAGTTATATATTTTCTTAGAAAAAAAATTCTCTATGGAAATGGAGGTGGGCATATTTTCTTTAACATTATGATTTTGATATCTCCTAAACTATAGGAAAGGGGATATTTTTACCAAAATGTTGATTAATAAGGAATGGGAGGATGTGGTTCAAGAGTCTACAGATTCTAGGAGGGAGATGGGGGAGAATCCATCCTATAAGTTAGATTTGACAGTGGTTTATGTGAGATTTTTTTTATTTTAGATGACAGTGAAATATTTTGTGTTGTGTTAGGTTGAAGAGTTTTAGTGGGGGGGGGGGCCCGAGGAAAATATAATGTCTGATAATGTTGGACATAGTGATGATATGGAGGGATGGTTGTAGGATGGTCAAAAAAATGTTGTTTCATGGGAGGGAATTTATTGTTGTAGTGATGCATGAAGAATTTCTTCTTGATTTTTATATATAAAACTTTTTGGTACACCTAGGAGTGTATGAGATGTTACATGGATTAACAAAACAATTTTGCTTGCCTACTGTAAAATGGTTAGTGGTAGAGTTTATGGCATGAAGTCTATTTTTCAAATAGGTAAAGGATGAGCACCATGTTCCTTAAAATTTATTACAACACTTGGATGTTACTGAGTGGAAGTGGGATCAAACCATGTTGGAATTCATCATAGGGTTCCCTTTAGCTTATGATGTTTGTGATTTATCTTGGGGAATCATATATTGGATAACTAAATCAACTCACTTCCATGTAATCAAGGAGTTGGGCGTCTGGGATTTTTTGGGATATAGGTGTATAGATGATGTTTTTTAGATTCATGTAGTCTTAAGGACAAACGTATTTGACTGGGATACTCATTTTACATCATGTTTTTGGAGGGTATTACAACATTAATTTGGAACTAAGTTACATGTCAGTACTACATTCCACCCTTAGATGGATGGGTTTACAGAGAAGATTACCCAGAAACTAGAGGATATGATTTGGTCATGTATGTTGGACTTTTTAAGATATTGGAAAATTCACATTCTTATAGTTCAATTTGTTTATCAAAATAGTTATCATTCAAAAATTATCATTTCTCCACTATGGGATTTGTATGGAAGTCCTTGTCGTTCTCTGTTATGATGGACTAAGGGTGGGTAGTCATCAGTTATCAGTAGTAATATGGTGAAAAGCATGATAGAGAATGTTCAAGTTATTCATGAGATTATGAATGCAGTACATGATCGGTGTAAGGCTTATTTCAATCATATGATGAGGGACATGGAGTTCAATATTGGAGGCCAAATGTTGTTGAGAGTCTCCCATTGACGTGGGTGGTTGATGTTCAATGGGGGAGTTAGCTGCATGCTAGGTTTTTATACTCTCCCATGTGATGGACCATGTTGGAAAGGTTTCTTATAAATTAGCACTCCATCCAGGATTATAAAGGATCAGTGAAATATTCTATGTCTCTCATATCCATTTCTATATTTCCAAGGACTCTCATGTCATTTATTAGGGAGATTTTGATATTGAATATTACACAACAGTAATAGAGTGGTCTATAAAGATCACTGGGAGAAGGTTCTATGAGGATAGATTATTCCTTTGTTTCATGTGTTGTGGAGGCACGGTGTCCTAGAGGAGAGTACTTGGAGACATGTGACATTGATGTGTTCCTAGTCCCTATAATTTTTTTATTCTTTCCATTCTCTATTATTCAATCATGAGGTGAATTTTGGATCCTATTGTTTTATGAGATATTCTTTTTATTTTATAAGTGATGTATTTTAAATATTCTAGCATGTGAATAATGGAAAGCCTGAATCATAATTGAGATGAATTATATTATTACATGATTAAAAACATGTGGGAGAGTGAGTTCCATAAAAAGTAGATAATATCTTGATATAAAAGATAAAATTACTTGATTTATTTGATTGTGGTTATTTTGTGTCGCGATTGTGATAGTTTTTGACAGGGATCATGAAGAGGTAGAGAAAGGAGTGTGAGTGGTTGTGTGAGAAATGTTTTGTCTTGTGGGTGATATATAAAGGTGTGGTAATGTTGTTGTTTTGTATGTTTAGTGAACATTTTAAATAAGTTGTGTTTTTCTCTATTTTTTTTGGTGTTTTCTGTTTAGATGGTATCCTTGAGGTTAATCTCATGGGATGGTTTTTTTTTTGACATTGTTCCCAATTTTATTTTCGGTTTTTTTTATTTTCAAAGGAAATTATAGTTTGAGAGTTATCTAATTTAATTTTCTAGACATTTCAACCCTTTATTTTTTTTAAATCCTTGTCACAGAGGCTTATACAGGGAGTTTAGATGAGTCTAGAGGTGGAAATAATAAGTTGGAAGTAATATTTTAACTGAGGAATTTTCTGTTGCATGGATTAATGGGTTTCACCATAAGGTATTGCTGTAGAATAGATAGGGTAGATATAGTATAAATACCATGGAGGATTAGTTTTTATCTCTTTATAATTTCAGAATCGATGCAGTCTGGAGCATGTGGTTGTGTCGTAAGAGGATATGTTGTAGTGTGGACTGCTCATCTTCGGTGTATAGGACTTAGTGGTGGAGTTTAGATTTTTCACCATTTTAGGGGAAGTTTCACCCTGGGGATGGGATGTGGAATATCCCCCATCGTATTTCTCATGTCATCTGGCATAGAGGCTTGGGATTCATCACGGTCCCATATAGGTTTCTCAAAGTCTGTGGCAAAGTGGCCTTGGATGTGTTGGGGTCATCCACATATTTTATTTGATTTGTAACATGTAGATAGATGAAAATATTGGATTTGGATTTGAACATCTAGGTTTCGAAATGGTCTCTTATAATTCATCATAATCTAAAATTTTTTAGCTGAACTATAGTTTTTTACTATAGGCTATGATGTGGTCTTATGTTTTGAAGACTACCAATAAATTTCAAAATCACCTCAAATCCTACATTTTTGTCAAAAAAAATTTATTTATTCTGTGAGCCAAGTAAATCAGAATGAGTAATTTCATCCCCCTTTAAATTTATTTCAACCTCAATATTTGAGGATCAATCTGTTGTGGTTTTTGGTATGTTCTTTATTTGTCTTCTCCCAATTTCTTCATGTTCTTCATCTAAGACATGTTTTAGTTGGGGTAAATTGATTTTTTGATGATCTTTTGGTTAAGGTAATTATTTGGTTAGACTTTTATAAAATTTTAAATTCTTTATCCTTTTTCTAGGTCCTCGGTGGTGGTATCCCTTTCATTTTAACCTTGTATAGTGGTTTGGGAATCTCTGTGTGGATTAGGGTATCCTTTATTTCTCATTTAGTTATATAATTTAGAGGTATTATGGTTAACTATAGTAATATAGTTTTCACTGGCCTAATAAATATTAATAATTGGTTTAATTGAAATTATAGGGGTAAGGGTTTGAATCAATTATTTTATAACTTTAGATATTAATTGATATTTTTGAAATTTATACGATATATGCCTTGATGAAAATTATGGTTGTTGGGGGATTTATTTTTTATTGTGGTTTATATTTTTATCCTCCTCCAACGGCTCGAAGGCCTTAATTTTTTATTATAAGAAATCCCCCTTTTAAGAGAATAATGGGGATAACCCAAATAGACATCATAGACTTAAAACAAATCACACCCAAAGGTCAAGAGAGACAAACCTAATAGACAACATGGTGCACCCCTCACTAGCATAAAATCATAGTAATGCTCTTCATCATTGTATGGTTGAACAGCAAGCAATTGTCTTGTGTCAAAGAATAGGCCTGATCTGATGGCTGGTGTCATACCCTCTCAAACATCTAAATTTGTAAGGCACTGCAATGATGAACAACTAGCTCTGGAACCACCTCTGAGGATTGATCCATGGGGTCGAGTCCAAGTGCATATCCATTCCAATTTAATTAAACCACATCAAAACATCACAAAAGTCAACCATACTATAAAACCATTCATACCATCACCAACATTTCCCACATCCAGGAACCAACACCAGAATAATATCACAGCCCCAAATCCAACTTAGATGAACAAGAAAAAATAGCAGATCACAAAAATCAAGAATCATGTCAGTCTATATGTTGAAGTCGGGTAACGATCCATGTGGTTTATTTTTTATGGAATCGTTAATGTGTGGTTTTTTTAACCTAAAATGGAAATTGAAACCCCTCTTTTATCTGGGTAAATAATTGGTTTCACATTGAAAAAAGGAATATTTCATAAAAATATTTCAATAAAGAAGTGTAATATGATAAAATCCCCTTAACAAACGAAAATTTTATTTGAATGTGATGTGAAAAATAATATGATGGGTGGTGGTATTATGGGCTGGTGATCCTATGGGATGTGGTTGTGGTATGTGGAATTTATGACATGTGGTTGTGATATTAGTGATTATGTGATGAGTTCTATGGTTTTGATATTGGGTGGTTGAGATGAAAAATGGTGGTGATGTCGGTTGTGATGGGGATGTGGTTGTGGCTATGGGATGATGGTTGTGTGGGAAGGTTGGAATGGGGAGGATGTTTTTTTGTGGCGTTATGATATGATAGTTTCTATGGGTCGTATGGAAAATAATAGGTTATCAATGAATGGTTATGTCAGTGCATTTATTGATCATTAATATCCTATCTTTGAATCTAATATTATTTTAGAGAGTAATTTCTCTCATATGTTGAATTTTTATGTCCTCATTTCTAGTCTCCAACATGGGTCATGATGGAGGGGGGAATCATTGTTCATTGTCTCTCTTCATTCATTTTAAGTTTAGGAGGGGTTCCTTTAGAAGTATGGGATCAATAAAATATACACCACATAAAAGAAACATGTGGTGAATATGGAATGATTCTCATGGAAATAAAAGTAAGATGAAGATCAATTACGTCAAATTAAACTTTATTCAAAAGTTTTCTGACATATTATATAATAAATTAAAATTTATTACAATTTTATAATAGAATCATATAAAAACATATAATATCATATATGATCCACTTAAGTAAGATCTCGAGTTTTAGTAAGAGGTAAAAATATTTTAATTTCTATTTAACTCCTTGGTTTTGACCTAATGTGAGTGCCTAATGAGATCACGAGAGTTTCATGGGTGTCTGGATCTTGTTTGGATCCCATAAGATACATTTTTTAAAAATGAATCTGGTCTGCAGAATTAGTATAAATTGTGAATGGTAATCCAGACCTATGTCTAGGACCGAACAGTTTGATGAAAACTGAGCAGTAGTGGATGCACCCCTTTATAGAAGTGCCTGAAATTTTTAATAGAGGCATGCAACACATTTTGTGCATGTTTTCCAAAACCATGAACATAAACCATATGGGGAACCTGATGAGGTAGTGGGGGTATATGTTTAGCACCTAGTTTTCTCAACCATGCAGCTAAACTCTACAACCCAAATACATTGTGAGAAATGATTGTTTTCCTACATTTCATCTTAATTTTAAACCCTACATTACTTTTTTATTCATCTACTGGGTCCTCCTCGAGTTTAAGATTTTTTTATGCATAACCTAGGGATTTCTTTAGATTCTCCATTCAAACTCAGAATCTTACATAGTACATCTCATTGGATTCATTCTTGTGAGTTCTTAAATAATATTGGTTTTTTATTTGTTTTTCTTTTTATAGATGGATTTATTTAGATACCATATAAATTTCCCTATTTTCTGAGTTTTTATATGTTCTTCCATTATCTTCATATTTGGTTGAATCAGAGGTTGGTAATAGATGATTGTTCTACCACAGGTACACAGTTGGTGGTCTATATCTTACACTCAATGTTTGGGCTTAAATATATTCATTTTTTTGTGATCCCACACACTAGAATTTCTTATATTTCTTATAAGATTAATCGAATATATTGATATAGTTTTTTTGAACTATTTAGGTGTCCCACTAGTACCTTTGTGATCATTGTAGGTTGTTATCCCCAACCTTGGACACTGATAGGGTTTACCATGTATCTTCCTTATATTATAACACCTCGTTGGCTGTATGTTTTCTCATCACTAGTTTTGGGAGCCTCATTGAATTGGATGATAATTATATGTATTATTAGGAGATGGGTTGTGACTCCTTTGAAATGTGATAACATGATTTTTAAGTTATTTAATTATATAAATTAGAAATGAGGAAATTTTTTGGATGAACTCATAAATTATGAATGATGTTGAAATGGATTATGAATTGTTTGATCTTATTCATGGTAGTGAATGCCTTGGATGAGTTCCTTGGATCTGTATTTAATTGGATTCCTTGGAAATTTTTTCTTTATTGATCCATATTTATTATAAAAGTGGATTACCTGGAAATTTTTACTCTGGGGATTTTTATTCCTTAGGATTCCAATTTCCATGGTAACCCTTGGATTGGGCATGCTTAGACATTCATTGGAAATTCTCTATTGAAATCCTCCATGGACTCCACCCAAGTCATTACTGAGTATTCATCGAGATACTCCATAAACTCCCTAAGGATAATTTGGTCTTCTATAACTTGGATCTGTCCCTCATGGTCTGATACTAGACTACATGTCATAGGTTGTTATGGGTGTTATACACTTGATTTTATGACAAGGAAATTTTAGATATTTTTCAATTCATATCGATAACACTAGTATGGGTATTTGATTATAGTTTTCATACTAAATGTATCACACCATTTTGTCATTCATTACAATTTACCTTATTTAATAGAGCTATAATATTTTTCATAGGGGTCCATGGTTGGCTAGATATGATCAAATTTGTTTAACTCTTTACCTTCAATACTATTATAACTACGATATAATCTACAATTCATTGTTGTTTATATTACACAAATTGTACCTGTTATAGACACTATTGGTGGTGTCTTACTGAGTGTAATCTCACACACTATTCGGGTGGCCATTGGGTTCGCAATGTGAATTACTGGATGAAGGTAGGGACTGAGGAAAGTTCCCACTATGTGATACTTGATTATCTCTTTTCTTAGGAGTAGGGGAGAACAGGACTGAGCTATTCTCTTCACTCTAGCTTGAGATATTACATTTTAGTATTTTTTTTATTTTGATACATGTAGTGTATTGGATTCCAATTTCCATTTATTTCCAAGAATTTTGTATAGATACATGACATGATCATCATATTGTATATGATTTCTTCTGGATTATTTATTATTACCTCTTTCTGGATGCTTGTCTTATATATTTAATTTATATTATACATTTTTAACGATTGATATTTTTACACCACTATGTTACACTTTAAAATGAGGGAATATCCTCACCACATAAATATCTGAGGTCGTCGCTACTAGTCCGCAGACTCTAGTGTATGAGGAGGCACACATGAGGTCAGGCGATCTACCATCTCAGGGAATAATTTATTATCACCTAGGCCGGGACATTCCAAAGTGGTATTAAAGATTTTATTTTCTATATGTCATATTACAAGATAATATAATATATATTAGGAATTAATTATAATTTGTTAATTATTTTATTTGGGAGTAGCTGGCCCTCGTATCAGAAATATCCAAATTTTCTATAACATGACATGTGTTTCTAGATTTTCATCTTATTATGATTGATTTGACTCCACCGTTGGGTGACTCACTTGAGGTTTGAATTTTATTTTGTTTTTTGTTTCTTATACTTTTACCAATGAGAATATAGAATTCCATATCATGAATTATTTTAGGAACCTGTTAGAATTTACATCCCTTGTATTCTGCCATTCCATATTGGATGCATTGCTTGACTACATAACATTATTATGTGTTCCTTGAGTGATATACCTTTTGCTTAATAGATGATTTTTTAGGGGAATTTAGAAAAATAGTTGGTACATAGAGTTCCTATCTTAACCTAAATATAATTTTACTATATAGGCTTTAGCATATGCCCTAAGCAATCAATTGTGGAATGTTGAGTCAAAGACTATTAGTTCCATTGACTGGAATGTGTTATGGTTTGGATTACGTGGACAAAATAGATTTTTTTAGGATTTGTATGGTCACTGATGAAGAATAAGTTGTGACATTTTTGCTTCAACCATTCAAAATAATTATAAAATGAAAATGTATTCAAATGAATTCGAAATTCTAAAATGAGGAGATTAACCTAGACCTAGCTTAGAGATGGAATTAGGTAGTGTCTCTAGTACTTTTAATGGTGGTTTATTTTAGCCAATACAAGATTTTAGAGTACGAAGAGGGGTGTGAGTTGTTTATAGGAAGTCTTAGACCCATTCGATGCTTTTTTATCTATGTTCTTCTTGTTATTATTATTTTTTGAGGAGTGTGTTCGGGATTATAGAGACATTCCACAAAGAGTACCTCTAGTCATAAACTAGGAGGGAGGAAACAACCATGCCCTAGTGGTGGAGGGACATGGTCTATCTGTAGATTCTTCTGTAGTGCCTATTAAAATACCAATGGTTGTACCGAATATGGGTGTTGATTCCTAGTTCCATATGTGTTTCCTATGATTCATGAAGACCTTTTGGAGATCCCTACAACCTAGATCATCTACGTAAAAGCTAAAACATATGTTCCAGAAGTAGCATCCTCCTATGTTTTTAGGGGATGGTGGTTTATAGTTTGATGAGCTACATATTCAAACTATATTTTTGATTTTGGATCATCTGAAGACACCATCTAAGAGGAGGTGATTATTGTGACATATATGATTTAGGGAGTAGTTAATAAATGGTGAGATTGTTTTGAATTTCACTATTATTCTTCGAGATATTGTTTGAAAATACATTCATTATAGGTTTTTTTATTATTTATTTATTGAGTCCCCAAGACATGAAAGGGAACATGAATTTATGAGTTTACAGTACGGACTGATGACCGTTATATAGTATTTGGCATTCTTTAATGAGATTCATCATTTTGTGATGATTTATCATACTAATGAGATTTAAGAGAAAAATCATTAAGGAAGGTATCAAACATGTCATTAGATCATAGTTCAACATGTTTTGGTTAATTACAATTTATGATATAGGGAATCCGGCACTTATTATCATACATAAACTAAGAGGTGATGGGGGTGCAGATTAGTGTAGTTCATCCTCTCAAACAATTGGATCAATGAAAGTAAGAAACTACTTATTTTTAGAGACTTCTCAAGATGGGAATACCATCAAATATATCAATGATGGTTGTATTCTATTTTTTCATCAGTGAGGGAGATGGGGACATATAAAAAATCAATGTGATCGAGACCCAATTGTGTGTCGATCATACTGTAGGATGGTCCATGTACAAAATTTATGTAGGATAATACCTCTAGTAGTCATTTGAAGGGGCTCAACCCCAAATCTAGTTTAGGTGTGTGATTCAAAACTCTGCATTAGGTTGGAATGGGGGTGGAGCCATTCATTTATGGTAAGTTGGTGGTAGTGGATGAGGAAACCAGGAACTAGTTATACCTATATTGTAGAGTGGTCATGCTCTAGGAAGTGTGTTTGATTTACATGGTTGTGATTTAGGCATGATATATTCTATACAACCTACACCTAATAAGTAGAGTTCCATGAAGACTATGATGACAGGTATTGTCTTAGTATCCTCTAATTTAGTATCCTCTATTTTTAATATAGTTACTTCTCATTCTTTCATATTTTTCGCTATTTTGGTGAGCCTTAGACTCATGGTATGACTTTTGGTTTGCATCATGATCTTAGATACATCATTGGGGACCATAAAAAATAGAGTATTCCAATGCAGGGAGTTTACCTTTGAGATAGACACGTGCCACTTTGTATGGGATATTTTTTTCCTTGAGATGAGAAGGTTTGAAATTATACTCAGGATGGACTTGCGAGTTTCTTATCAATCCCATGTCAATTACTATTGTGGTAGGGTGACCTTCGCATCAATAGAGGGGAGATGTTTTATTCACAAGGTTTAATGGGATTTCTATAAGACATGAGATGAAACCAAGAATCATGGGTTTTGTGTGATGATATACTAGATAGTTATTTTATATATAGATAGTCATGGAATGTGTCAAGAAAATTTTAACCCATTTATTGATCATTTAATGTACATTTTACTGGATGAATGTTATTTTTTACCTCTTAATATAGTTTTGGTGTTATCTATCGATCTAGTTCATTGATAATAAATGGAATACATTCCACCTTATAGGATGGATACATTGAAATTGAAAGTGATCAAGAGATAGCTATATGATTTGTAAGAAAAGGGTTTTATATAACCTAGTAATACTACATCGGGTTCATGAGTCCTTTTGTGAGAAGGGAGTATAAAACCATCAAGATGTGTGTGGGTTATCAAAAATTGAACCAGTTTATGGTTATGAACCATTATTCCTTACCATGGATTGATTAACTCTTTGACCAGATCTAAGGAGCTTGGGTTTTCTCAAAGATTTATTTGAGGTCAGGTAAACACCAGATACATGTTTGACCTATAAACATACCTTATACCACTTCTCATAGTAGGTATGGTATATATGTGTTTTTTTATGTTGTTTAGTCTTATAAATCTGCCATTAGTTTTCATGGAACTAATGAACTGAGTTTTAGATCCTTGTATAGATTTGTTTGTGGTGGTATTCATGGATGATATCTTCATGTATTCTATAAATCAACATGACCATTGACAATATTTTGAGATCATTTTTAATACACTAATATGTCATTAGTTATGTGCTCTGATAACAATGTTACACTTCTTGATGGACAAAATTCACTTACTGGGTCGTATTCTCTCATAGACAAGACTATTAGTTGACCTATGGATGGTGAGAGATATGGTTTTTTAGAACATCCCAAGAACATATTTTATATATGGATTTTCTTTGGGAAATCAGGATATTAGAGGCATTTCATAAAGAAGTTATCTTTCTTAAAATCGTATCTTAAGGGATTTATTAAGAATGGTGTGATTTTTTGTACGGTCATATAACTGTGAGAGAGACTTTCAAGAGTTAAAAGGGAGACTGACTTCAGCACCAGTCCTGATTCTTCTAGAGTTATGGATGAGATATAATGTTTATTTTGAGATATCATGTTTTGGTACATGAAAATTTCTAATGTAAGATGAGAGAGTATTCTTGTAAGGGTATTTTTATTTGATGCCACTAGAGAGAAACTACCCATAAAATGAACTCAAGTTAGCCTTTTTTTGTTCATGAATTCCATTATTTGTGGCATTATTTACTTTTATGGAATTGTGTGGTGTACCCAGACGATAAAATTATTAACTATATATTTAAGCAATGTGATTTGAATCCTCCTAAATTAAGGTGGGTTGATTACCAACATTAACTTGACATTGAGCCACAATGTATTCTAGAAAAAGGAAATGTAGTTTCCAATGCACTGAGAAAGAGAAATCATATAAAGGTAGTTCAAGAGGCCAGTAGTGAGTGGAATCTAATGGACTTCTTATTAGAGATGGACATGGTGGTGTAGGATGGTCATGGGGATACATTTGTCTCATCATTGGTGGTGACTTCCACCCTTATGGATAGAGTGAGTATGAGACAATTATCTCAGGTTAATGGATTATTCCTATGGGAGACTGTGTTAGGTGAGGACCCTCAACCTATTTCTAATATGGGAGAGGATGAACTTATGTTTATAAATTGTATGGTATGGATTTAAGTAGAAAAACATTAGGAGTTAATGTGGTTGTTTCATGCCTCATATTGGGGAGTACACCCCAGAGTCAACAACATGTATCGTGACATGTTCTGTTAATACTTGTGTTCGGGTAAACAACGATAAGTAGATGGATTTTTCATGAGGTGTTCCACTTATAACTAGGTGGAACAAGAACACGAACATCCTGCTAGGATTTTAAAACAGTTACCAATTACCAGGTATAATTTTAAGATGTTGTGATGGATTCTAGGATTCAGTTTCTGAGGTCGCCAAGAGTGAGTGGTGTTTTATAGGTTTTTATGGAAAGGAAACAAAGTTTGATCATTTCATGATGATCATGTAGACATTTTAAATTGATGAGCTTGAGAGAATTTATATCTCTGATATTTTCCACCATCATAGGGTTCTTCTGATCATGGTATCATATAGGGATGCCCAGTTTACATCTCAATTCTGGTAAATTTTTCATAGGGAATTGGGTACAATGGTTCCTCAGAGCATGGAATACCACCCTCAGACTGATGGTCAGTCAGAGTTCCCAATCCATGTTCTATAATACATTATTAGGATAAAAGTATTTCATTTTTGGGGATCTTTGGAGAGGCATATACCCCCAGTTTAGTTCTCCTACAATAATAGCTATCTGGAAATGATATAGATGGTCCTTTATAAGGTATTGTATGTTAGTCTATGTTAATAACCTCTATAATGGTTACAAGAAGAAGAGGGGTTCCTTATAAGACCCAATCACAAATATGAGATGTTGGAGTAGGTAAGGTTGATCTTAAAGTGGATGGCTACTATACAGCCTAGGAAAAAATTACATTGATCACTGTCGATGACCTATGGAGTTCTAGGTCTAGGATCATGTTTTTTTTCATATCTCGCCATGGATGGGACACAAATGGATTAGTAAATAGGGTAATATTTCACCATCATATATTGGTTTGTTTGATATTTTAGTGAGAGTCTATATGGTAGCATATCAGTTAGAGTTTCCAAGGAGGTATCGAACCATTCATGACGTATTCTATATATCTTAGTCGTGTCATTGTAACTTGTAATAATGTAATACTCTTTATCCAAATGAGGATGCATTATAGGTATATATATCCTTCAAGTATAAACATATTTGTATTGTTGACAAAATCTGGACGGTTCTACAAGGTGAGTCAGTTCCTCTAGTATGGTTTCAAAGGAAACAATGATATTTATATGTAGTTTTCATGTATGAAAAATTAGTATTTTCATTTCCCTTAGGATTGAAAATAATTTGAAAATTGATTTTATGATCAAAATAATAATATTTTACTATATTTTAGATACTTATTTTATTTTATTATCTTATTAATGAAAGTATTGAATGAGGTATAAAAAGAAATAATCACATAATAACTCAGCTAAGAGTTATGCCTCTTATTTTGAGAACCTTCTTTATCTTACAACTTAAGCCTTATTAGTTGGGTCTTATGATGACAGAATGGCCTCAATAAAATTGATAAATTTTTTTAAGGTATTTTTAATGGTATTTTTCAAGTTAGATTTCTAAATAAGTGTGAATATGTGAGTAGAGGTGTTTCCCATTCATAAGTGAGGGGAGTGGAACACCTGTAATTATTAATAACTTGGAAATATTATAAGTGTCTTAATCATTATCCCGTGAAACAAAAAATAATAACAATTTCTAATTTTAGGTTATATGTGTTGAAATACTATAATTCAATAAAAATTAAGACTATAATTTTTGATCTTATCAAAAAAAAAATTGAACTTAGTTATCAGGTTTTAACCCATTACTCAGGTGACCTTATTTTTATCAAGGTTATTATTCATACTAATAAAACATTAAAATGACATCAATAGTAAATTTTAATTTCATGATTATTGAGATGAAATCCATTGTTCAGGATTCAAGTTTTAGATGTTCAAGAACTTAATTTTTATATGACTTCATAAAACATAATGAAAAATGGTTTTTTAGAAAACAATCAGTTTTAAACATAATAATGAAATTTAAAAACAATCTACAATTTGAAATGGAATTAATTAGATTATTTTTAACTAAAATTATATTATTTTATATTATTATAATATAAAAAATATAATTATACTTATAAATTTTAATATTTAATTATAATAAGTGATATTTTTCAAAAATTGGCACTTTTCGATATTCAACCAAATATAAAATGTTTCTAAAAAATACATCAAATTCATTCATAGATAAATTCAATATTATTAACTCAAAAACTATATTAATTTTATCAAAATAAAATTTTGAAATTTTGAAAACATAACTTTTATATAAAATCATGAGTTATTACTATAATAATGATAAAATAATAGGATATACATTGGGAATTAATCTATAGATGAATTTTTTTACTTTCTATAATATGATATCAGGTATTAGAGAAGTAAATGTATAGGGATGGTACCCATAGTTATTCAAATCATCATCTGTGTGTGATTGTTAGGGTTATTTTCTCTACCTGTACTCTTAAAAGATAGGCTGAACCAAAATCTTCTCATCTATTAGACCCTATTACAGAAATTTTGAACGATCAAACATATGAATTATAATATTATGATGGTATTAAAGAGGTTGAGTTGTTATAGAAGATTGGATGAGTCTATAATTTAAGTTAATCATCTTATTCTTTGACTATTAGAGTTACTGCATTGTTTATTAAAGGAATAATATTAGTATGCTGGGAAATTATTGTCCCTTTTTATTTGAATGATTGTGTTACAAGTAATTAAAAAAGTAAATGTTATTTAATGGAAATTTTTTTAGGATGTGATGGTACATAAATAAATTTATATAATGTGTTTCTATTAGGGTTAATGAATGATAAATGCATATGCAAATCTTTTTTTAATGTTTGGTTATCATTTCTCTCAAAAAAGATACCAATTAATTTAAAAGGGATTAATTATAAAAATGGTTGTAACAAAATTAAATTATAAAATAATAACATTGTATTTGATATTGCTTGTGACAGGAAACACCTAGCTTAAACAACACATGATATATATTTCATTAAATGTAATCTCTTTGATAGGTTTTGAAACACGCCACCCAAAGACAAAGTGAACTGTAATATAGTATACCTTGATTTTTAAATTTAAAGTTATTATTTGTAATAACTAAATTATTAATATCATGGTTATATATATAAAAAATAACATAAGAATAATTTAAATGAAAAATATTTTTTTCTGAAAAAAAATGTATTTTTCTAAAAGATGTTTTAGTTGATATATGATCATATAATTCAAAATTATGTTTTTACCAATTTAATTCAATTTATTTGAAAAATAATATTTATTTTTGAAGATATCAAATCAAAATAATCTTAGGGTGAATTTTTTGGATTTTTGGAAAGTATTTTATTTTTTATGAATAGTGAAAAATACTCAATTTTAATTGAAAAATGAATTGTGTATAAGTTGTTTAAAATTTTATAGTATATTTAAAATTAATTTTAAGGTAAAAATTGAGAAATTATATATATATATATATATTAATACAATTTAGTACACAAAAATAATTTTCTTATTTAATTTTGAATGAAATCCTTTTAATCTTTTGAACATTTTCTCTTTGAAAACGGAGTTTCTCTTTGCATTTTAGGGATTAATTTTAAATTAAAATGTTATACTTAAGTGAATGGAATTTTAAAAAATGTATTAAATATTTCTAATAATCACAATTTATATATTTAAATATGTTAAACATTATTTTTGACCAAAATGAATAATTAAAATAATAGAAATTGATTACTACGGTTAAGGTAACAATTTATTTACTGGAGGTTAAATGATAAATATAGGGTTAAAATGTCCTAAAAACATGTATAAAATCTATTTTATGGCCATCTTTATAACCTATAGTCTAAATATCTTTATTAATTTATTTGGGACCCTTTTTATTTTCAGAATAGGGGAATGCCTTTTTCTTTTCCAAAAATTACAATTGTGCCACTAGCCTCACTTATAAATGGCCACCCCCTCCCATTCCTCATTCACACACTCAAAAGCATTTTTTGGTGAATAACTGACCCAATAACTTTTAAAATTCCCTAAACTCATCCTAAATTCATTATTTTTGTTATAAATTCAAACTACAAATGATTTTGGCGCAGATCTAAGGAGTTTACCCAAAGAAGGGGTAACGTTATTCAACGAGCTTCTTTATTTTCTTTATTCCTCCACCTCCTTCTGTTATTTTTAAAACATGATGAGATAATAACCTTAGTATCTTACATATTTTAAGTTGATTTTCTTTTATGTTCAAGATAAAAAACTCTCCCTACTTCCATCAAATTTCTTATGAAATCATTATTCATGTGTAAGGTTAACTACCGCCTCATGAACCGATGTTATTCATTTTTCCAATACCACCTATCATGGTTGGGTATGATGAAGGATATAAAGTTTATATAATATATTTATATTATAATTATATGTATGGAGTAAATATATAATATATACCTTTTTACATTCCATTCTATAGGGGATATGATAATGTCAATGTTATGTTTGGTGGACTATCGCCTCACAAAGCGATGTGATTTTTCTTTTACTAATGTTCTAAATGTAAGGTGAAAAGGATATATTTAATGAATATACATTATATTAATGATATAATTATGATATTTATTATATATGTATCATTACATTAAGATAATAAATAATTTTTCTAATTTTCACCCCATGAAATTTTATTACAATGGTTGTGTATGGGTCAGCTACCACATTCACAAAGAAATGTGACTCTCTTTTCATCACCAAACCACATGGATGACATGTATAAGTATATTAAAAGAAATAATATGATATTTTAATCATTCAAAAAAGTTAAAATATTACTTAATCCTTTTAATAATGATCATCGAAAAATGGAAATGTTACTTATGTATATGGATAGTCTACCATCTCCATAGTTATAATGTACTACATTTATCAAAACCATCTTTCATAATTCTTAAAAAATGTATAATTGATGAATTTATATGATATTTATTAAATTATTATTATTATTTATATTATTAAACTATATAATATTCACAAGAATCAAATCTTTCATAACAAATCATGAATGAGAAAACATGGCAATTAAGACCCCAAACAATAAAAATAATGAAAGATTATTAATGAACTGGTGATTGTATATTATAAAAGAATAATATATAATATTATAAATATTAATATGGTTATTTTATACGTTAATTAATTATTTAAAACCATTTTAAATTATTCTAAATCACATTATACCAAAAGGAAGCGTAAGGTAAGGAACTTTATCTCAATTTCACTTCATTAGGTAACATTTGTATGTTATGCGCCAATTTATTTTATAAAAAATCTACACATCTAATTTAAATGTTATTTCAAGATACTTCATGATTTTTGTAATTTTATACATTAATTTTCATTATTTTATCTATGTTAATTTGACATGAAAATTAAAAAGTGGTAAAGAATTTGATTTCTCAATTTCTTTTCATTGAGCTATATTACTTATCCCTTATATTTGATATTCTATGGTTACATTTGATTTGAATTTTGACTAAATATATTTTATATCCACTATTTTTATTTGGATTTAAATTTCATACATAGAATCAATTCATTGCTTATTTCTCAATTCAACATTAAGATCATTACAAATCTTCACTTTATAAAATCATATTAATCGGGAATGTTTCAAATGGGATTGTAATTGAAAGAAATTATTTGATTATTGTATAATAAACCCTTTAATTTTATTATCCCTTGGTTATTCATGACCTTTTTAAATTAATAGTTCCATTTTTTCACTAATTGGTATTTAAAATAATTGATTTTTTTATAAAAATATGACTTTATTTTAATCTTCATTCATAAATTCTTTTCTACCAAAACCCCATTTTGAACAAATATTCTCAAAAAAAAATTAATCATTTATTATATATTTTAGTAAATAAAATTTTAACTATTTTTATTTTTTACAAAATATAATTAAAGGAATCTTCATGTCATTTTTTAAGCAATTCTCAATGGGATTTTACTGGAAAGGTGAATAGAATATTTGTTTTAAGGTGTATTATATGAACAAAATTTTCATCCTTCAATACCACTATAATTTTTTAGATATTATTTTGTATTTTGAAAAAGGTTATTTTAAAAGAAAAATATATTCAAAATATTTTTAAAAAAAAATTATTTTTAAAATGTTATTCTTAAAATGAAAAGGATATTTTCCTTAAGAATTTTTTGAAGATCATTATATGGTTTTAATATTGATCAATGAAAAATACACTTTATTCTTACCTAAAAGGTTATATGTTGTATTGATACCATCTGTATTCATCCTCTTGAATGTTTATGATCATTTTTACCAAGGAAAGTATTAACATTCACCTACTTGATTCATTTTTATTCTCATTAACAGTCCTTGAATTATTCACATTCCTATACACATTAAATTTACACTAAATATACATATTTTTTATAAGTGATATATTTATATATAAAATAAAATTTCATTTTTACATATGGTGTTCTGCTTTGATAGTAATTTTTGGTCTAGGAAAATATTGATTAATAAATATTCGTTTCTCAATATGGATACTTTATGATAAGTCATGTTGTTCATGAATGAAATCAATTATTTTATATAAAAGGAATGATTTGGACATGAAGACATGGGTGGGGTCATTTTTAGATAGCCTCATAATGCATTGGTATTCTCCTATGGTGGATCAGTAATGTAGCTTAAAATCTGTAATCCAAACATGATGGGTTTTTACCCAGTTGTTCTAAACATTGTTGAGGATAAATTTTGATGGTAGATGTATAAAGTTCCTAAGACATAATATATAATAATTAAGAATTTACTATATTCAGAATTTAGTTTTTATTATCCATTATTTTTATGTAATGGAACTATCTATGCATTAATTTCATTCGCATATACTGATTAAATGAAATGTGTTTTTAGTTATTTACCATTAAATATTGATTATTCATTATCTAGTTATTATATTCATGTTATTTATTAAATGGATTGTGTTTTATTTATTTACAATTTTATATTGATTATTAAAGATGAAAATTTGTCATTGATATTATTTATAGATACACTTCCTTATCATTTTATTAATATCACAGTTTGTTTGTTTAGTTATTTACTTTTACATATTGATTATTCTTATTGATTCATGATTTATTACACTATAAATAACCATTACTAAGAATTTAAGATCATCCTTATTTTCCGTCCTTTCTCTGGATTCCATAATGTGTACTATGTTTCATATAGAAGGATATGAAAGAGGGAAAAATGTTATTCTAATAATATATTTTTTTTTCAAACATGATATTAGAATCAAGATTATATCTAGCTTACCAACATTATTAAATTATTTTTCCTTTCAGGTTGACATTCCTTTTATCATAATCCAATGTAATAAATAAGACATCTACATCGGGCTACTAGGTTCAGGGTCACAATAGTTAGCATCAGTGGAATTTTAGAAGAAACCATGAGAATTTGAATTATGAAAATTTATATTAGGGTTCATAACCCTATGACATACATCAAGGATAAGTATAAAAAATGTCATAAATTTTTTTTAAAGAATAAATTATGTCATTTTTTCATGAAATGCATCCCTATATGGATATTACAAGTAAACATAGTTCTAATATAAATGTTCATAGAGGAAATAACTTCAAAAAGGGTGCATCGGGCTTGACCAGATCATAACCAAGTGTATGAAAATAGACCTTATTGTGCACCTTGTATGACATTCATAGGGTATATGCTTAAGATAATTAACAATTTTTTTACAAACCATTGGGAATGATTTAAATATACGATAAGAATGTATGGAATACGTTAAACTTAAGGTGTTATATATTGAAAATAATGTTTTATGATTTAGAAATCCTATATAATAAAATGTGGTATTACTAATATAATTATAATTTCTCACCTTATATTTTTTGGCTTTATCCAATTATAGGAACCCAAATAAATGATGATAATATTTAATAAAAAATAAAATTTTCTGAAAATGATAAATCATGTAGTATACTGATAGGATTGAAAAATGACATAATTATGCATATTCTATTTTCCTAAAATATGATTAACAACATATACCTTTAACAACTCTCAGACTAACTAAATAAGAGAAGGATAGAGTTTGTTAAGAGATCATGTGATGGAGACCATCTAGAGTGAAAGCTCAATTTCCATCATGTAAAAAATATAATAGGATAAACCAAGGAAAGGGCCTCTATAGAATGGGAAAATGATTTCTGTCCTTGAGATAAAGGAATAAAGAAAACAATTATTGAGAAAAAAATAAAGAGTAACATGGAATAAAATAAATGACATCAAAGGGATCCATATATAGTTTTTTATCTTAAATATAGAAAACATGGGAACTATCCTAGTCAATAACCTCTTCTAATGGTTAACGCAATGGCTAAAGAACTATGTTGAAATAAGAAAGGAGAAGTATTCATGTATTTTAAATCAAGAATTAAATTGTCAAAGTATTTTACCAATGGTATTCTAGTTATAAGAATCATGAAATGTCTATGTATTGCATTAAATTTTACAATAATATATATTTTCATTAACTTAGGACTTATGGATACAATCATTCATTTATGAGTATAATCTTGACCCTAAAATAAAATCCTTAAACACCATTGTTTATGTCTTATATGAGGGAAGTCTACCAATATTATTGATATTTTGGGAAACATATATGAAAATAATAAAAAAAATTGGAAAGTTATTTTTGGATTAATTCTTCACATTGTATATAAATAAGTCCAAAAATATTTTGGGTTAATTTGATTGCTAATGACATTGTAATAATATTCATAAAAGAATATTAGACTATGTGGAAAAAATTTTGGGTTGAAAAACATTGTATGTAGGTTATTAAATTATTAATTTTTTTCAAAGGATGTTGATCAATTTTTTAGGGATGTCTAAAGTAATTATATTAATATAGTTTATAAAAAATACAACTCATATGATTGGTGATAACCCATCACATTAAAAATGACCTCTGAGATTAAACCCATTACTGAAGTAATGATATGGGTTTTTCACCTACCACTGGCCTACCCGAATTCCTAGTTAATATGTCATTGTTTTTAGTAAAATGATTTGAAAAAATAATTAATGATAAACCAATCATGTCAGTTTTTAGGTTTAAATATTAATTTATTATGTTGGATAACTTGTTCTAATAATATTGGGTTTGGAAAATATTTACATATATATGGAAAGAATTTTTGGTCCATTATGAATATCATAATAAATTGAAAGTGAATTTTAGTGCTTAAAGAATAAAAAAACATTTTTGGATATTTATTTTTTGGAGTAATATGGGAATTTAAAATTGATTGAAGAACAACCAAATGATTAAATTTGAATTGTGAAATAGAAACATATCAAGTAAGTGTATTTCCTTAAATTGTTTTAGAATAAAAGAATTCATCAACTTTAGGAGAAAGGATATTGAACTAAATTTTTTTCCTATTACTATAATTACTTATGATATGAATAACAATATTCACACATATTTGATTTATTATTTTGAGGTCCTTAACATTTCAATGATTATTTACTTTATTATAATCAATAACCTCAATAGTTATATATATTTATTCAAACTTTTCTACTTTGTCCACATCATTAATTTCCACCAATGTTATCCTACTTAGAAATAAAGTTATGTGTTATTTTATATGACTATTTTACTTCCCATTTTATCTCATTAAGAGTATATTTTATTAACCCTCTTACTATGTGGGTTTTTCAATAATGTTTTTTCCAAATGTCAACCACTTGATTACCGAGATAATTTTTAAATTGGAAGGATTCAATTTATATATTTTGGGTAGAATATAACACCCAAAAAATAAAAAATAATAACATTGTATTCAATAGCATAAGTGACACACAACATTAACCTTAAACAAAACATAAAATATATTTCATTAAATTTAATCTTTTTGATGGTATGTGGAACACACAATCCTAAGTTGAAGTGAACCATAATATAGAAAACCAATTCATTTAATTATCAGGAATGAATATTATGTATTGAATGTGAAAATTATATTTTTTTATTGATTATAAATAAAATAAAAAATTTAAATTGTTTTTTTGAAAAACTGTATTTTTTTAAAGGTGGTCTAGTCCCTCTTTACACTCATAAATTAAAATTAAATTTTACCAATTTTATAATATTTATTCTAAAAATTAAAATTTATTTTCTAAATCATCATATAAAATTTTTTTATGGTAAAATGTTTGGGTTTTGTGTTGAAATATTTCATTTATCCTTGAAAAGTAAAAAATACAAAATTTTAATTAAAAATTATATTTTCATTTAAATTATCTATAAAGTTAAACTATATTTTTAATTGGTTTTGAAGAAAAAATAGATCAATTATATAACTATTAATTCAATTTTGGTTGTTTTAATAATTTTCATTTTGAATTTTGATATAAAAACATTAAAATGTTTTGAATATTTTCTCATTGAAAACTCGATTTCTCCTCACGTCAATGTGATTAATATTAAATTAAATTTTAGAACTTTTGTGATTTTCATTTTAAAAAATATATTCATATTTTTAATAAAAATAATTCATACCTTCTAAATAGTTCAACTTAATTTTTTACCAAAATTAATTGTTAAAATATAAAAAATTAATTACAAATGTTAATATAAAAATGGATTTATCGTGGGTTAAGTGAAAAAGATAAAGTTTAAAACTACCTAAAAATTTATCATTTTTTTATATATTGACCATATCGTTTCTATGTCTCAGGAATAACCCATTTGGAATAATTTTTTCATGTGAAAACTGTGGGTACACATATTTCCTTTCATAAAATAACAAGTATGCACCTCACCTCACATATAATAACCCACCCACTCTTCTCTGTTCTTCACACATTCAAACTATTTTAGTTCAACCAATACCTATTAAAATCACTTACCAGATTCCCTCCCCTAATCCCATATGCCTTCTTTTTTGGATAAATACAACCTATGAATTATTTTGGTTATAACCTAATAAGGATGCCTAAAGAACATGTAACATTCTTCAACAATCGTCTTTATATTATTTATTAATAAACCTTATTGAATTCTCATTAAAACATGATGAAATAAAAAAATCAGTATCTTGAGTATAATTACATGTTTAATTTTATGTTAATGACATACAATCGTCCCCACATCCATTAGATGTGTTATGAAATCATTATTCATGTTTATGATGAACTATCACCTAGGGAATTGATGTCATTAATTTATTCCATCACCACCTCTCACAGTTTGATATGATAATTGATATAAATTATATATATATATATAATATATAATACAATTAAAAAATTTGATACATTATACCATATATACAACTAGTATTCACATGTGCATTCGCACGGCAATACGGTTCAATTCTGGTTTTAAAGAGGAAAAAAATATATTTCAATGTTTATAAAGAACATGAATATTGAATATATTGAAATAAAAATATAGTGATACTTAATATTGGAATACAACTGGACAAAATATAGAGACATAATTACGATAGTAGATAACAATTTGGATAAACAAATTTTAAAACATCTAAGAGAATATATAAGAAATAAATAATTATTTTCAGCATATAGAGTTGAAATACATGAATGGAAAGAACATTCAAATGGCCAATTGAAATTCCAATATACAGCACAAGTATTAATATTTCTATTTGTAGAACTGTATCAATCATTGAAATTAAGATGATTTTGTAGGATGTCATCCAGAAATTCAATCACACTATACAAATATCCATCATCAAAAGCTTCGAATAGACTATTTTGTATTGACAATAATGTTTTAAATAAGAATACATGAATTTGCAGAATCAAAAAAATGAATGTTAACAAAATAGAAATAATTAAAAACCAAAAAATAAGAATTTAATGTCAACAATACAAACACCCTTATAATCATGGAAATTTTATACTCTAATCATTATTAATAGAAGATATGATTTTTTCCACATAAATCCATGATGGAATGGTTTATGATAGAAATGGTCAAACATGTGTTTTACCCCCACAACCTACAAAGTGGAATCATTGTATACCATACTGTAATATTATACATAAAAATTTAAACATCTACTTTAATTATAATAGGTCTTCCACATGTCATGAAGCAAACTTCTCTTTGACATGTTATAAAGACACATGATAATTCCAACCCAGAAAATATTCAATTTTAAAGAAATTAAATTCCTATTTATAAATGCACTTTTTGATGAATATGTAATATATTGTATGTATTTTCATAAAAGAAGAAGTTCTGTGAATTTAAAAAGAATTAATATTAAATGGAAAAGTTAATCTTCCCATATGGCCATATGTTCTACATGCTAATGTGGTATCTCAAGGCATGTTGAGAGGCTCCAAGAAAATGGAAATAAAGAAATTTATTTAGGGAAGAATAAAGTTGTCAAAAATAAAAATTTATTTCATTTTAAGGAAAACCTGATACAGATACAACTGTTAAACGTGTTCCCAAAATGATAAAAAAATTGAAAATAGAGTTATATAACAATAATAAAATGCACTATTTTTGAAAGTAGAGAATACACCTACAAAAATTAAAATACCATGTCATCAATAAACATATCTTTAAACAACACGTGTTGAATTAGAAGATTCTATAGCACATATAGATGAAACTTAATCAAGAAATTGTAGAAGATATTAACAAAATTACAATGATTCAATGCCAAAGGCATTAAATTGTTATAGTAGAACAAAATCAAAAAGAAAAATTATTTTTTTAGGGGTTACCATAGTTAGAGGGAACTAAAATCACAAGACCGAGGTTGTTTTGTGGTGAGGATGGTTTAATCCATTGTAAATGCAGTGTTACCATAGATACATTATAGAAAACATGCAAGCGATCGGTGTTTTAAAGGTAGAAGATAGTAATAACAAACTGAATGAGAAAACAATGGAACCCAAGAGTGGGAGGGGTAGGAATTGGATATATAGTGATTGGTGGAAGAAAGTGGGGTACCAGGTCGACGATGAAGTGAAAATTGGAGGCATAGGAACCATTGGAGGAGAAGAAATGGATCACAAGCATGAACCCAATAAGGAATATTGGAATAGTTTTAGAATCTTCTTAAGACATCATTACAATTTTACTAAAGAGAAATTTTATATAAAGAGGAATAAAAAATTATTTGTTCCTTGGAAAAATATTATATATGAAGTAACATACTTCGCGGTGATCAACCTTGATCCTGGAGAGATTCTCCATGGAAATTGGATTAATATCATGTAAATCCTTACACAATGGTGAAAATAGTTAGTGTGATCATTAATGCGAAATACACAAATTAAGCAATGAGAGAAAAGAATACATGTTTGAGGTAGTATTAAAGTCCACAATGAATAAATCTGTACAAGATAGAAGAAATTGAAGAATTATGTATTCATTCTGATGCATTCAGATATTTCACAAAGACAATCAGAAAATGGTTAGAAAAACATAAATATGGTAAGGAGACAAATAGCATCTTCCAAGTGAAATCTATGAATAAAATTTCAGGGTAGATTATCCCCATTTTTTTCTTCTCCAGATTTTTGTTTACAGGACTCATCCTTTCATCTACAGGATTCTACCCTTGGCTTCACTCCGTCAAAATGAATTTGTTCAAGAACCACTTCACCTGTCCAAACAGCTGGAAAAAAATTCCAAATTTAGTTGCATATATTTTATTCTTGACACACAACAACCATAAAAGGAACCGATAGAAACATCGTAATCAAAACATTAAAAAATAGAGCATATTGGCCAGATGACTTCAGTTTTTCACAACCATATGATAACTTATAGGAACTAAATTATTCTCCCTCATGGTGAATGTAATTGATCCCAACATTGTTTCAATTTATAATTATGAGTTCCCTCATGAAGATAACTCCAATGATATCCAAACAGTAATAAAACCAAGAAATGCATTGTGGGTGAAAAAATCAATCCCATGATATTACTCCCAATTAAAGTCAATTAAAAAAATTCATTCAATCAAAACCTGTTATCGAAACTGTTCATCAGAAGCTATTTGATCACTTAATTCTTGATGAAAGTCAAAGAGAAGAAAAATTCATCAAATTATAGTTTCAGAGCTTTTAGTAATTGGGAATCCTGTTTTATAAATGAAATACAAATAAAAACAATAGAATAAAATATATCTATATGAATACATATAGAAAATTAACCTACAAGGAACACATCCTGGGGAAGTATTGATAATTAGATGTACAAAACTCATAGCCTGAAATAAATAGATTATCTTTTTTTTTTGGGACATAATAACCTGTTTTGTTAACATGAATCCCCCTAAATAAAAGATTCATTGAATTCATGATGACCATATAAGATCTCAAACATACCAATTATGATGCATGCACCATGTTAGGATGGTATGTGATTGAGTAAGATATACTATATAATACCAAACGTATGATCGAAATAATAATGAGATTCTCAGATACAAGAGGGGGGTGAATTGTACCATTTAAAAATTCCCTTAGGAAATTTTTAAGATGGTTATGTTTAACAAGGTTAAACAAGATAATTCAAAAGACCTCTATGACTTCTAACAGCTTGGTTGATTCTTCAAAAGTGATTCTGAAAATGAAACTAAACTAAAGTTACAAGGATTAATATTCTACCTTAAAACGTATAGAGTCTAACTATATCAGAGTACATGGATAGGAAGTATTAGAAAGTATACTTTCCTCAACAATACAAAATGCAGCGACAGAAAATGTAGTAACACTACAAGTAACAAACAATAACTCTTTTAGCCCAAAGAGAAGGGTATCCAACAACCTTGCATAAGGGTCCCTTGGTTTATACTTACAAGAAATTATGTCTTACCCACACCAGGGTAAGCCATCGATATGAAGATCGGAGTCTGTCTTGTTATCCCTGCAAGCCCTCAACTATCAAGTAGTCGGCACCTCTATCTTCCTCAGCAAGGAAGCCCTCAACTTCAAGGTGTTGGAACCTCTATCATCCTATCCCCGGAAGCCCTCGATTTTAATCAGAAAATATCAGAGTCGCACGAAGCAAGTCTGTACAAGGAAAAGTTTGAACAAGCTGTTCAAACATTCTGCACGAAGCTTGGGAGTTGATAAGAGCCTCTCTATCTAGAAATAAATTCAATAGCATATAAGCACTGATCTCAAAGATGTGTCAAATTTTTTGTATCTTCTTTCCAAATAAGCTCTTATTTATAGGCGAAGCTCTAATGGTAGGCTCCCTCCTCCAACGGTCATATTTCTCCTTGAATTTCGGAGGGACCTATACATGTGTCAATCAACCATCGGTTAGTCAATAATTGAAAGCATGATGTCATTTTGTAATGAAAAAAGTTTAAGAATAAGTAAAACTGACGTTCAGAATGTAAGAAAATAAAAGTTTGGAGTCTAACTAAAATTGAATTCGTAGTTTATAATAAAGAGATATTCAAATTCTGTTTTGTAGGAATTCAGAACCAGAATTATATAGATATCAGGAGTCTGAATTTCTAAGGAAATTCGGAGTCTGGTTTCACTAGAATTCAGAATATAAACTTACAGAGTTCAGAGTTGAACTAGTAGGAGTTCAGATTCAAACTATTAGGAGTTCGGAGTCGAACATGTAGGTGTTCGGAGTATAACTTATTAAAGTTCGTATCCATAATTCGGAGTTGAACATTGTGAGAGTTCGTATCCAAAATTCATAGAGGAACTTTATGAGAGTTCATATCTAGAAATCAGAGTGGAACTTTATGAGAGTTCGTACTCGGAATTTGGAATGAAACTCTGTTGGATTTTATATCGAGAATTTGGAATGGAATTTCATTAGAGATCATATCCAGAATTCGGAATAGAACTTCATTAGAGTTCGTATCAAGAATTCGGATCCTAAAACAGAATGCTTTATATCTAAGTATTATATGATTCCGAGGTTTTAGGTATTAATTCGATTTTTATACTTAAGAAAAATATTGATATGAGCAACAAAAATATGGTAGGGATAAATTCCTTTTGAAATGAAATTCTTCTTATAGAAGTGAAATATAGATTTTCTTAAGTATAAGGTGTTTGTGATTTTCAAAATAAGAAAGAATGGAAAATTTATAAGGAAAACCTTATTGAATCAACAATCTCCCCCTTTTTGGAAAGCACAAACAACCTTTTGAAAAAGAAAAATAATGACATAGAAAAATTTCTTTAGACTTTGACATTAAAACTTATCTCCCTTTATTCATAGATGATTGTGAATATAACTAACCCCCCCCCCTTAGGCTTAGGAACTCTAAGGATTGTATTCTGGATTTCTGGAATTGATTTTTCATTATCATGGCAATGAAAAACTTTGTAATGAGAAACTCCCCCTTACTTAAGGATAGTTCTTGACTTAGAAATTTTTCTTCTCCCTTTTAGATTTTTCCTTCTCCCCATTTTGAGTAGTTTTTTTCCTTCTCCCCCTTTGTGATTTTCAAAAAGAATTTAAGGGAATTAAAAAGAAATAAAGTGCCTAAAACATTATTATATAATAACACAAGATACAAACAACCAGAGATTTCATTAGAGTTGAAATAATTTTTATAAGTTAAGGCATTCCAAAAAAATAAGATTAGTCTATTTGTTTTCCTTTTCCTTTGGGATTAACTTCTTCAACAAGGTTTTCAACTTCTTCAAGTCTTTCTAATCCTCCTTTGCTTGCTTCTCCAAAGCTGTGATTCTTTCATGTTGAGCTTTCAGAACCTCTGCCTGAGGCTTCATGGACTCTTCTTTCATCTTCAATAATTTATCCTACTTTTCCAGCTTCTCTTTGATCTCAATCTGGATATCTCTTTCCCTTTTCTAGTTTTGAGAAACCGATTTAAGCTTCCCATTGAGATCCATCTGCTGTTGATTCCGAGAATTTTGATCAAGGGTCAGCTTATCCTAAAGATTCTTCATCTTTGCATCATCAGTGTGAAAAGCTTAATTTAAATCAATTTGAAAGGTATCAACCTCTGCCATATCATCATCGATTTTCTTTGACCATAAAGTCATTTTTCAATGTGATTTTCTTTGAACATCATAATTGATGAGAAAATTTCTATGTTCAGCCTCAATCGTCACACACTTATCCATCACCATGGATAAGGATTATGATTTCTGATTTATGCTATGTTGAAGCATCTGGCATCTGGAGTCTATGGTGAGAAAGATCGGAATTATCTCGACCAACTTCTTCAGAGACTCAACAACGAAATCATGACCTAGTGTTGATGATTCTGAATCAGACACCTTGCTAGGGAATTGTTCTTCTTCAATTTCCACAAACTTTCTTCTTTAAGAGCCACCAACAACCTTCGTCCTTATGACATATTTTTTTGGGGTGTCGATAAACACTTGATTACTCTTATCAACTTTCGAAATGGCTTCCTCACTAGGATATTCTTCCTCACATTCAGATAGTTGATCTATCTTGTCTTCATCAGGTTTCTCCTTCTCTGCTCCTTCTTCAAGAAAGTGCCTCTTATAACTTTATTCCTCATATAATTCATTTTCTTTCTCTTCTTCCTTGTCATCATCTCTCTTACCATCTTTTTCATCTCCCTTTTCCGGAGTGAAAAGCTTTGAGGAATCAGCCTCAGAAGTTTGGAGTGGTAGTTTTTCTGATGGGTTTTCTTACTCTTGATAATCCTCAACTTGTTTAATCAAGTCATCTAGATCACCACTATCTTCTTCTACTTCTTCTTCTCCTACTACTTCCTTCTCTTCTTCTACTCTTTCAACAACTTATTTCCCTATAGGTTTTTATGGAGTGAAGTAGTTCTTTCCAGGGGTCTCTAGTAATGGTTAAACAACAAAGGTTTCCGGTATGGGAATCTTCTCAGAAGCTACTTCTGTGTCTCTCAAAAGTAATTGTACAACTTCAGCTTTAGACATCTTCTTCTTCATCTTCTTCTCTTTTTCTACCTTCTCCAGGCATTCGGTAGTCTTCTCCTTTAAGGATTTAGCTTCAGCATGGTCCAATCCGAACTGAGGTTTCCCTTCTTTCCTTTTCTCCTTATCTTCCCTCCATTTAGCTGCAACCTCATCTGGATATTCTTTTTGTTTCTTTGTCTTAGGAGGTGAGGATTGGGTTTCCATAGATTTAGGGGTCTTGCCTTCAGCTACCTCTTGTTTCAATTTCCTCTTCTTACCAACCTTCATTACTGGATCATCTTTCTCCACATTTTCTGGAATGGCTTCTGCCACCTCCTATGGCAGATCGTAAAACTCACCTAACTCTTTTGAAAAACTGGCTTTCATCCTCTTTAATGTGTCATCACTTATCAGTATTATCTTACAAATTCTCATCTTGGAGGTGCAAGAAACCTTGAATGAATCAAGACACTAAATAATAATCTTGGATATAAGAGCAGGATACATAATAATTTGAGCATTCAAAGAACCATTCTTGATGTTCTGAACTGTAATAAGAATGTACCTCATTAGATTGATCTTTATTATATTTACCAAGATATTCAAGATGTAAATATCACTTTTCTTTTGTTTATCCTTATTACCTCTTCTTAGAATGAAAAACCCTTGAACCCACAACTGAAGAATCCAGTTGTTGGTGGAAAGATGAGCAATCGTTTCTATTTTTTCATCTTTAAGTCCAAGGTATTCCATTGCCTTCACTTTGCTGAAACTTCCTTGCACGTCCAGTAACTTATGTGAACAAAATTCTGCTTCACCATCATTTGATAAGCCCACAAAGCTAGCATCCTTGGTGTAAGAAAGCTTGTAAGTCTTACCATAACTCTTAAAAGAGAATTTTTCTCTGCCATCTTCTTCATAGAAGGAAAACGACTCATAAAATTCTACAAGAAATTCTGTATAAACAACATCCTGATCCCCTGGTTTCGATATGCAAAAATCTTCCCATCCATTGAGTTTGATATTCTCAAAAATTATTGAAACATACTCACTGAAAAAGTTAGGATGGACTAACCTTAACCTATAGACTAACCATTTTGATATTGGCTTCATAAAAGACATATCTTGGGAAGTGGCTTCTACAGAAATTCGTATTGGGGGAGCACTAAAATATTAGGAACGGTCTTTAAGAACTCAGGCAGAGCATTGACACACGAGGGATTTGAAATAGATGTTGGACAACTATGGGGGTCCCCTTTATATAGGCGATGGAGGTGACCTTTCGACTTCCAAAACAATCTAACGGTTGAAAAACTCTCTGATATGATCTGACGGTTGAAAATATACCCATAAGGAAATATTTAATCCCATCTTTTGAGGTTTTAAAAATATTCGTATTTAAGAAGAAATGAATCCAAAAAATTTTAAATGAAAAAGAAACTACTAGCAAGTAAAAACGATTACGAAAACTTATGTAAGGAAGTCATAACTTTAGGATTGGCTAGGAAGTTTATTCGTAAAAGGTAATATTCTTCTTGAAAAAAATTTTACAATGAAAAATATCACTATGAAAAAGTTACTATAACAACTATGAGTACAAAAATTCCCGTTACGAAAACCCTCATTACGAAAATTCTCATTACGAAAACCCTCATTACGAAAATTCTCATTGTGAAAATTCCCATTACAAAAATTTCCATCACGAAAACTTTATTACGAATATTTCCAGTAAGAAAACTTCATTACAAAAATTTCCAGTAAGACAATTTCATTACGAAAATTTCCAGTACAAAAAATTCATTACAAAAATTTTGAATGAGTCATTACGAAAGAAAAATTGAAAGGATAACAAACAAATGTACACCCCCTATGAAAAGGAGTTTATTACTATAAGGAGAATGGTTTAATAAGATGTTAGTTGAGGAATATTACCACACGGTTATAATTCCAAACTTCTATTTAATGTATTCAAATCTTTCATAGGGTAAGGATTTTGTGAAAATGTCAACAAGTTGATCTTGCGTTCCGATAAACTGAAAAATGATATATCCTTTTATTGTGTGATCCCTAAGAAAGTGATGCCTAATATCTAGGTGTTTTTCACAGGAGTGATGTGCAGGGTTTTTACTAAGGTAAATGGAAGTAGTGTTATCACAAAAAATTTCAGTCTTATTAAAACTCAATCCATTATCTGTGAGTGTGTGTTGTATCCATAACACTTGAGCACAACAACTACCAGCTGCTACCTATTCAGCTTCAGCAGTGGAGAGTGCTACTGAGTGTTGCTTCTTGCAGGACTAAAAAACTAATGAATCTCCTAAGAAATGACATGTTCAGGATGTACTCTTTCTATCCAATCTACATTCACCAATGTCAGAATCTAAAAATCTCTTTAAAACAAAATCATTTTCATAAGTATAAATTAGTCCTAAATCTATGTTTCCCTTTAAGTAGCGAAAAATTCTATTCACTGCTTTTACATTAGATTCCTTAGGATTGGATTGATATCTTGGACATAAGAATACTAAAAACATAGAGTCTGGTCGACTATCAGTCAAGTAAAGTAGACTTCCTATCATACCTCTAAAAGATGTTTGATCTACTGTTTTCTCAGCTTCATCAAGATCAAGTGTGTTTCAGGTGATAATAGAAGTGCTTATACTTTTAGTGTTGTCATACCCATACGTTTTAAGAAGATATTTAATATACGTATGTTGGGAATATAGATTCTTTCTGGTTTTTAAAAAATCTGAAAACCAAGGAAAAATGTTAACTCACCCATCATACTCATTTCAATATCAGATTTCATTAGATTCAATAAGGAATCGGTTAAATATTTCTGAGTTGAACCAAATAAAATGTCATCAACATAAATTTGAACAATCAAAATATTTTTCTTATCTTTCTTTATAAAAAGGGTTGGATCTTTATTTCCCTTAACATAGTTATTTTGAAGCAAACAAAACCTATAATTCTATAATACCAAGCTCGTGGGGCTTGTTTAAGGAAATACAATGCTTTGGTCTGTCTAAAAACATGATTATGATGTTTTGTATCTTCAAATATAGGAGGTTGTTCAAAAAAAATCCTCTTGAACATAACCATTAAAGAAGGCACATTTCACATCCATTTAAAAAAGTTTAAAATTGATGAATGCTACAAAGGAAAGTAAAATACGACTAGATTCAAGTCTAGCTACTGGATCAAAGGCTTCTTCATAGTCTATTCCTTCTTGTTGATTATAGGATTTAGCAACCAATATAGCTTTACTTCTTACAATGATTCCATTTTCATCACACTTATTTCTGAAGACCCATTTTACTCCAATAACAGAAGTTTTCTTATGACTTTCATCCAAGGTCCAGACTTTATTCCTTTTTAATTCATTTAGTTCATCTTGAATAGCTTTTATCAAATCATCATCACCTAGAGCTTTATCAGTGCTTTTTGGTTTCAATTGGGAAATGAATCCTAGATGCTCTATTTTATTTTTTAATGAACTTCTAGTCCTTATAGGTTTATTTAAATCTCCAATGATACTATCATTGGGATGATTCTTAAGAAACTATGGGTTTAGGTTTTGTAAAACTTGTTCATCAAGATATGTTAGGAAATATTATGGGGTAAATGTTTAAGAAGTATCTTCTTGAACATTTTCTTTATTAAGAGGATTTTCTATCAAAGGTTGATAATCAGTTTTTGAAAACACATCTGAAGATGTATGTTGGGGTTGTTTAAAAACAAAAGGATCAATTTCATCAAATTTGACATGTACTGTCTCTTCATTAGTACAAGTGTTTTTGTTAAAAACCGTATGTTCCTTAGCAGTTGTGGAGTAGCTTAAGAAAATTCCTTCATTAGATTTTGGGGAAAATTTTTGTAGGTTATCTTTAGTATTCAGAATGAATACCTTGCATCCAAAAACCATAAAATAGGAAAGTCTAGGTTTCCTGCCATTCCATTACTAATAAGGAGTTTTATTAAGAAAAGGTCTAATCAAAACTCAATTTATATTATAACAAGAAGTACTTACAACTTCAGCCCAAAAATGTTTACCTATAGAATATTCACTCAACATCGTTCTAGTTATCTCTTGAAGAATTCTGTTTCTTATTTAAAAAACACAATTTTGTTGAGGTGTTCTGGGTGCTGAGAAGTTTTAAGTAATACTTTTTATACTACAAAAAGATTCAAAAACAGAATTTTGAAATTCTTCTCCATGATCACTATGAATAGATTTCAATGGAATTTTTTTCTCATTTTTAACTTGGGCTCAAAAACTTTTGAAATAAGAAAAAGATTCAGACTTCTTTTCTAGAAAATAGAACCATGTAAATATATTGTAATCATCAACCAAAACAAATACATAGTATGTGCCTCCAATGCTTCCAGTTTGTGTTGGACCAAAAAAGATCCATATGCACTAACTGTAATGCATCAGTAGTTGAGACTTCACCAGTTGATATAAAACTTGATTTATGTTGCTTGCCATATTGACAAGGGTCACAAACTTTTTAAGAATCAAATCTAAGCTCTATTAAATCCTTAAATAAACCTTTCTTAGAAATATTACATAAGTTCTTAAGGTTACAGTGTTCTAACCTTCTCTGCCACAACCAAGAATGATCTTCCATTGTACTAAGCCAAGGTAAGTCTTGGCTCCTAAGGTCTTCTAAGTTAAGTGTATAAACATTCTCTTTCCTATGGGAAGAAAGAATAAACTCTTCCTTGGAATTGTGTACTAGGCACTTATCATTCCTAAAGTTCACAAGGTATCCTTCATCACATAATTGACTTATGCTGATGAGGTTGTGCTTAAGACCCTTAACAAATAAAACATTTGAAATCAACGTTTTTCCAAGAAGAACATTGTTACCTATACCAATATTTTCTCCTTGAGCATTATCGCTGAAAGTTAATTTTCATCCTTTCGTCTTGATAATCTTCTCAAAATAGCTTTTGTTACCAGTCATATGCCGGAAACATCCACTATCCAGGTACCATGTGTTGTTGTTGGTACTTTGCTTATTTTCCTAAAAATAAGAAAAAAGTTAGGTTTTCGAAATCCAGACTTTCTTGGATCCAAAATTTTTAGACATCAAAATTTTGGGTATCCATGTTTGTTTAGAAAAGTATGCTTTATGAAACCCAAGAGGTTGAACTCTATTCAAGGAACAGTTTTTCTTCCAATGCCCACCACTTTGACAATTAGTGCTAAAAGGGGCTCTAGAAGGAACAAAATAGTTGTTTTTAAAAATAGTTTTTTGGTGAGTATAACCTACTCCAGTAGTGTTTCCTTGAGGTTTAATTTGAGAATACATCTTGTCAAAATTTTCCTTCCCAGAGGTAAATTTTTCTAGAAGCTTTATAAGAGAAAATATTTCATATTTCAATCTGATGATTAAATTTCTATCGTCAAGAATCATTTCCTAAGAGTTATATTTTTCCTCAAAATTTTTCATCTCTAAAATAGAATTCTTAAGGTCTTTAGAAAGTTCTTCTTTAATATAATTTACTTTCTAAAGGTTTTATAAAGTTCTTCTAAAATATTTTCTTTATCTCTAAGATTTGTAGTAATTTCTGAAATCTCTTTTGTAATAATTTCATCCTTATATTTTCCTTGTATAATTTCTTAGAAATTTTAAAATTCTTTGCTTCATGTAACTTAGAAAATCTAGATACTTATTCATATGAAGGTTCTTCATTTTCTAAAGATTATGTATCTTAATTGGAAGTACAATTTTTGGAATAGTAATTCTTATGAAGAGATGAATTTGTTAAATCCTTGATAGAGTGTACCATTCCCATAAGACATGTATGTGGGAACGAAGTAGTAGAAATGAATCCCATATTCTTCTGAGCTGATGAATCATATTCAAGAGATTCACATTCTCAAGAGTCTCTACAGCTAGCACTCCAATTAGTATTAGCTTTCAGGACTTTCTTAGCTTTATCTTTTTAAAACATCTCCATGTTCCTTTCAGAATGCCTCTTGTTTCTTTATTTCTTTTTAAGTAAAGGACAATCAAGTCTTATGAGTCCACTACTATTGCATTCATAGCATGTGACCTCTGAATCATTCTTATCTTTCCTTTCCTTCTTCCTATACTTGGATTGGAAATTTCTTTATCCAGCTATCTTGTTCATCCTTCAAGTAGGATTAGCTAACTCATTTTACGAGACTTCACTCTCACTAGATTCGGATTGGATAATAACCTTCTTAGACTTTGATCTAGTTACTCTCTCAGGAGTCTTAGCTTTCATGTGATTTGAATTTGTAGTAAAAGCAACACTACCATTCCCATTCTTCTTCTTTATGTTGTCATCATCTCTCTTCATTCTGGTTTCATGTTAAAGAAGACTTCCAAATAGTTCATCAAGATAAATTTTAGTAACCTTTCTTTTTTCATCGATAGCAGTTCTCTTGGACTCCCATTGATTTGGCATGATGTCTATAATCTTATCCACAAGAGCCTCATCATCAAAACCATTTTCTCCCATTGATTATAAGCGATTCATGATAGTCATAAACCTTTGCTCTACTTTTCTTATAGGTTCTCCATAAGGAAAATTAAAACCATGGTATTATGGAATAAAAAAACTCTTCTTGTTTCTATGACTTTGGATATACCAAAATTAGTAACTTCAAGTTTCTTCCATATACAGTTAGCTATTTCACAAGAATAAATTTGGATATATATATGTTTCTAATCATTGAACAAAGTAATGTATTGTGTACCATATAGTTGAGTTGGTATTTATGCTTTTCTTGATTAGTAAAAGCACTAAATTATTTATAAGGAATTTTTTATCCTCCGGTAACCATAACAAAATTTTCAACCCCAGTGTTGATAATGAAAGTCTTCATACGATCTCTCCAATATTTGTAATCATTACAATCAAAAATTAGTGGTCTGCTTGGATTTAGGCTGTCAATGGATCAAACATTGAATCCAGTCATTCTTAAGAAAATCTTTGGCACACAAACTTGTTATAAGTGTGAGTTTGTAAACTAGAATAAAATATCCTAAGCAAGAAATATTTTAACTCTAAGAGAAGATGAATCTGAACTATGTGTTCGAATTTGTGAATCCGAAAAATAGAATCCAAAAAATATGATTCTGGAAAATGTGAATCCGAGAATTCCCATCTGAATCTAATCATGAGATTAATTCAGATTGAACCAAATTCTCTGATACAAATTGTTAGGATGGTATGTGATTGAGTATGATTTACACTATAATACCAAATGTAGGATCGAAATAAGACTGAGATTCTCATATACAAGAGGGGAGTGAATTTTACCTTTTAAAAAATCTCTTTGGAAATTTTCAGGATGGTTATGTTTAACAAAGTTAAACAAGATAATTCACAAGACATCAATGAGTTCTAATAGCTTTCTTGATTCTAGAAATGTGATTCCGAAAATGAAACTTAACAGAAGTTATAATGATTAATATTCCACCTTAAAGCGTATAAAATCTAACTATATCAGAGTACAAGGATGAGGAAGTATAAGAAAGTATACTTTCCTCAACAATACAAAATGCATCGGAAAACAAAGTAGTAAAACTACAAGTAACAAACAATAACTCTTTTAAACCAAATAGAAGGGTATCCAACAACCATGGATAAAGGTCCCTTGGTTTATACATTCAAGAAAGTATGTCTTACCCACACCAGGGTAAGAAATTGATACGAAGATCAGAGTCTGTCTTGATATCCCTGCAAGTCCTCAACTATCAGGGAGTCGAAACCTCTGTCTTCCTCAGCAAGGAAGCCCTCAACTTCAATTTGTTGGAACCTCTATCTTCCTATCCCTAGAAGCCCTCGATTTTAATCAGTAACAATCAGAGTCGCATGAAGCATGTTTGTACAAGGAAATGTTTTAACAAGTCATTCAAACTTTATGCACGAATATTGAGAGTTGATAAGAGCATCTCTCTCTAGAAATCACTTCAACAGCCTGTAATTACAGATTTCAAAGATGTGTCAAAGTTGTTTTATCTTCTTTTCAAATGAGCTACTATTTATAGTCGATGCTCCAATGGTCGGATCCCTCCTCCAAAGGTCATATTTCTCCTTGAATTTCGGAGGGACCTATACACGTGTCACTCAGCCAATGGTTATTAAATAACGGAAAGAGCGACATCGTTTTGTAATGAAACAAGTGTAAGCATATGTAAAACTGATGTTCAGAATGTAAGAAAATAAAAGTTTGGAGTCTAACCAAAATGGATTTCGGAGTTTATAATAAAGAGATATTCGGATTATGTTTTGTTGGAATTCAGAACCAGAATTCTGTAGATATCCGGAGTCTGAATTTCTAATGAAATTTGGAGTCTGGTTTCTCTAGAATTCGGAATCATAACTTACAGAGTTCACAGTCGAACTAGTAGGAGTTCAGATTCGAACATGTAGGAGTCCGGAGTCGAAATTATTAAAGTTCGTATCAATAATTCAGATTTGAACTTTGTGAGTGTTCGTATCCAGAATTCAGAGAGGAACATTATGAGAGTTCGTAGACAGAATTCAGAGTGGAACTTCATGAGAGTTCGTACTCGGAATTCGGAATGGAACTTCATTAGAGTTCGTACCCAAAATTCGGAATGGAACTTCATTAGGTTTCATATCCAGAATTCGGAATGGAACTTCCTAAGAGTTTGTATCCAGAATTCAGATCCTAAAATAGAATACTTCATATCTATGTATTATATGATTCTGAGGTTTTAGGTATGAATCCAAATTTTATACTTAAGAAAAATATTTATATGAGTAATGAAAATATGGTAGCGATAAATTCCTTTGGAAAAGAGATTTTTCTTATAGAAGTGAAATATAGATTTTCTTAAGTATAAGGTGTTTATGATTTTCCAAACAAGAAAGAATGGTAAAGTCATAAGGAAAAACTTATTTACTCAACACACCAATCGTCCAAAAATAGCTGAAAATATAGTAGACTATATATTATAAAATGAAAATGCTAAAATAATGGCAGGAATAAAGAAATTGATAGTAAGTATATTAACTCCAAAAACTAAAATATTTACATGCCTCTGTGACATCAAAGTACGATCTCATGAACCATTAATGAAAAATTGAGAATAAAATGATTCAGTTACTGTATTAGTATACATTCAATGCCTTAAAATATAGTAAACTATATGTTATAAAATATAAAGGGTAAAATAAGGGTAGGAATAAAAAAATTGACTGTTAGTTTTAAAAATTTAGTGATATTACCTTCAAAAAAATAATTCTCTACATGTCTTTGTGAAATTAAAGTAGGATATCCTGAACCATTACTGAAATGTTGAGAATACAATGATTCAGTCACTGTAGTAGTATACAATTAACGCTATAAAAATTCAGAAAAGGATTACCCTATAAATCATATATAGTAATGATATCAACAAAAAAGTTGAATGATATCAATTTCAAAAGTTGAATATATATTAATGAAATCAATTAAAATTATGAACAAGTATTTGAAGGAAATCAGAACGTGTTCTTGAAATAAATCGTGAGGTTGAATGATATCAATTTCAAATAGTGTTCCATGATAAGGATAATTAATCAGTTTTATTTAACTCTATTTTAGTCATTCCAAACTGAACAGAAAAAAGAAATTAATAATTATCTGAATACCAGAGTTAAAACATTCATAAAATTTAACATACCTTTACTAAACCACCCATAACATAGGATCCTTGTACATATAAAAGGACTATTTTATAGTCACCAAACTGGAACAACCATCATTGGCACAATCACTGTGATAACAAAAAAATGTTTTTGTCCACCACTTGTCACTACAGTAAAATTAAGCATAAATATAGAATAAAGGATTCTTTAATACTTAAAAAATTGGAATTGGCATACCAGATGGTAGGATGCGACCAGATCTGTTGACCTCCATCTATCAGCTTAGATAATATTTCAAGATGAATGAGTTGAGGTGAATCTTATCAATTACAACATAAATTGAGAATCTTGCAATTTTCTTTCATGAATTGAGGTAAATAATGAAAGGTTTACCTCTAGATGAAACATAATCTCATGTGTATATTCCAGTTTTCATCTTTAGATCAATGATGGAAGCACTATACAAACAACCCAAAAAAATAATATAGAATGAAGAAACTGTATGGCCTTTATCCACAAAGGTGAATTCTTCAATATTCAAGGTAGGACATATATTCTATCTTGGTATTTTCCTGAATCATTAGTTTTCAGCCACCAAATGAACACGTCATGGATCAATCAAACTGGTATCACCTCCTACAGTCAAATTGGAAAACACATGAAATTTTAGGGTTATGCATTCTAGGTATATGTACATATATTGAAATGTTATCTAAAAAAGGATACTTATTGCATACTATAAAAAAGACATATTGAAACCAAATATTATACTTCTAAAAGCAAAACATAATAATATGTAAGACATTTAAATTTTTATATTAATTTATAGTAAATAATACTATTCTAGAGATGGTTAATAATACATGAAAATGTGCACTACATACTAATAGTGAACAAAACATTCCAACCATGAACAAATAGTGAACATAAATTACTAATCGAAAACATGTATATAGTGTATTGAAAATATTAAAAGTGCACAACTTGAAAATAGTGAATGGAAACATATATACAATTACAAAAATTGGTTTCACAACCTGAGTTCACTAAGGCATTTTATAAAGCATGTCCAATGCAATCTACTCCAAGCTTGATCTAAACCACGAACAAACATAAAGTGAATACAATGAAGAAACTAATAGTGAATACAAAATAATAGTGAATACAACATATCAACGCGGAACTAACTAATATTGAATAAAATATATTAACATTGAACAACATAACATTGAATAAAATATTCTGAAGGGGTATAAAAAACACATATATAGTGGAATCAATTTGAAGTGAATGTAACATATTAACAGTGAACACAACATACTAATAATGGGCACAAAATTTCAACTATGATCAAATAGTGAACATTACCTAGTAACTGGAAACAGTTATATAGTGTATTTGAAATATTGAAAGTGCACAACATGAAAATAGTGACTGGAAACATATATACAATGACCTATTGAGAAATCATAATCATAGAAAATTGAATAAAATAAATGATTTCAGTTTCATTCCAGAAGTTCAATTTGAATAAACATAAGTAAGAATATCCCCCCATCATTCCCATACCCGTGATTTTTAATTTTATACCTTCCATTACATCCATTCACATTAAAGAATTTAAATAATTTAAAACATCCACAGTTGTGAAACTTGAAAATGATTGTAAGTAGAAACTTATTAATTTTAAATGAATCTATGAAGATAATATTATCAATCTCTACAACCTTCATATGAAGTAACACTTACATAACAATTAACTAAAATCAATTTAAGAACTTATGGGTGAAATGAAATCAGTAACGCAGAAGCAAGATTCCTTAAGTGTGATGATTATGTAGGAGGGAATAACCTTCTGGAAAATGAAATTTCAAACCCAAGAATCCTTGGAATATCCAACTAAAATCCCAATCCGGAGGTGGTTCGAAGGGATGGAATGCTAGTTGACTGAAGAGGATCAGAAGGGATTGAAGGAAATAGGAACGATGTATATGAGGTTTTTAGTAGGAAAACGTGAATAGTCATTTAGTGGATCTGGACGAAATCATGATCCGGAGAAAATTGAAAGGAAATGGCGACTGGGAATAGGTACACGATGATTAGGTGAGGTGAAATCAGGAGAAGGACCAAGCCTGAGTAGGAGCACATCGAAAGCAGTGAAGGCCAAGTAGGTGGATGCAGAGTAGGGAGAGTTGTAGCTCTGGCATACAGATGCATAGGAGTCATAGTTATCGGAGATGGACGTCTAATATATGGAGGCGTAAGAGCTGGAGCTATAGGAGGTGGTGTGGTCATTGACGGAGCAGCGAGAGGGAGGATTGGTTTGGGAGTGGAGGTGGGAGCTAGATAACAAACATACAAAAACTATAGACCATAGAGGAAGCCGGATCGACTTACAGAAGAGGGGGTGAAGGTAAGTGTGTGTGAGGGTGGAGGTGGAGGTGGTTTCAAAGATGCGAGTTTGATGGAGATGGATACCCATAGAAACCCTAGATGGAATGAATTTGTGGGGTGAGGGAGGTGTGCTGGATGGAGGAATAATTCACAGAGGTGTATATTTTGGAGACGTGGAAGCCGGTGGAAGTGACACATGTTGGAAAAAAGCCTACTTTATTATATATATAAATTTTTAATTTTTATTCCATAAGATATATGATAACATCTCTCTTGTGTACAGTGGATTACTGTCTTGAGAAGCGATGTTATTTTTCATTCACTGACACTTTTTATGGAAGATTATTAGGATAAATTTAGTTATTATATGTTATTTAAGTCACATAATTATGATATTAATGAAATATTTATCATTATAAAAATATAAAACATCATTTTTTTAGTATTTCACTCATTGAAAGATGATAACATTATCCGTGTGTGTATGGACTTCCACCTTCACAAAGTGATGAGACTCTCTTTTTAACACCCCACCAAATGGATGATATATATATGTATATTTCAAAAAATATTCTTATATTATTATTATTACAAAAAGATAAAACATTACTTACCACTTTTCAATAATGATCATCGAAAAATTGTAGTGATACTATGAATACATAAGTACGACCATATCTATGATTATTGTATACTTCATTTCTCAAAAGTATCATTCATTATTGGTATTAAAAGTGTGATTGATATAAAAATATGATCATTATTTCGTGATCATTATTTTGTATATGATTGAAAAAAAATGATTTTTTTCAATATTTAATTGATAATAAATTAGATAATTTCCTCATATTGTATAAATCAATTTAATTTATAAAATATTTAGGATTAGATCATTCATTTGAAAATTTGATGAAAATTTTAGAATTTTTTTCTAAAGATCACTATGGTATTCAGCCAAAAAAATTGTATGTGTTTTATTTGAACTTGAAATTTGAAACTATATTCCATATTTAATGGGATAAAATTTTCATTTGGGAAATCTGAGCAAAATCTTTCATTTAATTGGAGTAATTGGGACATTAATTGAAAGATGGGATGGACTTTTCAAATTGGAAAACACTTTAGTATTTGTTCCATAAAGTATATATTAATTATATTATTGTATCCAAATTTATGGAGAATATCTAGGAACCAATTTCAAACAAATAATCTATTTGTAAAGATAGCTAGTTCATGTGTTTCGGTGCTCAACCAGGTGGTAAAATTTTGATTAAATTATTTGGCCAAATTTCCCCCTTCTTAATTATAACCTATTTAAACATAGAATCTACTCCACTAAATAAATTGTTGTTTTTTTCATTAGTGGGGGTGGGGGTTGGATGTGTCATGGATGATTTCGAGTATAAGAGAATTGGTTCCTTTCAATTTTAATTCATTATTGGATTAGGAAAGCTATAAATCTAGGATCGCCTTTGAAATGCTCTTCTTTTCCACTTCTTTGTTGTAATGTTTTTTTTTCTTATAATAGAATTATTTTTTTATTAAATTACTCTTTTTTTTAATTTTATTATTATATACTCTTTTTCTTTGGTCTAGATATCATGAGTACAAAAAATATAGTTTTATAACCATCTTAAGCCTTTTCGCATGAAAAACATTTCTACGATGACTACTTCTCCCAAGGAAGTGTATTTATTATTTTCAATTAATATACCTATTACAATAGTCATTTATTTATTTTGAATAAATAATTTAATTTAATTCACTCATTATTATATATAGATTTAGTTTTAAATTTAAATGAATCTAAGAATGTAATTGAACTATTAACACAAAACACGTGAGGTCGAGTAAGGTTTTAATTGTGAGAGCGTGATCTTAATCGGTAAAACAAAGCAACATGGGATCAATTTGTAGAGATAAAATATAATCCCTAATATAAATAAATCCTAATTTATATAGTGTATATGTTCCCTAATTTACCACTTATCATAATCTATCCTGAGAACATCAATCTACGTAGGGTGTTGCGATTGCATGTTCTGAAGGTATCCTAGAGTTTGATTCACATAATATTTGTGGTATGTTAATTCTAATAGGGTATGGGGTTAATAAATTAATGGATCATAATTAAGTGGATGTTAATTTAATTTATAATTATTAATAAGTAAGTGCATATTTATAGTAATATCGGTTATTCTTTTTAAAAATAGTTTTCTAAAAAAATATCTTCTTGATGGGTTTTCAAAATAACATTTGAAAAACAAAATGAAAAATACAATCTTATTCTAGCATAATTCTTCTTCTTATTCATTTTTAAACATCAAACCATCCCCCAACCACTATCCTTTTATGTATTGTTTTAATTAAATTTTATTTTTTTCATAATTCTTTTATGAAGTTGGTTTAATTACTTTTTATTTGATAGATGACCTTTTTCACCCACTCTATTACACCTAAATAACAAAAAACGAAACATCATTTCAAATAACCGACAATATTACCTTAAAATAGGCACCATTATTGTGGAGAAAAATAATTTAATCAACAAATTAGTGGTATTATTTTTCATTTTATTATTTTGTTCTCTTCTTTCTTTCTTCTCTCCCCTTTCTCAGTTTTTTTCTTTTATTTGTTTTATTTCTTGTTCCATCAACATACTGTTTTTATTATAGTCCACAATTATAAATATCATTTTGGTTTGATTTATGACATGAATTAATCTCTATGATCTCTTAGATATCTACCTTGATATTGAACATAGCCTTCGAGCTTGAATCAGAAAGTCTCTGTCTATGGGAATTCTTAATATTCATCTAGTCAAAGAATTCCTCCATTCTATGAACATTGAAATTGGAATACACTCTAATTCAAAGATAAAACTACAATTATTAGATTCAAATAATAATAATAATAAACTTAATTTAACTATTCTATAATTTTATACACCCGATATTAATTATCAAACAATTATTATTGCATATCCAAATATCAAATCGGACTATGAACAAAACTATGGGTTAACTCACCTTCTTCCAAAATATCATGGATTTTCTGGTCAGGATCCAAAAAACATTTAAAATATTTTTGTTTTGTTTTATATTCCATAAATCCAGGAAATGTATCGAAATATCAAATAAAACAATTATCATTCCCAATCTCACTTGATGGAACTCTGAAAGATTGGATGTATTATTTATAGCCTGAAGACATAACATGTTGGAATTGTTTGAAACATCTTTTCTTACAGAGATTTTTTCTAGAACCAAATACCACTTTCATTCAAAAGGATATCTCTGGGATCAAGAAATAATAATGTTAGTCAATGTATTAGTACTATGAGTGATTCGGAAAGATGTGTTCAAGGTACCCACATCACTAAATCAATGAGAAACTACTCATCCAATACTTTTATGAATTAATCACTCCTATAGAGAGATCTATTTTGTATGTCAGAACTGGAGGGGATGTAAAGACCCATAAATTTCAAGTGAATTTATTTCTTAAATTCTTTTGGATTTTACGAGTACGTAGTTTCTGACGGCACCTGATTCTGAGGCCCGGTGTTCCCGGAATCAATTTTCGAAGTTTAGCTCAGGTATGTTCAGTGAACGAACGAGCAGGTTTTTCTATATTTTGAACTGGTGCTCAGATTTGAAATCTGAGGGCACCGATGGAACCGCAGTGCTGGTAATTGCTTAAGAGGACCTTTATTGAAGATGTGTTTGCTCGAGAGGAGTTGTTAAAAAATGTGGATTAAATGAAAAGTAAAATACAATTGTGGTACAATTTTATTTCTTTTTCTAAGTGGTTATATACTAAGTGTGGGAGTTGGAGTGGGACCCACTAGTTACTAACTACCCTTGAGAGGATAAAGGTGAGGTGGGGCCCACACGATCCCCAACTCTCCATATTCCCTAACTCCCCCTTTATTTGGGTAACTCCCTACCCTCCAACATTAATTCATGAAAACACACACTAAATTAATTGATTAAACCTCTTAAATTAATTTAGCAAAGTATTTTGAATTTGAATGTTTGAAATGCATGGAAAAAATAATAAAATAAAGATAGGTCTTATTTTATTTGGTTAGTTTTGTTTTGTGAGGAAATTTGGGGAGAGAGCTATATTCTCTTGAAGAACTTCATCTCCTTCATTGAAGAATGCCAAGACTTCGACGAAGAATGCCATCGCCACAAGGAGAGATGACGTTCCATTCCTTCTTCTCTCTGTAGCTAGTGTGAGATGTCGTTCCCTCCTTGGACGCACGCCCACGCTGTCTTCGAAACCTCACTTCGCGATGCCATCTTCTTTGTCTCCGTAAAACGTCATCGTTTATAGAGGTATGGGTGTGTTTGGATTGAGAAATGATTGGTTTTCCTTCCATGTTGTTGTTTCTATTAAACCACTTGTTATTGGACTAATGCGGAAGGGACCAGACCAAACTAACATGGCCCAATTCCCCTGCCGTTCTTATGAATATATGTGGAGTTATTTGGCCATTCATGTGCGGTGAATCAAGCTATGTTTTCAGAGCCAATCAGAGGCCCAAAAATATCGTAAACGGCCTTAGGTAATCGGGTCAACCTAAAAGAGGATGTTTCGTAGAAATAAGATCATCGGAATGACGAACGGACACCTCAGGAGGCATGATAGCCAGAGGCGACTTTTCCTGTAAAATTATAGAATACACGACGTGTACTCTAGGAGCACATGCCGTGTAGTACAAGCGTGTTGTGGCTTCCGTTTCAGACATTATAAATGTAACAGACGGCGTGTGACTCTAGACACAGGGCATGTACTCTTCACACTATTTGAAAATTGAGACATCGATGGACATGTCATTTATTTGGGGAAAATACACAGACAAAGACAGCTATACATGGCCAAGTAACACGGCATGTATTCTCTTCATAGAAAGGAAGAAGCGGCTTCGTGGGGCTCGTTGTGTAATCTGGGAGATACACAGACACGGGCAGAACCACACAGCCAAGAGGCACGGTGTGTACTACCTTCACCATGGTAGAAGCGGCTTCGTGATGACTCGGCGTGTATTTTGGGAATACATGGACACGGGGTGGAGTACACGAGCATGTACTCCACCACACGGCTAGGCATGGCCAGTGTACATGGTGTCGACCCCAAAAGTTTGGACATGGCGTGTAACCATACCACAAGTCATATATTTACTTTTTACATGAATATCCCTTCGACACGGGTTGTGGTACACGGACAGTACCCATGGACAGAAGACACAGCGTGTAACTATACCACATGCCATGTACATACTTATTTACATGACCAGCCCTATGACACGGGCCGTTTCACACGTGCAGTACCTGGTGTCTGATGACACGGTATGTATAGCTTACCCACACGCCATGTACTTTTGGAAAATTTCTTGGTTGTCTTGTTCTCTGGGAACAAGGAACATTTTTCTTAGTTTCCCCCTATGATGTGGGAAGGAACTACGAGATACATTAACTCTAGTATTTGTGACGGTTGATTTATCCACCCCTTTTACTCGAGGAGCAGACCCTCCCGGAATCGAGTATGTTGTGTGCGGAAACCCTAGATCTGGCTGCTCCTGCAATGACTACCATGCTGGGATCCTCCTTGGGTACGACAACGATGATGACTGTACTTGGATCCTATGTGGGTTCGATTGTCAAGACAACTGTACTTCAATTCTACGTGGGTTCGGCAGCGAGGATGACTGTACTTGGATCTGATGTGGGTTTGGCAGCGATGGTTCCTATACAGGGATCCTACTTGGGTTAGGCAGAGATTACTTTTGTTCTTGGATACTATGTGGGTTCGACAAGGGAGATGATTTAGAGGCTACATCTATCATCTCCACCCCTCTTTGTGAGTAGTATACCTATGTGATTTGAGTCTTGATTTTCAGTCATAATCATCGATATGATTGACTTACGTTCCTGTGTGGACTGGGTTGTTCTTTCCTGTGTGGACTGAGTTGTACTCGGGCTCGTCAGTTGGAGCCGAATAGGAATTGAAGACATAGGTATATGTATGGGAATCTACCTAAGTATAATTGGTTGATACTTTATATTTGTATCTTTCCTTGTGGTTTATCCTTTGTGGATTTTTGAGACCTTCAGGGGTCCTGTGGTCCTTATTGAGTATCGGATACTCACCCCTGCATGGGCTATTCCAGCACTACGTTGTGTTGGATATAGAAGATGGACAATGCTGATCGTGGTTGAGTCTTGTGGAGTGGGATGGTACTTAGAGGTGGACCACCTAGCAGGAGGTACACAGAGCGGACGACCGGACCCGAGGATCTGAGGAGACCATCTGTACACACCCTTCAGGTGGGATAGCTGGAGGACGACTCGGTGGTTGCTGATTTACTTTACTTCTGATGTACATTCTTTTTAGTTGTACTGTACTTCAGTTGGGTTTGTATTCTGGCCCATTTACTTTTCGTCACTTACTTTTTTCACAGTTTACTTAGTGTTTACTTCAGCTTGCATACTATGTGGTGTTTGCTTTCTTATATAAAGGCAATGCCTTCCCTTTTATCGGGATTTACACCTTTCGTGCTAGTCGTCAGCCCCTGACCTATGGAAGGTGGGATTAGGGTAGTAATTACACGGGCCCCGAGGAGAGGTCGTGACAAATTGGGATCAGATGGGTCGGTTCTACCGCAGAACAAGGGCTTTCATAATTTCTTCTGTGTGAAGCAACAGTGTTTAGGGAATTGAGTGTGGTTATCAGTCTAGGGAGTCCAGTTTTGGTGCGGCAGCCGACGTATCCATACACCAGGACCCTGACTTCTTATTTCTAACTTAGTGCACGAAAACATTGATTGCATGTGTGTTTTAAAAGTTTTCTTTGTGATTAATTTGTGTCATCTCACCAGGTATACTGTATTTACCATGTCTCTCATGTTTCTTTTAGGATGGCCCCACGACAGCATCTTGCTAGGGTTCTGAGCTTTGTGAGAGATGGCATCCCACCGTGTGACGAGTCCTCGGTGTAAGGCCCCATTACAGTGGAGGCACTAACAGTACCTCTACCCACTGATCCACCGATGCCATTATCCCCAGAAGCTGAGAGTGCACATCGCCTAAGTGCACTACACGAGTTTCAGTGTCAGAGGCTGCCCATCTGACCTCATGGTGATCCTTGCAGTGAGTCTCTTGCACGCAACAGCAGGTAGATGGTGGATCCTGATGCTCCAGGTGCATGACGAGGCATCTCTACTTTGGATGGACTTTAGGAGCCTCTTCATCAAGGAGTTCGTTCTAGCTACCCTTCGTGTGGTGTGCATCCAAGAGTTACTACAGTTGCGGCAGGGTAGCATGACAGTAGCCCAGTACTCGGTGAGATTTACTGATCTCTCGTGCTACTCCACGGACATTGTACGGGACCCATTCTTCTGGGCCTGGACCTTCGAGCAGGGACTGAGGCATGAGATCAGGGCATCGATGATCTCCCTCAGTATTCCGATGCAGGCCGGAGTACTGGAGTTAGCCCGTCTTGTGGAGAGCTTCCTTGCTGAGCCTACTCCAGCAGCGAGGCCTACCGTAGGGTGACACGTTGCAGAGTCTTCTACAACCGGTAGTAGACAGTTTTCCTAGAGGTCCAAGCGGACCAAACCATCAGGCAGGCGACCTCAGGATACTATTTTGGAGGTGCGGGGCACATGCAGAAGAGCTAGTCATAAGAGAGGTAGACAGTGCTATGCATGCGGCGGGCAGGGCCACATGGCACTTGACTGTCTGACCCGCTATGCAGAGGAGCATCAGACGGTTGAGGGACCACCCAAGAAGAGGCAAAGGTTCGACTGTGGCAGTCCACAGGGAGTAGGCGGACTAGGTAGAGGAGCTGTCCGAGCAGCAGGTGGTGGACGATGCTTCGAGGCTCTACCACCAACACCACCAGGAGGTCCACCCTGACCAAAGGGAACTGGCGGACAGAGGGAGGATCAGCTTCAGGCAGCAGAGGATTACGACTATGGTAAAGTTGAGATGATTCGAGGTACTATATGTGTCTACTCCACCCTTGCTGCATTTCTTATAGACACAGGATCGAGTCATTCTTTTATTGTTGTTTCCCTTGTTCAGAGCCTGGATATTCTGACAGAGTCGTTGGCTCGATCCTTACGGCTAGAGACTCTTATGGGAGCAGACTTGACGATTACGCACTAGTTCTGGAAGTGTGATCTTACTCTAGGAGGTGGGAGTTTCGGCTAGGATCTTCTTGTAGAGGCATTGAGTCCTTACTATGTCATCATGGTCGTGGATTGGTTATCTACAGTCCATGCTCAGATCGACTGTATTAGTCACAAGGTGAGGTGTGTCCGCGCCAATGTGGGCAGGTTCACCTTCACTAGCGAGAAGGGAGTCTTTGCAGCACAGGATGGACTCACGCAGTAGAGAGGACAGTAAATCACCCATCAGTTGGCTAGTCTCATCCTAGGAGAAGTTGATGTGCGGAGTCAGAGTTTTCCTGATGTGGTGGATCAGTATGTGGACTTTTTCCCTGATGACGTTCCAGGAAAACCTCCTCGCAGAGAGGTAGACTTATATATTGACCTGTACCCTGGGACAGCCGCGATATCTACTAGTGTATATCAGATGGCTCCTGGTGAGCATCATGACCTATGGGTACAGGAGGAGGACTTGCAGGGCAAGGAATTCATTCGACCCAGTGTTTCACCCTGGGATTCTTCAATTTTGTTCGCCAAGAAGGAGGAGGGAAGCATGTGACTGTGTGTCGACTACCGTCACTTGAACCAAGTGACCGTGAAGAATAAGTATCCACTTCCTAGGATTGACGACCTTTTTGATCAGTTCAAGGGAGCACGCTGGTTCTCAAAGATAGACCTCAGGTCAGGCTATCATCAGCTCAGAGTTCGAGACAAGGATGTGCAGAAGATGGCCTTTAGGTGTCGGTATGGCCACTATGAGTTCTTGTTTATGCCTTTCGGAATAACCAACGCTCCAGCAGTGTTCATGAGTCTCATGAATACGATATTCTAGCCTTACCTCGATTGGTTTGTCGTAGTCTTCATCTACGACATTTTGATTTACTCGACTTTTGAGGAGGAGAACACCTACCACTTATGGGTTGTACCAGACCCACTTTGATAGTACCACCTTTATGGTAAGCTATCGAAGTGTCAATTCTAGAATCGAGAGGTCCAATTCTAACGGCACGCCATATCTGTGTCGGTAGTTGCAGTGGATCCTGTGAAGATCAAGGAAATACTAGATTGGGAGCCACCGAGGAGCATGACTTAGGTGCAGAGTTTCCTAGGTATGGCTGGATACTAGTGGAGATTTGTTCCAGACTTCACCAGAGTTGAAGCACAACTTTCAGCTTTGAAGAAGAAGGGGAAACCCTTCGTGCGGTCAAATAGATGTCAGCAGAGCTTCTGGGAGCTGTGACAGAGATTTACTAGTGCACCCATCTTGAGGCTAGTAGAGGAGGGCGTAGGGTACGTAGTTTACTGTGTTGCATCATGGACTGGATTCAGGTGTGTCCTAAGGAAGGAGCGGGCAGTGGTCACTTACGGATCATGATAGTTGAGTAAGCATGAGCAGAACTATGCTACCCATGACCTGGAGTTTGCAGCAGTAGTCTTCGCCTTGAAGATGTGGCGGCACAATCTTATGTACGAGCGCCTTACAGTCTACTCTGACCAACAGATTCTCCGATATATATTCTTGCAGAAGGACCTGATCTGAGATAGTGGCGATGGCTCGAGTTCCACCAAGACTATGACTTTGAAATAGTCTATACTCCTGGGAAGGGGAATGTAGTAGCTGATGCACTCTTCAGGATATCGGGCATTCAGCTACTTGGAGACGCGACAGAGCAACTAGTCGTTTTGCATATATCCTTTGTGGATAGAGATGGAGCAGCCTTTCTACAGTCGCTCACAGTCACTCCTCCACTACTTCAGCGGGTAAGGGAGGCACCGCATGGGGACGTTGACTGTGAGACGTAATGTGCATAGATATCCATAGGACAGGCACCTGATGGATTTTCTGTAGGAGGATAGCACAGCATCCTCATCCGAGGATGTACCATGGTACCAGTTTCATTACAGGAGGAGGTGCTGATAGAGTTTCACACTTCTCCATTGGCGGTACATCCAGGAGTATCAAAGATGTACTAGTATCTCAGACGACAGCACTGGTGGCCGGTTGTGAAGAAGGCTGTGGAAGAGTTTGTTTCACGATGCCTCACCTGTCAGCAGGTGAAGGTGGAGCACCAGATACCCGCAGGCTTGGTACAACCCTTAGAGGTCCCGGAGTGGAAGTGGGATGGGATATCTATGGATTTCGTGAGAGGGCTTCCACGTACATCCATAGGACACGACTACATCTTAGTGATCGTAGACCGACTCACCAAGTCGGCCCACTTCTTACCCATTAGAGAGCAGGTCTTAGTGGAGCACTTGGGATGCCTCTACATTCAGGAGATCATATGGCTTTATGGTGTTCCATCTTCGATCATCTCTGATCGAGACACTCACTTTACGTCCCGGATTTGGAAGGGGTTGCAGGAGGCATTTGGGATGCAGCTACGCCTAAGCACCACCTTTCACCCTCAGACGGATGGCCAGACTGAGAGAACCACTCAAACTCTCGAGGAAATGCTCCGTTCATGTGTTCTTGACTTTGGTCATAGCTAGGAGGATCACCTACCCATTGTGGAGTTTTCATACAAAAACAGCAACCACTCCACCATCTGGATGGCACCATACGAGGCATTGTATGACCGACCATGCAGATCACCTCTATACTGGACAGGCCCTGCGGAGTCAGCACTTGTAGGACCAGAGATGGTCCAGGCCACGATAGAGAATGTTCAGATCATCCAGGAACGGATGAGGAATACTCAGAGCCGATAGAATTCCTATGCTGACAGGAGGTGGAGACCACCGGAGTTCGAGGATGGAAACCATGTTTTCCTACGGGTCTCACCTCGACTGGGACTATAGATATTTATTTGGGGCGGCAAGTTATCTTCGCGCTTCATCAGATCATTCCAGGTTCTCAGTAGGATAGGCGAGGTGTCTTATCGCCTAGCTCTTCCACCTCAGTTGCACTGGGTGCATGACGTCTTCCACGTATCTCAGGAGAGGAGATACGTGCATGACCCGGCATATATCATTGACCACGGGGAGTTGGACATCGATGACGGGGTGACTTTTGCGGAGGTCACAGTGGAGATCAAGGATCGATAGGACCGAGTGCTACTTGGATGGTTGATTCCTCTAGTGCGCATTAGGTGGCAGCATGGGAACCATGAGGAGAGTAAATTGGAGCGGGAGGGTCAGATGCGGGCACAATACCCTCATTTGTTTCCCTAATTTATGATGTAATTTTATGGGGACATAAAACCATGAGGTGGGAGTAATTTAAAGACCTGTAAATTTCAAGGAAATTTATTTCTAAAATTCTTTGGGATTTTACAAGTACGCAGTTTTTTATGGCACCTGATTTCGAGGCCCGGTGTGCCCAGAATCAATTTCCAAAGTTTAGCTTGGGTACGTTCTGTGAACGAACGAGCAATTTTTTCTATCTTTTGAACTAGTGCTCAGATTTGAAATCTGAGGGCACCGAAGTAACCACCGTGTCAGTAATTGTTTAAGAGGACCTTTATCGAAGATGCATCTTCTTGGGAGGAGTTGTTAAAAAATGTGGATTAAATGAAGAGTAAAATAAAATTTTGTAACAATATTATTTCTTTTTCTATGTGGTTATATCCTAAGTGTGGGATTTGGGGTGGGACCCACTAGTTACTAACTACCTTGAAATGATAAAGGTGAGTTGGGGCCCACATGAGCCCCAACACTCCACATTCCCCAACTCCCCCTTTATTTGGGTAACTACCCACCCTCCAACATTAATTCATGACAACACAGACTAAATTAATTGATTAAACCTCTTCAAGTAATTTATATAAGTGTTTTGAATTTGAAAGTTTGAAATGCATGGAAAAAATAATAAAATAAGGAGAGGCCTTAGTTTATTTGGTTAGTTTTCTTGTTTGAGGAAATTTGGGGAGAGAGGTCTATTCTTTTGAAGAACGTCATCTCCTTCATTGAAGAACACCAAGACTTAGACGAAGAATTCCATCACCACAATGAGAGACGATATGCCATTATTTCTTCTCACAGAAGCTAGTGTGAGACGACGCCCCCTCATTGGATGCACGCCAACACCGTATTCGAAACCTCACCCCGCAACGGCATCTTCCGCGTCGCTAGAAAATGTCATCGTTTATCGAGGTAGGGGTGTGTTTGGATTTAGAAATGATTGGTTTTCCTCCCATGTTATTGATTCTCTTAAACCACTTGTTATCGGACTAATACAGAAGGGACCGTACCAAATGAACACGGTCTGATTCCTCCATTGTTCTTGTGAATTTATGTGGTGTTCTTCGGCCGTTTATGTGCGGTGAATAAACATTTGTTTTCAGAGCCAATCAGAGGCCCGAAAACATCGTAAATGGCCTCATGGAATCTGGGCGGCCTGGAAGCAGAAGTTTCATAGAAATCAGATCATCTGAATGACGAACGGACACCTCAGAAGGTGTGCTGGACAAAGGCGACGTTTTCTGGAAAATTCCAGAATACACAGCGTGTACTCCAGGAGCACATGTCGTGTAGTACAAGATTATTGTAGCTTGTGTTTCGAACATTAGAAAAGTAACAAATGGTGTGTGACTCTAGACACACAGTGTGTACTCTTCACACTATTTGAAAATGAGACTTCGATGGACATGGTGTGTATTTAGGTAAAATGCACGGACACGGACAGCTATACACGACCAAGTAATACGGCATGTATTCTCTTCATATAAAGGAATAAGCGGCTTCGCGAGGCTCGGCATGTCATCTGGGAGATACAAGGACATGGGGAGAACCAAATGGCCAAGAGGCACGGTGTGTACTACCTTCACCATGGTAGAAGCGACTTCGTGAGGACTCGCCGTGTATTCTGGGAAAACACGGACACGAGGTGGAGTACACGAGCATGTACTCCACCACACGGCTAGGCATGGCCAGTGTACACAGAGCCAACCCCAGATGTTTGGACACAACGTGTAACCATATCACACGCCGTGTATTTACTTTTTACACGAACAACCCTTCAACACAGGTTGTGGTATACGGAAAGTACCCATGGACTGAAGACACGGCGTGTAACCATACCACACGTCGTGTACTTACTTATTTACATGACCAGCCCTGTGACATGGGCCGTTTCACATGGGAAGTACCTGGTGTTTGATGACACGGCGTGTATCGCTTACCTACACGCCGTGTAATTTAGGAAAATGGCTTGGTTGTCTTGTTCTCCGTGACTTGGGAACTTTTTTCTTGGTAGTACCCTATGACTTGGAATTGAACTACGGGATACATTAACTCTAGTCTTTGTGAAGGTTGATGTATCCACCCCTTTGACTCGAGGAGCGGACCCTCCCGGAATCGAGTATGCTATATGCAGAAACCCTAGAGTTGGCTGCGACTGCGACGACTACCATGTCAGGATCCTCTGTGGGTTCGACGACGATGATGACTGTACATGAATCCTACGTGGGTTCGTCAGCGAGGATGACTGTACTTCGATCCTACATGGGTTCGATAGCGAGGATGACTGTACTTGGATCCTATGTGGGTTCGGCAGCGATGGTTACTGTACTAGGATCCTACGTGGGTTCGGCAGCGACGACTTATGTACTTGGATCCTACGTGGGTTCGGCAGGGGAGATGATTCAGATGCTACATCTATCATCTCCACCCCTATTCGTGAGTAATATACCGGTGTGATCTGAGTCTTGATTTTCAGTCATAATCATCGATATGATTGACTTACTTTCCTGTGTCGACACAGTTATGCTTTCCTGTGTGGATTGGGTTGTACTTGGGCTCATGAGTTGGAGCCGAACAAGAATTGAAGACTTAGGTATATTTATGGGCATATACCAAATTATAATTGGTTGATACTTTGTATTTGTATCTTTTCTTGTGGTTTATCCTTTGTGGATTTGTGAGACTTTCGGGGGTCTTGGGGTCCCTACTGAGTTTCGTATACTCACCCCTGCATGGGCTATGCTCGCACTACGTTGTGTTGGATGCAGACGATGGATAGCGCTGATCATGGTTGATTCTTGTGGATCGGGATGGTACCTGGAGGTGGACCACTTGGAAAGAGGTACACGGATCGGACGGCCGGACGCGAGGAGCTGCGGAGACAATCTGTACCCACCCTTCAGGTGGGATAGCCGGAGGACGACTCGATGGTTGCTGATTTACTTTACTGCTATTGTACTTTCTTTTCAGTTGTGTTGTACTTCAGTTGGGTTTGTATTCTAGCCCATTTAATTTTCAGCACTTACTTTTGTACTCATTTTACTTAGTTTTTACTTCATCTTGCGTACTCGGTGGTGTTTGTTTTCTTATATAAAGGCAATGCCTTCCCTTTTATCAGGATTTACGCCTTTGGTGCTAGTCGCCATCCCCAGGCCTATAGAAGTTGGGCTTGGGGTAGTCACGGAATGGGCCCCGTGGATGGGTCATGATAGGAGAATTGGTTAACAAAACACTAACAGTTGCATGTTTATTGATTAAAATAACAGCACAAATCACCCATTAATTTGGCGTTTGAGGTACACCACATGTTAGAGAAGTACATTAGGTATTTACTTTTTCTCTTGAAAATAATTTTATTAATACTAAGTTGGAAAATTGATGATAATGGTGAGACATATTTATTAGGCTCAAAATACATCCCAACCCACTACTATGACGTCTTGTGGAATTTTCAGTAAAATAATCCATTGAGCTAACTATTTCCCCAAATTACAAGATACATAAGATTAAAAGGTAGTATTCCCATGAGATAATATAAGGAGAAAAAAAACCACATCCATAGAATAAGTATGATTCCATTTTACCAACATACAATCAATGGTATAAGAATAAATTGGGTATAACATATAGATATGTACAACAACAAAGAACCCTTTTCAACAAAATTATTAGTAACTACTACCTTACTATTAAGGTTTCCAAAACCCCCAATGTAGATTTGAAGCTCAAGAATCAACATGTCAAAAATAATGGAATTATCAACCAAATGTAAATTGTAATATTGATGAACTTTGGAAACAATGTTCTTAATTTTTATATTATGTTGAAGAGTCCATGTTTAGATTTGAGGGAGTTGAAGAGAAAAACAAGCTAGATTGCCACCATCCTCTATGAACTGGTACGTAAGAACTCTGGAAATCTTCCTTCACAACATACTCTAAATTGTAAGGGGAATTTCAATTCCATCATGTTGATTAGTGGGAAGAAAATAACTAATATATCCACACTGATTTTTCCCCATAAATTTTCCTCAACAATATGGAATCCCCATTCAATAGAAGCTAAGGAGTAAACAAATAGTAAGGAAAATATATAAGAAAGATTTATAATCATCCTTCAAAAACCCTTCCCTTTACAAATAGAGTTATTAAAACCAATAAGATGTTTGAAGAGTTGAATCATTAAATATGATTCAGATACATTAAAGCTTGTTGAAATCCACATCCCACTATATTATCCCTTTAAGAAAATCCCATGGTAATTCAAATTATTAAAAGAACATTGTACCAATCCAATTGGTCTCAAAGGAGTTGAGTGGATCAATATTGGAAATAATTTTTCTACACTCATGAAACAAACTCAAGGAATGCCATAAAAGTGCAAGGATATAGGGACATTCACAATCACATTCACAATAGTGAAGTTATACTTTTATTATTCTTTATGAAATTTGGGTATAAGGCCCCAACCTTAAACCTTACTTAATCTTGAGTTATTACAAGATTACACATTGAGGATCTTTTCAGGTTTAGAGTTTTAGAGAATTAGGACATAACTATTACATCTCAAAATATTACAAAGTAGTCTCTTCTACTAAATTTCCATAAAATGAAAACTCTTAAAAAGGAAACATGTCTAGTTTCATGTTTTAGGTAGCATGACTTTCCCTTGATCCCATCTTTGACCCTATTCCATGCTAAGTCCTGTGAAAAACATTTCAAAAACTTGGGATGAGCATAAAAACTCAGTAAGGGTTATAAAAATATGGAAAGGAAACATGAGTTCATATATACATAAGAATGAAACCATACTTTACCCATAAAACAATGGCACTTTAACATACCTCATCAAACCATGAATAAATCATAGAAAACATAAGACATAAAGGTAACTTGAGGTATTCATAACATTATTACGTAGGGAGTAACCCTCTTGGTTACCTTTGGAATACCCATCACAGTATATTCCCTAAAATCTCTTCGGAGAAACCTTAACGTTTCACTCCTTCGCGTTACCCAATGCATTGGAGAGCTATATCGGGCTCACCCGCCCTTAGTTTATCAAGGAACCACCCGTCTTCATAATAATGCCCAAGAACCATAACGTATCACATAACACATGCATAAAGGAAACATAACATTTCCACATCACAATATAACATTTTAGTATATTGAAATAATGAATCCATTCAAAAAGAAACCATTTCCAAAACCATTTAAAACATTTAATAATGAGATTTTTGAATCAAAGTGTCCCATACCACCTTGAAGCTTTTAAAATTTTAAAACATTAATATCCATATAAATAAATCCTTTAAACCATTTTTAAAATATGGATATTAATAAGAACAAATAATTAAAACATTTAAAACGATAGTTTGGTTAAAGGGGTTTTACCAAAATCAGAGACACTTGAATACAATAATTGAGGAATAACATTTAGTCAGAACTTTATAATATCATGAGAATAAATGGATTCATGATATAAAACTCCAAAGGACAGTATATACACCATATAAGACTGAATTGGTGCATAAAAACAATGAACCCTCAATAGAAATGTCAAATGTGATGAAATCCCTTATAAAGAAGGTATCCTTAAATTAAGGACAAATCAATCTCAAAAATATGTGTGAAAAATAGAAATACACCCAATATAAGTGGATATTAAGTGTAAAAAAATAAAAGGTCATTCACACATATTCAATGGATGACATATTCATTGACTACATGTTGAACCCAAAGAAATTGAAATTGGGTTAAAAAGTTCCCTTGAGAGCCTAACGGCATCACATCAAAATGAGTTGATGAGAGATAAAAAGTGTATATCATCACTTGGACATAAAATTTACATCAATAATGATATATGAGAACATATCCCAACATAACAATATGTAAATTAAAATACCCAACAAATGAAGTCTTTTAAAAAAGAGGAGGGTGAAAGGTTCCCTTACCGACTTGGGTATCTTTCAAAACATACACCCCATGAAAGAAGGACAATAGATCATTGATGTAAATAATCATAAATGAAATTATATTACACAAAGAGTAGAATAATGGGCACTACATACACCACTCAATGGAATTTGTGGCAAATGTAGCATAAATCTCACGGGAATAAAAGTGAGATGAAAAATCCCTTAAGAAAACTCGGTAGCCTAACGACGCCACATAAAACTTCCAAAATGGATTGTTGAGAGGAAATAGGGTCTCTCATCATATCAACATAAAGTTTACAGAATTAGGAATACAAAATAACATCCCCCAACATAACAAAAATGATCTTAAAAGAAGTGACATAGAGGAGAGTACTTAAAAAGAAAGAGAGAGGTTAGATCTCTTACGAAAATTCGGCAGCCTAACGGCGCCACTCAAAACATCCAAAATGGATTTATGAGAGAGAATAGGGTCTCTCATCACATGAACATAAAAATTACAGTAAGTTTAATATAAAATATCATCCCAATAACAAGAAATATGAGCTTTAAAAGGAATGACATAAAAGTGTGTACTTAAAAAGAAAGAGAGGAGTAGGATCCCTTACCTCGGGTCCGACTTGACTCGATCGTTCTTTAATCTCCTGAATAATAAACTTGAGTTAATTTATACTTGATTAAGAACCTTTTACAAGTTCATTATTCCTTTTATATCAATTATAAACATTATGTAATCATTTAAGTTAATAATGTTTATTTTGTCGGTATTTGGTTCTTAAGTCGAAAGTGGACTTCTTACAATTACATGTTGTTCATGTGGTCAAAGCTTATTTATATCCAGAATGACATTCCTGATTTGGATATCATATATATTATATATATCCAGCATATACATGTATTTATAATATTACATAATCATTTAGAGGTAAGAAGTGAAATGCACCGTTCATGGAGACGGTAAGCCGTACGTACGCATGAACGCTACTTTCATTTTTTTGTCATATTAATGGAATTAAAACTAAATGATAGGTATGTATATTTTAATTCCAGAATTATATTCATCATTTATATATATCATTCATTATATATATCAATTATATACATGTACTTTTAATAGTACATTACATTTGGGGATAAGAAATTAAATGCACCGTTCATGGAGACGGTAAGCCGTACGTACGCATGAATGCTACTTTCATTTCTATCTCATACTTTAATGGAAAGAAATAATAATTATATAGAGGTATATAATAATTCCAGTATAACATAATTTATAATAACATTAAATCCATCCTTTATACATCCCACGTATGGCATTAACGAATCACATCACTTTGAGGGGGCGGTAGTCCGCACTTCCTAAAATGAAGATATCGCGTATACCCATAATGGAAGCCATAAAGGTAAGCCACAAATAAAAAATACAGAAGCTTAAGTAAAGAATAAACATATTATATATCATATATAAAAATAGTGACATCATAATGGCCACCTTTGAAGGTGTTAGATGAGTATTGAACAATCATCGTTTCGGGAGGCAGAATTTCGCCATCCACGGAAACCGTATGTTCTTTAACCATTTGATGTATTTGTGTGAGAGTGTAGCATGAATAAATCTTACAACAACATCCTAGTATATTGAAGATACTGGTTTTGTTACAAAATATGTAAATAAAAAGAGTTTAGGGGGTTGGAGAAACAAAATAAAACAAATGAACATGAGAGAAAGAATTACCTTTAAAAGTGTAACTCCTTTTGATTTGAGCCTAAAGGCTTCCTTTGAAAGGATTCTGCCCAAAGTGAATCCTCTAAGATGAGGAGAGGGATGTGGAGAGAGTAAATGGGCAGGGGTTGGCCGAGCCAAAGGCTTGAGGAGTGTGGGAAAATAGGTAGAGGTGGGGGCCTTTTATAAGAGGAGAGGAGGGGTACTTTTGGAAAGTAAGAAATATTACATTATTTGAAAATGTGTTTCGGTTTTAAAAGGTCCCACATTGATAGAATTCGTGGATAAGGTGATAAGGGTTCGAACTCCACTCATCCAATTGGCTTTGGACATGTGTAGATCATAGATTTTACATTATCTTTCCATTTTATTTAAATCGTCAAATAATGATGTCATCACTGCATCATTATTATGTCATAATTAATTTAATTTATTTAATGTCTAAAAATTATAAAAAAAATACTATGATATAGGAAAGCTTTTTAGATTTCCAATTACTATTTATAATCAAAATTTGGACTTGTATAACCCCACATAAAAATTATTTTCGTAAAACATATTATGTTTGTGTCATTTTCACTTTAACATTAAATAAAAAGTAATTTATGTCATTTCCCAACAAAAGTGGATCCATGGGGTCCCCAAGTTGTACCATGGCTTGTCATGGTCGTCCATGACACAACCAATAGGTGTAGGACATGTGTCATGGTGTTTTCACATTTTTATTATATCATTTTTACCTTAAATGACACTAATTACCTCTAATCGCGATTAATGAAAAAAAAGTTACTATTCACCAAAAAATTATTTTCATCCCATTGAACCACATTTTACATACTAATGACAACCATGTATGTCGGATTTTCAAAATTCAATACACATTAGTGGTAAACTTTCGTTTAACTGAAAAATCAGTTTGCTTGATTACCACTTAGTGGTTTCACTATTCATCAAAAATTGGAGTTTTTCAGAAAAATACCAAAACTTCACCCTAAGCTATATTTGATATTCCGAATTCAAAAATGAAGTCCGTTTTACAAAATTCAAAAAATATTAGTCACATAAATTAATTTAATAATTAATTCTCGCTGTCAAAGCAAATAGCATGTTTTTATAAAACAATAAGTATTAAAAGATTGACACTAGTTTACCTCTGATTTCAAAGTGAAATTAATTCCAACGACCACTATTGGATTTAATGGTAAAAATATTTTCTAATTTCACTTTAAAACCAATTAAAAATATAATCTAATCATATAAATATATTAGATTAAAAAGAGGTTTTGAATTAAAATACAACATTTTACACTATTCATTAAAAAAATGAACTTTATCGAAAAGATACCAAAAATTTACACAAAGTAAATTTTGATGTCCCGATTCTTAATAAGAGTTTTATTTGGTCCAAAAGAATGTTTAATAGTGAACAAAACTATATTTTAATGACGGTTCGCCATCAAAAGGTGATAAGTGAACCTTTAGTGAAAACTAGGGCATATACGCCTAAAATTGAATTCTTTCTGTATTTTAAGCCTTTAGCTTTTATTGGATAAACGTAAAAAAATTAAAAAACATATATAATCATATTTTAGTTATTTCTATCCATTCCCGCCAATACAACGGCTACATGTTAACTACCATTTGAAATAATATTATTTTATTATTAGAGTGCAACGTAAGATTCCCAAGAAACTCATTGTTGCGTATTGGGTACGCCATCGAGCATAGCGTCCCCTTTAAAGTCATTTCAATATTTTATTCACAAATATGGATAAATACAAAAATGTCATATTCTTTATTTACCTGGGGTGTTACATCCTTCCCCCTATTGGGAATTGCGTCCTCGCAATTTTAAAGTTGCGCTTGGAAACATCCTTGAAAGTCGCACATCGGAACAAGAGTCGGTAAAACAATCACTTTAAAATAAAGAAAGATAAGTACAGAGGTCACCCGAGTTAACCCATACTAGGATTCCAAGTATGAAAATATAGACATGGAGGAAAAAACAAAGGGTCATGTTCTGATGGAGAGTGATAGAAAACATGTTTAGGAGAAAGTTAACCACAAGAAAATCACAAACTTGTGATGGGTTAAACGGTATTCGATTCCCCAGTAGGAAAAGTTAATAGACAACATTTTTTTAAGTTACTTTTTATTGAGGAATTTATTCATAAGGAAACACAAACACTTATCATGTTGACTTTCAACTTTTACTAGATTCCTTAATCAAACTCATATTTTTTTCAAAAGACGAGTATTTAGGGAGACTTGTTCGCATTAAGAGTACTATAATCAAATTCTATAGAATCACCTAATACACAAAAGATAACTATATACATCCAATGTCTTTAGGCTTTAACCAAAACCAAAAATGTTAGTACAAGGTCAGATAATCCAGAAAAGGATAACCCTTTATAAAAAGAAAATCTATTCTTAATCTCCAAAATTTGTCAAACAAAATCCAAAGTTCAACAAGGATCATCTGATAAACAATTTGTCCATAAAATTATTCAAAGTAAACCAATATAAGATTGAAACCCAAATATTTAAAGGATTTAGTCACAAAGTCTTCCAAGTTAAATCGTAACATTTATCTCCAAACAACATCAGTTGCTCCTAAAGTCTCGTATTGAAAAGTAGTTAACCTAATCACATATCCTCCATGATAGGATAATCATTTTCATAAATAACCCAAAATCAACTTACTCTTAATTCATAAAATAATATAACTAAAAAGAATCGGTCAAACTAACCAGGGACTTCACGTAGTCCAGTGGTAGGCGATAAATACCAGTCGCACTTTGGTTGTGGGTTCGATTCCCGCAGCTTTGTCCGACGCGACGGGATGTCACACGGTCTACGTGTTGTCCTTTTTCCAAAACTATATAATTCTTAAATCATTCCCCAAAAAGTGATAAAATCATCAAAAATGATCATAACATATTTTAACCTCAAGTTTATCTCATGCCTTTCATTTTCCATCATATCATAGAGTAACCCATAATTACCTAAAAAGTAAGGATCATATAAACCCTAATGGTTACCTTAATAATTATTACCTGAATTTCCATATCGAGTTGGCCATCTCGTGCATGATGCATTAGGGAACTCACCAAGTTTGAAGTGGTTGATCATGACTCCTTGATAGTTGGTTTAGAACAACTATGAGATTCCTCATTGAATCCTCCATTTCATCCAGTCTCTTAATCAAAGAACCACCACAGTTTCCTTCAAACCCATTGTCACTTTGGTTCCTCCTAGATCCAGCCATTTACTAAAACCAAAAAGGTCAGTGTGAGTATATCAACATAACCATCATGTACTAATGAGTAAGATAAACACTAAGATATACTTACTCATTCACTTTATCTAAAACTAGGACTCTTTCTAAAATCCTAACCATTATGGTAATGTCACTTATGCTTAAAGAATACCCTAACCTATAAAGTTATCTAAACCGACCCTTTGATACCAACTATAAGGCCCCAGCCTTAAACCTTACTTAATCTTGAGTTATTACAATATTACACATTGAGGATATTTTCAGGTTTAGAGTTTTAGAGAATTAGGACATAACTATTACATCTCAAAAGATTACAAAGTAGTCTCTTCTACTAAATTTCCATAAAATGAAAACTCTTAAAAAGGAAACATGTCTAGTTTCATGTTTTAGGTAGCATGACTTTCCCTTGATCCCATCCTTGACCCTATTCCACGCTAAGTCCTGTGAAAAACATTTCAAAAACTTGGGATGAGCATAAAAACTCAGTAAGTGTTATAAAAATATGGAAAGGAAACATGAGTTCATATATACATAAGAATGAAACCATACTTTACCCATAAAACAATGTCACTTTAACATACCTCATCAAACCATGAATAAATCATAGAAAACATAAGACATAAAGGTAACTTGAGGCATTGATAACATTATTACGTAGGGAGTAACCCTCTTGGTTACGTTTGGAATACCCATCACAGTATATTCCCTAAAATCTCTTCGGAGAAACCTTAACGTTTCACTCCTTCGCGTTACCCAATGCATTGGAGAGCTATATCGGGCTCACCCGCCCTTAGTTTATCACGGAACCACCCATCTTCATAATAATGCCCAAGAACCATAACGTATCACATAACACATGCATAAAGGAAACATAACATTTCCACATCACAATATAACATTTTAGTATATTGAAATAATGAATCCATTCAAAAAGAAACCATTTCCAAAACCATTTAAAACATTTAATAATGAGATTTTTGAATCAAAGTGACCCATACCACCTTGAAGCTTTTAAAATTTTAAACCATAATATCCATATAAATAAATCCTTTAAACCATTTTTAAAATATGGATATTAATAAGAACAAATAATTAAAACATTTAAAAACGATAGTTTGGTTAAAGGGGTTTTACCAAAATCAGAGACACTTGAATACAATAATTGAGGAATAACATTTAGTCAGAACTTTATAATATCATGATAATAAATGGATTCATGATATAATACTCCAAAGGACAGTATATACACCATATAAGATTGAATTGGTGCATAACAACAATGAACCCTCAATAGAAATGTCAAATGTGATGAAATCCCTTATAAAGAAGGTATCCTTAAATTAAGGACAAATCAATCTCAAAAATATGTGTGACAAATAGAAATACACCCAATATAAGTGGATATTAAGTTTAAAACAATAAAAGGTCATTCAAACATATTCAATGGATGACATATTCATTGACTACATGTTGAACCCAAAGAAATCGAAATTGGGTTAAAAAGTTCCCTTGATAGCCTAACGGCATCACATCAAAATGAGTTGATGAGAGATAAAAAGTGTATCTCATCACTTGGACATAAAATTTACATCAATAAGGATATATGAGAACATATCCCAACATAACAATATGTAAATTAAAAGACCCAACAAAAGAAGTCTTTTAAAAAAGAGGAGGGTGAAAGGTTCCCTTACCGACTTGGGTATCTTTCAAAACATACACCCCATGAAAGAAGGACAATAGATCATTGATGTAAATACTCATAAACGAAATTATATTACACAAAGAGTAGAATAATGGGAAGTACATACACCACTCAATGGAATTTGTGGCAAATGTAGCATAAATCTCACGGGAATAAAAGTGAGATGAAAAATCCCTTAAGAAAACTCGGCAGCCTAACGACGCCACATAAAACTTTCAAAATGGATTGATGAGAGGAAATAGGGTCTCTCATCATATCAACATAAAGTTTACAGAATGAGGAATACAAAAGAACATCCCCCAACATAAGAAAAATGATCTTAAAAGAAGTGACATAAAGGAGAGTACTTAAAAAGAAAGAGAGAGGTTAGATCTCTTACGAAAATTCGGCAGCCTAACGGCACCACTCAAAACATCCAAAATGGATTTATGAGAGAGAATAGGGTCTCTCATCACATGAACATAAAAATTAGAGTAAGTGTAATATAAAATATCATCCCAATAACAAGAAATATGAGCTTTAAAAGGAATGACATAAAAGTGTGTACTTAAAAAGAAAGAGAGGAGTAGGATCCCTTACCTCGGGTCCGACTTGACTCGATCGTTCTTTAATCTCCTGAATAATAAACTTGAGTTAATTTATACTTGATTAAGAACCTTTTAAAAGTTCATTATTACTTTTATATCAATTATTGTCATGTTATAAACATTATGTAATCATTTATGTTAATAATGTTTATTTTGTCGGTATTTGGTTCTTAAGTCGAAAGTGGACTTCTTACAATTACATGTTGTTCATGTGGTCAAAGCTTATTTATATCCAGAATGACATTACTGATTTGGATATCATATATATTATATATATCCAGCATATACAAGTATTTATAATATTACATAATCTTTTAGAGGTAAGAAGTGAAATGCACCGTTCATGGAGACGGTAAGCCGTATGTACGCATGAACGCTACTTTCATTTCATTGTCATATTAATGGAATTAAAACTAAATGAGAGGTATGTATATTTTAATTCCAGAATTATATTCATCATTTAGATATATCATTCATTATATATATCAATTATATACATGTACTTTTAATATTACATTACATTTGGGGATAAGAAATGAAATGCACCGTTCATGGAGACGGTAAGCCGTACGTACGCATGAACGCTACTTTCGTTTCTATCTCATACTTTAATGTAAAGAAATAATAATTATATATAGGTATATAATAATTCCAGTATAAAATAATTTATAATAACATTAAATCCATCCTTTATACATCCCACGTATGGCATTAACGAATCACATCACTTTGAGGGGGCGGTAGTCCGCACTTCATAAAATGAAGATATCGCGTATACCCATAATGGAAGCCATAAAGGTAAGCCACAAATAAAAAATACAGAAGCTTAAGTAAAGAATAAACATATTATATATCATATATAAAAATAGTGACATCATAATGGCCACCTTTGAAGGTTTTAGATGAGTATTGAACAATCATCGTTTCGGGAGGCAGAATTTCTCCATCCACGGAAACCGTATGTTCTTTAACCATTTGATGTATTTTTGTGAGAGTGTAGCATGAATAAATCTTATAAAAACATCCTAGTATATTGAAGATACTGTTTTTGTTACAAAATATGTAAATAAAAAGAGTTTAGGGGGTTGGAGAAACAAAATAAAACAAATGAACATGAGAGAAAGAATTACCTTTAAAAGTGTAACTCCTTTTGATTTGAGCCTAAAGGCTTCCTTTGAAAGGATTCTGCACAAAGTGAATCCTCTAGGATGAGGAGAGGGATGTGGAGAGAGTAAATGGGCCGGGGTTGGCCGAGCCAAAGGCTTGAGGAGTGTGGGAAAAGAGGTAGAGGTGGGGGCCTTTTATAAGAGGAGAGGAGGGGTACTTTTGGAAAGTAAGAAATATTACATTATTTGAAAATGTGTTTCGGTTTTAAAAGGTCCCACATTGATATAATTCGTGGATAAGGTGATAAGGTTTCGAAATCCACTCATCCAATTGGCTTTGGACATTTTTAGTTCATAGATTTTACATTATCTTTCCATTTTATTTAAATCATCAAATAATGATGTCATCACTGCATCATTATTATTTCATAATTAATTTAATTTATTTAATGTCTAAAAATTATAAAAAAAAATACTATGATATAGGAAAGCGTTTTAGATTTCCAATGACTATTTATAATCAAAATTTGGACTTGTATAACCCCACTTAAAAATTGTTTTCGTAAAACATATTATGTTTGTGTCATTTTCACTTTAACATTAAATAAAAAGTAATTTATGTCATTTTCCAACAAAAGTGGATCCATGGGGTCCCCAAGTTGTCCCATGGCTTGTCATGGTCGTCCATGACACAACCAATAGGTGTAGGACAAGTGTCATGGTGTTTTCACATTTTTATTATATCATTTTTACCTTAAATGACACTAATTACCTCTAATCGCGATTAATGAAAAAAAAGTTACTATTCAGCAAAAAATTATTTTCATCCCATTGAACCACATTTTACATACTAATGACAACCATGTATGTCGGATTTTCAAAATTCAATACACATTAGTGGTAAACTTTCGTTTAACTGAAAAATCAGTTTGCTTGATTACCACTTAGTGGTTTCACTATTCATCAAAATTGGAGTTTTTCAGAAAAATACCAAAACTTCACCCTAAGCTATATTTGATATTCCGAATTCAAAAATGAAGTCCGTTTTACAAAATTCAAAACATATTAGTCACATTAATTAATTTAATAATTAATTCCCGCTGTCAAAGCAAATAGCGTGTTTTTATAAAACAATAAGTATCAAAAGATTGACACTAGTTTACGTCTGATTTCAAAGTGAAATTAATTCCAACGACCACTATTGGATTTAATGGTAAAAATATTTTATAATTTCACTTTAAAACCAATTAAAAATATAATCTAATCATATAAATAAATTAGATTAAAAAGAGGTTTTGAATTAAAATACAACATTTTACACTATTCATTAAAAAAAATGAACTTTATCGAAAAGATACCAAAAATTTACACAAAGTAAATTTTGATGTCCCGATTCTTAATAAGAGTTTTATTTGGTCCAAAAGAATGTTTAAGAGTGAACAAAACTATATTTTAATGATAGTTCGCCATCAAAAGGTGATAAGTGAACCTTTAGTGAAAACTAGGGCATATACGCCTAAAATTGAATTCTTTCCGTATTTTAAGCCTTTAGCTTTTATTGGATAAACGTAAAAACATTAAAAAACATATATAATCATATTTTAGTTATTTCTATCCATTCCCTCCAATACAACGTCTACATGTTAACTACCATTTGAAATAATATTATTTTATTATTAGAGTGCAACGTAAGATTCCCAAGAAACTCATTGTTGCGTATTGGGTACGCCATCGAGCATAGCGTCCCCTTTAAAGTAATTTCAATATTTTATTCACAAATATGGATAAATACAAAAATGTCATATTCTTTATTTACCTGGGGTGTTACATCCTTCCCCCCTATTGGGAATTGCGTCCTCGCAATTTTAAAGTTGCGCTTGGAAACATCCTTGAAAGTCCCACATCGGAACAAGAGTCGGTAAAACAACCACTTTAAAATAAAGAAAGATAAGTAAAGAGGTCACCCGAGTTAACCCATACTAGGATTCCAAGTATGAAAATATGGACATGGAGGAAAAAACAAAGGGTCATGTTCTGATGGAGAGTGATAGAAAACATGTTTAGGAGAAAGTTAACCACAAGAAAATCACAAACTTGTGATGGGTTAAACGGTATTCGATTCCCCAGTAGGAAAAGTTAATAGACAACATTTTTTTAAGTTACTTTTTATTGAGGAATTTATTCATAAGGAAACACAAACACTTATCATGTTGACTTTCAACTTTTACTAGATTCCTTAATCAAACTCATATTTTTTTCAAAAGACGAGTATTTAGGGAGACTTGTTCGCATTAAGAGTACTATAATCAACTTCTATAGAATCACCTAATACACAAAAGATAACTATATACATCCCATGTCTTTAGGCTTTAACCAAAACCAAAACCAAAACCAAAAACGTTAGTACAAGGTCAGATAATCCAGAAAAGGATAACCCTTTATAAAAAGAAAATCTATTCTTAATCTCCAAAATTTGTCAAACAAAACCCAAAGTTCAACAAGGATCATCCGATAAACAATTTGTCCATAAAATTATTCAAAGTAAACCAATATAAGATTGAAACCCAAATATTTAAAGGATTTAGTCACATAGTCTTCCAAGTTAAATCGTAACATTTATCTCCAAACAACATTAGTTGCTCCTAAAGTCTCGTATTGAAAAGTAGTTAACCTAATCACATATCCTCCATGATAGGATAATCATTTTCATAAATAACCCAAAATCAACTTACTCTTAATTCATAAAATCATATAACTAAAAAGAATCGGTCAAACTAACCAGGGACTTTACGTAGTCCAGTGGTAGGCGATAAATACCAGTCGCACTTTGGTTGTGGGTTCGATTCCCGCAGCTTTGTCCGACGCGACGGGATGTCACACGGTCTACGTGTTGTCCTTTTTCCAAAACTATATAATTCTTAAATCATTCCCCAAAAAGATATAAAATCATCAAAAATGATCATAACATATTTTAACCTCAAGTTTATCTAATGCCTTTCATTTTCCATCATATCATAGAGTAACCCATAATTACCTAAAAAGTAAGGATCATATAAACCCTAATGGTTACCTTAATAATTATTACCTGAATTTCCATATCGAGTTGGCCATCTCGTGCATGATGCATTAGGGAACTCACCAAGTTTGAAGTGGTTGATCATGACTCCTTGATAGTTGGTTTAGAACAACTATGAGATTCCTCATTGAATCCTCCATTTCATCCAGTCTCTTAATCAAAGAACCACCGCAGTTTCCTTCAAACCCATTGTCACTTTGGTTCCTGCTAGATCCAGCCATTTACTAAAACCAAAAAGGTCAGTGTGAGTATATCAACATAACCATCATGTACTAATGAGTAAGATAAACACTAAGATATACTTACTCATTCACTTTATCTAAAACTAGGACTCTTTTTGAAATCCTCACCATTATGGTAATGTCACTTATGCTTAAAGAATACCCTAACCTCTAAAGTTATCTAAACTGACCCTTTGATACCAACTATAAGGCCCCAGCCTTAAACCTTACTTAATCTTGAGTTATTACAAGATTACACATTGAGGATCTTTTCAGGTTTAGAGTTTTAGAGAATTAGGACATAACTATTACATCTCAAAAGATTACAAAGTAGTCTCTTCTACTAAATTTCCATAAAATGAAAACTCTTAAAAAGGAAACATGTCTAGTTTCATGTTTTAGGAGCATGACTTTCCCTTGATCCCATCCTTGACCCTATTCCATGCTAAGTCCTGTGAAAAACATTTCAAAAACTTGGGATGAGCATAAAAACTCAGTAAGGGTTATAAAAATATGGAAAGGAAACATGAGTTCATATATACATAAGAATGAAACCATACTTTACCCATAAAACAACGGCACTTTAACATACCTCATCAAACCAGGAATAAATCATAGAAAACATAAGACATAAAGGTAACTTGAGGCATTCATAACATTCTTACGTAGGGAGTAACCCTCTTGGTTACGTTTGGAATACCCATCACAGTATATTCCCTAAAATCTCTTCGGAGAAACCTTAACGTTTCACTCCTTCGCGTTACCCAATGCATTGGAGAGCTATATCGGGCTCACCCGCCCTTAGTTTATCACGGAACCACCCGTCTTCATAATAATGCCCAAGAACCATAACGTATCACATAACACATGCATAAAGGAAACATAACATTTCCACATCACAATATAACATTTTAGTATATTGAAATAATGAATCCATTCAAAAAGAAACCATTTCCAAAACCATTTAAAACATTTAATAATGAGATTTTTGAATCAAAGTGTCCCATACCACCTTGAAGCTTTTAAAATTTTAAACCATTAATATCCATATAAATAAATCCTTTAAACCATTTTTAAAAGATGGATATTAATAAGAACAAATAATTAAAACATTTAAAACGATAGTTTGGTTAAAGGGGTTTTACCAAAATCAGAGACACTTGAATACAATAATTGAGGAATAACATTTAGTCAGAACTTTATAATATCATGAGAATAAATGGATTCATGATATAATACTCCAAAGGACAGTATATACACCATATAAGATTGAATTGGTGCATAACAACAATGAACCCTCAATAGAAATGTCAAATGTGATGAAATCCCTTATAAAGAAGGTATCCTTAAATTAAGGACAAATCAATCTCAAAAATATGTGTGAAAAATAGAAATACACCCAATATAAGTAGATATTAAGTGTAAAACAATAAAAGGTCATTCACACATATTCAATGGACGACATATTCATTGACTACATGTTGAACCCAAAGAAATCGAAATTGGGTTAAAAAGTTCCCTTGACAGCCTAACGGGATCACATAAAAATGAGTTGATGAGAGATAAAAAGTGTATCTCATCACTTGGACATAAAATTTACATCAATAAGGATATATGAGAACATATCCCAACATAAAAATATGTAAATTAAAATACCCAACAAAAGAAGTCTTTTAAAAAAGAGGAGTGTGAAAGGTTCCCTTACCGACTTGGGTATCTTTCAAAACATACACCCCATGAAAGAAGGACAATAGATCATTGATGTAAATACTCATAAACGAAAGTATATTACACAAAGAGTATAATAATGGGCATTACATACACCACTCAATGGAATTTGTGGAAAATGTAGCATAAATCTCACGGGAATAAAAGTGAGATGAAAAATCCCTTAAGAAAACTCGGCAGCCTAACGACGCCACATAAAACTTCCAAAATGGATTGATGAGAGGAAATAGGGTATCTCATCATATCAACATAAAGTTTACAGAATGAGGAATAAAAAAGAACATCCCCCAACATAACAAAAATGATCTTAAAAGAAGTGACATAAAGGAGAGTACTTAAAAAGAAAGAGAGAGGTTAGATCACTTACGAAAATTCGGCAGCCTAACGGAGCCACTCAAAACATCCAAAATGGATTTATGAGAGAGAATAGGGTCTCTAATCACATGAACATAAAAATTAAAGTAAGTGTAATATAAAAGATCATCCCAATAACAAGAAATATGAGCTTTAAAAGGAATGACATAAAAGTGTGTACTTAAAAAGAAAGAGAGGAGTAGGATCCCTTACCTCGGGTCCGGCTTGACTCGATCGTTCTTTAATCTCCTGAATAATAAACATGAGTTAATTTATACATGATTAAGAACCTTTTCCAAGTTCATTATTCCTTTTATATCAATTATTGTCATGTTATAAACATTATGTAATCATTTAAGTTAATAATGTTTATTTTGTCGGTATTTGGTTCTTAAGTCGAAAGTGGACTTCTTACAATTACATGTTGTTCATGTGGTCAAAGCTTATTTATATCCAGAATGACATTCCTGATTTGGATATCATATATATTGTATATATCCAGCATATACATGTATTTATAATATTACATAATCATTTAGAGGTAAGAAGTGAAATGCACCGTTCATGGAGACGGTAAGCCGTACGTACGCATGAATGCTACTTTCATTTCGTTGTCATATTAATGGAATTAAAACTAAATGAGAGGTATGTATATTTTAATTCCAGAATTATATTAATCATTTAGATATATCTTTCATTATATATATCAATTATATACATGTACTTTTAATAGTACATTACATTTGGGGATAAGAAATGAAATGCACCGTTCATGGAGACGGTAAGCCGTACGTACGCATGAACGCTACTTTCATTTCTATCTCATACTTTAATGGAAAGAAATAATAATTATATAGAGGTATATAATAATTCCAGTATAACATAATTTATAATAACATTAAATACATCCTTTATACATCCCACGTATGGAATTAACGAATCACATCACTTTGAGGGGGCGGTAGTCCGCACTTCCTAAAATGAAGATATCGCGTATACCCATAATGAAAGCCATAAAGGTAAGCCACAAATAAAAAATAAAGAAGCTTAAGTAAAGAATAAACATATTATATATCATATATAAAAATAGTGACATCATAATGGCCACCTTTGAAGGTGTTAGATGAGTATTGAACAATCATCGTTTCGGGAGGCAGAATTTCGTCATCCACGGAAACCGTATGTTCTTTAACCATTTGATGTATTTGTGTGAGAGTGTAGCATGAATAAATCTTATAAAAACATCCTAGTATATTGAATATACTGGTTTTGTTACAAAATATGTAAATAAAAAGAGTTTAGGGGGTTGGAGAAACAAAATAAAACAAATGAAAATGAGAGAAAGAATTACCTTTAAAAGTGTAACTCCTTTTGATTTGAGCCTAAAGGCTTCCTTTGAAAGGATTCTGCCCAAAGTGAATCCTCTAGGATGAGGAGAAGGATGTGGAGAGAGTAAATGGGCAGGTTTTGGCCGAGCCAAAGGCTTGAGGAGTGTGGGAAAAGAGGTAGAGGTGGGGGCCTTTTATAAGAAGAGAGGAGGGGTACTTTTGGAAAGTAAGAAATATTACATTATTTGAAAATGTGTTTCGGTTTTAAAAGGTCCCACATTGATAGAATTCGTGGATAAGATGATAAGGGTTCCAAATCCACTCATCCAATTGGCTTTGGACATGTGTAGTTCATATATTTTACATTATCATTCCATTTTATTTAAATCGTAAAATAATGATGTCATCACTGCATCATTATTATGTCATAATTAATTTAATTTATTTAATGTCTAAAAATTATAAAAAAGTACTATGATATAGGAAAGCTTTTTAGCTTTGCAATGACTATTTATAATCAAAATTTGGACTTGTTTAACCCCACTTAAAAAAATATTTCGTAAACCATATTATGTTTGTGTCATTTTCACTTTAACATTAAATAAAAAGTAATTTATGTCATTTCCCAACAAAAGTGGATCCATGGGGTCCCCAAGATGTCCCATGGCTTTTCCTGGTCGGCCATGACACAACCAATAAGTGTAGGACAAGTGTCATGGTGTTTTCTCATTTTTATTATATCATTTTTACCTTAAATGACACTATATACCTCTAATCGCGATTAATGAAAAAAAAGTTACTATTCACCAAAAAATTATTTTCATCCCATTGAACCACATTTTACATACTAATGACAACCATGTATGTCGGATTTTCAAAATTCAATACACATTAGTGGTAAACTTTCGCTTAACTGAAAAATCAGTTTGCTTGATTACCACTTAGTGGTTTCACTATTCATCAAAAATTGGAGTTTTTCAGAAAAATACCAAAACTTCACCCTAAGCTATATTTGATATTCCGAATTCAAAAATGAAGTCCGTTTTACAAAATTCAAAACATATTAGTCACATTAATTAATTTAATAATTAATTCCCGCTGTCAAAGCAAATAGCGTGTTTTTATAAAACAATAAGTATCAAAAGATTGACACTAGTTTACGTCTGATTTCAAAGTGAAATAAATTCCAACGACCACTATTGGATTTAATGGTAAAAATATATTCTAATTTCACTTTAAAACCAATTCAAAATATAATCTAATCATATAAATAAATTAGATTAAAAAGAGTTTTTGAATTAAAATACAACATTTGACACTATTCATTAAAAAAATGAACTTTATCGAAAAGATACCAAAAATTTACACAAAGTAAATTTTGATGTCCCGATTCTTAATAAGAGTTTTATTTGGTCCAAAAGAATTTTTAAGAGTGAACAAAACTATATTTTAATGACGGTTCGCCATCAAAAGGTGATAAGTGAACCTTTAGTGAAAACTAGGGCATATACGCCTAAAATTTAATTCTTTCCGTATTTTTAGCCTTTAGCTTTTATTGGATAAACGTAAAAACATTAAAAAACATATATAATCATATTTTAGTTATTTATATCCATTCCCGCCAATACAACGGCTACATGTTAACTACCATTTGAAATAATATTATTTTATTATTAGAGTGCAACGTAAGATTCCCAAGAAACTCATTGTTGCGTATTGGGTACGCCATCGAGCATAGCGTCCCCTTTAAAGTCATTTCAATATTTTATTCAAAAATATGGATAAATACAAAAATGTCATATTCTTTATTTACCTGGGGTGTTACATTGGGAGCTTCCATAAATGTGATTCATCACTCTGTATTCTCTTTTTTACAGGTCAGTGAGTTGAGTTTGATGAAAGTAGTGGTATAATTTGTTAATTGAGCTAGGGAGTATCCAACATGAGACCTTGAGGATATATTTTTGTAGGTAAGAGACAAGATCTATCCAAAAACATTCAATGTTCTTAACATGGAGGACGGTCAGGTAAATTATCATGCCCCCATTATCTTAGGTAGTATCTACCTTAAAAAATTAAAAAATACCATAAATTTCCATCATTATACACTTTCCATGGAGTCTGGAAATGAATTTCTGATATTTAATTTACTGGACTATATGAGGTACCCCTTAGTGGACCATTCTTCTTTTGTAATATACCATTTTGAAACACCAAGTAAAAACTCCATGTAATTTGATCTTCATATTCCTAGGTATATTATGAGAATTGGTTCTACTTTTAGGTCTATAGATACTTCCACACCTATATGTAATGCAAAAAACTCTCTTGTATTTTATTTTTATGGGGATTTATATTTTGATTTTGATTATATTCACTTTGATTGTGACATGGATATTGAGTATGTTGATAGATTTCATTCATTATTCTTTAATTTTAATGAAAGATATTTTGATACGAATGTTCATTGTGAACATATTTAAGTTCTTTTAACGTATTCATCCATTCAAAACACCCATTCATTAGAACTCAATACATTTCCACCAATTCTAAAATTATAATACTTATTTAGTGGTGAGAAATTACCTATTATCATTGCTAAAAATATCACTTTTGAACATAAAGAAAAACTTTTGAATATTTCAAGGGATAGAATTAGGGAAATCGAGTATACCTTGGCCCACAAATTAGGTATTAGAACCTCAATTTTCATCCATAGGATTCGTCTATAGGATTGCGCTAAATCTGTTAGGTATCCAAAAAGGAGACTAAATCAACTCTTCTTTAAATTTTTAAAAAATAATTTGGAATGCTTTTTATGGTTGGTTTAACCTATCCCATTTCATATTCTCATCAATTAATTTCTATACATGTTGTCTGACGACAAAATATTGAGGTACATAGACATTACCTAACTTTTGTAGAATACTTAATAAATTATAAAAATATCTTCCCAAAGACAGTATTAGTTTAGTTCCTTTGGAAACATGGAAAACAAATATATATTCTGGTGAAAGATCTTCAACATTTTCCACAAAGATCTTCCCCTTTATTACTCCTACCTAAATCCATTGTTTATAAACTAGGGAAAAGAAAACACACAAAAGGTTGAGATCAAATTCTCAATAAGGGTGATCAAAGGATATATCGATCATTTCATAATCATAACATATAAGAATATAACATTTGAAAATTTTATCATGTATCTGAATTATTAGGATATCACATCATGGGAAAATCATAAAATTTAAAAATGATTCAGTGATCATTGTCCCAAAAGTTGTAACATAAGACATGGAATATGTGGCATACACATAAGAATAGAAGGTCATTTCCTATTAGTCAAGGCTAATTTCAAATACTATCATGGTAGACAAAGTCCATTACTCAACTAATTTCACTCCATGATCCAAACCTATATTACGGAACTGGGTTTATTTCATGTTCGAGCCATGTATTACAGAACCGAGATCATTTCCTATACCAATCATATCTGTCTCAAGAGATAATAATCTTTAACCAATGCATCGGAGGGAGATATAGGTTCGAGCCATATCATAATGAAAACATTATTATGTGTTCCACAAATATATAAATCATTCATTTTAGTATAACCCAAGGAATAAAATGGGTTTCTTAAACATCATTCCATCATAAGATAATCCATTTAAAACAAATGGATTTAATAAATATAAATAAAAAATAAATATACTCAAACTATATGAATAATAGATATAACATACTAGAATCCTAACCCTGATAAACTTTTTCCATATTATATGGAAAGTAATTTTGATAGAACAGTTGAAATTAATTCTTGAGAAAAATATCCTTTCTTCTTCAAAAACATTTTTTTCTGAAAATTCCATTTAATTTTAAAATAAAAAAACTATTTAAAAAAACCTTTAAATATTTTACAGGAATATTCCTAGAAATAAAGTGTAATGAAATCATAAAAAATTGTTCATGTCATATAAGTGGAAATAAAACATTCTTTTCATTCTTTTTTTAGACAAGTCAAAAAAGTACCTCATACAAAAAATGAAAAAAGATTATTTTCCTATCGTTTAATAAAATTCACCCATGGGTAAAATTTATTTTAAAATATTTTAGAAGAATGGATTGAATATTTTGGAATACATCTATAAGAAACATATACATGGACGATAAATATACCCCAGAAAATACTTATGTATAAACAATCTCGGATAATAATTTGACATCAAAATTATTCCTTACCTCCATTATGATATCCTTTGTATATGTCTGAACCACTTTTATAATGAATTAAATAATGTAATTTAATTATAATATAATCATATTAATTTTTATGATATCATATATGATCATATTATCATCCATTTTTAAATAACATTCCACTATTACTCAATTTTTGGGTATTTATTACTTCATTTTCTTATGCATGTTTTCTCGAATAAATTCTAATTATCATTCTTAGGTTGTAGTTATATAATTTAAAAAATTATAATAATATAAAATATATAATATATATTCATTATATAAATTTATATAATCATTCCTTAATGGATATCATATAGAATAAATCTCATCGTATCGTGGAGATGGTATGTTGTACGTACGCAAGAACGACGATATCATTCCCGTAATTTTAAAATGGTATGGAATTGGATGGTATATATTTTGTTTTATAATCCATATCATGTTATGAAAATAATATATAGTGATTATTTCCATCATTACACCCATCCATATATGGTGGTGGTGAAAAAAAAATTACACCACGACGTGGAGACGATAAGTTGTACGTACGTACACCTGGTGATTTTTTTTCGTAGGATGGATAAAAGTTTGAATAGGTTAGTTAAATAATCATAATAAAGTATAAGTTTATTAGGGTTATTTATTTATTAATTTATAATGGAAAATAGTTATGATGAGGACATTGAATAATAAATACTTTTGGAAGAATCTATAGAGAATATTACCTCTTATTTGATGTACACCCTCTTGATCTCTTATTAAAGAACTAGAGCTAGTATTTGGAGATGAATGTAACCTCTAGAATGTGAATAGGGAAGTTTATAATAGAAATGGGTAGGAGATATATGGTATTTAAGGCTCAATGTAATGTGAACAAATGAGGGAGGATGATCCCTTTTGTAAATGGGGTGAGAGGAACTTTTGGAATCTCCAAAAATATTAATTTATAATAAAATAAAACCACACATTAAAATATAAAAATGTCATATTTTTTAATATGATATGATATAAGGTTTTAATATAATCAACTAATAAATTTTGGATAATTGTCTCTATAAATTTAAATCTTATCATTTTAATTAATACTTAGTTATTCTATTTAATTTTTAACAAAGGTAACAATTATTTCAATACTAAAAGGGTGAAATATTGACATATTTGATGTAAATTAGACTATAAACGAAACTTTTTGAATATTTTTGACCATAAAGTAATTATTTGATATTTTTAAATAATATTTTATGTTTTTTAAATAATTTCACAAAATATTGTTTTTAAAAAAATATCAATAGTGTCAATTTTAAAACTATTCATTTCATGGATTTTTTAAAATACCACGCTAAGATTTTAACCTCGAACCCAATATTTTATTATATCCCTAAGGGGTAAAGATCGTATATAAAATTAGTTGATCACATTAGTTCTCTAAAAAACTTATTTTAATATTTTTTATAACATTTATTTTATATGCCCATCAATAAAATAATTACAACATCAATGTTGTGTTCTTATTTAATATACATATTTCTTTATAAAAAATTAAAAAAATTAATTGATGAAGAGAATTATTATACATTTGAGAGGAATATTTATAGAAAAATATATCTTGTTTAAAATCTTATATTAAAAAAGTAATATTAATTAAAACATGAATGTCACAACTTTAACATCACTTTAAATAAAATATTATAAGTGTCATAATCTTTTCTCTATGGATCCAAATGGTCAATAACATGACCATTGGATACTTATGGCTGGAATATAATCATAAAATAATACTTGTTCATGTTTTTTGGTATTTAAATGGTTATTATCATTTTAGGAAAAAATATTTCATTCATTTTACATCAATTAAATAATTTCTGAAACATCAAATATATAAGCCTTTAAGATAATTATTTTTTTATAAAAAATTAAAATAAATTAACATGATAAAAAATATAAATATATTTCAAATTATTATTCATTTTTATGTTTTTCTCTTGTATAAACTAATATTAAAATGATATAGTTATTAAAATTTGAGTTAGGCATATTTAGCTTTTATTTAAATAAAATATATTAAATTTCATAATCTCATCCATTTAGTTTCAAAAGGATACTATTATAACCCAATTGTGATTTAGGTCAAAAAAACTCATCCATTGACAATAGGAAAAGTGTTAGAATATTTTTATAACATAATTTTTTCTCTTAATTACCTGATTTACCTTTTTACCGTATTAAAAAAATACTAAAGTTACTGTTCATAATTCCCAAAAAATAAAAGAAACCTATTTACATAATTTTGACCCACTCATTCCAATTATGGAATAAATTTTTTAACCTTTAATACACATAAGTTTCAGTAATTAATTTAAAATTTCTCTCCTTTTCAGAATTAGAAAACAGGTTTTCAATGATAAAACATGCAATAAATTTAAATGTACTTAAATTTAAATTCAATTCAAAATTAATTACAATGACCTAAATTATATTAAATGATTAAAATATAACAAATTTATACTTAAAAATATTCAAATATATAATTTAACACTATAAATTAATTTGATGAAAAATTAGTTTTTAATTAAAATGCATTATTTTTTTATTATTCATAAAAATGTGAAACATATCAAATAATACCAAAAATTAAACCGTAGTAAATTTTTAAATCTCTATTTAAAGAATATGTTTTAAATAACATATAATGTTTATAAAAGTGCCAAAAAAATATATTTAAAATGGGTTCTCTGTTAAAAATTGATAAAATTACGCTTTTAAAAAATATATATTTTTATTCATATAATAATATTAATTCTTAACTTATGCCAATAAAATATATTGTATGATCATCAAAGATATTTAATTGAATATATAGAATAGTTTTTTATTATTGTAATTAAATAATTGTAATTAATTTAATTTATAAAGAAAATATGTGTTTTGGATCAAAAAAATAAAAACACTGCCTTTATATTCAATTGGTATGTATTTTACTTTCTAAGTAATTGGTAAATACTAAATTCATATTATAATCCCTATATTTTCATAATTTCTTTAATACTATTCATAACTTCTAATTTTATGGCTAGTTGGTTATCTTATCTAAAAAATGATGTTTTGTAGAGACTAAGTATTGCATGTAACACAACCCAAGTCGGTGTTGCATGTAGCACAAGCTTATCTTGGTGTACTCTCCGATACAAGACATCAAATAAATTACAAAAATATATCACATAAAAATCTTTTGGTGTCACACTCTACCCCCCATAAAATTAATTTCACCCTCAAAATTCATCTAGGTTATGAAATGATAGAAACCTACATCATAAAAATAAACACTAAAACTTATTTTTTAAAAACTTAAGTTATAAACATAACAGTTAACCCAAGTAATTGATCATTGGGTTTCAAAATAAGAGAAGATAGTGGAAAGTTAAAACCAGGATATGGAAGAGAAATATAACTATCATGTTCTGATAGAGAGTCATAGAGGACATGGTTAGGGGAATGTAAACAATCAGAAATCCATAATTAACATGGTTCCTTCAGGTTCAATCAATTTTTTTGAAACCAAGAAAAATAGTGTGAGGGTAAAAATCATACTAGGAAAAACAACATAACCAAAGGGAAGTACTTTCGATCTCTAACATCTTATGTTTAATACTAGGTTGACGTTGATCATTACCAAAATTCTAGGATTGTAACCTATACATTGAATTATCCATTGGGATATCCCTAAACATATCCTTATAAATATCTCTTAGGATCTCATTAAAGTTTTCTCATCCTAGATTCTAAAGGTTAACTAAACCTTCACTCTGATACCAACTCTAATGACCTAAGAAGAATGTACATAGAAATTAAATTACTTTTTGTAATATTTAATACATTATACAAGTTGACACCTAATTTCGGTATTATTTTAGTTCCTTTGGAATCTCTTAACACAAAAATATAGTCTATTGAAATATCTTCAATTTTTCACACAAAGATATTCCCCTTTATTACTCCTACCTAAAACCATTTTTTATAACCTGGTTAAAATAAAAAATAAGAAATGGTGAGATAAAATTTTATAAAATGGTAAAAAAAATGAGATATCAATCATATCAAATTCATAATAAATAAGAATATAACAGTTATAAATCATAACCTGTATATGAAAGATCATGATATCATATCCTGGGATAAATCATAAAAGTTTATAAAGATTCAGTAAACATATTCCTAAGAGTCATAACATAAGACATGGAATTTTTGGAAAATGAAAAATCATAGAAAATCATTTCATATTAGTCATTTTTCATTTACAATACTTTCATACCCTACAAATTACATTACTAAACCAATTTCACTTCTTCTTCTAGCCCTGTATTAATGAATTGGGTTTACTTCCTATTTGAGCACTATATTACTAAACTGATATCATTTCCTCATCCTTATTTCCTATCTCATGGGATATAAATAATTACCCAATGCATTTGAGGGGGATATAGGTCCCACCAATCTCATAATGAAATCATTCTTATATGTTCCACAAAAATATAAATCATTCAATTTAGCATAACCCAAGGAAGAAAATGGGTTTCTTAAACATCATTCCATCCTAACATAATCTATATAAAACAAATGGATTTCATAAGTATAATTCCATCATAAACATAATCAAATCATAATGAATAATAGAGAAATTATACTTGAAACATTAACCTATTAAATAATTTCACCTTAGATGGAAATTAATTTTCATATAACACTTGATATTAATTTTTGAGGAAAATATACTTTTTCATTCAATAATATTTTATTTCCTCAAAATGCCATGCCATTTTAAAGGAAAAAAAATATTTTAAATTTAAAAGGATATATTTAAAAAATATTCATGGAAATTAGGCGTTATGAAAAATAAAAATACATTTATGATGTATAAGTTAAAAGAAAACATTTTTCTCGTAATTTTGTCAGATAAGTAAAAAAGTACCTAATATTTGAAACAACGAAATATTCCTTTAATACCATTTAATAAAATTCCAAAATGGGTAAACTTTTATTTAAACAATTTATGAATAATATAAAAAATATTTTGGAATAAGTATTTGGGAAACAAGGACATGTATGATAAATATACCCTAGTAAATACTTACGTATAAATAATTACAGGTATTAATGAGACTGTGAAATTATCCCTCACCTTAGGTAAGATATACTTTATATGTATCCTAACCTCATATATAATGATTTAAATTATTTAATTGACTTATTTCAAAATCATATTAAATTTTATGATATCATATTTGATCATATTATAATCCATTTGTTAATAACATTTCATTATTACCTGTTTTTTGGGTATTAACTACATTTTCTTATGCATGTTTTGTCAAATAAGATTTTTTTCTCCTTTTTAGGTTATTGTTATATAATTTTCAAAAATATATTAATATAATTTTTATCATATTTATACATTAAATAAATTTATATATTCATTCATTAATGATTATCATGTATAATGAATCACATCACATCGTCGAGTCGGTAGGTTGTACATACATACGAGTGATTATATCATGTCCATAATTATTAAATAGTATGGAATTGGATGGTATATATTTTGTTTAAAAATTAATATCATGTTATAATAATCATATACAGTTATTATTTACAAAATTATATCCATCTAACTATGGTGGTGGTGATAAACATATAACAACATAGTGTGGAGATGGTAAGTCGTATATACGCACACGTGGTGATTTCATTTTTTGTAGGATAGATAAAAGGTGGAATAAGGTTGTTAAATAATCATAATAACATATTACTATAGGACTGATAATATATTTATTACATTATATTTGTAACAACTCCTGAAGATGATATAGAATAAGAAATAAATTTGAATGAATCGGTAGAGAACATAACTTCTTCTTCGATGTGCTCCCTCTAGATCGCCTCTTAAATCATGAGTTGGACTTTGGAGAAGACAAGAACCTCTAATATGTGAATAGGGAAGCTAATAATTGAAATGGGTAAGTTATACCTGATCTTGATGCCTCAAAGTGACGTTAAAAAATGAGGGAGGAGGTTCCCTTTTATACCAGAGGCGAGGAGCACATTTGGAATATCCAAAAATAATAATTTATAATAAAATCAAAACATATCCAAAAACCAAAAAAAGTGATATATTTTAATATGATATGAGATAAGGTTTTAATATCATTAACAAATAAATTTTACAAAAGTTTTTCTCTCAATTAAAACTTTATTAATTTAATTAACATTAAGTTATTATATTTAATTTTTAGCTAAGGTAACAAATATTTTAATATTAAAAGGGTTAAATATTTACTTATTTTAGGCAAATTAGATAATAAAAGAAAACCTTACAACATTTTGGACCATAAAATAATTATTTTATATTTTTTGAAAATATTATTCTATTTTTAAAATAATCTAACAAAACATTATTTTGAAAAAATATCAATACTGTCAATTTTGACACAATTAATTTCATAGATTTCATAAAATAACAAGATAACATGATAAACTAGAACAAGATATTTTATTATATAGGCAACAATATCAACTATAAAATTCATTTATCATATTTTTTATCTCAACAAAAATTTATTTTAATAACTTAATAAAATTTATTTGATATATCCATTATTAAAACAATTATTACATTAATGAAGTGTAATTATTTAATATACATATTTATTTACAAAAAAATACAACTAAAATACCTTTAAGAAGATAAATATTATATATTTAATATTAATATTTATAGTTTAATATATCTTCTAGAAAATCCTATATTAAAAATCTTATATTTATTAAAACATGAATGGGACAACTTTAACATCACTATAAATAAAATATCATAAGTGTCAAAATATTTTTCATAAGGATCTAAATGGTCGATAACCACCCTTAAATGATTATGGTTGAGGTATACTCTACGAATAATATTTTTTCTTGTGTTTTTACCATTTAAATGTTTTTATTATTTTAAAAAAACTTATTTTAGTTATTTTTCATCAATTAAATAATTTCTTTATTATCAATGTGTAAACCAATACGGTAATTATTTATTCCCTAAAAATTTCAAATAAATTTCAATGATAAATTAAAACAATTTATTTTTTAAATGAGTATTTATAGTCTGATTTACCTTTTATTAAACATTATATTAAAAATGATATAATTAAAAAATTTGAGTAAGACATATTTAACTTTTCTTTAAATAAAATATAATAAATGTCCTAATATCAACCAAGTAGTTTGTAAAGGATATCATCATGACCCAAGGATTATTAAGGTAAAAAAACTCATCCAAGTATTTTAACACAAGTTTTAGAGTAATTTTACAATATTATTTTTATCCTTAATTACCTATTTTACCTTTTTACCATATTAATAAAAATTACTGATTTTACTATTGAGAATGACCAAAAATAAAAGTAACATATTTAAAAAATATGGACCCAATGATTCCAATTATTGAATCCATTTTTCAAAATTAAAAATATAGAGGTTTCAATAATTAACTTAAAATTAATCTCATTGTCTGAATGAGAAAATGGGGTTTAAAAGTTAGAATGTTCAAAAGATTGAAATATTTTACATCTAAATTCAATATAAATTTAATTACAATGACCTACATTATATTAAATGATAACAATATAATCTATTTATACTTTAAAACAATTTTAATATATAATTTAACACTATAAATAAATATGAAAAAAATTAGTTTTCAATTAAAATGCATTATTTTTTTACTATTCATCAAAATGTGGAACTTATTTAAAAAATATGAAAAATTAAAACAAAGTAAATTTTGATATTCTGATTTAGAAGAATAAATTTAAATTTTCATATAAAATATTTAAAAGTACAAAAAATTATATTTTAAATTGGTTCCTATTGAAAGGTTATAAAATTACACTTTTGAACAATATATCTTTTTATTTATAGAATAAAATTTAATAATATATAATTCCTCTAAAATATATTGTATCAGTATAAAAAATATTTCATTGAGTATATATAATACTTATTTCACTATTATCATTAACTAATTTCAATTCATTTATTTTATAAATACAATTATACTTTTGGAGAGTAAAAATAAAAAAATTGCCTTTATATTCAATTGGTATATATTTTCATTTTAAAGTAATTGGTAAATAGTAAATTCATTTTATAAACCCTATATTTTTATAAATTACTTAATAAAATTCATGAATTAAATTTTATGTCTATGTTATTTACTTTTCTAAAAAAATGATTTTTCATAGAAACTCAATATTACATGTCACAAAAGCTAAGATGATATTCCATGTAGCGCAAACTTATCTTCGTGTAACATACAACACAATAAATCCAAAAATTATAAAACATATATCATAAAAATTTCAGGGTTTTATAGTTTGTGCCTTTGAAAAGTACTATTATTGTTGTTTGAAATGAGAGAGAGGGGTTATTTCTAAGGAGGGTGAAAAACAATTTGTGTGTGTGTATTGATTATAGGAAATTAAATATATCCACTCTCCAAAACTATATATCCATGCTATTTATTGATACAATGATCCAGAGAATACTAAAGAAGAAATAATATTATTTCGTAGATGTATTCTTTGGGTATTTTCAGGTTTCTATAGCATTTTCAGATCTAGATAAGACATCATTCATTTTCCCATTTAGTACATTTTCATACCGAATTATGCCATCAAGACTTCGCAATGCCCCTAGTACATTCTTGAGATTCATGGTGAGTATTATTCTATATTTCATTGAGGAATTAATGGATGTATTTTTGGATTATTTTATAGTGTATGGATCTTCATTTGATGAATGTATCTTTTGTTTGGGAAATGTGTTTAATCATTATGTTGAGAAGAATGTGGTCTTTAACTCTGGAAATTTAAATTTCATGGTAGATCAAGGAATTGTCTTAGGTAATTTAGTGTCATTGTATATAATAGAGAATGATAGGTCAATGGTAGTTATTATTTCATCCTTTATATATCCTGTTATGTTAGATCATTCCTAGGGAATTCATGATTTTATAAATGCTTTATTTGATATTTTAATAAGACCACTCTACCATTATCTTTATTGATTCAAAGTGATATTTATTTCATTTTTATTATTAATTTCGTGTATATTTTGAGGATATAAATAAGTGTCTTACCACTACCTTGATTATACATCCCACACAATGAAACATTCCATATAAGATTATGTGTGATGCTTTGATATTTTCATTTGGAGTTCTCTTATCATAGACAGTGGAGGTACATTCACTTGTGATTGCCTATGATTAAAAGACATTGATTCATCCCAATCAAACTACATAACCATATAAAAGGATTTTCTCCCTACCATATTCTCTTTTTCTATTTTCAGTTCATACTTATTGGGATTTAAATTATTTTTTTAATCTAACCATGTAGCTCTGAGGCACCACTTGAGGAAACCAGATGAAAGGCGCAAAAATATTTGACGGATTCTCCTTCCTTGAGAATTATATATTTAGATTAAGAATAAAATGTGTTCAAAAAACATGATGTCATATAACATTTGTAAGATTACTCACACACTAGCAGTTGGCACTTGGAACCAAGTACCACTTCGTTACACTTTTCCTGAAGAGCATATTCAGGCACTCTTATGTACACATCCTTGGTATGATGATTTATTTAACTACATCATTCCCTCTAAAATTCCTATCAATTTAAAGAAACTTAAATTCCAAAAATTAAATAGTGAGTCTATGTTTTGTATTTAAGATGATCTCAACCTTTGGAACTTGTGTAGTCATCAGGTTATTAGGAGGTGCGTTCCTAGTCAAGAAATTGAATTTATTCTTCACTTCTACCATAACATTTTATGGGGAGGATACTATTGACCCCAAAAAATATCTAGGAAAGTATTTGTCTCTAGATTAAATTGTATTATCTTTTTCCATGATGATCGTGTGTTTTTTAAATCAAGATCATGTTGAAAAAAACACAGGAAAAATTTCATGGTCAAATGAGATACCCTAGTATCCCATATTATTCTGTGAGATTTTTTATGTATGGTCATTTATTTTAGGGATAAATTTTCAATATAATTTTGTTTTTTGTGAATTTTTGTTACCCTTGATTGTGATAGAAAATGGGAGGAGGGCAAGCCCACCAAGACTACAATTTCTCATGTTGTAATATATTTCATCAAGGATCAAATTTTCTATAGGTTTGGAGTACCAATGGCCATAATCAGTGACAAGGGGAATACATTTGAAATTGGAATTTGACTTCCATCCTTCAGAAGTATGGGGTTACATAGAAAACATAAACACCATACCACCCCCAAACAAATGGCTTGTATGAGGTTTTAAATTTGTAGTTGAAACATATTTTGAATAAATTCAAGCTGGTAAATAGGAAGGATTGTAGAAAGTTCTTATATGATGTGATTTGGGATTATAAGGAGAAATATAACACTCCCATTAGTTTTTACCCATTTTTGACAGTTTTTTGGAAAGCCTTTCATATCCTCCTGGAAGTCAAGCATTGAGAATATTAGGCTATAAATAACTGCAACATGGTTTTGGCCCAAGATGGAATTCAATGGGTGGTGAATATTCAAGATCTTGAGGTTATTTTACTATCCCCATATAAAAATACAATGATATAAAAGTAAATATCAAAAGAATATCTTGATTGAATAATCCAACAAAGAGAGTTTCATGTTGGACAAAAATTAATACACTATAATTCATTGATGAAGTTGATGTCTGATAAGTTATATTCTATATGTTTAGTTCCTTATGTTTTATCTAATTTTTTTTCCTATGTTGCACTGGATATTATACAATAAGACATAGGAAGTAGATTTAGAGTCAATGGGAAGTGTTTGAAGGAATACATTGAGGGACTTCCTATTGATGCAGTTGATTTAATCGCACTACATGACCCCATCATCACTTGAGAATATTTGGTTGTTCTTAACCCTCTTACTATTATATTACTTGTCCTATTAAAAATTATTAATTTCATGTGCACATATAATATAATAAATTCAGATTGGGGAAAATGAAATATTTTATTAGTTGGGGAGGTGAAATCCTTTTCAGGTGACTTCTTTAGAATTTTCTTTTGAGTGTTTTCTGTGTGTTTTATATTATATTTTATATTAAATTTTCAAAGAAAAAAAAACTAAAAATATCAAAAAAATACCGAATAACATATCATGTAATATAAGAATTTACAGTTGGAACATATAGAAAATATAAGTTTTCAAAATTCCTTGGTATCATGATAATCTTGATAAATATTTCAATATCAAGTGTTGACTTTTATAAAATTAATGTAGTTGATTATATGATGGTTTGTGTGATTATAAATCCTTTTATATTCTAACACTATTCTTTATGATATTTGTTTATTATAAATTGTGTCAGTGTTTTTTTCCACACAAATTTTCATGCCATAATGACTTGTGAAATATTTTCTACTCAATTGATGGTAAAGCCATGTTAGTTAAAAAAATCATCTTATATAAATGGTTTTTCCATATATTCATTTCTCTTCTATTCAATTTCATTACTATATCGAATTTACCTATGAATCTTTAACCAATATCTGACAGTTGTATGCACTCAAGAGAAATCAAAAAATCAAAAAAAAAACAAATTAAAAATCATAATAAAAGGGGGAGTGGCGAAATGTACAATATGGGGAGATATCTATATTGGGGGCGATATATTTAAATTTTTGTAATGACTAAGAGATTGGGTCTTGAAATTTGATTTCAATGAAATGTAGAAAATATTGAAATAAATAATCCAGTTAAGAAAAAAAATTTACTTGATCTAAATACACTAAATAAAGGGTATTGGTATAAGCATAAAATGGTTAGCACACCCACCTGAAGGGAATTAATGGCATGGTGGACCATAACTTGTTACACTATGATTAGTGTATTTATTCTCATTATAGTTTATTTTGATAAAATTTATGTGGAAATTACTTAACTTTTATTAATATTGACTCCTTATGGAATACTTATTTTTCATATATTTTCATTGTGGATTGAGAAATTTCAACATGAATATCTTGTCACACTTTTCTATATTACATGATGCGAGGTTTTTCCTAAGAGTGAAAATGGGTAAATGTGGGTTAGTTGATAAAACAAAATTTTGTTGAATATTTTATTGACAATAAATGACATAATTTCCACGCATTGCGTAAAAAATTTTATTATTAAAATATTTGAGATTGGATCATTCTTTTTGAAAATATGATGAAAATTTCAGTTTTCCCTTTGAAGTGAACTATAGTATTTCGGTCATAAATATTTTTATATGTATTATTTGAAAATAAAACCTTATAATTGTACTCCTAAATTAATGAGAAAAAATATTCAATCAAGACATCAGAGCTAAATCATGTATTTGATTAGAGTACAAGGGACGTGAAATTGAATATGGGACGGACTCTCTAGATTTTTGAGCACTTTATTATTTGGAACATAACATCTTCACCCATGATTTAATTGGGCCCAAATTTCGGTATAATATCTAAGTGGCCATTTTGAACTAATAATCCAGCTGTTAATATATTTGTTTCATGTTTTTGGTGGTCTAATAGGTGGTTTAATTTGGATTAAATTATTTGGATGAATTTCCCCATTCAAACTTGTAACATCTTAAAACATAGCCTCTAATACACTCTATAAATTGGTTTTTTTCTCATTTATAGCTATTTGGATATGCCATAGAGGATTAAGATAATACGTTAAGTATTTCCTTTACATTTTAAGTCATCGTTTTAGGAGGGAATATATCAAGATATGATCTCCTAATTATGCTTTTCTTTTCCTCTTCTTTGTTGTAATGTTTCTACTCATGTAATAGACTTATTTATTTCCCTTTAAATTGTTATTTTTTAATTTTATTATTCTTTATTGATCCTCTTTGGTATTTAAATCCAGGGTTGAAATGATATTGGGCCATACCCTTTCTAAACCTTTTTACATGCAAAACAAATATACGTTGGCAACGCCGTACATTGAAGAGTAGTTTTTATTAGTAATTTATATAAATCCTACCTTATTCATTTATTTATTTTGAATAAATACTTCAATTCACCTAGTATGATATATGATTTTATTTTTTAATTTAAATGAAACTAAACAATAAATTAAATAATTAGCACAACATACTTAAGGTAGAGTGATGTGTGAATTGTGAGAGCGTGATCTTAATCGGTGAAACAAAGAAACATGGGATCAATTTTTAGAGTTAGAATATAATATATAAACTCAATTAATAGACAATTATATATTGGGAATGTTCTATGATTTACAAATGACCATAATATATCCTTAGAACACTAATCACTGTAGGGTGATGCAATTTCTGGTTCTGAAGGTATCCTAGGATTAAATTAACTTCATATTTTTGGTAAGTAAATCATTACCACAAATAACATATTCTTCTAGAATAATTAATTTTATTCTTATTTCAGAAAAATAAAACCAACCTCCCCCTGTATCCTTTTAATTATTGTGTTTCTTCAATTTTATTTTACTTTTGTAATACCTTTAAGTATTTTTTTTATAAATTCCTCATTGGGAGACGACCTTGATCAGCCACTATACTGTACCTAAATAACTAAAAACTGAATGTAAAAGAAGGATATCATGAAATTTAATTTAAATTATAAATATATATAATATTCATAAGTATTATGACTTTGTTGAAAAGAAACAAAAGATAAAACAAGGCAATTAACACCTGAAACAATGATAATAATGGAATATTATTAATATGAATAAAATAACTAATATATCTATACTGATTGTTCCACTGAATGTTTCCTCAACAATGGATAATCCCAAGTCAATAAAATATAATGAGTAAACAAAGAGAAAGACAAATATAAGAGAAATATTTATAATCATCCTCCAAAAACCCCTCCCTTTACAAATAGATTAATTAAAACCAATGAGATGTTTAAAGATTTGAAACACTAAATATGATTTAGATACTATAAAGCTTGTTGAGATCCACATATCACTACATTATCCCTTTAAGAAAGTCTCATGGTAATTCAAATTATTAAAAGAAAATTGTACCAATCAAATAGGGCTCAAAGGAATTTAGTGGATCAATATTGGAAATAATTTTTCAACACTCATGGCACCGACTCAAGGAATGCCAACCAAGTGCAAGGATCTGGGGACATTCACCATCACAAGTACAATAGGGAAGTTATACTTTTATTATGCTTTATAAAATTTGAGAGCTTACATAAAAGTGATGCATCACTCTGTATTCTCTTTTTTATAGGTCAATGAGTTGAGGTTGATGACAGTAGTGGTATAGTTTGTTAATAGAGCTAAAGAGTATCCAACATGAGACCTTGAGGATATATTTTTGTAGGTAAGAGACAAGATCTTTCCAGAAAATTCCAATGTTCTTAACATGCAGGATGATCAGGTAAATTATCATGCCCCCCATTATCTTAGGTAGGATCTTCCTTAAAACATTAAAAAATACCATAAATTTCCATTAGTCTACACTTTCCCTGGAGTCTAGAAATGAATTTCTGAGATTTAATTTAATGGACTCTATGAGGTACCCCTTAGAGGACCATTCTTCTTTTGTTATATACTATTTTGAAACACCGATTAAAAACTCCATGTTAATTTATCTTCATATTCCTAGGTAGATTGTGAGAATTGTTTCTTCATTTAGATATATAAGTACTTCCACACCTATATCTAATGCAAAAAAATTCACTTGTATTTTCTTTTGAGGAAGATTTATATTCTTATTCTGATTATGTTCACTCTGATTATGGCTTGGCTACTGTGTATGTTGATAGATTTTATTCATTATTCTTTAATTTTTATGATGGATATTTTGATACTAATGTTCATTGTGAACATATTTAAGTTCTTTTAACGTATCCATCATTACAAAACACTAATTCATTAGAACTCAATACATTTCAACCAATTATAAAATTATTATACTTATCTAGTGCTGATAAATTACCTTTTATCGTTGCTAAAAATATCACTTTTGACCATATAGAAAAACTTTTGAATATTTTAAGGGATAACATTAGAGAAATCGAGTGTACTATGGCATACAAATTATGTATTAAACCCTCAATTTTCATCCATAGGATTCTTCTATAGGATTGAGCTAAATCTGTTAGGTGTCCACAAAGGAGACTGAATGAAACTCTTCTTGAAGTTTTTAAAATATAATTTGGAATGCTTTTTAAGGTTTGTATAATTTATCATATTCCATATTCCCATTGGATAATTCATATTCATGTTGCATGTCGACCAAATATTTAGGTACATAGAATTTAACTTATTTTTGTAGAATACTTAATAAATTATAAAAATATCTAACCAAATACCTTATTAGTTTACTGCCTTTGGAAATGTGGAACACAAATATATAGTCTGGTGAAAGATATTAAACTTTTTCCACAAGGATCTTCCCCTTTATTACTCCTACCTAAATCTATTTTTTATAAAATAGGGAAAATAGAACACACGAAAGGTATAGATAAAATTCTAAATAAGGGTAATCAAAGGATGTATCGATCATTTCATAATCATTACAAATAAGAATATAACTTTTTAAAATTGTTTCATGTATATGAATTATCAGGATATCACATCATGGGAAAATCAAAAAAATTAATAATGATTTAGTGATTATATTCCCAAAGTTTGTAACATAAAACATGGAATATGTGGCATACACATAAGAATATAAAGTCATTTCCAATTAGTAAAGGATAATTTCAAATAATATCATGGTGTACAAAGTCCATTACTGAACTAATTTCACTCCTTGATCCAAACTTATATTACGAAATCAGGTTTACTTCCTATTTGAGCCATGTATTACAGAACCGAGATCATTTCATATACCATCCATATCTGTCTCATGAGATAATAATCTTTAACCAATGTATTGAAGGGAGCTATAGGTTCCACCCATATCATAATGAAAACGTTCTTATTTGTTCTACAAATACATAAATCATACATTATAGTATAACCTAAGGAATAAAATGGGATTCTTAAACATCATTCCATCATAAGATAATCCATATAAAATAAATGGATTTAATACATATAAATATAGAATAAATATACTCAAACCATAGGAATAATATATATATTATACTAGAAACATAACCCTAATAAATTTTTTCCATATTATATGGAAAGTAATTTCGATAGAATATTTGAAATTAATTCTTAAGAAAAATATCCTTTCTTCTTCAAAAACATTGTTTTCTCAAAATTCCATGTAATATTAAAAGAAATAAATTATTTAAAAATAAGCTTGAAATATTTTAAAGTAATATTCCTAGAAATAAAGTGTAATGAAAACATAAAAAACTATTCATGTCATATAATTTAAAATAAAACATTCTTCTCTTACTTTTTTAGATAAGTTTAAAAAAGTACCTCATATAAAAAATCAAAATAATGATTCTTTTCCTACCGTTTAATAAAATTTACCAATGGGAAAAATTGAATTTAAAATATTTTAGAATAATAGATTGAATATTTTGGAATATATCAATAAGAAACTTATACATGGATGAAAAATATTCCCCAGTAAATACTTATGTATAAACAATCTCGGATAATAATGAGACTTCAAAATTATCCCTTACCTCCATTATGATATACTTTTTATGTGTCTGAACCACTTGTATAATGATTTAAATAATGTAATTTACTTATTATATAATCATATTAATTTTTATGATATCATATATGATCATATTATCATCCATTTTTTAATAACACTTCACCATTACTCAATTTTTGGGTATTAACTACTTCATTTTCTTATGCATGTTTTCTCGAATGAGTTCTGATTATCATTATTAGGCTATATTTATATTATTTAAAAAATGATATTAGTATAAAATATAAAATATATATTCATTCTATAAATTTATATAATCATTATTTAATGGATATCATATAGAATAAATCTCATCGTACCGTGGAGATGGTATATTGTACGTACGCAGGAGTGAAGATATAATTCCCATAATTTTAAAATGGTATTGAATAGGATGGTATATATTTTGTTTCATAATCCATATTTTGTTATGAAAATAATATATAGTGATTATTTCCATCATTACACCCATCCATATATGGTGGTGGTGAAAAAAAATTACACGATGACGTGGAGACGATAAGTTGTACGTACGCACACCTAGTGATTTTGTTTTTCGTAGGATGGATAAAAGTTTAAATAGGTTCGTTAAATAATTATAATAAAATATAATTATATAATGGTTATTTATTTATTTATTTATAATGGAAAACATTTATGAAGAGGAAATTGAAGAATAAATACTTTTGGAATAATCTGTAGAGAATATTACCTCTTCTTTGACATACTCCCTCTAGATCTCCTATTAAATCACTAGAGCTGGTATTTGGATATAAATATAACCTCTAGAATGTGAATATAGAAGTTGATAATGGAATTGGGTAGGTTATAGATGGTATTTATGGTTCAAAGTAAAGTGAACAAATGAGTGAGGATGATCCATTTTATAATTGGGGTGAGGGGCACTTTTGGAATCTCCAAAAATATGAATTTGTAATAAAATAAAACCACCTGTAAAAACATAAAAATGTCTTATTTTTAAATATGAGATGATACAAGGTATTCATATCATAAACCAAAAAAAATGGATATGTTTCTCTATCAATTTAAATCTTATCATTTTATTTAGCACTTAGTTATTCTATTTAATTTTTAACTAAGGTAACAAATATTTCAATACTAAAAGGGTGAAATATTGACTTATTTGATGTAAATTAGACTAAAAATAAAATATTTAGAATATTTTTTACCATAAAGGAATTATTATATATTTATAAATAATATTTTATGTTTTTTATATAATTTAACAAAATATTGGTTTTACAAAGTATCAATAGTGTCAATTTTGACACTATTCATTTTGTGGATTTTTTAAAATACCATGCTAAGATTTTAACCTTGAACCCAAAATTTTATTATATCTCTAAGGGGTCATGTTAGTATATAAAATTAGTTAATCACATTAGTTATCTAAAAAATTATTTTAACATTTTTTATAATTTTTATTTTTTATGTCCATCAATAAAATAGTTACCACATCAATGTTGTGTACTTATTTAATATACATATTTCTTTGCAAAAAGTTAAAAAAAATGCATTGATAAAGAGAATTATTATACATTTGAGATGAATATTTATAATAGAATATATGTTATTTAAAATCATATATTAAAATTTTAATATTAATTAAAACATGAATGTCACAACTTTAACATCACTTTAAATAAAATATTTTAAGTGTCATAATCTTTTCCTTATGGATCTAAATGGTCAATAACATGACCATTGGATGATTATGGATGAAACATACTCTATAAATAATACTTTTTTCATGTTTTTTGGTCTTTTAATGGTTATTATAATTTTAGGAAAAAATATTTGATTCATTTTATATCAATTAAATAATTTCTTCAACATCAAATATATAAGCCTTTAAGATAATTATTTTTTTATAAAAATTTAAAATATATTAACATGGTAAAGGAAAAATATATATTTCAAATTATAATTCATATTTGTGCTTTTTTCTTGTATAACCTTATATTAAAATGATATAGTTATTAAAATTTGAGTATGGCATATTTATCTTTTCTTTAAATAAAATATATTAAATTTCATAATCTCATCCAATTGGTTTTCAAAGATACCATTATGACCCAATGATGATTTAGGTCAAAAACCTCATCCAATGACAATAGGAAAAGTGTTAGCATAATTGTATAATATTATTTTTCCTCTTAATTACATGATTTACCTTTTTACCGTATTAAAAAATACTAAAGTTACTGTACATAATTCCCAAAAATAAAAGAAACGTATTTACATAATTTTGATCCACTGATTCCAACTATGTAATCGATTTTTTTACATTTAATACACATAATTTTGAGTAATTAATTTAAAATTTGTCTCCTTATCATAATTAGAAAACATGTTTTAAAAGATAAAACATGCAATAGTTTTAAATGTTTTTAAATTTAAATTCAATTTAAAATTAATTACAATGACCTAAATTATATTAAATGATAAAAATATAATATATTTATATTTAAAAACATTCAAATATATAATTTAACACTATAAATTAATTTTATGAAAAAGTAGTTTTCAATTAAAATGCATAAATTGTTTATTATACATCAAAATATGAAACATATCAAAAAAATAACAAAAATTCAACCATAGTAAATTTTTAAGTATATATTTAAATAATAAGTTTTAAATTATATATAAAGTTTATAAAAGTGCCAAAAAATATATTTAAAATGAGTTCTCCATTAAAAATTGATAAAATTACCCTTTTAAAAATATATTTTTTTATTCATATAATAACATTTATTCTTAACTTATGCCAATAAAATATATTGTATGATCATCAAATATATTTTTTTGAATATACAGAATATTTTTTTATTAATATAATAAAATAATTGTAATTAATTTAATCTATAAAGACAATCAGAATTTTGGATCAAAAAAAAATAAAAATACTGCCTTTATATTCTATGTGTATGTATTTTAATTTCTAAATAATCGATAAATACTAAATTCATATCATAATCCATATATTTTCATAAGTTTGTTAATACTATTCATAAATTATAATTTTATGGATAGTTTATTATCTTATCTAAAAAATAATGTTCTGTAGAAACCTATTATTTCATGTAACACAACCCATGTCGGTGTTTCTTGTTGCACAATCTTATCTTGGTGTACTCTAAAATAAAAGACATCAAATAAATTAAAAAAATATATCATATAAAAATCTTATGGTGTTAAACTCTACCCCCCTTAAAATTAATCTCACCCTCAAAATTCATCTATGTTATGAAATAATAGAAACCTACAATGTAAAAATCAATACTAAAACGTCTTTTTAGAAAAGTAAAGTTATAAACATAACGGTTACCCAAAGTAACTAATCATTGGGTTTCAAAATAAGAGAACATAGGTGGAAAGTTAAAACCTGGATATGGAAGAGAAATATAACTATCATGTTCTGATAGAGAGTCATAGAGGACATGGTTAAGGGAATGTAAACAATTAGAAAGCCATAAACTCATGATGATCTAAGGGACCATTTGATTCATCTGCTCAGAAGGTACAAGGATAACATTTTTGTTTCAATATATTTTCCCTAAAATTCTATAATGAAAATAAATACATACTTTAATACTTATATTCTCATCCTTTCATTATTCCATTATCAATTTCCACTGCATGTCTTATTCTATGAAATAAAGGTGAGTTTATCATTCCTTAATAATTAATAGATCATGAGTTCTATAAATGTAATGATAGGTCATTCCATATATCATTATTACAAGAACAATTTTATCATAAGTTTTCAAATATAAATAAGTCAACCTATGGGGAGATAATACTTTATTCCAGTAAAATTCATCTGAATTTTAACTTAAAAATTCCATAAATTGATAACCTTATATTCCAACTAAATGATAAAAATCAACTGCTTTAGAAAAAGTCTCACTAACTCATCTTAACACTAATACCATATATATCATAAGGTATATTTTATTGGTCACATTCCAAACATGTGAATTCATTAATTATGTATTTTATTAAAAAATGGTAAAAAAAAATTGATTTATTATAGAACCATATTGAAAACATGCATGATTTAAAAAATTAACACTTTCCCCAAACCATAAATCTTAAAAATTATATATAATCAATCCATGATATCATAAATAACTTTATCATATTATTATTCCTGACTTCATTAATACAATTAAACATCTCTTTATTTATTTATCCCAACAACATGCATATATTAATGGTTATCTTTCCCTTAATGTATTTTCTAAAAATATCTGAATCACTTTTCATGGTTACTGATATCACCCAGAATATAATCTTCAATAACTATGGAAAAAACACAATGGAATAATAAATAGATATTTTCATTATTCCATAATACATTAAAAGTTATTCTACACCATTATTCAAGAATCCCATTATATTAATACTCAATTATTCCACCACTACTCTACATCGCCAATAGTGATCTCATGTTATTTTACTTTTTATTTGGCATTAAGAGGTTGATAACATCAATCATAATTGATAAACCTTGGATTATGGTATTTGTTAGCATAATTCCTTATTTCATTCCACCTGTAGCATTGAAGTGTGGGAGGTCTATTATTTTTAGAAATTTCTCTATTCGCATCATTAGACACCTTTTTTCCCATTAATTCATTATTCAAATACCTGATTACCCCCCTTTCCAAACATAATACATTTACTAGTCCCTTTAAGAAAATATCCAACCTGATTCTTTCCACACTTTGAGAATAAGTAAACGATCATCTTCTTTTCACCATGGTTTTATGATTTTCCCTTGAACTATGTATTCCATTTCATATAAAAACAATGATATTGATTTGTAAACTCAAATTACACTTCAACCTTTATTACACAATACAAAATCACATCATAGGTTCTAAAGTATCTTATGGATAATGCCAATTAAAGAGTTATTTTTAAGACATTGTAGAGTCAATCAACCTTACATTTAGGCTAGATGATAATTCCAGAACCATACCTCGCGAGTTTTGTAAAATTTTCCTTGTATGTAAGATTGAATTCATCATCCTTTTTTAATCTCAGGAAACTTTTTTTCCATATTCATATTAATAATACAAGGAAACTGATTATTTAAAAGTTATTTCTTTAACTCATCCCATTTTATGGATTCAATTTCATCTTGATGCCTTTTATTCTTGATTAGAGTCCACCACTGGTCCACTTCATAATTAAAATGATAAAAACCCAAAATGAATATTTCATGTTTCAAATAGTGAAGGTTAGAAAATATATTTTCATTGGTAAAGATCCATTTTTCAATAAAAAGTGGATCAGAAGACCCACTAAAAGAATGTGGTAATTTCCTCATGAAGTTTTCAATAGAATGTTGTTACCTTCTCTGATCATTTGGAAGTCTATAATTATTCATATCCTGTGTAAGAATAGCGATAAAATTTTTCATTCTAACTCCCATAATATTTGGTTGTTCATGAAGATAATTATTGAATGTCACATTTCATTTATAATTAACATGGTTCATTAGGGTTCAATCCATTTTTTGAAACCATAAAAAATACTGTGAGGGGAAAATCATATTAGGAAAACAAAATAAACAAGGGGAAGTGTATTCAATCTCTAATATCTTAGGATTAATACTAGGTTGACATTGATCATTACCAAAATTCAAGGATTGTAACCTATACATTGAATTATCCATTCGAAAATCCCTAAACATATCCTTATAATTATCTCTTAGGATCTCATTAAAGTTTTCTCATCCTAGATTCAAAAGGTTAACTAACCCGTCGCTCTGATACCAACTCTAATGACCTAACAAGAATGTACATGGAAAATAAATTACTTTTGTGTAATAATTAATACATTATAAAGGTGGACACCTAATTTCGGTTTTATTTTATTGCCTTTGGAATCTTGGAACACAAACATATAGTCTAGTTAAATATCTTCAATGTTTCACACAAAGATATTCCCCTTTATTACTCCTACCTAAAACCATTCTTTATAACCTGGGTAAAAGAAAACACAAGAAACGGTGAGATCAAATGCTCAAAAAGGGTAAAAAATGAGATATTAATCATATCAAATTCATAATACATAAGAATATAACAGTTGTAAATCATAACCTATATATGAAAGATCATGATATCATGTCCTGGGATAAACCATAAAAGTTTATAAAGATTCGATCAACATATTCCAATGAGTTGTAACATAAGACATGTGATTTTTTGAAAATTCATAATCATATAAAATCATTTAATATTAGTCATTTTTCATTTCCAATACTATCATACCATAAAAATTACACAACTAAACCGGTTTCACTTCTTCTTCTAACTCAGTATTAATGAATTGGGTTTACTTCCTATTTGAGCCCTATATTACTAAACTAATATCATTTCTTATTCCTTATTTCCTATCTCATGGGATATAAATCATTACCTAATGCATTTGAGGGATATATAGGTCTCACCAATCTCATAATGAAATCATTCTTATATGTTCCACAAAAATAAAAATCACTCATTTTAGCATAACCCAAAGAATAAAATTGTTTTCTTAAACACCATTCCATACTAATATAATATATATAAAACAAATGAATTTCATAAGTATAATTACATTCTAAACATAATAAAATCATAAGAATAATAGAGAAATTATACTTGAAACATTACCCTATTAAATAATTTCATCTTACATGGAAAATAATTTTCATAGAACACTTGATATTAATTTTGGAGGAAAATATACTTTGTCATTCAAAAATATTTTCTCTCCTCAAAATAACATGCCATTTTAAAGGAAAATAATTTATTTTAAAATTAAAAGGATATATTTTAAAGAAATATTCATGGAAATAAGGCATTATGAAACATAAAAACACATTTTTGATGTATAAGTTAAAAGAACACATTTTTCTCGTACTTTTATTGGATAAGTAAAAAAGTACCTAATATTTGAAACAACAAAATATTCCTTTCAAACCATTTAATAAAATTCCTAAATGGGTAAAATTTTCTTTATAAAGTTTTTGAAGAATATAAAAAATATTTTGGAATAAATATTTGGGAAACATGGACATTTATGATAAATATACCCAAGTAAATACTTACGTATAAATAATTATAGGTATTAATGAGACTGTGAAATTATCCCTTACCTTAGGCCAGATATTCTTTATATGTATCCCAACCTCATATATAATGATTTATATTATTTAATTGACTTATCCCAAAATCATATTAAATTTTATGATATCATATTTGGTCTTATTATAATATATTTGTTAATAACATTTCATTATTACCCGTTTTTTGGTTATTTACGACATTTTCTTATGCATGTTTTGTCAAATAATATTCTGTTCTCCTTTTTAGGTTATTTTTATATAATTTTCAGAAATATATTAATATAATTTATATCATATTTATTCATTCAATAAATTTATATATTCATTCACTAATAATTATCATGTAGAATGAATCACATCACATCGTCGAGTCAGTAAGCGGTACGTACATACGAGCGATTATAACATTTCCATAATTATGAAATAGTGTGGAATTGGATGGTATATATTTTGTTTAAAAATTAATACCATGATATAAATATTTTTACAGTTATTATTTCCAAAATTATATCCATCTAACTATGGTGGTGTTGATAAACATATTACAACATAATGTGGATATGGTAAGTCATTAATACGCACGAGTGGTGATTTCATTTTTTGTAGGATGAATAAAAGGTGGAATAAGATTGTTATATAGTCATAATAATATATTAGTATAGAACTGATACTATATTTATTACTTTATATTTGAAACAACTCATGAATAGGATGTAGAATAAGAAAAAAGTATGAATGAATCAGTAGAGAATAACTTCTTCTTCTATGTGCTCCCTCTAGATCACCTCTTAAATCACGAGTTGGTCTTTGGAGAAGACAAGAACCTCTAGGATGTGAATAGGGAAGTTAATATTGGAAATGGGTAAGTTATAGCAGATCTTGATGGCTCAAAGTGAAGTGAAAAAATGAGGGAGGAGGTTCCCTTTTATAACTGAGGTGAGGGGCACATTTGTAATCTCCAAAAAAATTAATTTATAATAAAATAAAACCATATCCAAAAACCAAAAAAAATAATATTTTTTAAGATGATATGAGATAAGGTTTTTATATCATCAACCATGAAATTTTACAAAAAAATTTCTATCAATTCAAACCTTATTAATTTAATTAACCCTTAGTTATTATATTTATTTTTTCACTATAGTAACAAATATTTTAATATTAAAAGGGTTAAGTATTTACTTATTTTAGGAAAATTAGATAATAAATGAAACATTTATAGTATTTTAAACCTTAAAATAATTATTTTATATTTTTTGAAAATACTATTTTGATTTTAAAATAATCTAACAAAACATTATTTTGAACAAATATCCATAGTGTCAATTATGACACAATTAATTTCATTGATTTCATAAAATAATAAGATAACATGATAAACTAGAACAAGATATTTTATTATATAAGGAACAATATCAACTAGAAAATACATTTTTAACATTTTTAACTCAACAAAAATTTATTTTAATAATTTTAGTAAAATTTGTTGGATATATCCATTAATAAAAAAATTATTACATTAGTGATGTGTAATTATTTAATATACATATTTATTTATTAAAAATTAAAACTAAAATACCTTCAAAAAGATAAATATTATATATTTATAGTTTAATATTTATAGTGTAATAAATCTTCTAGAAAGTCCAATATTAAAATTCTTATATTTATTAAAACATGAATGTCACAAAACATCACTATAAATAAAATACCATAAGTGTCAAAATATTTTTCATAAGGATCCAAATGGTCTATAACAACCCTTAAATGATTATAGTTGAGATATACTCTACCAATAATATTTTGTCTAGTGTTTTTTAAATTAAACTGTTATTATCATTTTTTTTAAAAAAATTAGTTATTTTTCATCAATTAAATAATTTCTTGATTATAAATGTATAAACCATTAAGGTAATTATATATTTCCTAAAAATTACAAATAAATTTCCATGATAAATTAAAACATTTTATTTTTAAAATGAGTATCTGTAATCTCATATACCTTCTATAAAACATTATATTAAAAATGATATAATTATAAAAATTTGAGTAAGATATATCGAACTTTTCTTTAAATAAAATATATTAAATGTCTTAATCACAACCAAGTTGTTTGTAAAGGATACCATAATGAACCAGGGATTATTTAGGTAAAAAAACTCATCCAATTATACTAAAACAAATTTTAGAGTAATTTTATAAAATTATTTTTATCCTTAATTACCAGTTTTACCTTTTTACCATATTAATAAAAATTTCTGATATTACTACCGATAATGACCAAATATAACATATTTAAAAAATTTGGACCCAGTGATTCCAATTATTGAATCCATTTTTCAAAATTCAAAATATAAAGTTTTCAACAATTAACTTAAAATTAGTCTCATTGTTCGAATGATAAAATGGGGTTTGAAAGTTAAAATGTTCAAAAGATTGAAATGTTTTACATCTAAATTCAATATAAATTTAATTAAAATGACCAACAGTATATTAAATGATAAAAATATAATCTATTTATAATATAAAACCATTTGAATATATAATTTAACAATATAAATAAATATGAAAAAAAATATTTTTCAATTAAAATGCATTATTTTTTTACTATTCACCATAATGTGGAACTTATTATAAAAATATGAAAAAATCAAACAAAGTAAATTTTGATTTCCTTATTTAGAAGAATAAATATAAATTTTCATATAAAAAATATAAAAGTACCAAAAATTATATTTTAAATTGGTTCATGTTAAAAGGTTATAAAATTACACATTTGAACAATAAATCTTTTTATTCATAGAATAAAATTTAATATTATATTCTGCCAATAAAATATATTGTATGAGTATAAAAAATATTTTATGGAATATATACAATACTCATTTCACTATTATCATTAAGTAATTTTAATTTATTTATTTAATAAATACAATAATACTTTTGGAGCTTAAAAATAAAAAAATTACCTTTATATTAAATTGGTATGTATTTTCATTTAAAAGTAATTGGTAAATAATAAATTCATTTTGTAAACCCTATATTTTTATAAATTAGTTAATAAAATTCATAAATTCTAATTTTATAGCTACATTATTATCTTTTCATAAAAATATTTTTTCTTAAATACTCAATATTACGTCTAACACAAGCTAAGATGATGTTCCGTGTAGCGCAAACCTACCTTCGTGTAACATACAACACAATACAACCAAAAAATTATAAAAAATATCTCATAAAAATCTCAGTTTGTTACAGTTTGTGCCTTTGAAAAGTGATATTACTGTTGTTTGAAATGAGAGAGAGAGAGATAGGTTAGTTCCAATGAGGGTGAAAAACAATTGGCGTGTGTGTATTGATTATAAGAAATTAAATATGTGAACTCTCCATAACCATTTCCCCCTCCCATTTATTGGTATATTGATCCATATACTACTAAGTAATAAATAATATTATTTCTTAGATGTATTGTTAGGGAATTTTCCGGTTTCATTTTCATTTTCAGATCCAGATAAGACAACATTCTCTTGCCGATTTAGTACATTTTATTACTTAATGATGCCATCTAGACTTCCCAAATTCCCCAAGTTCATTCTTGAGATGCATGGTGAGTATTTTTTTAAATTTCATTGAGGCATTCATGGATGTATTTTTGGATTATTTTATACTGTATGGATCTTTATTTGATGAATGTATCTTTATTTTGGGAAAGGTGTTTAATCATTATATTGAGAAGAATATGGTTTTTAAATCTTGAAATTTAAATTTCATGGTAGATCAAGGAATTGACTTAGGGAATTTAGTGTCAATATACATAGTAGAGATTGATATATCTAAGTTAGTTATTATTTCAACCTTTCTATATCCTTTATGAGTGCGTGATGTTAGATCATTCCTAAGACATGCTTGATTTTATAAATGCTTCATTGGATATTTTAGTAAGACCACTCTACCATTATCTTTATTGATTCAAAATGATATTTATTTCATTTTTATTATTAATTTCGGGTATATTTTAAGGATATAAATAAGTTTCTGACCACTCCATTGATTATAAATCCCCCCCAAGATGGAACATTCCATATAAGATTATGTTTGAGGCTTTGATATTCACATTTAGAGCTATCTTATCATAGACGGAGGAGGGACATTCACTTGTGATTTCCTATGATTAGAAGACATTGATTCATCCCAATCAAACTACATAACCAAATAAAATGATTTCCTTCCTACCATATTCTCTTCAGCTATAATCACTTCATACTTATTAGGATTTAAATTAGTTTTTTATTCTAACCATGTTTCTCTGAGGAACCTCTTGAATAAACCAGATGAAAGGCACAAAAATATCTTATGGATTCTCCTTCTGTAATAATTTTATATTTAGATAAATAATGATAATGGTTCAAAAAACATGGTGTCGTACAACATTTGTAGGATTACTCACACATTAGTAGTTGACACCTGGAACCAATTACCACTTTGAGAAACCTTTCCCGATGAGCATCTTCAGGCACTCTTATGTAAAAATCCTTGGTATGATGATTTATTTAACTACCTCATTCCTTCTAAAATTCCTATTAATTTAAAGAAACTTAAAGACCAAAAATTAAATAGTGAGTCTAGGTTTTGTATTAAAGATGATCTCAACCTTTGGGACTTGTGTAGTGATCAGGTTATTAGGAGGTGGGTTACTTGTCCTGAATTTGAAATTATTCTACATTTCTACCTTAACATTTGATGGGGAGGATAATATGGACCCCAAAAAATAGCTAGGAAATTCTTAGTCTCTAGATTATATTGTATTATATTTTTCCATGATGATCGTGTGTTTTGTAAATCAAGATCATGTTGAAAACACATAGCAAACATTTCATGGTCACATGACATGCCCCAAAAACCCATATTATTCTGTAAGATTTTTGATGCATGGGAATTTATTTTAGGGATAAATTTCCAATATCATTTTGTTTTATGTAAATTTTTGTTATCATTGATTATGATAGAAAATGGGGGGAGTCCAAGGCCACCAAGACTACATATTCTCATATTGTAATCGATTTCTTCAAGGCTCAAATTCTCTATAGGTTTGTAGTACCAATGGTCATAATCTGTTACAAGGGGCATACTTTTGAAATTAGAATTTGACCTCCATATTTTTGATGTATGGGGTGACATATAAAACATCAACACCATACCACCCCGAAAAAATGGCTAGTATGAGGTTTAAAATTGGTAGTTGAAACATATTTTGAATAAATTCATGCTGCTAAATATGAAGGATTTTAGAAATTTCTTATATGATGTTATTTTTTCTTATAAGGAGAAATAAAACACTCTGATTGGTTTTTACCCATTTATGATAGTTTTTTGGAAATCCTTTCATATCCTCATGGAAGTCAATCATCTAGAATATTAGGCTATAAATAACTGCAACATAGTTTTGGCCCAAGATGGAATTCAATGGGTGGTGAATATTCAAGATCTTGAGGATATTCTACTATCATCATATAAAAAATCAATTATCTAAAAGTAAATATCAAAAGAATATCTTGATTGAATAATCTAACAAAGAGAGTTACATGTTTCAAAGAAATTCCTACTCTATAGTTCATGAATGAAGTTGATGTCTGGTAAGTTATATTCTAGATGGTTAGTTCCTTATATTTAATCTAGTTTTTTTTATGTTGCACTGGATATTACATAATAAGACACAGGAATTCGATTTATAGTGAATGGGAAATGTTTGATGAAATACACTGAGGGACTTCCTATTGATGCAGTTGATTTCATTACACTGCATGACCCCATCATCACTTGAGAATATTAGGTTGTTCCTAACCATATTACTTTTATATTACATTTCCTATTAAAAATTATTAATATCATGTGCACATATAATATAATAGATTAAAATTGAGGAAAATGAAATATTTTATTAGTGGGGGAGGTGAAAACCTTTTGGGGTGACTTATTTAGGATTTTCTTTTGAATGTTTTATGTGTGTTTTATATTATGTTTTCTATTAAATTTTAAAAAAATAACCAAAAACAAAAAATATCAAAAAATATACCAAATAACATATCATGTAACATAAGAATTTATAGTTGGAACATATAGAAAATGAATGTTTTCAAAATTCATTGGTAGCATGATAAGCTTGAGAAATATTTCAATATTAAGTGTTGATTTTTTTTAAAGTTTAAGTTGTTGATGATATGATGGTTTGTCTGATTATAAAACCTTTTATATTCTAACACTATTATTTGTGATAATTGTTTATTATAAATTTTGTCATTGATTTTTCCCCAAAAATTTTCATGCCATAATGACTTGTGAAATTTTTTCTACTCAATTAATGGTAAATCCATGTTATTTAAAAAAATCATCGTATATCATTGATTTTTCCATATATTCATTTCTCTTCCAATAAATTTCATTACTATATCAAATTTTCCAATGAATCTTTACCTGATATCTGAGAGTTTCATGCACTCAAGAAAAATCAAAAAAATCAAAAATTTAAAAAAAAATTAAAAATCATAATAAAAAGGGGACTGACAAAATGTACAGCACGGGAAGATTTCTAGGTTTGGAGCGATATATTTAATTTTTTTTAAAGATTAAGAGATTCGGTCTTGAAATTTTATTTCAAATAAATTTAGAAAATATTGGAATAATTAAACCACTTAAGAAGAATATTTTTACTTGATCTGGATACAATGAATAAAGGGTATTGGTATGAGCTTGAAATGGTTAGCACACCCACCTGAAGGGAATTAATGGCATGGTGGACCACAACTTGTTACACTATGATTAGTTTCATTAATCTCACTATAGTTTATTTTGATACTATTTATGTGGCAATTACTTAACTTTTATTAATATTGACTCTTCATGGAATACTTATTTTTCATATATTATCATTGTGGATTGAGAAATGTCAACATGAATATCTTGTCACATATTTTTAGTTTACATGATGTGAGGTTTTTCCTAAGAGTGGAAATGGGTAAATGTGGGTAGTCTATAAAAAAATATTGAATATTTTATTGTTAATAAATGACATAATTTCCACACATTGTGTAAATATGTTTATTTATAAAATATTTGAGATTGGATCATTCATTTAAGAAATTTTATGAAAATTTTGGTTTTCCCTTTGAAGTGTACCATATTATTTTGGCCCTAAATATTTTTTTATGTATTATTCAAAAATAAAACATTATAATCGTACTCTTAAATTAATGGAATAAAATTTTCAATCAGGACATCTAACCTAAATCATGTATTTGATTGGAGTACAAGGGACGTGAAATCGAATATGGGACGGACTCTCTAGATTTGACAACACATTATTATTTGGAACATGACATCTTCACCCATGATTTTATTGGGCCCAAATTTCGATATAATCTCTAACAGACCATTTTGAACAAATAATACATCTAGTAATATAGTGGTTTCATGTTTTTGTTGGTCCAATAAGTGGTTCAATTTGGATTAAATTATTTTGATGAATTTCCCCATTCACACTTATAACCTCTTAAAACATAGCCTCTAATCCACTATATAAATTGGTTTTTTTCTCATTTATAGGTATTTGGATGTGCCATAGAGGATTAGGATAATAGGGTAAGTATTTTCTTTCAATTTAAATTCACTATTTTAGGAGGGAAGATATCAAGATATGATCTCCTAATAAATACTTTTCTTTTCCTATTCTTTGTTGTAATGTTTCTACTCATGTAAAAGACTTTTTTTTCCCTTTAAATTATTATTTTTTCAATTTTATTCTTCTTTCCTGATCCTCTTTGGGATTTAAATCAATATTTAAAACGATATTGGGTTATACCCTATCTAAATCTTTTCACATGCAAAACATTTCTATGATGGTTGCACCGTACATTGAAGAGTAGTTTTTATTAGTAATTTAAATAAATATTACCTTATTCATTTATTTATTTTGAATAAATACTTTAATTCACCTATTATTATATATTATTTGATTTTTTTAATTTAAATTAAACTAAACATGAAATTATACAATTATGAAAACATATATGAGGTAGAGTGATGTGTGAATTATGAGAGCACGATCTTAATCAGTGAAACAAAGAAACATGGGATCAATTTTTGATGTTAGAATATAATAGATAAACTCAATTAATTATCATTTTTATATTGGGGATGTTCAATCATTTACAAATGACCATAATCTATTCTTAGAATATCAATCATTGTAGGGTGCTGCAATTTCTTGTTGTGAAGGTATCCTAGGATTTAATTCACTTCATATTTGTGGTAAGTAAATCATTACCATAAATAAAATATTCTTCTAGAATAATAAATATTACTCTTATTTCATTAAAATGAAACTAACCTACCCCCCCCCCCCCACATCGTTTTAATTATTGTGTTTCTTCAATATTATTTTATTTTATATTACCTCTAAGTAGTTGTTTTAATTACTGCCTCATTGGGAGACGACCTTGATCAGCCACTAAGCTGCACCTAAACAACCAAAAACTGAATTTAAATGAAGGATATCATGAAATTTTATTTAAATGATAAAAATATATAATATTCCTAAGTATTATTACTTTCATGAAAATAAACAAATGGGAAAACAAGGCAATTAAAACCCAAAATAATGAGAATAATGAAATATTATTATGGAATGGATGATAAGATATTATAAACGGATCATATATGTAATTTTAAGTATTAATATAGTTTTGGTATAAGTTAAAAACATTTTTAAAACTACTATACAGGATCTTAAATCCCATTCGGCCAAAATTAAGGGTGAGTTAAGGGACTTCATCTCCATTTCCCTTCATTGAGGCACATTTTCATGTTGTACACCAATTTCATTTATATGGTGTATAAAATGTCCATTTCATGTTTAACATCATGAATAATTAATATTCATGGAATTTTATGCTTCAATTTTAGTTATTTCATCCAAGGAAATATGATATAAAAATTACCAAGTGGTAAATAATTTTGTAACTCAATTTGTTTTCATAGAGTAATATTACTTATTCAATGTCTTTGATATTATATTGTTATGTTTGAATTGAACATTGACTAAATTATATTTTATATACAATTTTTTATGTGTATTTACATTTTATACACATTATTGATTCATTGGTTTACTCTAACTTAAATTTTGTTATCTTTTAACGAGTTTACACCATAATCTCATTTTAATCAGGATTGTTTGTTTTATAATTTTAGTTGAATTAAATTATTTGTAATTATTTATTAAAATATATCATTTTATACTTTTATGGTAATTAATTAAATTTTTCATGTATTATTAAGTCTTTTTCAGTCTTTGGTACTAAAAATAATTGAGAAAATTCTTTTAGGAAAATACAACTTCATTTCTCTCTTTGGTCAGAAATCCTTTTCTACCAAAATCAAATTTTTAAAAAAATATTTCCAAATTTTTTTTGACCCTTTCCAAAAAAAATTTCATAGAAATTTTTATCCTTTTAAAAAAATTACATATATATTCCTTTATTTTTCTAAAAAAATATCATTTGGATTTTACAAAAAAAACTGAAAAGAATATATTTTTAATGTATGTAGAATGAACATATTTTTAAGCCATATTGACCACTAAAATGTTTAAAATATTCTTTTATATGTTTCAAAGTTTATTTTCAATTAAAAAAAAATCAGTTCTTTTTGTGAAATTTTAGTTTTAAGTGATGATTTTCAAAGGGAATGGTTATTTAACTCTGAGAATGTTTTTAAACATCATTTTATGGTATTTCAATTAATCAATGAAAAAACAATTTATTCTTACTCAAATGGTTATATATTATAGGGATATAGTCCTATTTCTTCCTCAATATAGAATATTATCATTTTCATCAAGTATAATATTGAAATTCACTTCATTGATTCAGTTTTGAAGTTATTAACTTTACTTTTAATTATTCACTTTCCTGAGGAGATTAGATTTCCCTTTAATATCCATAATATTTATCATGGATATTTTAATTTATTAAACTATATATCATTTCAACATATACTCTTTTTCATTTATTTTTATTTGTTTATTTGGGGAAATATTGATAGAAGCATATTCCACACTCAAAATAGATATTTTATGATAAGTAATTTTGTTTATAAATTAAATAAATTACTTCATTTATAAGGAATGCTTTGGATAGGCTTGAAAATGTGGTTCATTACTTTAGATATCCCCCCGATGCTTCAACAGTGTCATGAGGTGATTTAATATGCTAGCATAAAATTAATGGGATAAACCCAATGGGATTTTCCCTGGTAGTTTTGAACTATCTTGAAGATAAATATTGATGGTAAATATATCATGTGTCTAAGAGATGATGCCTAATAATTCAAAATTCAGTTTTTTATACATGATATTTTCATAGTGATGTTTTCACTTTTTGTATTTCACACTCAGTTGGTGATAAAATGACACGTGTTTTCATTTATTTACAATTAAATATTGAGTATTCCTTATTCAGTTATGAAATTCATATTGTTTATTAAATGGAATGGGATTATAGTTATTTACATTTTCATGTTGATTATTACCCAGGAGACTTTAACAATGCTATTATCTCTTGATGCACTTCATTCTCAATTTATTTATTACATGGCATGTGTGTTCAGTTATTTACCATTCTATACTGATTGTACTTCTTGATTCTAGATTTCTTCCACTATAAATAACTCTTTAAAAGTATTTCATCGCACCTTTATTTTGTTTCCATTATTAGGAATCCATGAATTTTAATATATTTTTTCTTCAAGGATATTATATAGGGAACAATGTTATTATTCGAAAAAATATTTCATAATATTTATTTTAAAATATAATATGGGAATAATCTATGAAATTAAATTACTAATACTACCAAACTATTATTTCATTCAAGATGTGATTATGTGTACCTTATAACAATTTAATAAAGTATACATCAACTCTGAGATACTAGGGTTGTGGTTATTACAGTAGGTAACCACCAAGAAATTAGATATATTGTATTCTAATATGGGCCAACATCTTATACTAGAGTTGTTGAATTAGTATGTTTTAGTAAAAGTTAATAATTAAATCATCATGTGAAATATGATTCCTCAATTCCACATAGTTACGTTCAAATTTGTCATCCTTCTAACAGATCAATAACTTCGCAAGTAAATATGAGATCACATGTACATATATTTGTTGGGAACCCCAGAAACTCTAATACATATTGCATGATAGATCTGAGAAAAAACAATTTAATGTGTCCATCCTAGTCATATTCAAGAAGTCTATTTTCTAAAATACCCATCAAAGGTAAATTGAATACATAAATATCCTTAACAAAAAATTTGATGAATTTTTGGATTCATACCCCCTGAGCTTTGAGCTGGTCATTATTTTAATGTGACTAATTCATGTGTATTTCCATATGGATACTTTTGTGTACCATTTCTAAGGAATCTATTGATTATATATTAAATTTTTGTCGACATCATTCCTTGGTCATTATTTATACATCTTGATTTTCTATATGGTGGTATCCATGTGGTTATGCAAGTTTTCTAATAAGTTTATTGTGAGAATAATTGGGTATATTCTACTCTAAATGGAATGAGTGGTATGATAGTACTGATTATTCAGTATATAGTATCATTATTTAGAAACTATCTAGATCCTTGTGGGCTAGTGATCAGTGATAATGGTCATATGTTGTCATTCACTTCAACTGGTTTACATGTTGTTAGTGCCTATGTTATTTTTGGTTGAGTAATATTAAATAATTTTTTATCTTTCCCAGTCCCATTTTATTAGATGTGCATAGATTTTTTGATCTTATCTCATGGTATTTTAGTTGTTTTATTTGGTTTTAATTCCATTTAGCATTTTTTTGTTAGTTTTCAAGTTGGTTTTTATTGATATGTAGAAGGTTTCCATTTTCCATACTATTATATTAGATGTGTTTATTTAATGATACATTTCCTATAAGAGTGTTATTATATGACTCGAACATTTATGTTGAATTTTAAATGTTTGGGAGACAAATTCTAAAAAAGTGGACTCTTGATCATCAAGTATTTCTATGGTGATTAACATTTTTTTAACATTATCTTTATTATACATGAGGAATAATTCCATTAGTTTTATGGAATTTGGTATTTGTCTAGTGAACTTTCCTCACTAGAACCCTTTCGATTTTTTCACAATAATATCACATCATGTATCAAGATGAAGGGTAGGTGGTGTGGCATTTTTGTTTATATATAGTGGAAAATTGATATTGATAAAATCCACTTTCCTAAAAGTGATTATATTTATCCACTAACATATTTAGTTTTCATAATATACCACTCAACCACTGATTTGATCAAGGGTATTTTTTTACTTTATGAATTATGTTTTATATGATTCCTTTTTAGGAGTATAATTTTGTATGGGTTGGGGGGACTATGATATTCTCATGTCACTACTGTATAAAATATAATATAAATTTTGGTTAATTTAAATTTGTGTATATTTTTTAAAAGAAATTACAGTAACATTTTTTATAAATTCTCTATTCATAGTTTTATCATAGCTAACACATTCGAAATTGTAATAGATTTGGTATATCCATGAAAAAAATGTCTCAAGTGAGGGACACATGGTTAAAAAAATCTGTAGTAACTTTGTAAAACACCATATATATGTGGTCAACATTGAGAGTGACTATTTTTCAATAGAAACGTGTTGGTAACCAATACACATCGTTTTCAAACTTCATTAATTCATGTATAGTTATTTTATGGTTAAGAGTAACTACGTGGTCCCTTATAAGAGGCTTTTTAAATATAAGGAATCTTCTTATTTCTCAAACAAAGGAGTTAACCATTGTCAACTGTAACTGGTTGAGTAATTATTAATTATCAGTATTACCTTTAGTGAACAATTAGTATATGTTTTTTATTAAACAATTAAATTATTAGGATTAATATATTAGATATTTGTATATTCATTTTTCAGTAACATTAGAGGTTGGTGCATGGTTTTTACATAATTCCAAAAACTGTGTGGGCTGGTTATGTGAGTGGTAACAATATAATTCTAGTAGACGATACATAGTTGGATCACTATTTGGTAAAATATATAATTTTTTGAAGTAAATCATATACCCATATTCAATTTTATATCCATTGTCTTTCTTTTCATCGTTATTACACTTGTTTCTCCTAAATCGAGACCAGGGGTTCATTATTCATTTTTAATTAAGATTAAAATGACTTATTTCTTTTAGTTTTAATAAAATTGTTTGAGAGGGACTAATTTTTGGTTTACTACCCATTATTTATCCATTTCTTCATGGATTCTTGTTATACCAATATACCTTACTTTAGTGGTTGTCAAACCCATAGTTTTATATAGTCTTATCTTGAGGTATTGGATTCATAGGTATTATTGATTCCATATACCTCATATGTACGTCTTTCATCATAAAGTGTGAGTGGATTTTTTTTATTACTGTATTTGTTTTTCTATGATACATTTTATTTTACATGATAATAAAATCATAATATTTTCAAATCAATTGTCTATTATTTTACAACTATGAATGATAACATAAGTGGGTTTTTAAAATAGATCAAATGTATTTTATACTTGTAATAGATTGTAATATCGATCATTATAGTTCAAAATTATAAAAAAAATTATGTATTACATATGTTTATATAAATTATTGACATTCTTTTAAACTAAATTTGAACAAGACAGAGGTTTTTTCTCTTTAATTATTCTAAATTTTATGAGTGTGTTTCATAAATACTTTTAATGGTTTTTTTCTTATTAATTTGTTTTCAAAGTTTTTTTATAAAAAAATCTAGGTAGTTTTAACAGCTCGATTCGAACCTTATAAAATGGGGTTTTATTGGAAAATTTTGATTCGATTGCCTTACCCATATTTATTTTTTTATATAATTTTTGACTATTTGGGATAATATAGATTATTATTACTTATTTTGTAAATATAAAATATTTTATGGGATTAGAGGGTGTTGTAAATGAGAAAACATTCCTTGGTTATGTTTTATTAACTTATTATTTTATTGTACTAATTTTTTACTTTTTAAACTCTATATTGGTTATTTCATGGGAACCAGTAAAAGATAACTAAATTTTCTTAATTTAATCAAAAAAATATTTTATTACTAAATCGGTTAATGTCTTTTACTATATGGAATTCCCTTGATATGGGATTTTTCCTTATAAAGTAATAGAGAGTAAGTCTGACGGTTATTTATTAAAGATTAAAAGATGTGTTGGTAGTTGGTTCCGATCTAGTTTTGTCTAAGATCATCTTATGTGAGTATCTAGTTAGTTTTTTGTGATTCTTGATACATTGTTCTTGACATTGCCTTGTGGGTTTCGATAACACAGTTGTTTTATCCCCTTTATACTATATTGTAATTATAGTACCATTTACATTATTATATCAAATCTATATTCTATCTCTCTGATATGATAGTAAACTATTTATTCAATATATAATTTTACATCAAGAAGAATTTTTTTTTATAATTATTTTATAATGGTTGTTTAGTGAAACGTTTTAGACAAAAATAATTTTAATTGTTTTGTTTTTAGGAATTTTGATTTCTAAATTCAATGTTTTAGTGTATTTTCAGATATATGTTATGATTCATTTTTTTAATTTCTAAAATTTTGAATTAACACATTGGTTTGAGGTAATTTTAAATTCTTCTTTTAGCTTTATGTGAATAAAATCATTATTTTTTTAGATATATCAATGTTTTCCATAGATGTTTTTAATTATGAATTTAATAATCAAGAAATGTTTTCTCGAGGGTAAAACATATTATATTATTTTTCTTAATTCATTCTTATATAATAATATAAATACAAAATAATTCCCAAAATTAGAATATATTAAGTGTTTCATAAAATTTATTGAAAATACCTTTTGGTGAAATATTAATATCCTTGTTTACCTCACACCCTTCATATACACCTTCGAGTACATATGGCTCTTTCATTTTATTCTGGTGACTAACCTATAATATCTAATTATATGTTCTTCAAGATTGTCTACTAATATATATTTTCAATGTGTTTCGATCTTGATTCACATTTATGTGATTATACAACTTTTCAAGATAAATGTTTTTTTGGGTATATTTAGATATTGACCAATTTCAATAGCTACATTTATTTATATTTCTCCCTCTTATTCTATTAATCATCATGTATTATTCAGGATGTTGTAATTATATTTTATAAAATATGTTTTTTTATTTTTATTGGTTACTTTATTTTGTGTTGATTTTTTTATTTGATATTATTTATATTATATTCATGTATATCATTATTATAGATACACCATGTGACATTGTTTTTACTTTTAATGTCATATTAGTTGTTATTCAATTGAAAAATAATTCCAAATTCAATATTATATTTATCCTAATGTTATTTTCTCTATCTGTAGTGATCAAGAATACTTTTAAACATTTATCTTTGACCAATTTTGGGGAGGTTGCATACTGATATATGCTTGTTTGTTGCACTTCAACATCTTGTATTCCGTGAATACAACAAAACACTTACTGATAATTTAATGTCAACATATATTGAGAGAAAACTCCAACATGAACCACTACTGTCCATGGGTTTCATAATTATTATCATTGTGGCATAACAAGAATTTATTATACTATAACACCCAAACGTCAACTATAGTGTGTAAAAATTTATTTTAAAAAACAGTAGCAGTATGCACATGGGATTATTCAAGAAATTGATTAAATAATAATTTAAAAATTAAATAAACTAAATTTTATAATGTGATTTTATATAATTGTTCTTGTCAAATATATCATAGGTTGAATTCTTTAGATTTTTTTGAAATAGTTTTTTTAAGGTGAATAGTGATATTTACTGATTTTATAAAAAACTATCACTTTTTGGAAATATAATGATATAAGAATAACATTATTGGTTATAATATATTTTTATTATAATAAATATATATTTATTAAGTATAATAATGTATATGAAAATATAATGTTGAACTTGTAAATATATGCTTAACATTTTGATAATCTTAGTAATGTATTTTTTAAAATAAAAAATGTTTTCATATCTTCTCCCTTAATCAAGTATTTACATGGTTCTATTTAGTTTGGTTAAATTTGAAATAAACATTTTTTGCTTAATATAATACATAATCAAATTAATTCCACTGTAATCAACATTACAATTTAATTTTCTATAAAATTAATTTTCTGGAGAAAATAATATTTTTCAAATGACAGTTTTCAATTCATTTTAAAAACATAAATTAAAATAAATTTTCACCAATAAAATATATTTAATATTTTAAAAAGGATTATATTTTTTTAATAATAATAAATAACATGAGGTAATAATATCAAGTTAATATTTATTCATAATTAACAGTAACCATGATAAATACTAACCACTTTGTTTAAGGTTAAAATGATATAAATCGGTTAAAATAAAGGGATAAAGCTCCATAATAACATGAATCCAATTCTTAATCCTAATTTCGTTGTTTTAGTTTGAAATTATACTTATCATATTTGAATATTATAAAATTTTGACTCAATTTACATGATTAATATATATATATTATATAACAAAGTATCAAGTATTTTCATGAATTTCTCCATCCACACTAATAACAAAGAACCCCATGTCCCCAATTATTTAAAATACATGAGCCACTTATCATGACAAAGACCTACAAAAATAACTTTCAAACATACCTCCCTATTTCTTAGATGTCCTAGGAAAACGAAAATACCAATTTAAGAAGGATTGAAGTGTAATCAAAAATTTGTTACCAAAAGAAGAGATATATGTTCTTATTGTGATTTTTCAAGTTTCATTATTCTGAAACCTCCTCAAAATAATAAATAAATATTAACATAATTACATTGGTATAATTACAATACTGATATTTTTAATTTTGATGGTATATCTAGTCTTCATCTCCCTTCCATTTAATGGAAAATGAAAACATCACCCTTGTGAACATATGACCTACCATCTCCAAAAGAAATATAATTTGTTTTTAATTTTCAACATCCAAGGATTATTCTAAAATTTTATATAATAATAGTAAATAAATTATTAAATTTATGTATTTTAAGGAATCATTTCATAACACCTTTAACCATGTTTAATGTAGAAAAGTAATTTTGGAGAAATTGAGCAAACATTCTTAAGTGATTATCATAAACATTAAATATTTAATAAATAAATAAATAATGATTATAAAGGACCCAAAAAATGCTGTGAATATGAAAATGTTCTTAATTAAGTAATAAAAAGTTTTAATTGGCTACCCAAAATGATATATTGTGGACTTCCAAGAAGTAGTTTGAGGTATTGGTTTATTCTATAATATCATTTTTATTACTGACTATTTATATTTAAACATCCATTAAGGAAAATTATAATATATTTTTCTTTTAAAAACCATAAATTTTCTTATCATATAGTTTTATATGGAGTCTGATTTTTTTACAAACATTTTCCTCCCATTTTTACTTAAAATGGTTGAGAATAATATTTGAAGGAAAACTAGCCTTATTTCAGCTTTTTGTCTGGAATCATTCTACCCATGTCTATGTTCACTATAATGTTTTCATTAATGTTTTTACAATAATAAAATGATTTTATATACAAAATTATAACATGAAAAAACTTTTTTCATAAAATTTTAAAACAAATCATCTTTTCATTTTCTGAATGAGGTGTATTTGAATTTTTTTCTAAAGTGTGAAGGAAATATTTTTTAAAACTTTTCTGAATGAATGGATATCCCCACTGTGATGACCATAATTTTACTAGAATACTCCCTTATAAGTTTATATAGTTATTTTAAAATTTAATATTTTCTCAGTAATCTGTAAATTAGTATTTACAATGTAATCAAAAGAAAAGGATATTGTTCCAATGTTTTTAAAGAAAAAATCGTTGGTTTTTTGAGTATATTTTAATATTCTTAAATATACATTGATGATTCATAAAATTTAATATTTATTTTGGCTAATGATACCACCCACCTTATTTCCCTATATGGATTTTTGTCATGTTTTTCAATTTATTAACTGGGGAAAAGTATTATCATTTTATTTTATACTTTTGAATCTAAATATTTATGTTCATTATGTGTGAATTATTATTCATTTATATCATATGATGAATACATTGGACTTATTAAGTAATGTAAAAAAATATAATATCCCCTAAATGTATCAATAAGCCTCATGATAAAGACTAGTTTGGGTATTTGGTGTACACATTACATGTTTATTTATTATATCTTGGCATGAGTCATTAAGAGTAAGACAATAATGTACACCAGCATGAATGTTATCATTATGAAACTATTTATTCTTCTGTATGTTATTTTTTATGTTATTATGGTATTCATGATTATATTACCCTTTTATGATATTATTTACATGGAATATTTTATTATTGTTTATCTCTTCCATATTATTTAATCCTTATTTTTTCTAAGATAGATTCTATGGTACACTTTTCTTTAGTGAACATATAATATATCCCTTTATTATATATTACATTACCCTGAGTATGAATAATGTATTTATGAATTATTTTATGAATATACAATAAATAATAATATTTTTTCACTTGAATTTTATGTAGTGTTTCATTTTTCAAATCTGATTTTTGATTCATGCATGTATCTACCCTCCTAAGTCGGATAAACTATTTGATCATTTGTAATGAGATATTATGTATCTTATACTGAAGATAGAATACTTCCATCTGCTCGGGGTTACTATATTCACTATGTTATACTTTGTATCAAAGTAATTTTAGAATAAACAATGGTAACTACATTTAAGAAAAACATAGATTAGAGAAAATAACCCTATGATAGATTCAACTATTAATAATAAGTATAATATAATATCATGATATTTTGGTAAGGTAAACAGTGAGCAGTTTATTTTAAATTTATGTAATTATCTAACCAAGAACACACTAAATAGCTACCAAAGGTCAATGTACCATATAAGCTCAAGAACACCTCTGTGAATTCCAGGGGTTAACGACTAAAATTTCTGGTCTAAAGAGGTTTTGTGGGGACATTATAGCTACATATATAATCCATAATAGTACCATAATTAAAAATAAATATATATTTAATATCATATAACCATGATATTTAATGTATTGAATTTTTCAATCTAATTTATATATAAAATTCTATAAAATGAGGAATTACATACATGTGAAAGTAAATCCCCAAGGTAGGATCACTTAAATGGATACAACAAAACAAATAAAAAAAAGTAAAACTCATCCTCAAACCTATCATGAGTCCTACTCGGTCACACCATCCACTCTTCACACAAGGCAAGGCAAACCAAATAAATCAACAAAGATGATTACTTTCCTAATCCTAATCCTATAATTGGAGAGTCTTATTCTTGGGAACCCAAGTTGGATGTTAGCCCAATTAGGGTGTGATAAAAATTTATTATACCACTACGGATGGAATCTTTAAAAAACCAATGCATAATTAAGTACATGAAAGAGAGATATAAATAATAACAGACCATTTAACATAATAACAATTAACAAATTAACAATTAAAATAAAAATGAATTATACAACCACTGATGTTCAGGCTCTAGAGAGGCACCTGGAATCGGTCTATACATACTTCATCCCTTACTGATAGGTATCTAATCATGGTACATAAAAGGGATAGACTAGTTTCATGGTATACTACTAAGGAAACCATGGTCATAATAATAGAGGTAAATCTACATCGCACTACTATGTATTCCGCCTCAATGGGGACCAAAGTGAATCTAAGGGTGGGGTGATCCTTGGAATTCAATGGATTTTCAATACCATCCTCAACTAAAGGGACCATCCTTAATGTTTATAATCATGGCCTGATATGAATCCTTTGATAACACCTGAGTAATTCCATTCAACTAACCTGAATGAATGTGAGGATCTCATATTGTGGCCTTTACTAAGTTACCTCACATGAATCGACATCATTAATTAGTTTCACTCAAATAATAATGACATTACAAAAATACATGCTGGAGACACCCCAAGGAATTCATGGTAATAAATCTATCAAAACCCAATGTCTAACTCAAATCTTTCCATATCATTGTATCTCCATGAATCTATGGGTTGAATCAAAATATATAATTCATAAGAGTTCCCTAGTGGAATCCAAGGCTTACTAAAAACATTCAATGCATGTCTAGGTCCAAAAAACACTAAATAATCCTATCAATTAATTCCAATCCATCACTACATCAAGAAAGATTAATTTAAACATTCTTTATTTATCAAACATTATCTTCTTATCAAGGAAATATATTTACCAAAACCAAAACCTTGAGGCCTTCTACAAGGACTACTCTTCTGATTATCAATAAGAAAAAAAGTCATTCAGTAAACCCCATGTAATTATATAAAATCATTATCACTTTCCCTTTCTAAATAACTAAAACTCATTACCAGGGGACAATACACTTTTAAAAACCATTTCTCATTCCAAAAATGGTCCAATTCATTTACCAAGTCATTTATCCATATAAGGTTCCCATTTTATTTACACCTCGATGGTTAAAAATTTTTATTTATCTAAAATAGAATTAATTTAAAAATCATATATAAAAATTTTAACATTTGTTCCCCTTTAATATATTTAATTTAACCATATATAGACAATATTCCATTAATAATTAATATTTTATGGATAACTCATTTCTAAGGTGGTTTCCTAAGGATTATCTTCCTAAGGTTCCAAGGAATAATAAAATGTATATCTAACTGAAGAAAATTGAATATAAAACAATTAATTAAACCAAGGTCAAAGCATGGCATGATAATCATGACTGCACTACCTAATCACTCAAATGAAAATTGGTGACTATTGGTGAAATTAATGGGACTATTCACCTCATGATTAGGGAAGAAAACTATTCTAATGTATTCCACTAGTTGATACTTAATAAGAATCAAATGTAAAACTATTCAAACACCCATAAAATGGGGCATATTAGACAAAACTAACATGATGGACAAAGCCGATGAAATATATGAATAGTGATCACATGTAAGACTTATAGACTCACATTTTTTCCTTTATCGGAAGAAACGATTCCTACAAAGACCAAGAATAAAGGTGATATCTCATTAAAGAAGAAGGGTGGGAAAGGGTGTGTTAGTGGGGGTTTCTATATATTTTTTTACATAATTTACAAGATATTTAAAGTAAAAAATAAAAAAATTGCAATTTACCCTATTAGTAAAAAGACACCCAGTAGCCAATACCTAGAAGATATGGGGCCACATGCTTTCTAGTGATCCCAAAAGGGCTACATGGGCTTTGGATATGCAACCAATGAGCATGTGGCATTCCATCAGCTAGATGGTGTCTATTACAGCAGCCTTTTCATCCCTATCTCCCTCTTGTATTCACTCAAACCCTCAATCTATAACTTAACCCACATTTCATATCCAAAAATACACTTGTTAGGGGTTTCAACTCTTAGAATTTGAATTTGAATTCTACTTGAATATATGACCCAACCACTCATCAGGAAAACTAAATTCTCACTCTGACCCAAAGCACACCCATTCACATGAGCATTAAAAACTCTCCACCATAATACTTCTCTCCTCGATAATTCTGGGTTTCTATCCAAAATCATCACCTCACCTAAATCAGTCATCAGATCAATGCCAAACCACTATGTTCCTACTTATGAAATTCCTAAAAATTCCCAATATTCAACTCTAAATGTGTGGCATAATTCACATCAGTCCAAAGTCAATGCTTACCTTTATCATAAAAAACTAAGCTAACACCCCATGTCATATGTCCATCCCTATACACCCACATTTTATTGTCCATCCAATATTTCAAAACAATCATCCTCTACCCCATTAAATATATTTTCTATTAAGGATGATTCGGATCCTCTATGCCTCCCACCATCAGAATTTTCTGACCAAAACATTTTCTCAATGGTCCACCAACCTGATCAACATATTTCTCAATGCATCATATCTAAAAACATGTGAGAGTGTAAGACAACACCAGTACCAAAAATCCATTCCCCATATTTTTTGAAAAAAATACAAGCCACTACCTTCCAATACCAACCTAAACATGTTATATCCTTCTAAAAAACCTCATCCAACACTAAAAACATAACCATAGTGTATAATTTAACTCTCCTTCTATGTTTTATTGATCATTCTATACAATTCCACACAATATCACAAGGAAAAAATTCACTAGAAAACCTTCTCTAAAAGTATTGGTTTTCATTGATGATCTAACTCATTTATTTATTATGATTTTTACATCTAAAGGAACCAAAAAACCACCTAACAATGAATATTATAGTCTGAACCCATTTCTTTATTTCATTTCTTGATTTAACACAGCTGACTAAACTCAAGAATTATTGGCTACCACCCTTGATGTCTCTTTATATTACTAGATCATGATTCCTTTATCATCATAGGATTCTCATTCTCTTACTAAAACACTAAGTTCTAACCCTCCCCCTAATGTGATTACACGGAAAAAATTGAACACTTGAGTGATTAATCATGATCTACTTTTACCGCCAATATATCATCACACCATATAGGAAAATATTGAACACTTCAGTGATTTCTCAAGATCTACCATGATCACCGACATTTCATCACACCCTAACACCCTAGGATATCACCATTCCACACTAAGACCCAAAAAATATTCTTAGATTCCAACCACTAATACACAAAAACAACCTCTATAATTCCCAAAAGAATCCAGAATGCATCATAACTACCCATGCATTAGCACCTGAGGCCACCACAACCATCCATGACTGATATCATATGTCACATCCGTTCTTACACAAGGGTTAGAATTCCACTAATAAAACAACACTCCACACCATAGGATATTACTTATCAGCATTCCCCTGCGTCAGACCCCGATTTCGTTTCCTATTTCATGCTTATCACTAAATACAATGGGTAGGAAAATAATTACACTCTTATACTTGAGTGATACTCTAATTATCATTGCCCTCCATTCCCCACTCATATAATTCCATCCTTGATCCATGTAGAAGCTCATTAAAATATTGGATTTCACCCTCCATGTATTATGATAGGATCCCCATAATATTATCCTCATTACCTTGTTCCTTGATCACCAACCCCAATAGGTCCTTTCTTGAACACAATGGTGTCACTCCTTTTAAGCCACTCTGACCATGCTATGAAAACCTGACCATAAATGATCTATTTAATCAACCATTTCCTAGAACACTAATTCAAACTAATGTATCTCCTATTGAATTAGTGTATAATATTCTTATTTTATATAAACATAAGTTATTTATTAACATCATAGACCCTCAATTTCATTTTATCATGGATCAAAAACTCCCACTCTCTAACCCAAAGCATGGAAAATACTATTATTACCAGTGAAAAATACATCAAACCATTAAATCAAAATGGGTCCACACACTCACTCACCACCCAGACGTGTAACTTGAATCATAGTCTTATAGGTCACATCACATCAAACTAGTCCCTGACACCAAAAACACTGACCATTATCACAAATAAGTGAGCCTTACCCACCTATAAGTACCCTTGGAACTCAATATAAAAATTTGAAATTCAATTATGCTCTAATCTATCACATGACCAACCCCCACTTGGTGTAATTTCAAATATGAAAATTTCTAACCTCGTTCACAACAACATCATGGAAGTTTATATTGTAGTCTATAGGGTCAGGAACTGAACTATACTATACCTTTATACCCCATTCATTTATACTAAGAACTTCCACCCCATGTTCTTTCACAATTAATATCATTCAATACATTTACTTACCCATACCATACACCCAATTGATCTTCATTATTTAATGTTGTCATAACCTAGAGGCCACAACTCCACTTTGACCAATTCATTGGACCTGAATCGTTGTCTCATGACTTGATCATTAATAATTCTAGGAAAACTATCCAAACAAAGAAATGGACCATTCTATTAGAATGTTTCTTCGACTAATTAATGTCAACCCATATACTATTTTACAATAGTTCTAGAACCATACATTAATCATGGTTAAGATCATGGCCACCATTAAAAATGAGAGTTTATTTGGGATCCAAAAAATTACCCACCTACGTGGACACTAAGAACCTGAAGCATGGCTATAACCATGGGGTTTTGACATCCGAATAGTCTTATATATCGAACCCATCCTATCCAAAAGTCCAAAAGTATCCTGGTACTTGACCGTCAATATAGAAAAACATGGTGAGAATAAACATGCACCATATTCATAATTTGATCATTCACCATGCCCCTTAAAACTAAGGGTGTCTCACAATATAAGTTTAACTCCCCTCATGGGTTACCCTCGAAGGTCCCAATGCACCAACTTGCTAAACCAATTTCATTCCTAGATATCACTTGTTCCTACCACCTATTCCCTAAACAATGCCTCATAATTGTCACTACTCACATTATAACACATTTTCCTATATCAAGGAAGGGTAAAATCTATCAAGCCATACACCAAACTCTTGTTTCTGACAAACCAGTCTCTCCCTCAATCCAATATTACCCTCACAATGGTCAATATGTAATATATGCAAGATTAATATCATGGAAACCCTCAAAATATAACCTCACATAAGTCCTTCTACCCATAAACTATGTCAAGACAATACATGAGCCCTCTATATAACCTAATTCAATTGATGAGAACTACTTTTACAAGTTTACATTATATAAGAAATTATTATTATTTATGTTTTAAAAAATAGGGTTGGTCGAATATAATTTCATTCTAAATATATAGATGAATACACTTTATAGGTTTCTTAATTTAATTTTATTTAACACCACCATAATTTTTAACGATACTCAAACTTTCCAAAGAACATCCATGAGCCACAATCCCTAAAATAATTAAAGGGATTCTTGATATTTCTACATTCAAATAACTTGATTAGATAGGGTGAAATTCAAAATAAATAGATGAATACACATTATAGGTTCATTAAGGGAACTATATTTTATATAGTTCTCCATTTATCAATTCATTTACACTTTTCCAAATGCTTCAATTTTATTCTATCCATGCTCTAAAAATATTCCTAATTTCTAGGGATTGATTAAATAAAGTGTCACTCACATTTTATGATGGAAAACACCATATAAGAATATTACTAGATCCTTATTTAATCAATTCCATCATTAATACATTTATATATACCTATATCAATATATCATCATGGGAATTGGACAAGTTAGATTCTTCCATAGACGTATAAGGAAAACACTATATATGATGATGGAGAAATTTTAAATACCAATCCCCTTATCCCTAGTAAATTTTAAATTATATTAAATTATAAATTACAAATATATAATTTGGAAATATAATTAAAATATGATACAAATCAAATGAATCTAAAAAACGACATCAGTAACCCATGTCCCTTGAATGATGTATGTCATGGCATTCCCTATGTGACAAAAATGATGCATGAATGAAAACATGACCTCTTATCATACCAGGAAAATATTATATATCCAAAATATCATAATATCATAAATAATGTTCCTTAAAAAGTTTAAAATCATATATAACCATGGAAATTGAAATCCAAGTACAGTATATATAATCCTCTAGAACATTGGATCTTCCCCCATGTGTGCGGGGGTTATTCCCATCCATAAGCTCCTTATCATGTTTTAAAACACTCTTAATCTCCTATATACCTTTCCAAAATAGTAATATATGATAAAATTTGATCTAAAAACCCTTTATAAAACCTTGAACTAGAATCCACTGATCCGGCTCCATAGTCAGGTGCAACACATGCCCTCACGCACGCCTCCTCAAACACCGAACGATATCAACTGGAAACACATGTCAAAGGTGTTGTGGTGGTGATAATATAATCATATATGAAAATAACAACAGTTGAAGGAACAAAAATAAACTTATAATCTAAATCATGTAATATATATAGATATTTTACAAAAATCGTTGAAATATTTACAGTGTCAAACACTACAAAAAGAGAAATATTATACATGCCAAAATTGATCCACCAAATATGGATCATATATAATGATACAATGATAAAAAAAATGAAACTAAATACCATCCCAGAATCAGTCCTGAGTCATTATCAATCCCATCATTCACTCTACACATTGGGAAATCCAAACAAAAAATGTCAACAATGATGGGTGATTTTAAAAACATAAACCTGCATCCATAAATTTTTTTATTCGGGTACCCAATTATAAAAGTGTCCTAGGTAGTGTGTGATTAAAACTTAGTTGGCCACCACTAATATCATCCTTAAACTAAACATTGCATAATAATTTTCAATAAGGAGTTCTATAAATTAATATTTATAGTTTAGCAAATTTAAAATTAAAAGTTTAAAATTTAAATAAAATATCATTGAATATCCACTGATGTTTGGGAAATACAGAGGCAGCTGAAATCAGTCTATACCACTTCATCCTTCATTGATGAGTCTCTACTCATAGTGAAACATGGATCAATTGGTTCCAAGGTATAATAATATGGAAACCATGGTCGTAAAAATATGATGGAATCTATGCGGCTCATCCAGACATTCCCCATAAACATGGACCATAGGGAATCCATGGGGGTTAGAATTTCCACTCCAATAATAGAAAATATCAATCTAAACTCATAAAACTATCCATGAAATTTTAAATCACAACCTTGTGGAAATACTCAACTTCCACCTAAGGTATTCCACTCAAGTAACTTGGTTGGATAATGTGATCACATCCTATGTTATTCACCAAGATATCAGGGAAGAATCCATGGAATTAATTTGTGGAATGTATATATTACCTAAATCAATGGTGGGAAATATACTAAGGCATTCATGGAAATGAATCTAGAGGAATCCAATTGCTTGATTCAGGCCTTCCATAGTATTGGACCTCTATGAAATGAAGGGTTTCATCATACCGTGGAATTTGTGTGAGTCCCCTTGTGGAGTACAAGGTTTTCTTCTAACATTCCGCACATGTCTATGTACATATAGACTACATGGAATCCTCCCAAGGCATTCCAATCCATCACCATATTAAGATAAAGTCTTTTAACACTTCTTCATTTATCAGGTATCCAATTTCTTTCATGGAAAATATTTAATCTAAAATAAAACCTCAAGGTACTCTTCATGGTCCATTATACTAATTATAAAAAAGGAAACTAGTCATTCAATAAACCCCATGTCATTATATAAAATATTTATCAATTTCCCTTTCTATAAAATAACAACTCATTACCATTGGTGAAGCTAATTTTAAAACCCATTTAACATTTCATAATGGTCCAATTAATTTATGAAAGCATTTAGTCCTATAAGGTTCCAATTCTATCACCACATTAACATTTTTGAAATATCATTTTATAACCATCAAATTTATTCAAAACTAATTTACAATCATTTCAACATAATTATTCATTTAACATTTTTTTAATTACCCTTCACTAGACAAAATTTCATTAAACTATCCAATTCTAAGGAAATATCATTTATAAGGTTCTTTCCAAGGTATTTTATCCCTATAGTCCAAGGAATAATAACAGGGGCACTTAACTAAGGTAAAATAAACCTAAAAAAATAATCAAACCAAGGAAAATAATGGCATGGTTTGTGTGACCGCACAACCTAATAACTCAAATTAAAATGTAGGACTATGTGATAAATTTATAGGATCATCCACCACATAATTATGGAATCCCACTCATCTAATATCTTCCATCACTTCATTCTAAATCAAAAGAAATAAAAAACCAGAAAAAAACCTTGAAAATGATGAATATTAAATAAAACCTTCATGAGAAAACTAGCCACTAGAATAACTGATAAAAAGAAAGGACATGTAAACTAACTAGAGGCTCTTGACCAAAAGTAACAGCAACTCCAAAAACAAAGAATCAAGGGGGATATCAGATGGAGGAAGAGTTGGATTAAAGGGCATATGAGTGGGGGGTTACTAGTCATTTTGGTTGAAAATTCATTTGTGTTGGATATACATAAGCGAATAAAAACAATACACTTCCCATTTCTTAAGAGAACACACCATGGTCTGCACACTAGTTGGTGGTCCTTGTGTCCCTTCTTGGAATTTTACAAGGACATCAGCTAACCAATGGATTCTATTGTGGAACGACTAGCTAAAGTCTCCCTATGGTTCTATTTTGAACCCCTACTCTAACATAAGGACCTCATTTAACCTAAAAAACACTCTTTTTAGGGGTTCTAGAATTCATTATTAAAATTAGAATACGGGATGAAAGTAATACCCCTCTAGTAGTTGAGAAAACCAAATTCTCACAGAGACCCGTGGCATGTCTATAAACATAGGAATTAACAATAACATACAAAACTATATACTGAAAATGTATGAAATAATGGAACAGTTTCGCCTAAGGGTAAACACCTTGAAAAAGGATGGTTAAAAATCAACTCTATCTTCACTCAGTATATGATGATTATGCTAAGATAAAACAATTTTCTTAACTCTACAAGGGGATATGATTTAGTTGATTCACAATCTATTTATAAACCAATATTAATGATTTATGAATATCTTTATCATATAAATATATTCCTAAATATACTAATTCTATTATTCTGAGATTAGTTATGCATAAATTATAAATTTATCTTAATTGTAACACGAGATTTAAAGTTATGCATTGTTATTTAAAATTCATAACGTTATGAGATAATTAAGTATATGTAATTATATAGAAATTTAATCTAATGGAATGAATGAAAAATACATAAATGGATGTAATCTATGATGGTATTTCCATGTTTCTCAATACAATGAAGCTAGAGTTAGATATAAATTAATTATAACTATATTGGTGCATCTGACTCAGTTATGACTAATAACCTTTCAAGTATAGATAATATTGTTGATCCCTAACATGGTGAAGAAATGTTGGATAGCTTCCTAGGATAAAAATATTCATCATCAAATGAAATAATTATTTCATTGTTAGCTAATGAATGTATCATGTCCCTAGAGAAGATATATCTCACTTTGAGAAGTAGATAAAGAGAGATAGGGATCATAGAAGAATATATTCTTAATTGAGATACTAATATATGGTTGTCTTTGATCCAGCCCATTATGGAGTCTTATAAAAAAAAGAGTAGGTAGTGGAATACTTTCAAGGATATATTATTCATAAAATTATTTTCTTATGTACAAAGATCAGATATAGGGCCAAAATTCCGTAATCTAAAGAAAAAGGAATGAGAAAATATTGTTTTATATGAAGATAACATTACAAATTGTGTGACTCATGTTGTAGATTATGTTTGTAGTCCAATAATAATGATTGATCACTTATTTTATAGAATAAAGCCTAGTCTTCAAATTGAACAAGTCACTCAAAAAAATTTAGTATATAAAGACATGGTATCGAGTTCCATTGATAAATATAAATAATTCACCAAGACTTATATTTTACATGGAAAATATTAAAACAAGAAGTGTCTATGTACTTTGAAACTAGAAAATATAGAAAAATGGATTAAGGAAATGGTGGATTTTTTAGGTTTTAATATACGCAGAAGGAAACATCGTGTCAAAATATTGTTGAGGCTATGAGTTTTATTCAAGTATGGAGGGAAATGATATTAGAATCCTGATTTCAAGGAAAATAAGGAATATTATAATATTTAATGCTTCAACTATAAGGCAAAGACGAACTATTAAAATGAATAACCCAAGGGATAATGAACTTTTCATCAGAAAAGGCTAAGCGATAAAGGCCAATATTATGTGATCACTATGGCTGAGTGTAATTTCCCAACATAACTTACCAATAAATTGGTAGCCAGAATGGTCAACACTTGGCCTCAAGCATGTATCCCCATATGAAAGAGGTTACCGACTAGTAGTGAGGGTGTAAAGGCAGTTTTGTAAGGAGAATGTACACTCATACTCAGAGTGCACAGTGGTAATAGAGATTAAAACTCAGATATCACTGGAAGTAGTATAAGAAAATAATCAAATAAGTGGAAGTGAAATGTAACAAAAAATGAATATGGAATATGAAAAATTCCATTTTATACAATTCATTCATTCTATATCATGATACATTAGACAAAATAGTTACTAACATTAATCTTTACATTTTAGTACCGAATAAGTAAATGACAATAAATCTCCAAGAGTGATCTCCAGGAATATCCTGAGCTCCAACTAGGTTTTTTCTCCTGAATTCTACGTATAATCAATACTGTATACACAATCTAAAAATCCACGCAAAAAAATTAGGTCTACTCAGGCACCAACGGTACCTGAGCAGGGTGTGAGATACAAATCTCAGCTGACTAGAACCCACAGTATCAAGTGAAATGCAACCTGAGCTATGAGAATATAATAGTGAAAGTAGATATATAACAAGTAAGTAAGTAATTAAAAGTATGAAACCTATAAATTCTAGGTTTCTATGTATACACAAATATGATTAGATCAAAATCATTTAATTGATAAGGCTCTGATTCAACAGTTAGACCAGTTTCATTTTAACAAGTTCAAAAGATGTTTCAAATCATTAATCAAATAAATCTCAAGACATGGTGTGTATCCCAGCATCCCTTGTAAAGATATAATCATGATTCCTAACCAGGAAATCTATAATCATAATCAAGACTGAATCTAATATTTTTCTTCAACTAGGTAGATGTGTCAATTGATTTATTTCAATCATTAATCTATATAGAACCTAAGTACATCCTTGACATTCGTAAGTTGTAATTAAATTATGAATTGAGGTATAATATCAACCAACACCCTACAAGACCATCCCTATAGAACCTATTAGTAACCTAGTATTGCTCTAGGTGAGTTCTAATGTCTATGTAATCTGAGTCCATCTTTTGTGGTCCTATATAGAAACTTCATGTATCACCCATGACATATAATCATTTTTTCCTAGAGTTTTTCTATAAAATCACTCATATTACTGGATCCATGTATCACTAGGAATATAAGTCAAAAACCCCTATGAATCCATCCATGGTAATCTAATATGAATCCATTTATCACTAAACTTATAAATAAAAAACCCCTATTAGTCTTTCCAAGACATTCGAATATGAATCCATGTATCACTCATCCTATAAATCAATCCCCAAGAGCCCATCCCTAGCCTCCTTTAATTGGATCAATGTATCACCCTTGGAATAAACATGGTTAATGGAAATTGAGACCATTAATGGAATTATAATATGAATCCATGTATCACCAAAGGATCTTAACCATTTAACCATTTAAATTATTTTTAAAATAATTATTTAACATCCCAAGGTCAAAACCAATAGAATATTATAACAAACTCACCTCAAGAGGTTGATTCAAGCTTTTGGAAACCTCATAAGGCTTTTTATTTCATTTATTAATGTGGGGATAATTCATCTACCAAGAATCACTTGCATACCATCCAAATTCATGTATTTGACATCATTTAAATCCCAAAGGAATATAATTATAACATGATTCCCATGCTTAATAAATTCATTGCATAGCATGGTCTCAACATAACTCACACTACTGGAAATTAGATCTTTCCCAACGCTTCTATACCAACGGTTTTCAAAAACCGTTGGTATAGGTCCCCTTTCCCAACGGTTTGGCCAAAACGTTGGGAAAGGCCCCCAAATTGGCCACTTTTACCAACGGTTTGGCCAAACCGTTGGGAAAGGTAGACCTATCCCAACGATTTGTCCAAACCGTTGGGAAAGACACTCAAATTGGAAACTTTTCCCAACGGTTTTCCCAAACCCTTGGGAAAAGTGGGCCAAAATTCAACATCCTTCACAAAATGAAAATAAAAACCAAATACATATACCAATGGTTTTAACAACCGTTGGTATATGTACTTTTATTTTTTATCGGACCTTCGTACCGAGAACATTATATAAATCAAAATTTAAAATATTTATAAGAATACATATATATATATATATATTTATGTAATTATGATCACAAAAGTCATGTTAGGTTAGTGGTTCAGTCGTTCAATTATAAACGAGGGGTCCTGGGATCAAATCCCAGTGGATGTTTTATTTTTGGAATTTATATACCAACGGTTCCATTACCATTGGTATATATTTCATATTACCTATACCAACGGTTTTTGGAAAACCGTTGGTATAGACCTATCCCAACAGCTTACTTGGCTACGGTTCTCCAAACCATTGGTATAGGCTATACCAACGGTTTGGAGGCCTATACCAACGGTTCCAAACCGTTGGTAAAGGTTAGTTTTCCAGTATTTTCACAAGGGATATCAATTAAAAAACCATTTAAATAATCACATATCCAATTCCAATATACCATACTAAAAAAACTTTCAAGCTACCACGAGGCCTAATTATTATTTAACTCACATGGGTAAATATTTATAATGAGCTTCTCAAGCTTAATAACCAACTACATTGCATGGTAGTACCAAAATCACATGGTCATATCCATACGAAGGAAATTCACGCTTCATTAAGAAATCACATAATAAGGGACTAGGGTCATGGTTACTCATCCCTTCCAAATTAATACATTTAATTCACAATTTGATCTATAAATAAATTACATATTTGGAATCCCATGACATGGGTTAAAAAGGCATACCTAAGGGTGTCCAAGGCCAAATCCATTATAGTTCCATTTAAAAAGAAAAACCAAGGCATGCTTCAAGTTTAACAATCTATCTCATGGAATAGACATAAACATATCTCACAAGGGTGACAAGTAATATAATAATCACTACTTTCTTAATAACAACTATATGTGTTAGTCCTCATTTAACTCACATGGGCAACATCATTTAATAAAATTCAAAAGGGCCATGAATTAATGTACAATATGTCAATTTCTGTAATAATCCATATAGAAATATCAAACCACAATTATGCATGATATAATAGCTATAGAAAATTTTTGATTTCAAGGAGTTTCACCTCTATTGGGGGAATTTTATTTTAAAAACATGAATTTATTCATTAATAAGTCATTTATCACATTTAAGTATTTCATTCAATATTTTTATTTCCATAAATTAGGGAAACTCATAAATCAAATTATTTTAAGAATCCCTTAAATCATTCTTAAATAAATAGGTTAATGATCGGGATCCTACCTCAAGGAGAAATCAAAGCTGACATTCAGAACATTTTTGATAATGCAGAGACCACTCTAAATCGCAGTACACTCGCATGCACATACATAATTATATATATATATATATCATTTATTTTAGTACATGTATTCCCCATGCCATGATGGGATATTCATGAGAAATACATATACATATATATATATATATAATCATATGTATTTGGGTTCACACAAATGAGGATGATAAAAACTCCCTATAATCAATTTTTGGGACTCAAAACACTTTAAGACTATCAAATTAAGGTTGAGAAACAAAACAACAGGTTTAGAAACATAACCTAATTGATAGTGGCAAGACAAACTGAACCCCTCCATCTTGCTTTCAGTGGTGAATGCTGGAACACAAACCTAAGGGTCCGGAGGAAGCCTTTTTATTACCTAATACCAGAATAAAACCAAAAATCAATATTAAACCCCAACAAAGGGTTCCAACCATGCCTTGAGGGGTGATAAGGAGACCTTGTCTCAGCCAAAAAGGGCAGTAGACAATGAATATGGTTTTACCAGGGAGATTCGAGTGGGAAACCATGAGAAATACAGAAGAATTGGTGATTAGAGGAGAGGTTGTGGAGGAGCCTTGCATGTGACCAAGGAGGAGAGGGGGTGTGTGTATCACACAACCTAGGTAAGGGGAAAAAACCCCTTAATATCGTCCTTAAAAAAATTATATTAATTAAAATTATTTAATTTTTAAACCAGGGTCTCTATGCATTGTTTAGGATACACGGTTTAATAGACCATGTGTTAACCATGCGCCCTTTACTGGGCACCCAGAGAACCATGCACTGTTTGTCATTCATGGTTTAGAAATTTTGTGTTATCCATCTGGTGAATAGTGTTTAAGTACTTCTCAAACCACTAACCATGCTAGCTAGGTACATGGTTTGTAAAACAATACATATCTCATGCGACATCCTCTTCCCACCTGAAAATAATTCACGAGTTTACCTATTAAGGGATGCATGGTTTTAGTCAAACCATCCGCCCTCTATAAGTCCTTAAAAACTTAATTTTATTGGTTTTAAACTCCCAAAAGTCCTCAAGATTCCTAGAAAATTTATCGATCCTTCATCCAAGTCAAAAAAATCACTTTTAAACAGTCCAAATCCCATAATTTAGTTCCAAAGATCTATTTTTAAAATAACCCATCCCATAATAACAAAAATTCAAATTCACATATAATTTCATCTAATTCAAAAACATTAGTTCATAAAAAAATCCCCACCATATAACTTCACATCCTCGAGAAACCTTGGGGAAAACAATGAAGACCTCACCATAAATATAAGTGCGGTAAGGATTTTTTCAAATAGTCACATCACATTTCATAATTCCCAATGCACCTAAAAGGACCTCTTAAGTACATGACATTCATGCCATCAAAACTGGAGCCAGCACTCGATTTCCAACCGAAACATAAAAGAGGATCTTACCTGAGCCAGCTTAACCAATGGAAAGATCATGTCATCTCTTTCTTTAATAATCTGGCCAAAGGTGTTCCCCACCTTGCGGTTTAACATTAAAAAGAGGCATATTGTGAATCAAGTTTTTTCCCCACGATTGGAATTTCCTTTTAAACACACCCCTAAGTATTTTACAACACACAAGCCCAGAAAAGATCACACCTGACTTTTGGTGATTTTTCAAGAACAATCAACACTTGTCCATTTAAAACCATTGTTTCTCATCATAAATGAAGGCATGGGATAGTTTTAGACCCTTGGAAAAACTACCCTCAACAATTACATCCCAACCTAATAACATATACAATATAACCTCAGAAAACCCCACTAGAGTCCATGGAACTATACCTAGGAAGATCATACCCCAAACTATATGTGAGATGCTCGCACAAATACAAAATGTCGACATAATAACATTCACTGAGCTTAGTGTGGAATCCACCAAGTAGTCGCATCAAAGGAAGCATTAGGTGTCCAAAAGTTCATACCACACATTCCTACATGGGAACCCAAATATCATTTTGGAATAACCAAAAATCAATAAAAACCATTAACCTAGCATACAACATAGATAGAGATATCACAACGACCCTACCGCATTTAAAGATTATTGTGGTATAAGACTAATTCTCTCTTAGTTCATCCAAGAGAACATCAAGATAGGGGGAATTACAATATCACATAGAAGAGTACACTAAGAGTATCCGAAGGATTAAAGTAGATGAACAATTTCTGATTGACCTCTTGAAAGTATCTCGTCTTCCCCTACCAACGAGTTGCCATTAAATCGATCATAATGCCTTTACCCTGAGGAATTTCCATGAAAATTCAATTATAAAAACTGAATTCCACACATAACCAATGATGTTCTAAAGGCTTTAACCAAAATTAAACCCCGCTAACTTCGTGTTTCAAAGAAAGAACTTTCCCAGTTCAAAACATTCAAGAATCAAAGTCATTAAAAGACAAAAGATCTCAACTCAAAGGAATCCCCTAACTATGTTCCTTCTACTTTGAAGGACACATTCACCAAAACTGATGTGATTCTCCCCACATGTAGTGTTTCCTAGTCATCGAAACAAGGGATGGACCAACTGGCTTCTCAAAAGTGTGCTAGACCATATTCACCTTAAATGCATGCATGATGTTCCACCAACCATGATCACCACATAAAAGTATTTTTTATGAAATATTAAATCAAACCAACCAGTGTATAAAAACACCTAATTCCCTGATATTCTCCTGAAGTAGTGGTAAAAACTTTATTATAAAATTATTATGTCTTTCTACTCTAGATATGACCTAATAACATACTCCATAACTCAAATATCAAGGGTTTAACTGAACATAAATGGATCATTTTAGAATTTAACACTTGACTGGTACTGTGTTTGTCAACACATACTTCCCTAAGAATACAAATAAAATGGATCATCCTGTGTATTTTTTATAGGTTGTATTCCCTATGTAACCAAGTACCATATGCTGTAAGAAGAAACTAAATCAAAATAACATCATCCCAAAAATCCATTTACTTAGATGATGATGTACCAAATCATTCATCACTGAATAAAATAGAGGTTCACATGACCTCTTAAGCTGCTGACCACGCCCGAGACATGTCTAACATGATGAATCGAGCATTCTTCGATGATCGATCCCATATCAAGGGTCAATATGCACAACCACCCATCCAAAAAAGTGTTTCCTTTTAAAAACCAAATGTCCAAATAGGAACAATGGAACTCGAATGGCACCAATCATAAAAAACTTCATAGAGAAAAGAAAGACAACAATCTCAAAGGGTTCCACCTACCACAGTCTATCCCCTTAAGAAGCATAATTTTTGAGCCTGCCTCTTGGTCATGAAAAAAATATTTCACTAGTTTCAAGAGCCTCTTTTATTTAAGAAAAAGATAAAAATAAACAACCTATAGATAAACACTCACTTCTCTGTTCCAAGGAACACCACTGAAAAACATTTAAACCATCCTCCATTGAAGTTTTAAAAAATGTACACCACTTCCAGTTCCAATTTAAAATCATTTGATTAATTCAATTCTTCCTTTTAAGATTTTGAATGAATTTTTAACAAATCCGCATCTATCGTTATACAAGAAAAGGCCATTGGTAACTACTTTAGCTAAAAACTCAAAGAAAAAATTGGCAAGTATAATCAATATCCATTTTTATCATTTTAAATTTATTGAAATTTATTCATAATTAAGAAATTTAGCATATAAATTCCTTTTAATAGATAAGGATACCTCTAAGGGACCCATTAATCCAACCTAGATTCTTCAAAAAAAACCTAATTGGAGTTGTTTAAATATATAAAGGATAAACACCGTAATGGATTGTCTGGTAAAATCATTCCTAAATTAATCTACTTGGGTCTAGTTGAGAGTTTTAAAAGTTAGAAAACCATTCAAAGTCAAAGAATGGTAGATTTTATAATCCTAACCATTCCAAAATAAACCATGGTTATGTAATTTCTTATTCATATGAGAGGCTATCTACCAATCCATATGGTACTCATACACCTTACCATTGGAATTTGGCTTTATAAATTGAAAAAATTCCACTTTAGCATTTCACTTTATCATCATTTTTCATTTCAATATTATCTATAAACATTCATAAATATCTAGAGTTGGTTCAAGTATATAGTATTCCCTTTTTCCAATCATAAGGTTCACATACACCTTAAAATTGAAACTAGCTCCCACTTAAACCACAACCAACAAATTTTTACCCATGGAACCATTTTACACATAAAAATGATAATGCTACAACAATAATAAAAGCATGGAATATATCATCTCAGAATGTTATACGCCATGAAAGACATGCTAAAAAAATAGGCATCCTAAAATATTACCTCAATTGGTACAAATATAAGAATGGAATTACACATGTCACAGAAACATACATAGTAAAAAACCTACTAATATAGCTATATGGCATGAAATTTGAATAGAATGTGAATTTATAAGTGCCTATAATGATGCAGATCTAATAGTCTAATTAGATATATAACAAGTAAAGAAGTATTGTAATGTAAGAGACATATAAAATCTAGGTTTCCACACATACTCAAATACATTTAAATCAAACTCATTTATGTGAGAAGCCTCTTATTTAACTTTCAGACCTCCTCTATTTTTCCAATTTCAAAATAGGTTTTAACTCATTAATCAAATAAATCTCAAGACCCAGAGTGTTTCCCAACATCCCGTACAAATAGGTAATCAAGATCTGTAACTAGGACATATATAATCACTATCAATACTGAATCCAATATTGTGATTTTTCTAGGAAAAATCTTCACTTGATTCATTTCCTTAATTAATCAATTTAGAACCAGAGCCAGTCCTTGAAAATCCAAATATGAAATTCAAGTCACTTGAGGTAAAATTTCAACTTCCACCCTACAATCCCATCCTGGGAGAACCTCTTAGGAACCTGGTATCTCTCTAGGTGATGTATAAATTACATTCCATATTAGTTCATCCTTTTAGGTCCTATATGGAAACTTTAAGTATCACCCATGAAATATAATCATTTTCCCCTTAAGTCCATCCAAGGCATCCCTCATATAACTGGATCAATGTATCAATCTGTATATAAGCCTAAATCCCTTATGAGTCCATACATGGAATTCTAATACGAATCCATGTATCACTCAGCTTTTAAAACAAAGTCCCTTATGAATCCATCCATGGATTTCATATATAAATCCATGTATCAGTCGACTTAAAAATCAATCCTCAAGAGCCCCTCTATGGAATCCTTCAATTGGATACTTGTATCAAAGTTTGAAAAAACATAGTTGAAGGAAATTGAGTCTTTTGGTAGAAATATAATATGAATATACATATCACCCAAGGCTCTTAACTATTAAATCTTTGGAAGTAATTTTAAAAAATTCATTTAACATGCCAAGGCCAAATCCAAGTGCACCCTTTAACAAACTCACCTCAAGAGGGTGATTCAATAATTGTCCAACCTCATAATAATTGGCACTTCATTTACTCATGTGGGCATAATTCACATAACAAGCATTGCATGCATGAAAAACTAATGCATGTATTTAACATCATTTAACTCACGTGGGCATATCATGATAATGAGCTTCCCATGCTTAATCAATTCATTACATAGCATGGTATTAACATAACTCATGAGGGGTATCAATTTAAAATCCATTAAATACTCTCATGTATTATTCCAATATAACAAGACAAATAAGACTATCAAGCTACCACAGGGCTTAGTTATCATTTAACTCACATGGGAAAATCTTTATAACTAGCTTCTCAAGTTTAATAACCAACTACATAATGTGGTAGTACTAAACTCACATGGGCATAGCCATACAAAGGAAATTCATGATTAATCATGCAATTAAATGATAAGTTATAAGGATCTTGATCACTTATCCCTTCCCAATTAATTCATTTAATTCATAATTTGATGTACAAATAAATACAGGTTTGACATCCCAAGACATTGGGTAAAAAAGCATGCATAATGGGTGTCTAAGGAAAAATCCATTCATGTTCAATTTAATAAATAAAACCAAGGGGTGATTCAATTTTAACAATATATCTCATGTCATAGACTTATACATATTTCACAAGGTAAAAACTGATATAATATGCATTACTTTCCTAATAACAACTAAATATCCTAATTTTCATTTAACTCGTGCAGGAAACATCATTTAACAACTTTCAAAAGGTACATGAGTTAACGTACTATATATCAACAATAGTAGGAAGACATATAGAAATTCTGAACCATAATAGATCATGATATAACAGTTATCACTACTTTTTTGTTCTAAGGCAACACACCTCTATTGGAGGGGTTTTATTATAAAAAATGACTTTATTCATTAAAAACACAATTATCAAATTTAATCATTTTATTCAAGATTTAAAGTTCCATAAATAAATTAAACTCATAAATCAACTTATTTTAAGAATCAATTAAAGCATTATTAAATAAATTGGTCAAGGATAGGGATCCTACCTCAAGCAGAAGACCAATCCGGCTTTCAGAACTTCTCTATTTAGGTAGATACCACTCTAAACCACCCCGCACTCACATGTGCATACATCATTATACATATACATACATTCTTTAATCCAAGAGATGTATTCCCTCCTCTATGAAGTAATAATCATGAGTAATATATATACATACATATATATATATATCTACATCAGTATGCATGTTTGTGCACCACCGAGTATGATTAAAACTCCATATAATCAATTTTAGGGACTCAAAAAACCATAAGACTATAAAATTATGGGTGTGAAACAAAATAGCAGGATTAAAACCTTAGCCTAATCTAAACTGGAAAAGAAAATCAAACCCATATACAACAAATTTGGTGACGGATTCCAGAACACGAACCCGAGGGTCCTAAGGAATCCTTTGTACACCCTAATAGTGGAAGAAAACTAAAAAACAGATAAAATACCAACCATGGGTTACGATCGAATAGTGAGGGGAAATGGGGAGACCAAATCTCGGAAGATAACGGGAGGAGACAAGGTAAAGGGCTATACTAGGGCGATTTAGGAGGGAACCATGAGAAATATATAAAAAACAAATATTAAAGGGAATGTCGTGGAGGATCCTTGGATGTAGCCAAGGAGGATATAGGATGAATCTGTTGTGCGATCCAACTAAGTGGAAAGAAACCCCTTAAGGACCTCTTAAAAAAATAATTTAATTAAAAATAATTAATTTTTAAAATAGGGTCTTGGTGAATGGTTTATGTTGTACAGTTTACTAGACCATCCACTAATTGTGTTCCCTTTATTGGGAACCTAGAGCACCCTGTATGATTTGTCCCACATGGCTTAGAAACCATGCATCAGCCGTGCAGTGAAAACTATTTAGGAGCTTCTAAAACCACTAACTGTGCTGACTAGGCACATGGCCTATAAAACCATGAACAACCCATGTAATATCCTCTGACCGCCTAAATATAAGCCATATAGTTACTTACTATGGGTCGTACAGTTTCAGACAAACTGTTTTCCCTCTATAGGTCCATAAAAACTCTCTTTTCCATGTTTTTTTCTTCTAAAACTCCCTGAGATTCCTAGGAAAGTTCACAGGCCTTCAACCAAGTCCAAAAACATCACTTCTAGTCATTCCAACTCTTATAATTGTGCTTCGATGTTTTATTTTAAAAATGACCCATCTGGAAATCACCAAAATTCAAATTCCCGCATAATTTCTTCAGATTCAAAAACACGTGTTCTCACACTATGGATGATATTTCTATTTATGTGGTGGTAAGTAATTATAAGAAAACATTAAATTTATCTAATGAATTATTTTATTTTGTATATTTTCATTCTTTAATATATAAAATATTTTTTAATGAAATATTATATTTATATAGCACATTTCAACTGTGTTATCAATAATAGTTCATAGTGGACATCTTTTTGTAATAATGATATGTCAGCTATATCCTATTATGACATGTATACATACCAAATTTTTAAACATGATAATTTACTTATGTTTGAATTTAATATAATACTCAGTATGGATTTATTACCAAATTATAAAGTAAAAATTTATTTCCATAAAAATAATTTTAAGATTTTTTATAGAGATGTGGAATACGTTATATTTCAAGATGAGGAACAATGATTTTAATCAATCCTTGAACCACCTTCAATAGTTTTTCTTAATGATGTTTTTGGAGAATAATAGAAATATGAACCTATAAATGAGAAATTTTCCATTAGAATGTATGATATACCTATCTTCCAATAATACATTAATATATTTACTATGAAAAATAAATATATTCACCTAAGAATGATCTTGAATTTTCCTTTTATATTAACCTTGAAGAAAACCCTATATCTAAAACACTTTATAAGATGGACACAATTGAATTAGAGAAACTGAAGAAAAAACTTCAAAACTAGTGTGATAAAAGATTTATATTGTATAGTTTTTTACAATGGAAAGCATATATAAGTTTTCCTAAGAATAAATATTGGTCTATGAGGTTGTAAAATGATTATAGGAAAATAAATTTCCCTTCTATAAAGAACAAGTATCCATTTCCCCACATTGATGACGTGTTTGATCAACTTCAAGGATCTCAATATTTTTCAAATATTTATCTTCACTATGGTATTCATCTACTAAAATTAAATAATGAATATATTCTGAAGAAAAATTTTTGTATAATGTATTTTCATGATGACTATAAAATAATTACATATATATTAACTAATTCACCATTGATTTTTGGGATCGAATGAATAGAGTATTCAAGAATTATCTCAAAAAAATGGTATATATTGATGAAATCATGGATTACATTAAAATCCAAGATGAGCATATGAGTGATTTTTTAATCATTCATAGGACTCATAGAGAAATTTATTTATATAGAAAATTTATAAAATTTTACATAGGGAATCTACATAATTCTTTTCTTCACTCTGTTCTCTTGGGTAATGAAATATTAATTAATCCTTTAAATAAAAAGTATGTGATAGAATATCCAACACCAACTAAAATAACTAAGGTGCATAGTTTTGTGGGATTAGTAGGTAACTATCGAGGGTTTTTCTCAAATTTTCTAAATTCTCTAACCTATTAACCAAGTTTACAAGTAAAGGGATTATGTTTATATTGTTAGAAGAATATAATGAATATTATGAAGAATTCAAGATGAGGTTGATCAGTACACCAATACTAAATTTACTATTGTGGAAGTATGGATTAATGATAAACAGTGACAAATAAAATTAAGGATATGGATGTGTCCCTATGTCAAAATATGTGTTTTTCGTCTATTCATCAAGGTAATTAATGATTCATGAGTAGAATTATCAAACTATGATATTGAGTTTGAAACTGTATGCATTTATTCAGAGATAGGGATTTATTATCATTATTGTTAATTATTTGAAAAATATATGGATAATAAATGTTTTAAATATATATGCCCATAGAAATCACTAAACATTCGGAAATTTCAATGGATAGAAAATCTCGAGGATTATGATTTATCAATGCACTACCACCTTGAGAAGGAAAATAAGGTGGATGATTCATTAAGTATGAAATATCATGAGGTTATTCCTAAATTAAGGGATGTTAATGATCCTATATTGATGGATTTATTAATGTTTAAAATGAGAATCATTAAGGAAGAAGAAACACCACATCTATTTCAAATGATTTATAAAGAAACATTATCGAATAAAAAATGTTAACATATTTATAGTAAAAATATTTAATCAAAAATAAAATTCATGGACAATGGGAAGTCAACATACTTCATCTATAAGAATGAAATATTAAAATTTTGAAATATTTAATGCGTTTCATCCATGAATGAGATTAAAAGAGAGTTTTTGTAAAGAACGAAGCCTTCAAAATTAATTAATGTTGAGTTTTAAGTCTATATTTCATCATGTCACATTTAAGGATCTTTATGGTTTATGGTTTTAAATAATTTGGTCATTTTTTATACATATATAAATATTACATCATAAGTTGGAAACTTCCACTTAATACCCATTTTTTCCAAAAAATAAAAATTTTAAGATATAAAAAGGTTTTCTTCTCATGATATATCTTCACAATTTTCATATTGACCCCATCCTATGTTCATAATCATCCTTAAAACCATGTGAAATAAATAAACATTGGATGATCACTTAAAGTTTAAATAAGGGGCATAAAAATAAATAAATAGATTATTTAGTTCACGAATACTTATAAAAAATACTTTTTCAAAAAAATAACAGTGTGATCAAAATAAAAATTTTATTACCCAATAAATCTACTTATTGACAATTATTCTAGTAATACATTTCATATTAAATCTTAAAGGTAAAATGAAACTCATAAATATAATGTGGGAAAACCAATAAAAATGAAATAAGCATAAATCAATGATAAATTACAATTAAACATCACATGGTAGGCATAATCCCATCATTGATTTTGTTTACTTTCAAATACCATACATAACATCTAATGATCAAAAATTAAAACCCAGAAAATTGGAGGGATATAAAAAACTAACCCATCCTTTGATTATAATAGAACCACCCTTCCTTGGTTTATTACTGGACCTCCCATCCTTGGTTTATAATGTAACCACCCATTATTGGATTATCACAAACCCACCTATCATCATTAACAATGTTGAAGAACCCTAATATAATCACAATTCAGGGAAATTTCCATTTTGAAAAACATTCTTTTCAACCATATCAATACATTTTTTATCATGATATATCCATTTTAATTAATACCCAACTTTCAAAACTAAAATTACAATAATAGATAAATGGAGGGTTTCTCTTTGAGAAAACATGGAGGATTATAAAAGAATCCAAAAATAATAATCTTTATAGTGGTGGTAAAAGATGTCGATATCATGTACGTTAAAATAAAACATTCCTTTTTTATTCTGTAAATAAAGAAAAAATGTTCCATATAAAATATATAAAAATATTTGTTTTAAAAAAATTAAATAAATTCAAAATATTAAAAAAATCCTTTATAATTTATAAATACATCCAAAAAATAATTTTATAAATATGTACATGGAAGATAAAAATTTAGAAAAAAAATCTTCAAAATATTTTATTCATAGTTACAAAATTATAGTGTCCCTTACTTTGAGTGTGACTCTCCATATATATTCTTTATCTTTTTTAATAATATCTTCTTTCCTAAGAACATTTTTATCATTTTTATTTTTATTTTTATTTTATTTCTTATCATTTTATAAATAATTACTTAATCAATTATGTTCTCAACATATGTTTTGATGTCATTTGGATTATATTCCCAAAATAGAATTTGTCGGATTACTATGGTCAAAGAGTACATTAATCCATTATTTGAATATTAATAATCATGATATAATTATCATTTTTATATATCAATTATACTCTTAAAACCAACTAGGAATAAAGGTTATAAAAAATGGACTATGTAACAATCATGGAGATGGTAGGTCATACGTACGAATGAGTAGCATTTCCATTTTTCAAATATTAGGATGTAAATAAGGTAGATAATATATTATCATTATATAATTATCATCATATAATCAATTTAATATTATTTCATTAAATAAGAATATATAAACCATCCATGATATATGGTAACGAACAACGAATCACATCGTTTTGTGGATGTGGTAATTGATGGGTACAGACAAATGACGTTGTCATATTTCAATGAATATAAATGTTAGAAAATATATGATATATTAAATTTCTAGATTGATAAATATGTTTTTAATATCATATATATATATATATAATCATTCATCGTAATCAGTTTTTTATAGGTAATGATGGAAATTGAATTACAATAGTTTGTGAGACTATAATGCATCGTACACATGAACAAGGGATTTATTTCTCATTTTATGGAAGAGTATATGGATTTAGTTTATGAAATTAACATAATAACGTCATATTATTTGGGATATACTTATTTTATTATATCAGCACGGTTTGAGTAAACCTTCTATGGATGGTATTTTGATAGCTTCCTTTTCTTTACATCTTAAACCCTCCAAGGTTGGTATCCTCACTAAACTAAGACCTCTGGAACGTGTATATGGATTTTAAAAAGTTATTTTTTATAGTATAAGACAAAATAAAATTTTTTTAAGGGAAAATAAAATAGGATAAGATTTTTCTACTTATAAGTGAGAGGGGGGTACTCTTAGAATTGTATAATATATTAAATAAATATAAATTAATTTTTATGGATCAAAGGATCCAAATGAATATTATTTTATGATAGGGAGAGGATGGGTCAAACTAATATTATATAAAAAAATTATACAACTTTATATTACCTTTTTACTCATATCTCATGGCTTTGTCATGCATTAACCCTTCTTTACTATTATCATGATAACATTGTTTTTACTTTTTAGAGGCCAGTGTAGATATTATTAAATGAAAACTAGACTATAATTGGACCATAGTTTATATTTTAAAAAAAATAATTTGGCCAAATATTATATTTTTTTGAAATTATTAATAATTTAATAAATTAATAGTTTTTATAAAAAAAACATAAATGTAATTTTTTTGGAACTTTTCCATTAATATCACTATTAAGAAAATATAACTATAATGGAATTATAATATAATACATTAAAACCACTATAATATGTTTTTACCAAAGAAAACATGTAACACAAAAATTTATTCAAATTATATTAATTTTAATATTTTTAAAATCATTTATTTTATTTGTCTATTTATTAAATAAATATTCTATGGATGTTGAGTAATCATTTAAACTGGTTATTTCATCAATAAAAATTACAAATAAATTTAAATGATAAAAAATAATTAATTATTCCAAAATTATATGAATAACTAAAAATAGATATTGTTTTCCTAATTTTAAAAATTTAGGGATAACAAAACAAAGAGAATGACATTTTTTACTTTTCTTTATATAAATTAATATAAAGTTAAAAATTAATGAAATATAGAAACAAGTTGACATATGCTTTAAAATGGGATAGAAATGGATGAAATCTAGTCATCAAGTAGGATAAATAAAATTGTTAGGGTCCTTAAATATACCTACCTTATTATTTTTAACCTTAAATAACATATTTATTCCTAACATGGTGACAATTATTTACTCTGATTACAATTCATAACAACTAGAAATAAAAGGGAACTATTTACCAAATTTGGAAATCTTGGTTCCAAATGTAGAATCTGTATTTCATGATTCAATTTTTGGATGAGGTAGAAATTAATTAAATATTAAAATGAAATACTCAATGAAAATTATTATTTTAGAAAATTACTTTTAATTATAAATTTGTTTTTACCAAATTTTGTATATACTTAATTCCAAAGACAATAAATTGATTATTTTTAATCAAAGGAATAAATTAAATTTTAAACTAGTCCAAAATAGAATTTTAATTTTTCAATACATTAAAATCATATACTATTTTTAATAAAAAAATGAAATTCATTAAAAAGTAAAACTTTTCTAAAAAAACTAATAATTTTACCATATGATAATTTTTATGTGATGATTTTAAATATGGTAACATTTATATTAAATAAATTTATAAAATTTCTAAAAAGTAATTATAATATTTTCTCACCAAAATAAATAAATTACAATTTTTGAAGAAAAATATTTTCAAAGAAGCAAATGAATTTAAAAAAATGAAATATTATTTACTAATAATTTATAAATATATTTATATAAAGTTTTAAATTTATATATATTAAATAAATTAGTTAATCCAATTCCTACATGCCAATTTAATAGCCATATTATAATGGTCATATATAATTAATTATATTTCATGGTTTATTTAAGCTCTGTGTTGTGTATAGTATACGCTATTGAACAAAATTTTATTTTTAAAATATTATGGTGTTACGTCCCCCCCCCCCTACTTTATAATTTCATCATAAAAATTTAAACGTTAAATTAGTAATCAAGGGTTAGTCATCCAGAAATACCTTTCAAAATCACACATCATAAAAAGGGTTAATAAATATTCCTCTGAAATAGAGTGCAATGAAATAAAATGGTTATCAAGAATAACACATAAATTAGATTCTAAATATAATAACATTCATGAGGATAAAAAATATGTACATGAAAAAAACATAATATTTAAATAATAATGGAGAGTGGCAGATATCATTGTCCATAAGAAAGTGATATATATTGAAATAGTTGATGACCATAAAACTGTAAACCAAATATTTATGAAAAGGACCATTGATTCGTTGAAAATGAGGGTAATAGGATAGCAATTTTTTCAAAATCATTTTCCAATATTTTAAGAATTATATTAACATCTATACTAATAACAAAAGAAATATACATACTTGACGAGTATAATGTCATCCTTTTATCAATTTCTACCACGAACTCATATTTTTCTCCAAATGATTAATACAATTGAAGAAATTTTTATGCCTTAAACACTAAATTAAGAATAATAATCCACTAAAGGATTAAAATATATTCCAAATATCATTAAATATTAAACAAAAAAAATGAATTTCAGGGGCTAAATAATATCCGAAATATAAAAACCCACATGTGATGAAATAATACATTTAACTCCAAACTTTCTATTAAAAAAACAGTGGTTCTACTTATATCATTTTATAAATAACCCTATTTTTAATATAACCTTAATTAAACAAAAAATATATAAACAAAATTTCCTAAATTTTGATCTTATACATTTCATCTTACATTCAAAATAAATTAATTACATTATTACAAAATAATTTTTCATGTTAAATTTCTTGTTAAAATTTAAGGTAAAATTTATCTCATCCCCAAGAAAAATATCCCAAAATATAATTAATCACAAGGAAAAATCACTATATAATTTTATAATCTGGTGAAATTAATCAAAATATTAAGAATATAATTCAGAAACTGTCCTGAAAGGTAATTGTTAGTGTAACCAAAAATATCTCAAAAAATATAGCCCCATAACTATTATTTATATCTCACTTTCTAATTAAATTATCATTAAATCATAAACTAACCCTAATGTTTATTTAAACCTCAATAGATTATTATTCAAAAAAACCCATTAAAATGTTCAAAACACCTCAAAAATCCCATCACTTAAAACCGTAAAAGGTGTATTTAATCCTTTGAACATATGATAAACCTTAAACATAAAAACTCATTATTATATCTATATCTCTTAAGTTAGCCTTACTTGAATACATATATGATTCAAAAAAATTACACACTGCTTATATATTATAGATAATTAAATATCTTCCGCAAATCAAAAATTTAATAAACTTCATCAAAGATGACCTAATCACTTTTCATAATATCACTAAACAATTTCACTATTTCCAATATTATCCTAATTACTTTATCAATGGTGATCTATTCCTTAACCGAACTAAATATTATTTACTCAACATCATTAATATATTAAGATTTATCATTAAATTTATCTCATGTTTTTCAAAAATATTACCTTAATAATAAATTTATTTTATTGGTTATCTGTACCATTAAATATTTGGTTTCAAATCCTTAAATAGAAATTATTTTCTTCAACTTATTAGATGTTTCATGATATTTAAAACCAAAATACAATTCATAAAAATAATTCAACCACATAATTCTCAAATCACATCACAAAAATACAAAAATACTTTCACATCAATGATTTTTATAACATAGGACTTCCTTTAGTCAACAGTTTAACCTTTAAAAGAGTTAATTATAGCAAAAAAATCCCAAGTTCACCACATTTAATACAAAAAACTATAAATTAAACATTGGGTTGAAATTTTTTTCCCTCTATTGATCTTATTTTTTCCTTTGAAATTAATTATTTTGTGTTTTCTTTTCCACACAAAAATAATTTAAATATTCCTTTGAGACATCCTCTTCGGTGTCACATTGAAAAAATCTGACATGAAGAAAATTGAACCTTCTTTCCTAAATGGTTTAATTCACTAATAATCATATCAGATGTTTTTCTTCGCTTATTTGGTGAGAATTAGAGTTAGTTAAGGTATATGTTGTTAATAGAATATCATGATAATAGATTAGGCATAATCACAATATCATTCACTTCAGTCATCATCACATTTTGTTTCTCAAAATAACTGAATTGTCAATGAAATTTAACTTCAACATCATTCCTTCTTTTTACATCCATTAAAAAAATTGAAAATCATATTTTGAGAAACAATAATCATAGCTATGAAAAATAATTTAATAGATATCTAAAAATAGAAACATTATTTTCATTCTATAACACCTTAAGTTGAACCAAGGTTATCCATGATCATCATCTATATAAATCCATTAGGATAGTTCAGAAATAAAATGTGAATTAACCAAAGCATATCCCCTTAGTATTTTCGACATAGGTATACAGCTTGGTCACACTCCCCATTCACCATAATGGTGGACAAAATATACTCAACCAACACATTTTGTGGTTATTACCCCTATATGCATCTATTCTAAAACCAATTGAAGTTATAGTATCTTGATGGGTATGTATTACTATGAAAACCAAATAGGCTCTAAATTACCAAAACATTATGATGTTATCCTATACCTAGTATTATCACCATGGTTTTCACCAAAATTATATAATCTGAATCTTTAATGTTAACTAAAAATTTCTTTTGATACCTACCATAAATAATCATCCTTAAACATTACATAATCTTGTTTCTTAATTCAATAATTAATTGTTTTTCATTTTAGGATCATTAGGATTTCGAGTTTTAGATCATCAAACCTTCATTATTAAATAAAAAATATTACATCACAAAGTGTAAACATAAACTTAGTATCCATTTTATCAAAATAATAAAATAGTTAAGGCATAAAAAGTTTTGTTTTTATGACATATCTTCACCATTTTCATCTTGATTTCATATTTTTCCCTACTCATCCTTAAAACCCTGTGAAAAATATTTTAAAACATATGATGAACCTAAAAGAACTTATTAATGGAAACAATAATTAATTAAAATCATTAGTTTAGGAATAATTATAAAAAATTCATTCTTAAAAATATAAATTTTTGGCCAAAATAAATATTTTATTAACCAAGAAATCAACTTTTCTTCCAAAAGGTTTATATAAAACATTTTATAAGAAATATTAAATAAAAAATAATGATATTAAAGGAAATTAGGGAAAAATACAAAACATGAAATAAGCATAAATCTAGGATAACATCAAAAAAATATCACATGGTGGATACAGTCCCATCATTGATTTTGTTTACTCCCTAATCCCATAAATATTATCTCATCAAACATATTGAATACCCAATGCATTGGAGGGATATAATAGACCCACCTATCTTTGTTTTTAAATGCAACCACCTATCACCATAAACATTTGTAAAGAACTATAAAATAATCATAATACATGGAAACATCCTTTCCCCCCATAATTTTATATTTTTGGATCACGATAAATCCCTTTTCTTTAAGCCCTAATTTTCAAAAGTAAATGTACAAGAAAAAAGGGAAATAGGATTATTCTTTGAATAAACCCTATAATATTATAAATAAATCCAAAAATAAAATAATAGTTGTGGTGGTAGGAAAGGTTTTTTAGGTATTATATGTTAAAATAAGAATTCCTTTTGTATCTTTTAAATAATATAAAAAAATTATGTAAAAAATAAGTAAAAATATTTATTCTAAAAAGCTTAAAAATAAAAAAAAATTGACATAAAAGTTTCTTAATAATTTACAAAATACATCTGTAAAACAATTTTAATAAAATTTTCATTGAAATCCCTCCCCCAACAATTATAAATATTTATCAAATAAATCATTAAAACATGAAAACATTTGTCTAATATAAAGTGTCCCCAACCTCGATTATGACTTTAAACATATGTTCTTTTTATTCCTGAGTAATAAAATTATGTTATTTGTGTTTGGTTAAAACCCATTTTCTGGTTTATTAATATTTTATTTTATCCACCACCATTTTATATAAAATTACATAATCAATTAATTTTTCAATGAATATTTTGATTTTATTTGGCTCGTCTATCCAAAATGGCCAAGATAGGTTTTCTATGGTAAAATAGTTCATTGTTTTATAATATCTAGAATAATAATCATGAAATAATAATAAATTTTATCAATAAATTCTCATTTTAAAAACAACCTTGAAATATATTAATCAAAAATGAACTATGTTATACTCAAAAAGATGATAGTTCATTTTTACGCATGAATAATATTTCTATTTTTTAACGATCATGATGGAAGGAAGGTAGGTATAATTTTATCTTTACAATATTTGAATTATATCATTAATAGAGTATTATTTTGTTAAATTTTATTATATATACCATTCAATTGATTCAATAAGGAAAAATTGAACACATCACTTCATATAGGTGGTAATCCACACATAAGAATGAGTAACGTTATCATTTTTTCAATGAATATAATGGAAATAGAATATATGATATGTTGATTTTATACAATTATAAACATGTGATAAATTTAATATATATATATATTCTAAATAAATCACCATAAACATCCACAAGAGGAAATGATAAAAAATGAGTGACATCAGTTCGTGAGGACGTAGTACGTCATACACACGAGGGATGGTTTCATTTCCCATTTGACAGAAGAGGACATGTTTATAGGTCATTAAATTAAAATAATAACATCTCAGTATATGTTATACATGTATGTTGTTAAATTATAATGGTTTAATACTTTTTTAAGGTGGTATAAGAATAAAAAATACTAAAACATTCAGTTAAAGATTATACCTCTTCTTTAGACAATTTCCTTTTTTACACTTTTAACAGACTATGATTTTATTCTAACCAAACGATGGTCTAGAATATGGGGAGGTAAGTTTTGAATATAAATTTTTATTTATCCTCATATATAAAATGATTTTTAAGTGTGAAGGAAATCATAGACGTGGTTCCCTTTTATAAGTGGGGAGGGGCACTCTTGGGATTACATAAAATATTCAATTTATAAAATTTAATTTTTATGGAACAAAATCTCAAAAGTGAAACAATAAATTTATTATATAATGAAAATGGGTTGAAATGATATTATAAAATAAAATTTGGACAAGTTTACAATAGGTTTTTTCACTTATCTCTTTGTGTTAGCCTTTGTTTACGCTTTTTATGAATTACAGTGATAATGGGATTTTTATTATTTATGAGTACATATATTTACTATAAAAGAAAAATAGGCCAATAAATAGACCATATTTGATATTTTAAAACATATACCAATCAAATAGATTAATATAGGCCATTTTAAGAATTTGAAAACTTTTAATAAAATATTATTAATTATGAAATAACATTAATGAAATTTTTGGAACAACTCATTTAATTTGAATATAGAAAATACCTGAAGAAAGAATAATTAAAATATAATCCCCTAAAACCTATATAATATCATATTTTTATCAAAAAAAATCATGGAACACAATTAATCATTAATATTATGGTACTTATAATATTTTTAATATCATTTATTTTATTTTTCTATTAATTGAATTAATTCCATGTCATCTTTATGTAAACATTTTTGGTAATTATTTCATTAATAAGAATTTGAAATAAATTAACATGATATAAAATAATATATCTTTGAAATTAAAATTTTATAACTAAATGTTCAATTTTTTTATCCATATGTAAATAATTTATAAATAATAAAACAAAGAGAATGAGATTTTTAAATTTACTTTATATAAAATAATTTGAAGGTAAAAATAAAATAAAGATGGTAAAAAGTTGTCATATTTTCAAACCATGGATGTGAATTTCTGAAATATACTCATATAATAAGATAAATCCTGGTTTTATGGTTATTATATAGTCATTTTCCTACTATTTTTCAGCATAACTACCTAATTTACCATTTTAGTGGTGACAATATATTTTCGATGGTTATTATCTATGATGACCACAAATAAAAGGGACCCATTTTCAAACCATGGACCTCATGGTTTCAAATATGGAATCTAAATTTCTTGTTTAAATTTTTATAATTATAAGAAATTAATTTAAAATTAATCCAAAATAGAATTTTACTAATTTTATTTTAAAATTAATCCAAAATAGAATTTTACAATTTAAACTCTTTAAAAGATAATAAATTTTTCAATAAAAATCATTACTTTACACTATTCCTTAAAAATGAAACTTTTCAAAAAAAATCATATTGTTTTACCTTAATCTAATTTTGATATTATAATTTAAAATATGATACATGTTTTATAAAAAAAAATTCTAAAATTTCTAGATATTAATTCTAATATTTTCTAACAAAATTCAATAAACACCATTTTTTGAAGCAAACATTTTTTTAATAATTCATCAATTAATTTATATTTTTTAGGTCATTTATATATATTTGATAGAGTTTTTAAACTTATTCTTATTCTATAATTTTACAACTAGGTTATAATGATCATTTTTAATAATAATATTTCATGGTTTGTTTAGACTCAGTGATATATGTCATAAATGAACTAAAACATAGATTTATTATTAAAATATCAGGATGTTATAGTTAATAAATGATTCTTATAGCTCTAATTTATATATATACCTTAGTAACATAAATATGTATTATTATTTGATGTATTATTTTTTGGGATAATATAAATCCATAGATTGAAGACTATTTACGAATACTCTTAGTTTGTAAATAGGTTGAGGTGAGAGAAAATATCATAAAGGAGTAATGAAAACATTACATATTCTTGTGTATAAATGATAATATTTTGCAATGTACTTCCCCACTATATTCCTAAAATTATAATAATTAATGATTCCATATGTATTATTATTGATCACCTTAACAAGTATGGATATATCTTTATAATAAGGGAAGGTCAACCACTTTTGCACCACATGTGGCTCTGTATTAATGAATTTGTGAGATGTCAGGGTGAACCTATTTCTAATGTATCTGATTATGACACACAGTTTATATCAAAGTTTTGTAAAATTATTCAGAAGTCTATTGACACTAAATGACATTTGAGAACTCCATATCATCCCCAAACTAATAGGCATTGTAAAAATATTATTCATATAATAGAAGATATATAGAGATCTTTCTCGCTTGACATTAATGATATGGGATATTAATATTTAACTTTGATGGAATTTACATATAATAATAACATCCATTCATATATTCAAATGAATTCATATAAATAATTTTAAAGGAAAATATTTCATAATACAACTTACTATGATGTAGTTGGTGAAAGGAATATTTTATGCCAAAAACTTATTTATGAGATAATGAAGAATGTGAGAACTATTCATAGTCATATTAAGGCAACTAAATATAGAAAAAAGAGTTATTTCAGTAACCAAATGAAGAATTTAGAATTTTAAGTGGGGTATCATGTTTTTTATATGGATTCACTATAAAAGGAAACTATAATGTTCAATGTTAAAGGGAAACTACATCCTAGATACATTGGAACTTTTGAAATTCTAGAGATATTTGGAGCTATGGATTACCATTTTGCAATACTATCTAGCCACTATTTTGTTTCTAATGTGTTCCAAATCTTTTTATTGAGTAAGTACATGATACACCCAATACATGTTATTACCTCTAAGGAAATATAATTAGATCATGATTTATCATATTGTGAGGATATTAAACAAATTCTTGGCACTAGTGAATAAGTATTACGAAATCTGATGACTTGATTTGTGAGAGTACGTTGCTAAAATCATAAAACATTACTTGAAACATGGTATCCTAAAGAATTTATGATTAATAACTATCCACATCTATTCATGTGGTGATGTTTTGGAAATTTCAAAGAAGAAATTTTGCATTGAGGGAAGAATGTAACACCTAATCTTAATTGTATTATGTAATCATTTCTATCTAATGAAACAATATCATAAATCACATAACTTTATTCAAGAATGTGATTCATAACTAAAATCCAAAAGATTTAAAATTTAATTTAAGGGAATTAATTTTTTTTGAATGATTTTTTTTCAAATTAATATATGGTGCATTTTTATATTTTTTATAAATAGTTGAATTTGGGTTGAATCATAAAAAATAATGATTTTACAAAAAAATTTCAATTTTATATCATCATAATGATATAAAACTTACCTAAAAATTAATGAAAAATATTTTATAGAAAAAAATCAAAAAAATATTTTTAATATAATGAATATAATAATATAATATTGATCATATAAACATATTCTTAACATTTTGAAAATCTATGTAATATTTATGTTCAAATAAAAAATGAATCTAGTTGTTCTCTATTAATGATCTATTTACTAGGTTCCTTTCTTTATGGGTATGGTTTAAAGTGTAAATATTGATCACCATATTTAAAATAATCCAATTAGCTCTATTTTGATAAATATTGTACATTATTGTGTTTTAATGTCGTTATTGTGCTGAAAATAAACATTCTTCATAAAACTATTTGTTTTGTGTTTTATAAAATATATTAAAAGTAATTATTACTATATAAAAAATTTAATCTTGTAAAATGGATTCCATTTTGTTGAATCAACATTATTAATAGTAGTAATTAATTCTAACATAATTTTTTTTAATAATGAATAGAAATCATGTCAAATATTTATCATTTTAGTGAAGGGAAATGAGTTAAAAGTGTAAAAATAAAGGGATACAGCTTCAAAATAGTAGAAAAAAATTTCTAAACATAATTGGTTGGTTTTTATTAAACCCTAACCTTATCATATTTCATTATATGTTAATTTATATCCACTATATTTGACTTATTCATATATTAAAAAATATATGATTAGTATTTACAATTATTTAAAACACCTTAGTTATAAAATGGAACCATGTTTTGTCATTTATACCCTAAATTATCCACTTATCAGAAGTAAATCAAGTTAAAATGAATTCCCAAAATCTCTCTGCATGTCCAATGGGTCTATGTATTATACAAAGTCTACTTAAAGGAGGGTTAAGGTGTAAACCTAGTTTGGTTACCAAAAGAAGAGGTATATGTTCTTATAGATAATTTTCAAGGTCATTTATTCTTAAACACATCTCAATTTTCAATAACCATATTCACATAGTTACTTTATTTTATTCCCCATACATAAATGTTATTATTCTAGTGTTTCATCCATTTTCAATCTCATTTACATCTAATGGAAAACAAAAACATCGCTTATGTCTATGTACAACCTACCTTCTCAACATAGTGGTGTAATTTGTTTTCCCCCACAAATTTACATTTTTGATTATTAATATATAACTAATAAATATTTATTAAATTTATTAAATTATTATTAATTGTAAATATAATATATTATATACCTTTTTTACCTTTCATCTATTGTAGAATAAAAATAACATTTATGCATACATGTGGACAACCACCTCCATGAAGTTGGGCAGTTTTTTTTTATTACCACTAAGAATGAATGATTATAAAATTTTAAATATTTATGGACAAGAAATATTAACATTATGGATATGATGGAACTATTTAATTACACATTTAACCATAGTCAATGTACTGAAGAAATTTTGGAGAAATTGACTGAACAACTATATGTGGACAATGTAAACAAGAAAATTCATTGAATAGATGAAAATTGATTATATAAGAAACATAAAAAATAAAATATATATTAAAAATATATTTATGAAATTATTCAATAAATTTAGTTTGATTATTTTGGAGGATACAATGCGTCTAACAAAGAAAATAACGGATGTAAGGGTTTATTCTACAATCCAATATTAATTTTGGATGGTTAATTATTAAACATCCATTATAGGAAATTATAATATATTTCTCTATTTAATTTCATATGTTTTCTTCTCCTACGGTTATATATGGAAGATATATATTTATCTTTCATTTTTTTCTCTTTTATATTTAAAATGATTGAAAAACATTTATGTGTAACCAAACTTATTTAACCTTTTGGTCCAGAATATTTCACCTATAGATATAGATTCACTATAAATTCATTCAAAATACCTTTTACTAGGATCCAATTATTGTTTAAGTTCATTTTCAATTATATTTTAATTTATCTATCGTGGTTTAAAATGAATATTCTTTTCTTTATCTAAATAAATAATTTTTTAAATTTCACAAAAAAGTGTGGATGGAATATTTTTATATAACATTTACAGAATGAATTATTTTACCAATTTTCTAGAAAACTATATATTTTTAATGTTTATTTACATGTTTTTAAGGTAATTTGCAAAATATAATCATTTTCTAAATATTCTGGATATTTTTACTTAAAATTTTATAAAAAGAAAAGGATATTTTCCCTATGTTTTCAAAGAAAGACTCGCAAGTTATTTTAATGTTATTTTTATATATAATAGTTTCCTTTGATTATTTGTATTCTTTATGTTGGATATACATTAATGATACCATATCCCTTATTTATCTGAATATATTATGATCATGTTGTTTTATTTCATGACTAGGGAAAATATTAGCATTTTATATTCTAATTTTCAATATAAATGTCCATAATTTTTATGTATTGAATTTTTAATCATTTGTTTCGTATGATGAATGAATTTGACTTATTAAGTGATGGTTGGAGCCTTATGTTGTTCCTTTACGAGTCTGTAGGTCTCATGAGACAAACTAGATTGGGTATTTGGAATATTCATCACCTATTTATATATGATGTCTAGGCATGAGGCCTTGATGTTATTTTTATTGTGTTCAATATTATGCATGCTATCATTATAAAACTAGTTATTTTTTCATTGGATTATTTATTTGTATTGTTAATCCATGGATATATTCACCTTTTATGATACAATTTATATGAAATGTTTTGTTTTTTTTTTGAACTCTACTATATTGTTCATGCATTCTCTATTATATGATAACGTTTTTAGTAAGCTTCACTTTATAGGGAATTTTAACCCAACCTTTATTTTGTTTTCATTTCTTTAGGATACCAAGAAGGTAAATATTAATTATTTTAGGGATATGATAGTGGAAGTAATAAAGTTATCACTATAAATATAAGTTGTATTTCATGATTCAAAATATAATGTTAGATTTGTGTATATATCTAGTATCCCAAAACTATTAAATAATTTGATCCTTTGGGATGAAATCTCTTGTATCATGTGATAATGTACTAAGTTATCTTCAAGCTATAGGTTACTTGAGTTGGGTTTATATATATATGAGATCACTTAACATTTATGAATTAATATGTAATCAAAATCTATATGAGAATAACTATAAAAGGAATCAAATATGACTCCCTCCAATAGAAACTTAAGGGTTGGATTTTTTATCATATTATGTTTTAGTCATCCAAAATCTATATGAAACATATTAATCTATAAGAATTTTTTGTCCTTATAATTTTTAAGTATTAAATGTAGTTGTAATCCATGTGAAATTAGAATCTGATCTCATGAAATAAAACACATGGATAATGAAATTGTGATCCACTACAATGTTCTTTGGTATTTCCATTTAAGAACCCCCTGTGAACATTAATGGATATTCAATAAATCTGTCCTGAAATAAAAAGTTCCCAAATATATAAAACTCTCACATCAAAAATATTCACTTCAATATCTTATCATATATATGTGGGTGCTAAAATAATCCCATAATTGTCATTATGATCATCCACTATCTTCAAATAAATAATAATGTAACTAACTAACATTACCAAGATCAAAACCAGGAACTCACAAAGTGAAAATTTTAAGAATCCAATGAAAACAACAATAGAAATTTTTAAACCATATTGATTATCCATGAACTTCATATATTTATAGTCACACCGAAATATTTCCTCCAATATAACTTTATTATTCTCCTTTATCTAATGATATCCTTATTGAAAATTGGTCTATGAAAACCAATAATCTCTATTCATCTAATTGAAAAAATAATTTTTCTTTTGGATATGAAGATGAATCCTAACAACCACTTAGTTCAAATTCTAAGTCTATATAAAACCTTTAACTAAAATAAAGATTATTGTTGAATAACCCCTGATCACTCACGGAAAAAAATGGGTTATATGAAGTCCTTCTATATAAAATTTTCGATCTAAATCCTCAACGCCTATTCATTAGTAGATTTGCCCTACCAAAAATCAATCAAATTCATCAATAAAGGGGGATAAAACTCATCCTTGTACTCGATCACTTGAAGATGGGGTAGTGCCCTAACTTCATAAATGAAAATATAAAGTAATTCCTATAAAACCATCAGAATCAATGATGCATGAAACTTCACTAATATTAAAAATTACTCCACAAAGTATTAAAAAAGAGGTGCTAAGCATCAATGACTCATATAATCATATCACACATTAATTAACACCTCATAAAATCATGATATAGATGTACCACATCTTGGGTACTAATTTATAATAAGAATAATCAATCATAAAAAATTTAATATACCCAGGGTCCATATATCATATCATAGGGGGGCCAGAATGCCTCTATATTAAAGGACCTCCCTTGATATGTTACATAGTATGTTTGATTGGTTCTTATTCTCCAAAAAACCAATATTGACTCACCTATTACTAACTCTAATACTTACCATAACTCTCATCCATAGATCTAGTATGACTTTATCATTACTCACCGCCTATAGAAACACCTCCTAGCCTTGCAGTAAAGGGAATAATGACACCCAAATACCAATTTCGATATACCATGGGTTTGATACTACAATAGATGGTATAATCAAAAATAAATTGGTTGTGTTACCATCATAATCCTTATAAAATAAAAAATTACCAAAAACTCCAAAAAAAATTGAAATAAATACAATTTCAAACAAATTCATATAATATTAGATATGATAAAACATCAAATCAAAACACTAAATGGAACTCTATTGGAAAGGACTCCTAAACACCAACCATGAAATCCTTAATCTAGTATGATTCAAATCTATTGAAATATTCCTTATGAAATACTATAAAAATCTTTAAAGTTTACAAAAGGGTGAGATAAAAATTATATTCAGTTGAATCATCTAAAAACCATTTAATATATATATGAAAGAATTAACACAATTTCTTTAGTGAATAAACTTCTTAACCAACATGCACTTACACTAGGCCAACTATTACCCATCCCCACCTGGGTCCAACAACCCAATTACACATCCATGGGTAATAGAATAATATAAAAATAATATGTCAATCATACAACATCACGATAGATTTGGTCACTCTCATGCCCCATAGATATATGTATTATGTGACCATATATCATCATCATAATAGGTAAGAATGAACATAAAGTATATAATCATTTTTCCCACCCCAACTATGCATATCCCCCACTATATAATATATATTACCTAGTACTATATCACATCTCATCATAGTAAATCCAGTTTTAATAAATTATATCTTATGAATTATAATATATGGCTATTATAGCCTATAATAGGTCTTTATCAGAGGAATGGAAGTGGGAGAAGGTAACCATTTATTTCCATAACAAACAAGATGTTGGGAAAACATTATGATCACATATCCTTGTATCAAAATTGGCTAGGTCTCATGAATTAGTATATATTAAATATGAAATATGACGAAACTATAATATATATAACAATAAAACATAATACCCCAGAAGGTATCAACTAAAAAATAACAACTTCCTATAACTACTGTGTAGGACCCCGAGACACCCTGAGAGGGGAGGGGTGAATCAGGATGTCGACTTTTTCTTCTTAAAGTTTTGGATCTTGTTCCCACGTTGGTAGGAACCCGTTAAAACTGTATGATGGATATGATTAGTAATGAAACATTCACATGCAGAGAGATGACACAGCTATTTTAACTTGGTTCACCACAAAGGGCTACGTCCAAGGAGCATACGCCGATAGGTTGTCAGTCGTACCAAAATCCACTATGCTTCACTAGATGTAGATTACAAATGTTTTTGTATAGTCACTCTGTCCCAGGCTCACTGCCTTTACAAAAGTTTAGGGATAGCTCACTGCGTCCCTCAGGTCACTCCTGTAGACTCCCCCGGGCTCACTCCCGTTGGTGAAGTCCCACTCAGTTTATAGACGTGAAGGTCTCTTCAATAGATGTGCATTGAAGTTCTTTGCCTCCTGTTCATCATGAGACTTTGCTTTCATCAGGGATCAGAGTTGATGCTCTTTTTAGTTCAATCCTTCTTCTTTAGTGCAATGACTGAATTCACTAGATCCCCTTGTCTTTGTTTGCCAGAATCACAGTCACTTATGTGATTTCTCAATAAATGATGCTCATCTTACTTGTCATCGTCAGAATCTGTTCACCATGTATACATGAGATCATGCATGTATCATTTAGATTTCTTCTTCAATCTCACATTGCACCGAATATAGCGGGTAATCTCTCGGCTTTCGTGCAGCTCCAAACAGACCGGCGGGCTTCAGAAATACCTAGCGTGCTTCTCCAAGACAGATGCGCAAGTCCCAATACGGTGCGCTAGTCTCACTACGGCATGAAAGTCTCCGGCACGCAGGTCCAAACAGGCGCGCAAGTATCACCAAACCACCTACGCGACACTGCCTTACTCAACTTCTAACCAGTGCGACTTACTTCCTTTCTCTCCCAAAACTCCTTGGATGTGCAGCCAACAACCAGTGTGCTGCTTCAGATAATGGCGCTCAAGTCCACATGCACGACCACACAATGCTTGCGCGACTTCCACACCTGCGCGACGGGAGCTCAAATTTTTCTAAGTGTTGAACTCCCCTGAGAAATGAGGAGGGGTCCACCTGTATTTATAGGATAACTGGACCCCCTGCATGACCCAAACAATAGTTGCACGACCTTCTTTCCTTAGCCATATTCTTAAGTTCTATTATTGCAAAACAATAGGCGCGCAAGTTCCAATCCTCCTAGGTTTCGGCGCGCACGTTCGTTCACGGTGCGCAAGTCCACTTGTGCAACCTAACCAACAATTGTGCGGCCCTTATCACTTTGCCATATTTTGATGTTCTGATCCTCAAAAACATATTTCGCGCAAGTTTACTCTCCTTCAAGTGTACGGCACACAAGTCCCTTTTCCAAAATCACTCTTCTTCATTTGTTGATTTTGAGGCCCTAAAATTTGGCAAACACTGGAAAACGGCGCTACCTTGTATCTGCTCTTTTTGTACTTCCTCCAGATCATCTATTCTTCTGTCGACGTTCTTGAATCAAACATAGATCGTTGACCACAAATCTTGAACTCGACATGTCATCATGAAATCCCTTTTTTCAACAAATTTGTATTTTGTTTGTTTTCTTTGTTAACAAGAACAATCACTTCAAAAACACTTCATCTCGGTGATTTGAATCCTTCAGCAACTCTTCTGTTGTCATCACAAACTCCACTACTGTGATATGTATTCTTTGAAGGAACATCTCTATAACCATCATCTTCTGATAAAATGTGATGTGCATCGCCATCTAATAATTTCAATCTCTACACATTGTCTTCTTCTTCAACCGTCATTATCTACTTCATGCAAAGCATATTAGTCAATTCTTCAAGAAGTCTCTTGCATGGTTCTCATGCAATCATGAGTAATTACATGGTCTTCATCAAAAACCCACAGGTCTCATGCAATAATGAGGAATTGCATGGATTTCATCAAAACCCATGGTTCTCATGATGGTCTTCATCAAAACCCATGGTTCTCATGAAATAAGGAGGAATTGCATAGTCTTCATCCAAAAACCCCATTCTTCGTTAATCATCCTCATATGGATTACACCTAACATTCTTCATTATTGTAAACAATGTATCACCTTTGACACATGTTCATTGAACTTGTGATCAGTACAACAATCGTCTAAATTATCATTCCTCCACTTCACCAGAGTACTTAATGATCTCCTTCATTTTGATCTTCATTGAAAATTATTGACAACAAATTCAACCTTATACACAAAGTGGTTCCAACATACTGTATCATCCTTGAAACAACATAATGAAAACTAATTTCTTATTTATTAAATAACAAAAAATCCACCAAACTAAGTAGAAATTTAACCAAAATCTACATTGTTATTTATCACATTAATAATAAATTATATAGTTATAGTTATAGGCTACAGGAAAACTGATTCACCATATCTAATATCCTATAATTTATCAATTTTTTATGACATTTATTTTATCTAATTTATTTTTTTGATCAATCTATTTTTTTTAACACCCTACTAATTAATTATTTCCACCATATTACCCATTCAATTCAAATTTATCATTCATTCCCTCATTATGTTTTTGAATTTATCCATATAAAAGGGAAAAAATAATCTATCACTACATCCTCTTCAAACAACCACATTATTTGAAATAAAAAACCACAACGTTAACCCATATTCATCCCACATTATCTATGGACAATAACTATAATAGGTGTATGTTGTTATCCTAATGTTTTCCCAATAGAAAAATCAAAAAAACACCTCTATTTTTGGCCTAAATAACTCGCTTCCAAAACCAAGTGAATCACATTGGGTGTATCTACATAAATATAGAAAGAATAAACACTTATTACTATTTTGAGAATTATCAAAATTCCCACTTTATGTCATAAATTCATGTAAATTTGTAATCTCTAGAAATATCAACTTTTCTACAATTTAAAATATTTATATTTCACTGGATCATTTTTATCTCTAAGTTATTTTCCCATTTAAATAGGTAATTTTAACATATAAACAATAGTAATAAAGTACTTCAATAGAGAATAAATATTATCATAAATTAAAAAGAAATATCATTGAATCATGGAAAATACATATGAATCATCCATTTTCCTGTAATTAATTTATTACAGTTCCTTATGTTATTTTTCTTAATTTTAACATTATCCCTATTGAAAACCATGGAATGATAGTAAAACTATGATATATAAATAATATACAGTATATATTTAATCCCCATCCTCATCTAAATATTTAATGTTTTCAGTGAAATACCTAGGAGATATATTTTATTGAAATGCCAAGAAAACATGATGAAAACCTCAAAAACTAACATCAATATAACTTATAAAAATGAATTAACCTCACATCACCTCATCCATAAGAACATCAATACCATAAAGAATCACTATGAATGAGGAATAAGAAAAAATATACCCCAAAATTGACTAAATAAATTAAAATTTTAATTATATTGATCTCTTTTTGTCGAGGGAGAAATCCAAAAAATAATGCATAAAGATGTGTAAATGTGTGACATTAATAGTAAAGGATTTCAAAAAATTTAGGAAAATAGGACTGAATTGATGAATGGGCCTTAATTTACAATAATATTATGAAACCCAATATCACAACATGGAAAGTTTCAATGCACCATAATGTATACCCATCCAAAAAACATTGAATGACTTCCACAAATAACTGATGTCAAATATCAATAAAATCATTCTAATAAATAAATATTTTGGGATGAAAAGACTTACCATGACACAAAAAATTTACTCTTAAGGATGACGTTGTAATCTACTTCTAACTCTTATAAATCCTAATACATACAAAAAAACCAAGATTTAATGAGTTTCATTATATAAAAAGCTTCATTTTGGAAAACATTGACAATAAACCACTTTTGTGACATCCCGACCCGGGTGTCGCACATAGGTCCACCAATCCTGTCGGCCATATGACCTTAGGTGCACCTCCACAAATGAATGATACTTCTAACTACTAGTGAGGATTGAATACGAATCTTGGGGAGACTATACCCTCATTATCTAAGTATAACAACAGATAAAATAAATAAAAAGTTCCAAATGATAATAGAAATCACGAGAATTATACTAGTATCACATGATGACCAAACAAGAATAACAATATCCAAAACTAATGTATTGGATATATCATGCCAAAAATTAGTCAGGTGTTAAAATGAAAAATCAAATAACGAAATTGATAACTCTCCCAAGTAGATCCTGACACCATGTTTAGTTCCCTCACCCATGCTTTATCCCAACACAGTCATCTAACATAGTTCCCTTAAACTTATCTTATTTTTCAAACATGAAGTATATATGGGTACTAATCATTATTTATGAGTAGGGTGTGAGTACAACTCAGTAGTAAATGACAAATAACATCTAAAACAATATCAATTCAATTATAGTGTATGTATTTGTATAAAGAATAAAGTACAAGTGATAAAATAACCAATTTACCAATACAATTATTCTGTAATCAATCACATAAATATCTTGGGTTCATGATGAAAATGGAACCATAAATACTTAATTCGGCCCATGCTAGAGTCTTAACAATCCCCAAGGGATATCACATATCACATAAATTATGTTTTTTCATTTTCCAATTCAATTCAATTTAAATGTCATGGCTACTTGGAAAAATTGTCCAATTCTAACATTTTGGACCTAAATTTAGATGGCTTGGAACTTGTTGAAATTTAAAGCATAATTTTGTGCCCCACAACCCATTTATCAATCAATAAAATGTGTGAATTTGAAGCATAAATCTATTTCACACACTCATTATCACATGCATTCATTTGGGTCTAGAATTCCATGTCTAGCACTCTGTGGGTATTTGGATCATCAGTCTGTGTCCCACAACCTATTTATCATTCTATCACAATATATCACACATATAAAATTTAACCAGTTTAGTCAGCAATAACCCTCTTATCTATATTTCACATCATGTTTGACCATTTTAATTATCAATTCAAACATGGTTAAACACTGTAATCACATTGAATAATATAATATTACACCACTAAAGCATTTATCAACATTTAATCATTTAGAAATTAACCCCTTAATGTAAAATATAACCATACCATAATTCCCATTATTCAATTGATTCAACATCCACATAATCAACCAATTCCATAATCCCATAAATTCACCAAATTCAATTTCCCAAGCTTAACCTTATTCATCATGACATGCAAAATCAATTAATCAGTTTCCATGGTTACATTAATTAATTAATTAATCAATCCAATTAAATATTCAATTTCCATGAATGCAAATTGGAATTCCAAAATTCATATAATTTATTATAAATGAAGACTATTGAATTTTTAATTTATACCACATACGTCAAGATGGATGATGAGCATTCCCTAATGGAATTTCCCTATTTAAATAAAATGATCATGAATGTGAAAAATATTGAAATCTAGAACCATATCTTAGACACAATATCATATGGATCAACATCCAAGAAAACCTATATTTTAACCATTTACATTGGAGGAAAACTTTCCCCTCTTCATTAAGAAGAGATATGGGAGAGCGATAAAAATAATTGAAATGATATCACGAACTAGGAGAGGTGTAATCCATCATTTTGGTCTTTAATTTACCAAGAATGGAGTTTGAGATCCCTAAGAATCCATTTGGGAGCCTCCAATTTCAAAATAAATAAGATAGATTTGATCTAGGGTGTTAAAGGACATATAAATGGGGTTTTTTAATTTATTTATACTTTGTCATGGGATTAAAATCTTTCATTTTTGGTTTCTTATATGGGGCACACAATTTTCTCAAATCAGGTTCCTTAACCATGCACCTCCCTATAGGGAGTATGGTTTTAAATAAATGGAAATGTGGTCTTAAAAATTGGGTACCAATTATGAAATCCCCCTCTATTTGTGGTTGCTCGGTTTTTCGGAGTAGGGACCATGGTATGGGAAACATGTGCACCAACCGTGCACTGCCCAAAATCCCTCCAAAAACCAATAAATGCACCTAAAATCTCCCCTAGGTAAACACCAAATAAGTTATACCAAAAATAGTGTAATAGAGTACCTGAAATAATATCAAACCATATCCATAAATGATATATATCTTATAATCTCCCCTACTTATAATAGATTTTCCTTGATCTATAATCACAAGAATCTCTATCATTATGGGAAAAAAATTGTCCACTGAGACATCATATCTGCTTCACTCTCCCACGTTTCCTACTGAACAAGGCCATGTTTTCATAATAAAAAACAATCATTATGGTCTTTCCCCATAACAATTTCACACTACGATTTAAAACTTGTTTCACATTCTCCTCAAAAGATATATCAAAGTCAAGATCAACATTATACATATCGATCACATAAGAAGGGTTGGTGTGATATCCTCGAAGTTATGACAAATGAAATAGATAGTTAATAGAACTACGCCACTATGAAGAGCTAATCAGTATTCCATTGGACTCACTCTATTCACAACCTCAAACAATCTAAAGATCCTCGATGCTAAATTTCTCTATCTCTAAATCATATGGTTACCCAACCTAGGCGACACCCACAAGAGAACAGGATCACCCAATATATACTCAAGGGTTCATCAACATCTATTAACTTAAAAATTATGCCTAATCGGAGCTATATACATATGTTTTAAAATCTACTAAACATGCTTGGATATCTCCAACACAATACTAAGTCCCAACAACACTGACTCACCTACCCCAAAATTTCATAGAGGAAATATGTATGGCCTACCATATAGTGCCTCATATGGTTTAATCTGAATAGATTCTTGATAACTATTATTATAGGTGAACTCAATGATTACTAAGTACTTTTACCAAGATCCAACATTGTTTTGGACACATTCCAGTAACATATCCTCAAGAACATTTATAATACACTATAATTTTCCATAGGTATGTGGGTCGACTGTCGTACACAAAAAACCTACATACCAAGCACCTTTTGTGATCCCTTCCATAATAATGAAGTAAAATGAGTATCATGGTCTGAAACTATACTCTATGACACCCAATGTATATGGACTCTCTTTTGAATGTACAAGTCTCCTATATGGTCCACTAAGAAAGCCTCGCATATGGGAAAGAAATAATCTATTTTTGTCAACTAGTCTACAACCATACAAATAGGGTCTTTCTTATGAGGAATCCTTGTATGGACCACTAAAAATTACATGGTAACATCATTCCACTTCTATTATAGAGTTTAAAATGTTTTTAGTCAACCAGCCGGTCTTTGATGCTCGACCTTCACCTATTGAAAGGTGTAGTATAATCTTATGGACCCTGAAATATTGTTTTTCAATTTTGGCCACAAATATCTCTGAGAAAAGTCATAATACATTTTGGTCAAACCGAGATATACCACCCACTTCAGGGAATTAAATTCACACATCACCTCCTCAAACATAAATTAAGTCACAACAACACCTCCCCATACATAGATGATATCATCCTCATATATGGTATAATATGAAGGTGAATCACCACCTTTTAATATTTAACTCAAGGGTAAACACCCTAGATCCTAATACTACCTTTCTTTAGCCTGGATGAAAAGGTTAGACTCTAATAAAATTGATATGAGTTCATCTTCTCTAAGACCTATATAACTAAAACATGCATATCCTTTAATAAATTAATTATCTTCCACTCAAAACTGGGCACCTGAGCTTCCTAAATTTTCCCTTCCTACTAAAAGAATCTGCAAAATCGTTTCCCATCCTAGGCATATATTCTAACTTGAAACCAAAATATTTCATACTCTCAACCCACCACAGTTGTTGGAGATCCAAATCTCACTTCAAAAATAAGTAATTTAAAATATTTTCATTGGTATACACTGTAATCTTTTCTCCCAAAAGATAATGTATCCAACACTTCAAATCATAAGACACTATAGTTGAATTGAGGTCGTAAATATGGAAATTTTGTTCATGAGTTCTCAACTGACATGACCCATATGCCATAACTAGATCACCTTACATCAACACTGATCCATGCCTAATCCCATAAGTGTTACAAAACACTATATAATCCTCCCTTGGATCAGGTAGGATCATGATCATCATGGTATTCAAATTCTTCTTCATCTCTTGGAAATCATTCCCACATGATCCATACTATTAAAACATTACTCACTTCTTGGTCAAGCCCAAATGTGGTTCTTTCATGTAGAAAAGTCATGGATGAACCTCTTATAACGTATGTCCTTTCCTAGAAAACTTTGGATTTCAAAAACATTCTTGTGATTCTCCTAATAAACTACTTATTATACCTTATTTGGGTTTACCAACAAACATTACTATGAGATTATGCGACCCAAAAAGTGTACCTGATCAATACAGAATTGGTACTTAGATGGCTTGGAGTATAGTTGATGCTCTCTTGTTATAATTAAGATGATTTCAAGATATTGGTCATGATAATTGTGTGTTTTGGAGTACTCCAATATGTCATCAACAAACACTAAAACAAATGATCTAGGTATCGGTGGATAATTCAGTTCATCAAGGCCATAAATACAGTAGGTGGTTTCATCATCTGAAATGGATTCACAATGAACTCATAAAGGAAATACATGCTTCTAAAAGAATTCAATTGTATATTATAAGGTCATACTCTCTAATTATGATACCCCAATGTCAAGCCAATCTTGGGGAAAACACAAGCTCCTCTCAACTAGAAAAATAGATCATCAATAAATGAAAGATGATATAGGTTCTTCACTTTCATCTGGGTCAACTTCTGATAATAAACATATGAGTGCAGTGTTCCATTAAAATTATTAGAAAAAAAACTAGATATCCCTAAGGCAACAAACATGGATGGATAAATTCATTATCCATCATCACTTCTAGTTGAGTCTTTAAATCTTGAAGATCTTTTGCTTCCATTTTGTGTGGTGGCATAGAAACAAACTCAGCCCCTAGAATGATCTCAATAGTTAATTCCACATATATCTCATGTTGTAACCCAGGGAAGTCTTAATAAAACACATCCTAATACTGGCCCTCTATAGGTGTAAAGGCCTCCCACTTCACACCCCCTTCATCTATAAAAATACTAACAACATGGTTGGTGATCTCCCCCTAATTCTAATGAACTAGACCTATATGTCCTATCCGGATATCCCAAACTCTCTGATGAACATAATTTTCAAACTCAAGAGAAATAAAATTCACTCTCCTTGGGTAAAAATATATGTGGTCTCTATATTCTACAAACCATTCTATACCCACAATAAATTCAAAGCATGACATATCCAGAATGTATAGATCCCATGGGAAACAATATTTCACAACATCTAGAAAACATCCCTTGCAAAATAATCTCTTGATCGTACCACCAAAGGTCTATTAATTTTTATAACACCACTCACAAACTCCACTATCAAACTAAAACCATTCACAAGATGTGCATATATAAAGGAATGAGAGAAATCATCATAAAATAAGGCACTTGAAATTATATAATCTACAATAATAGTACCTATAATTCTTGATGGTCCATCATGGATATTTATAAGTGTAGGATAAATTTCATGCAACTTTCGTGCCCCTATTCCCTATTCTATGGTCTAAGTCCTCTAAACTGTATCACGCTATTGATATAGGAACTCTTGAATTGAATCACCCCACACACTACCTCAACTTCCAAGGAATGTTGAACTATAACAACTAGTCTACTATGGTATAGAAGACTCTCTTCCCATAGTATGATTATGGTTGGATCCTACAACATTAACAATCTATCATGGGTTCTTGTAGAACTGTTGTAGATGTCCCATCCTACTGCAAGATTTGAACTCTACCGGTGGTCGGAGATGATGTCTACAAAGGTTCCTTGGCCTACCTCACTGGTAAGAGGTCATTCGGGCAAGGTTATGTGTTACTAAACTAACCACCTATTCAATTTTCTTACTATCTACCAAACTAAAATTTTCAAAGAAATGCTTCATACTGTCTGAAGGCATACCTCTTGTAATTTATTAGAAACCTCCTATCCTCCACAAGAAACCTTCTTCAGGTTACCCATAAATATGGGAGCCTAGTTTACCAATTATGAAACAAATTTCAACCAGAACATATTAACCTAAGATATAATTTCACATTTAAGATCATCCTGAAAATTATTTATCTAGGTATCTTTATACCCCGCCAGTGCTGGAAGAATGAATTTTAAGTCTTTGATGTGTCCAACATAGTCAATCATGAACATGCTCCCATGATTCAACCTCATAAAATCAGCTACTCTCTCCAAACTGAGTGTTTGAGGTGAAAAGTTCTCCAAGAACTTCTCATGAAATTTCATCTAATCATTATTGTCTATTTGTTAATATAAAGTATGGATGTCCCATAAACTCTTCACTTAACCACATAATATATAATTATCCATCTTTACTCTTTTCTCTGATAGAGTCTCTAAGTGGTTAAGAAACAACTGGATAGACTCAATCCAAAACTCGGCTTCCTTAGGTCCACCCTCCAAGGTAAAATTTATAAATTTTGATGAAAATAAAACTCTTGTGTCAAGTATAACATACTCTTAAAACCCACTATGGGTCTCTTTCCAGAAACTACATAAACAAATCATGGTTTTCACAAAATTTCTCCCTTACTTCCTCACCCAACACTATCTTAGCCTCAGGTTCCACTACTACAAGCACATCTCTATCCATTTCCTCATGTCATCCCATCATCAAGAATCATTATGGATTAATATCACCACAGACAATACCATTTCTCTAGACACATAACACAACATTAACACATTTTTTGTCAGAGGGATTCACAATAATCCGAAACATGCCAGCATTAAAACCCCACCACATGTTCAAAAATGAGGTGCTATCACTACCCTTAATCATCCCTCATCCAGGTGTATGTTAACAAACGGTAAAAAAATTCGTATTATTCAATTTTATCATTAAACACCAATTTATCCATTTTCCACTACTTTTATCATTTATGATTTTGAATTCATTTTATGCACCTTTTTTAGTTCAATTACACAAGGAAAGATAAATATTTCAATTTCAACAACTTACCAAAAATTGTCTTTTCTATACATTCCTAAAATTTAATTCATGATATAGTAATACATGAGTTCGTATAAGGATGCATGAATACTCAACTCTCATGCTATACTGGGCTATGAGAAAATCAGGGAAAATATTATAATCTAATAACATCACATAATAAGTGAATCACTCGAGGTGAATAAAATTCAAATATAACAACACATGTCAATAAAAAAAATACCACTCTAGGTACTTGGATTTTACCCCCGTAAATGGGTTAGATAATCCCATGAAAGAGCTCTTAACCAAGTCTTGACACATCTGAATATCCTATACATCTTTCCCAAATAGTAAGAAAAAATAAACAAAAGATAGTTGTTGCCTTTAATACCACTTTATGATGTCCCGACCCAGGTTCCATAGATTGGTGGCCCGAACTGGTCGACCACATGGCCACAGGAATGCCTCCCCAAATTATAGAGGCTTTTAATTAGAATCTTGGGTAGAATATAAAACATGGAGAGATTGTACCATCTTTATCAAAGAAAAACAATAACATAATTAAATAAACAATATCCAAACGATAAAATGCATACCTAAAATAATACTAGTATAACATGATGACCGAACATGAAAACAATATTCAAAACTAAACCAATAGATATGTGATTCTAAAAATCTGCCATGTGTCAAAATTAAAACCCAAAATAGATACATAGAAAACTCCCCATGTGGGTCACGACACCATGTTTGATTCCCTCATCCATGCTCCATCCAAACTCAACCATCTAACATAGGGATCATTCCCTTGTCCTATCCTTTAAACATGGAGTCTATTCAAGTGATGTTCCAACAGCCCAAGTAGGGTATGAGTACAACACAGTAGGCCACCACCATCGGTGTTTAAAACAATATTCATTTAATGATAGTGTATTATTTTGTATAAATAATAAATTAAAAGTGATAAAATATGTATTTTACCAATTCAATTATTCTTTAATTAATCACATAAATATCCCAGGTTCATGATGAAACCATAACCATAAAAACATGCTTCACCCAGTTTTAGAGTCTGGAATATCCCTAAGGGGTATCACATATCACATAAATCATGGTTTTTCATTTATCATTTCAATCCAATTTTAATATCACTGCCACTTGGAACAATATTCCAATTCCAACATTTTGTGCCAAGAACACCATGCCTAGGATCCTGTGGGTATTTGAAGCATCGTTCCACGTCCCGTAAACCATTTTTCAATCAATCACACATGGGATTTTGAAGTGTCAATCAGCATCCCACATTCATTATCACAATCATAAATTTGGGTCTAGGACTCCATGTCTTAAACCCGATGGGTATTTGAATCATTAGTCTGTGTCTCACAAAAAATTTATAAATCAATCATAATATATAAAACATATCACATATAACAAGTTTAACTAATATTATCCCTCTTATAAAATTTCAACATCATGGTATACCACTTCAAATATAAATTCAAACATGGATGAAAATTTTAATCTCATGTAATAATATAACAATTCACCATTAATCTTTTTATCAACATTTAAACATATAGACAATTAACTGTTTACGGTTAAATCGAACCATCCCATAATTCCCATTATTAAATCAATTCAACATCCCATTAATCAAAAAAATATACAATCCTATCAATTGGTGAAATTCAATTGCCCAAGTTCCACTAAGTTCATTTCCAATTGGAAAATCATTTAATCAATTTAAATGGGTCCATTAATTAATTAAACAATTAATTAATCAATTTCAAGATTCAATTTCCAAGATGGGAAATTGAAAGGAAATAACACATACAAGAAATTATAATTCAAGACTATGGGATTTTATATTTATACCAAATACCTCGGGATCGTTGATGATCATTTACCAACAAACTTCCCCAGTTGAAATGTAATGATCAAGAGCATGATGAAGAATAATATCTAGAACCACATCCAAGAAACAATATTGAACGAATCATCATCCAATAAAACATATATTTAAACCATTTCTAATGGAGTGAAACTATATCCTCTTCATTGGGAACGATATAAGTGTGATGAAAAGAAACTAATCCAAATAGAGATCACATACCAAGAGAGGCGTAGATCTGTCAATATAGTATTTCATTCAAAAAGAATGGAGTTTGAGAGCCCAAGGAATTCATAAAGGATCCTAAAAAGTATAAATAAATGAGTTAGGGTCAATCCACGATGTTCCGGGATATAATCCCACGGTTCATGGATTTTTTATTTATTTTCTAGGGGATTAAAATCTTGTGTTCCCAGTTTCCTACATGAGGTGCATGGTTTTCCCAAACTATGTGCTTTAACCATTCACCTCCCCCTACGAGTGAATTTTTTAAACTATGAGGGAACACGGTTTAACAAAATGTGTAATCCCCTACTGATTGGGGTTGCATGGTTTTCTAGATCATGATACACGGTTTGAGATAATCATGTGCCAACCATGAAATACCCAAAATCCCTCAAAAATCCAAATTTACCCAAACGATCCCCTGGGTATACCCCGAAAAAGATATACCAAAAAAAAGGGTAAAATAGTACCGGAAATGAACTTGATCAATCTCTAGAAAAGTTCCATATCATACAACTTTGGACACCAAGTTATAATGAGTTGATCAAAGTAAAAATATCCCAAATTTTTTATAAACTGAAAAATGGATATATTATTACCACATCATCATGAACTATCAAGTTGAATTATACATTATATAATATTAACTGAAGATATTTTGTGAAAAAATCCAAATTATAAATGATTAACTAAATGGTATTCAAATTGAAACCAATACACAAAACATATAAATTGATCTTACGCTCTTTGATAGAGAAACACTAAAATATCAATTCTCTTACCCCATGATACAATGCACCAAAATATTGCAGTTACCCTTAAGTAAAAAAAAACAAATCATTCCACAACACTCATTAGTCATAGTCTAATTTATTCTAAAAGTATAAAAACTATTTTAATCTCCCTCTAAATCCCCTATGACACCTCCAACACTCTATAGATGCAATGTAAGTCAATGAATGTGTGGGCCATTGCATTTTTTTATTGTTTATTAAATTAATTCTTTAAAAAATATCATATCATTATTATTATATAATTTATATCTTATATCTATAGTTATATATATTTATTTCCCATCCATTGGAGGAATATTAATTGAAAACATTTAATAATTTTTATTTTTATGTGAACATATACATTAATTTATTTTTGAATATAAATAACCATTAATATAAATATATTTTGTCTATTTAATTATGTTTTATATTCTTCAATGGTACATTTATTTATTTATGATATTCTTTAACATTCAAGATCTAAAATAGGACAATACATTATTGTATTTTATAACTAATAATACCTCAAAATTATTTTTTGTTATATACTCAGACATTGATGATCAAATTGGGTTTTACAATATTAAAAATTACAATTTCAATGGAAATATTTATATATGTAAATATAAAATGTATTTGTGAGTCTTCAAAGTTAAATTAATATATACTTAGTTTCATGTTAATAAACTATTGAAAAATATTTATTTGATTTAATATATTTTATATATCAAATTTTTAATGTTTTATTCCAATTAATTATTTTGGGGATTTATAGTTATCATTTGTGTACAAGGATATTCATAACTATTATTCATAATATTTTCGGATTGTTAATATAAATAAAGAGGTATGAAAATTTTCAATCTGATTTAAGGGTATTTTTTTTAATATATTCATATGTAGTGAGTTTATAATCCAATTTTAGTATTTTATCTATTTTTATTATTACAAGTGATCCAAAAATTGAAATTTTGGTGATTTTTGAAATGAAAACATATAGGATATTTCATTGGGGTTTGAGATAGAATTTCCTCCACTAGACTTCCAATGGATAGATTATATATTTTAGTTATAAAAAGGATGTTTAAAGGGTCCCAAGGTTGAATAAGGATCTATTATAACTTGATTTATAGTGATCATAATTTTTTGTACTTTAAGGGCCCTCATAAAAAGGCTATTGTTTTCATGAATAATATTAATATTCCTATAGATTTTTATTGAATTTATTTGTTATATTATTCTATAATGATATTTTCATCAAAATATATTTATTTTTCAGTTTTTGGAATTTAATATATTTATATAGGTGAGGGTGAATGGAATAATTGGTATATTTTTAGATCTTGTTTCATAATAGTTTTTCTTTATATTTTTTGAGTGATATACCCTTTTTTAAATGATAAAATGGTTTTATAATTTGTTGTTCTTTAATATTTGTCATTTTTAAAACTCATAATCAAGATTTAGTTTGTGGAGAAAGTCAAATTTATTGTTTATTGGTGGATATATTTATTCCTATTGATATTTTTTCAAATGTTTACTCATATAGACACTCACCTGATGGTTATATTTTGAATCATTATTATTTTGGAATGTTTCTTTTAATTACATTTATTTTATTAGCGAATTTTATATAATATTGATGGAAATAATTTTTTTATGGTGATATATGAACCAAATATTAAATTTTGTCACTTAAATGATTTGATTACAAAAATCAATCCAAGTGAAATAAAATATTTAACATTTTTTATATGAGTAACTAGTTATGGACATTGGGATTTTGACGTATCAACACATCATACAATAGTAATTTTTCACCCCACCCATAGTGATGGTTTGTAGAGAGTGATTATTTTAATATTGGGTAATTTTTAAGATAGAAATATTGAGAAATGGTGAGGATAATGGTCTGACCCATAGAAGGGGAAACCATAAAAAATTGAGGTGGTGTTTTTCCCAACGGAGCGTATGAAGTATGGATACCATAAAATGTACATTACTAATGTAAATAAAATGATCAATAAATTATAAATTTTAGTTAATTGGTTATTTATGGTAATATATGAGAAAAATATGGTTCCACACCTTACCATTAAAATTTAGTGAAAATATCATACATTTTTAATTTCAAAGTTTCTTTTAGATGAAAAATACCTAACAAATATATATATTAAATGATTTTTCATATTTAAGAATTTTAATTCTGGAATATTTGGATGTTCTAAAACCCAAAGGTAATATATATTTGGACATTAGAATTACATCAAACTTATTTCATAATAATATATTGATTTCATCAATAACATTCTTCATAAATTATCCCTTTTTCAATATATTATTTCATTAGTTGTCATTTTGAAAAACATAATCAATGTGAAGGGTTATATAATATCAATGTAATGGTAAACCCATATCATTTCAAAGAGTATTTACAATTATATCGTTGAAATGAATAAAACATTTACATAAGAGAACTTTAATAATTAATGGTATATAATAATGATGATATATATTGGGAAATAATTGTTTTTCAGAGGGATATAATATTCCAAGACTAATAACATCACATAAACATAAGCATCTCAAAAACATAACGTGCTATCATAACCACTATTTTCCAATACATACCATTTCATGAGATATAAACCTCATAAAATGAATTGTAGCGATAAATTATTCTAGACACACATGTCACATAATGAAATACTTTTCGATATGTATACCACATGAAAACAATCATACATCAATTAAAGTAATAATATAATTAAACCATTGAAAAATAGTAACATAACGTTTTGTTAATGAATTATAAAATAAGTATCCAATAATTATATTATATGATAACAAAATAAAACCAACTAAAAATAGATTATTAGAAAATATAGAGGGTGATACAAGAATAATATGAATCGTGAGAGTCATATATGATTTTTCATTAAGAGAAATGGTGTACAGTTGAAGATAAATCAGAGAATTGGTTTTATTAAAATTTAAGGAATTTTCCATAAAACAAATACATAATTAACATGATAAATTATTTTGAAAATTTAATAGAATGACTATAAAATAATTATTTCTAATAATAATAAAACATCCCTATAATGTAACCTTATAAGTAAATTAACTAAATTAAATGGTAGTTTGAGATATTGATTATAAATGGTATGTAATTTTAATGAAATGCATTTTTTTATTTCTAATAGTTTCAAAAATCAAACAACTATTAATAAAATATTCAAATAAATTTTGATTATAATTTAAAAAGAAACATGTGAAATGATAAATATTGTAGATATTTATCTTTAAAAATATTAAAATTCATATTTATAGTAATAAATAATGTTGATATAGAAAATAAATAGTTTAAATGCATACCGTAGTTTTCCTTCACAAAAGGTAAAATATTTTAAGGTTTGAATAAATCTCAATGGATATAATGAGATATAAATTTCCAAGAAAACATTATAAAACAAAATATGAAATAGTTTGGTAAATAATATAACCAAAATAAAATAATATTACTCATGAATAAAATTTTTAACCAAATAAATAAGTAAAAGTGTCAAAAACAACTTATCAACGATTCCCACTAACTCAAACACACACTAAAACCATGCCTACTAAACTAATAAATATTATTAATATATATAAGACTTTTTTTATACTTAAATTAGTTATCTATTAAATTATATCTTTTAGTTTATATTATGCATGAAACAATAATTATTCAATTTCTTAAGAAGTTCCTTTTTTATAGATATCATGGTCATTATTTAACACTTATTTGTTCACTGACTATATAATAGCCACACTATTGAAATCCCAATTTAATAATATCTCATGATGATATTATTTAATTTAATGGTATTTATGAGTGTTATTTTAAAAAAATATTTAATTATACCTCTATTAATAACTCTGTAATCACAAAAGTAACTTTTTTTAAATTATATTTTATATATAATTTTAAATTATAAATATATAAATGTAGCATAAATTCATCATCAATAAAATATGTTACAATTATTTATATTTCTATAAAAATGATTGATGAAAATAGTATAGAATCATTCTGGATTATGGTCAAACCAAAAACATATGAATATACTTTAAAATAATGGTTATATATCAATATGATAATATTTAACAATAATATTATTATTACTAAAGTTAAATGTTACTTTTAAAAATATATTATTGTGGTAGATAATATAAAAGAAGGTAAAGAATCAAAAAAAGAAAACTAAATAGAATAATTATTAATTACATAAAAGAACTTGAGTTATCCTTCAATAAATCCTCCCTGATTGGATGATTTAAAGATTATTCGGGAAACAAAAGTCATAAAATGTGAGTGAGAATTAAATAAAAGATTATTTTGGAATATTTTTTTAAGGTAACTGAACATTTTTAATTTAGTAGAGGAAGTTCTTATTCATAGACTAAAATAATGGAAATTTCATTTAGAATTTAAGGAAGGGAAAGGATAACATAAAATCACATTGCAATATGGAATTTTATTATATATTTATTAGAAATTTTTTTTATACTAAAAAAATTGACTTAAAAACAATATTAATTTTTTCTAATATATTTCAATATATTTAAGGAAAATTTTGTCCTTATAATATATATTATTTTTTAAAATTAATATTCAATATAAGAATTTATAATTATTTAGAAAGAATTTTTAAAGAATGTATTATATGCTTATATCATGAATGATATATTAAACATTAGATAATCATTTTAATTATGATTAGATCATGGAAAATATATGTTTTATTTAAAGAAAATTTGAATATTTTAAAAAATTGATTAAAAAATCCTGAAAATTAATTTGTAATAAAATTATAAAATTAAAATAGTTTCACTATGTTGTAAATATGACATGTAATTACAATTCTTGACAAAAATTATAATAAAATATTAAAAATTATTTTTTTATTTGAATTTTGATTTTACATAGATTTTATATATTAATTTAGAAATTAAATTTAGTAATTTAATATGTTTATAGTTTTAGTGACACATTATAATTCAAGTTCTTTTTTTAAAAAAGTGTTTGAGTTAAAATTGAATTATACAACTCATAATTTTATATGTATCTAAATATTTATAGTATAATTGAGAAATATATATAATTTTTTAGAATTTTTTATATATAAAAAATTATATTTTAGATTATTATTATATAAATTCCATTTAATTTTGTTTATTAATGTAATGAAATTCATCTAAAAATTAAAGTTAAAGTCTGACTAGAACATTACCACCTATTATTAAATGTGTTTCCAAAAAAATAAAACCCATAAGAATATCTTGGAATGTATTAAAATAATTTTAATACAAAAAGTAAATTTAAATTTTTAAATGGTTATTTGAATTTTCTTTCTATGGAAAAAAATAACTCACCATATTTTAAAAATAAGAGTTTGATATTGAGTGAAATTTTACCACATGTATTTTATTATTACCTAAAATGGTAAATTATATTATGGAAAACTATGAAATGCATACTACCTAATAATATGTACAATAAATAATATAAATATTATAATATAATAATAAATTAATTATTATGTCAATATAACTAAAAAATGTGTATGTAGTACATATATAGTGTGAATTCCTGGAGCCATGCTCCAAGATCTAGTTCTAATAAACACATTCTTTACATTCTTACATTGAAACCAATAGAAGTGGTTGAAACGTAAGGATTCGAAATATACAATATCAATAAAAAAAACCTAGTCACTTACATACCAATAGACTTTTATGTTTAGAGTTTTAGTGATTCCTGAAAAACCTTTAACAAAAAAACCCTTATTGTTCTCATCAAATGGATAATTTTTCCACTATACCAATAATTTCTTATTTATAAATAATTCATGAACATCCAAAAAAATTCTACGTATTACACCCATATTGGAATCTAATATTTAATATTATTCTTTATAATCATATGGAAACAAAATATAATAAGGATGATTTCTCACACAAAGAAAATGATTAGCATATAGCAGAATCCCTGAACGCATAGACAAGACATGAGTAATATATATGAAATAAATGAGTATAAAATATTACCATAAAACTGATCACATGAACATGAAATAAATCCATGGATGGTGTAATAATATATAGTAATCATTGATAATTATAAATTACTTTATGGTGATGGAGTTCATAAGGTCATAAATCATAATCTAACAATCAAGGCCTTGTTCCTAGACATCATGATATATAATATAAATGAATCATTCCAAAATATCTTGATCATAAAATCGAGGGCCCACTCCAATACCTCATGAACAAACCATCTAGGCCTCATTCCAAAACATTGTGATCATAAAATCAATGACTAATTCCATGGTATTATACAGAAATGTGTAATGTATATTCCAAACTGCCCATCTAGCCTATCTCATAAGACTTATTAATGCATTAAGTGGTATATAATTTTAGGCCCCATCTATCAATACATTAATTCTAAATCATTCACCATATAAAATAAATGAATAACAATATAATTTAAAATAGAAATTCTTCTATAATAAAAAAAATCTATTTAGATTACTAATATAAAATATTAAATTACTTTCTTTAGTCAATAAATTTAAAAACATGAACTTAATTTTTTTTCATGTCACTACTCCTCCTCCACTGGTACCCCTCATAGGAAGATAGTGAAGAGGAGTGGCCACTGATTCCTTCCTTCAGCAGGTCCCAGGATTGAGACTAGAACCAAGAGTTTTTAACACACAAATACATCATGAACATACCTTTAATTTTTCTTGTTAGGACATTATGATCATAAAATCAATGACTTATGTAATGATATTATACTTAATTGGGTAAAGAATATGACAAAATACCCATCTAATTTTTACATCATACCTATTAATTCATCTATGGATAGATAATTTTAGTCCCCACATATCACTATATTATGTCCAATACATTCACCATATCAAATAAATTAATAAATATACAATTAAAAATAAAATTTCATTAGATATAAATAGACATTTTTATTCTAATAAAAAACATATGGGATATTATCACATTAAATAGTAAATAAATCGAAAAACAAGAACTTAATAATTTCATCTCAGGACCCTCACCCCCTCAATTGGTACCCCTTCTTGGTAGGTAGTGGAGAGTAGTGGCCCCCCGACTCCCTCCTTCAATAGGCCTCCTAATGGGGACATGTGCCAAGGGTATAGAACACTCAAATGTGAGGCTCTTCCCTTAATATAATAAAAATAATCAAAAGTTAAGATGAAAAAACACAGAATAGCCTCATCATATTTTATAAACTATTTTAAAACCAATAAAAATAATATCCCATATGCATGAATATGAAACACTTAAAAAAGTATAAAAAGGTAAAATAATTCCAAATGAAAATACAATGGAAACAACCCGAGAGCTGCAATATACCAAGCTAGTACTGTCTATCTTGATCACCAAATCTCCCATAAAAACCTATAAAATTGTTTTATATATATTTATATGGTTTATAATAGGTATATATAGTAGGATCATACCCAATGTCTGTCCTGAAAATGTGAAAAGAATATACAAATTCCCTAGTAAACAAACATATGAACTAACATGGAATACATAGGTTAACTAGTCCTCCATTATCACCAAGTATTACACTAAAAATAACACATCCATGTATAATAAGATTAAAATATGATTAATGTAATCATATATTCTCTATAACAACTTCCCTAATGATTTTCCATTATCACCTAAAGAGAAGACATCCCTTCCTCTTATACCTTCAATATCCACCAACTATGACCCAAAAAATATATTTCATCTTTCATCCCAAAAAATATATCATATCCCATTTCTCTACACAAATATTTCACAACACAGGTTATAGGGTATCTTGTATTTATGTAACATCTACCTCAATCCATTCTTATAGCGCAAATGACCCCAACCACATATATCACGATGCACCACAAGTATCACCAGATGTTGTTGTCGAAGGGAGACTGAATGAGTGGTTGTAATCAGCCATTTGTATCCTCCTTATACTATATGTCATGTAAAACACCCACAAGGTCTCTATGTGTAATTTATTTTATCCATCCTTGGTGGTGTGTGAAAGAGAATATAAGAGAACATATGTATATTATAGTCCCCCACAAGTAATTGCATATGGATCCACACAAGCACAACCACCACAACCTTCATAAAAATGCTACTGATATTGTACCACCAAGAGTTGCCTCTAATGCAGAACTACCAACCCATATCAATCAAATAATTAGCCATAATTCAGATTCCATTTCCCATTATTTAATATAAAAATCAAACCACAAATCAACATTCATTTAGTTATTAGTTTTAAATTCTCACTAAAGAATTATTTATACATAACCACATTATCTTATAATCCAATATTACTTAATTTATTATGAATTTATATTAAAACACCACTATATCAAGACGTTGGAAGATTTCCAAGGCCAACAAGCCTTAAACAACCAAGGCCGCCAAGATGCACACATCATGTCGAGCATAAATAATGAATATTCAACCTAGTATTTATATTTTAATGCATTAATTATTTTACCATTTAAAGTGGATTCTAAAATTTATAAAACACTAAATGTTATAATTATATACGAGTCCTATATCATGAAGCAGTATGAATAAATATCATAGAATACTTATAACCATTTGTGTATCACAATATCCCCTTTAATTTTGTTTCTTTAACTTATTATCATCATTCTACTAAATCAAACCATACAACCAATTCATTTCAAAAGCACGATAATTATATAAATTTAAAAAAAAAGACAACTTGAATCCCCTCCCTTGATCTCAAAATATTTAATAGGGTCACTGGTCACAATGGAGGATTCATGGGATCAAATACCACACTACTGGAATTCTACCCTTTACCAACAGTTTAGAAATGTTGGTAAAGGCTTGGAAATCGTTGGTATATTATATTCCAACGTTTTACCAAACCATGGCCAAGTAATCCATGGGTAAAGGCTTATACCAATGTTTCTGTCTAAACTATTGGTATATGTTTTAAAGTAAGATATATACCAAAAGTTTCACAAATCGTTGGTATATTTTTTCCTTATACCAATGGTTATAAATCGTTGGTATATAGTATACAATATTCATCCAAATCATATACCAACGGTTTTAAAAACCATTGGTACAAATTTTATACCAAAGGTTATAAGAAAACCATTGTTATAATATACTTCAAAAGGTTGTACCAACAGTTCTGAAATTTTTTTCTATCCATAAGCTACAGCTCCATAGCAGCCAGCGGCCCTGCAGCTCCACAGCAGCCCGCAGCCCCCACCAACCTATAACTCTCCATGACCTGTAAGAACACATACACAACCATAATCCAAAAGCCTTTTTGGGATTTCTAAAATTCATCCAGAATTCAGAAATTTAGAAATTTAGAATCCATTCCTCACTCAAACCACAACACAAGAAAATAAATCCTGAATCCAAAACATCCACAATCCAATAAATCAAGAATTTAAAGGAAATAACACCCATAACACCAATAAAAAATTAAAATCCAATACAACCAGAATCCTATACACATAACAGTATTCAAAATTTAGAATTCGTTACCAATACAGCCAGAATACAATAAATCTAGAATTCAGAAATTTAGAATTGAAAATTAATAACACCCATAATAGCATTCAAAATTTAGAATTCACTCCTCACTCAAACCACAACACCAATACACACAAGAGAAATGCCTACATGTTATAGGAAGCACATGGGATGTTTACTCATGGTCTTGGTTTGACTATCTTAAAACCAAAAGAAAAACTTGGGTACAGTGTACAAGGATCGTGATACACATAAGATAGACAATGGTAGTGGTAATGTTCTTAGACCTAAGATGAGTTATAGGAAGAAAATGGGATTTTTATATTCCTCTAATGACTATATGTCCATGTATATATGGTTCCTGATGTGTTAGTGGGAAACATTTTCCAATCTCGACATATGAGATGGCTTACCGGAATAGCCTACATGTTATTCATAGAAATTTCAATTGGAATAATTGGTATGTGTCTAATTGTATTTTGGTCTCCTCAGTGTGATGTGATATGAATCTCCATTTTGGGTAGTGGGTATGAATATTCAACTATGTCTTTGGTATTGGGTTCCCAAAGGGACTTTGGTTTGGTCCTAGAACCCACTATTTGAGGATATGATTGGTTTATTAAATGTCATGTGTTTTAGAATAGGGGTAGGGGTTCCTCACATGAGAAGTGGATTGTGTGAGGCTGGACAAGGGATCCTTGTGCTAAAGTATCAACACAATTCGAATACGTTTGTCGGTTTTCCATATGCAAGTTGTTGTTTTCACATAAAATTTTGTCCATTTCAAATAAAAGTGAGACAGTTTGAGTGGTACCGACCCCACCATCCCTTTGATTGAGATGGGGTTGACTCGTACATGTTAAAAATGACCCATGGATCCTTGTTCTAATGTATCAACACAATCAAAATACTTTTGGTCAGTTTTCTAAATGTCTGTTATTTTTACATAAAAAAGTGTCCATTTTAATCAAAAGAGAGACACTTTGAGTGATACTGGCCACACCATTCCTCGTAAAGAGGCGGTGTTAACTTGTACACGTCACAAATAAACCATGGATCCTTTTCATAAATTATCAATACAATCAAAAAGAGTTTGGATGGTTTTCATTATGCAAGTTGTTGTTTTCACTTAAAATCATGTCCATTTCAAATAAAAGTGAGACAATTTTAGTGGCATCGGCTACACTGTGCCTCGGATTGAGGTGGTGTTGACTCGTAAACGTCAAAAATGGCCCATGGATTGTTTTACTAAAGTATCAATAGAATCCAAATGCGTTTGGTGGTTTTCTGTATGAAAGTTTTTGTTTTCACATAAAATATTGTCTATTTCAAATAAATGTGAGACAGTTTGAGTGGTAACGGCCACACCATCCCTCAGATTGAGACGGGGTTTACTCATACACATAAAAAATAGCACATGGATCCTTGTTCAAAAGTATCAACACAATCTGAATACGTTTGTTTGGTTTTCTGAATATATGTTGTTTTTACTTAAAATAGTGTCCATTTTAAACCAAAAAGAGACACTTTGAATGATATTGTCCACATTGTTCCTTAGATTGTGGTGGGGTTAACCCGTACACATAAAAAATGACCCATCAATCATTTTCCTGAAGTATCAATACAAATAGAAAGCATTCAATCAGCTTTCCATATGCAATTTGTTGTTGTCACTTAAAATCTTGTCCATTTCAAATAAAAGTGAGACAGTTTCAGTGGTACCGATGACACTATGCCTCGAATTGAAGTGGGGTTGACTTTTACATATCACAAAATGAACCATGGATCGTTGTCCTAAAATATCAACAGAATCCAAATGCGTTTGGTTGGTTTTCCAAATGCAAGTTGTTGTTTTCTCTTTAAATCTTGTCCATTTCAAATAAATGTGAGATAGTTTTAGTGGTACCGGCCACACTATGCCTCGTATTGAGGTGGGGTTGACACTTACATATCCAAAATGACCCATGGATCATTTTCCTAAAGTATCAATAGAACATAGAAATGTTTGGTTCGTTTTCCATATGCCAGTTGTTGTTTTTACTTAAAACAGTGTCCATTTTAATCTGCTGCAACTCGGTGGCACTAAAACTCATGCATGAGTAGGGCCAATACCTCTTTGGAAAAATACTCTTCTCAGGCCGGTAGCATACTCTACTAGGGTGATCATCTCCCAAAACCGGATGTAAGTGTTCATTTGGCCCAAAATTGTCAGGTTCTTGGGCCTCAAGGGCCTCTAATGCATCCTGTTACAAATATAAATAGATTATTAAGTTACAAAATAGAGATTAAAATTTTAAATCGATAAATTAAAACATACAATCTACTACTGAGTCAGTTCATTAATTGTACTTCCATCTTTCTTCTTTCTACTTGAGAAAAACAGTTGTGCTCGAGGCACACCTCCTTCTATATCCAATTTATGCCTCTACAATGACATTGAATGTAGGAAACCATAATTAAAAATAGGATAACAAAAAAATATAAATTACAAAACTAAAATTATATAACAAATTTTGAAATAGAATAAATTATGTTGGAAGAAATATAAAGTGTAATTCATAGAGAAATATTATAAAATGTCATATCCGCTGTCTCTCATGATCTGGCATCATAGTATGTCCCAATGTGTAGATGTATTTCTTAGCATCAATGTTTTTTTATTTCTTCCAGGTGCATCCTAAATAAAATTAAATAATTATTATTAATAAAAAACATGAAAATTTTCATTTAAATACTTCAAATTTGATTAATACCATAAATTTTCTAGTCGCCCAATGAGTAATCATCTGTCGATATAGTTCTAATGGAAAATCATCCACAACAGGGACCGCCTCTAACTCGGTTCCCACTCTATCACATCATCCAATGTACAACTCATGCTTATAAGTTCTCCAAAAATCACCTAAATCCTTTTGACGTGCATTATATGAACCCTCACCATCGTGGAAGTTAAACTATAGTTGAAACCGAAATATTAATTCATATAAATACAAAAATTAATCTATTTCATTAAATACAACAGATATTTTTACCCATATCTCTGCCCAGGCTCTCCAAAGATCACCAAAATCCATTATTTGTTTTTTACTTATAACAGTGTCCATATTAACCTGTTGCAACTCTGTGGGACTAAAACTTGTACCTGAGGAGGCCCAATACCTTGACGGAACTATAATCTTCCCAGGCCGGCAGAGTACTCTACCGGGGTTCTCATCTCCCAACACCTGTTATAAGTGATCATTTGGCCCAAAATTGTCAGGTTCTTGGGCATCAAGGGCCTCTAATGTATCCTGTTAAAAATATAAATAGATAATTAAGTTAAAAAATATAGATTAAAATTTTAAATCTACAAAGTAAAACTTATAATCTACTACTGAGTCGGTTCATTAACTGCACTTCTATCTTTCTTCTTTCTACACGAGTAAAACTATTTTTCTCAAGGCACACGTCCTTGTATATTCAATTTATGCCTCTACAATGACATTGAATGTAGGAAGCCAAAATTAAAAATTGGATACCAAAAAAATAGTAATATCATAACTAAAATTATATAACAACTTTAGCAATCAAATAAATTGAGGGGGAATGAGTAGATAGTGCAAGTCTTAAAGAAAGATTATAAACTATCATACCAGCTGTCTCTCATGATCTAGCATTGTAGTACGTCCCAATGTGTGGACGTATTTCTTAGCATCAAGGTTTTTTTAATTTATTCTGAATTCATCCTAAAGAAAATTCAATAATTAGTATTAACTAAAAACATGAAAATTTTAATTCAAATACTTCTAATTTGATTAATACCGTAAATTAGCTAGTTGCCCAAGGATTAATCATCTATCAGTACTGTTTTAATGTACAATCATCCATGAGAAGGACCGCCTCTAAATCTGTTCCCACTCAATCACGCCAGCCAATGTACAACTCATGCTTATAAGCTCTCCAAAGCTCGCCTAAATCCTTTTGACCTGCTAGCCATGCACACTCCCCATCGGGGAAATTAAACCGCAGCTGAAACCAAAATATTAATTCATATAAATAAAAAAAATTAATATATTGAGTTAAATACAACAGATTTTTTTACCGATATCTATGCCCAAACTTTATCCTTGACTTTATTTGGTACCTGTCGACATGAGAGCGGGCTGACAGGAATGATGTCAGAGTATTTGGCTAGGGTCGCCAAAAAACTCCGACATTGCTGCCCTGATTATTAAATCATCTGGCTATCTTCATTGTAGTCTACCATAAATAGTGTGCGGCGGTTCAACACTGAACACATGCGTGTACGCCCCCACCCCTTCCTCCTATCATTAGATGTATCTGTTATGAAAGAAAAACAAAAATTTTATCAATACATATTATAATGAAAATAAATAATGGTGTAACAATTTTTTAGGGTTGTATAAGTATACCTGCGGTAGTCAGATCAATGGGTGCCACTAGATCCACAGAAACAGAAGGAACACCTTGTTCATATGGAGTGGGTCCTAATGTATGCTCCTCAGGGAAAGACATTGGTGGAGTAGTAGTCGAATAAGATGGAACATAAAATCCCGGAGAGAAGGAAGCAGAAGTAAAAGAAGATGACAAGGGAGGCTGGCCAAATACTGTATGGGGAGTGGTAATCCTCATCAGATATGGTAAAGATGGGTGAGGAGGCTCAGATGTAAATGGTGGTGGAAACAAGGGTGGTCTAAATATCATGTGTGTCCTTAATGGCACACCGAGATCAGAATGTGGGATGGATGGTATGTTAGTGGGAGGGATAGAGTCTAATCGGGTACGCCGACCAGATCGTCTAGCTCTCGTACCACCCCCCCCCCCCCCCCTGTACGAACACCCTCAGTACTGGGACTACTACTAGGACACTCATCCAATTATTGTCGCCTAATAGATGGATCCAGAAAAAAGTTTTAAAAATAAATTAATAACATGAAATTATATATTATTTAAATATATATATTTGAAATAAAGTACTCACTGAAGGAACTAGTGGAGGAATTACCAGCTCAGCCATGCGACGACTATTGTCCATAATCTGTTTTTGTCACCTCTATTCAATTGGATTCATTTTCCAACATTTGAAAACAAATATGGAAGTAAATAGAAAAACATAACTAATGTGCAACCCAAAAATCAAAATAAATGAGGGGGAAAACTTAATTTTTAGTAGGATAATTATTTACTAAGTGTCATCGATCTATTTAAATCATTGAACATTGATTCTACCAGATTCATAAGCGGTGAAACGGATGTCAAAATGAAGGAAAAATATAATTTCTTTAGCTCAGGTAGATGATGTAGCTTTCAATACATGTTTTTAAGAAGAACACAAACCATCATGTTCATTACCTGTTAAAATGTTAAAGAGATGTCTTAGAGTCATACAAATTTAATACAAATCACAGTTGAAGCATTTAAATGTTCACCAAGTTAGAAATTTTGGTTTCATAGGTTTAAATACAGTTTAGTTCCAAATTAAAAAATACAATTCAAATAAAAATTCTAACCAATAAACATTGAAAATGCACATAACGGTCAAATCGGATACAACATATTTGTAGTCAAGATTAAATCAATTTGAATAGTAACAACCTTAACAACCCAACTCGAGGTAAACAATAAGAATTGAGAATATAGAAGGACGATTCTATATATTTTCCACCACAAAATCATGTTCACAATCAACTCTGACAATTGAGCTATTAGATTAATCAAAAGAAATAAATGGATTGCTTCCAATGGCTGTAGGGATAGTTTCAATTCCATCATCACCATCATCAAAAATATTTATTGGAATTACTTCAAAAATGACACCAAATTCATGTCAAAGTTGGTCTTTGACATAAAAAACTTGTTTGTCCATTGATGCTAATACATATGGTTCTTCATTAGCAAGAGTGCGAGTCAGATTAATTACTCAAAGTCCACATTCATCAATAAATGTTCTATGTATCGTCATTGAATCAAATTAATTTCATTTCATCATCATGACTCATACATGAGAATAATAATCCAATATTACTATTTTTTCAACGACTCCATAGTAACCCACATTTTCAAATTGCGGTCTACTTTCTGATGCACTGGCATAACAATATGTTGTTGCAGTAACCATAACACCATCATGTTGTGTTCTCATATTCTTTGCTCGTTTAGAGGTAATAAATTTGTACCCATTGATAAAAATTGATTTACAGTCACAAACCATGGTATTATGACCAAAAGCCAAAGCTCTTATTTCATCAGAGACAGATTCAGAAGGAAACTCAATACGTGAAATATAAATGAATATAAAACTTAATAAAATATTTATTTGATTATTTTAAATAGTAATATATTTACCTTCAATTTTATCCAAGCAAGAAATTTATTTTCTATGCAAGGACTCCCTCCTTCTCAAAGATAATGAATGATGATTTCTATTTATCATTGTTCTATATTACCTATAGATAAAATATGAATAGATTAATAGATATATATGTAAGATATACATATTCAATTTAGTTACCAGATTTAGTCATCGAACAAATCACGGTTGAACAAAACTGTGTGATGTGCAATCTCTCGCTCTTCAAGGATTAATGTATTCAATGTATATGATCTAGGAATTACTCCTATTTGAGGAAGTGATAGAGAACTGGGTTCAATTTCCTCATACTATTCTTATTCATTTCTCATTGGTCTATTCATTCTTGTAGTACGATCAGCTAAATATATTGAGCAGAAATCCATGCATTCTTGAGCCAAGTATTCGTTCACGAAAGAACCTTCGGGATGATTCCTGTTTTGGACATAATAACTTAATGTGTACATATTTATTTCAGTTGGATACATCCAACGAAAAGAAATAGGTACTCCTAGAAGTATTTCAGTGGGAATATGGATAGTCAGATGCAGTATGCATGTGAAAAATGATGGAGGAAATATTTTCTCCAACTCACACAAAATTAATGGGGCATCTGTCAACATTTTTTGCAAGAAATACATGTAAAACTTTTTAGCCTAAAGATCTATAAACAAATGGTACAACCAAATAAAATTCACCCTTACATTATTAGACAAAATATGATGGATTTCTATTGGAATAAACTCTTGCAAAAGAACCCGATAATCAAGAGTCTTTAATGATTTCAACTTCAACTCTCTTCTGTTGAACCATTTAGATATGTTGCCTAAATAGCCATCCAAAACTCTAATAATCTCTAATACTTCCAGAAATTGTTTTTTCCATCGGTGTTATCACATAAGAAGCACATGGAACTTTCCATTTTTTTCACAAATATGCACGGGATGTAATTCTGGTCTGATGCCCTAATCCACCAAGTCATGCCGAGACGGTAAATCATCTTTTGTATTACCCTTAACATTAGTAAGTATCGAAAGAAACATTTCACATATATTCATTTCAATGTGAATTATGTCTAATAAATGACATAACAAATTGGTTGACCTCTAAGGAAAATCAAAAAAGTTACACATCTTCCTCCAATTGTAACAGGTTTCAGTAAAAACATTATTTCTCTTTAAAGATTTCATTTGACCATTCCCGAATGAAAAAATGAAATATTTCAATTTATTAAGCACATCAGTTCCAGACATACACTGAGTTAGATCATCGTTCTATATGGTATTACCAAATCATTGAAAATTATTTCTATATGGATGGTCTATTGGAAAGAATCAACGATGTCCCATAAAACTAAGACTACAACGATGTTTTCAGTCTTCTGTATCGTTTATTCTTCATACAAATAGGACATGATAGTTTTCCCTTTATGCTCCATCCAAATATCATTACATTAGCCGAAAAATCATTGATCATCCACATAAGCACAGCATGCATCTGAAATATGTCTTTCGAATATGCATCGTATGTGTGCACACCCACATCCCAAATAAGTTTCAACTCTTTTATTAAAGGTTTCATCTATATGTCAATATCAATGTTGGGATCAGAAGGGCCAGATATTAGTATACCCATGAAAGTGAATAGTTTTTTCATACACAACCATGGCGGAAGATTATAAATGTTTATAAAAACTGGCCATGTGCTGTGTGTAGTAAGCATCTGCCTAAACGGATTAAAATTGTCGCATGAAAGACCCAGCCTCACATTACGCACATCAGCTACAACATAAGGATATCGAGCTTCAAATATCTACCATGAAAATACATCTGCAGGGTGAACCAACTCATCATTATTCTTCTTTCTCTCGGTAACATTCCATCTTATTTTTATTGATATTTCAACAGACATAAAAATATTCTGGAGTCTGGGGATCAATGGGAAGTGCCACATTACTTTTTGTGGCATGTGGGATGGTGTTCCATCATATTTTTTACTTTCAGCGGGATGTGCCATATTTTATACAATCATTTCGTTCAGCGGTTTCCTCCCAGAATGAACTGCAACCTTTTGGGCAAGCATGAATTTTGTTTCTTGAAAATCCAAGTTCCTCAACTAACTTCCATGCCATATAGTGGTTTGAGGGAATATCTGCATCATATGGAATTAAATCCTTCAAGAAGGTAAGGATGTAATCGATTGTTGTTTTAGAAATCCCATACATCGTTTTCCCATGAAACAATCGGATTAAAAATTCCAGATTTTTCATTTTATTGCATTGTTGATATACTAGAGACATGGTAGCATAATTCAATTTTTTCACCCTGACAACATCATCATTTTCATTAAACACATCATGTGTGCTCATATCAAAGTCTTCTTGGGTCAGAATCCTTTATTTTTCATGATGATGAATAAATGGAAACCAGTCATATAATAAATTCTCCACTCCAGTCCTCTCATTTGGATCATCAAGAATTTGAGATTTATTTTTCTCCCCATTGTGATACCACAAATTGTAGTTTTCTTGAAAACCATATTTGGTTATATGGTAGCTGACAACTTCATGGCTCAACCAAGGTCTTCCAACACAAATGGAACATGGGCAGTGTATGTGATCACCATCTGAACCATTTTGAAATGAAAAATCTAAAAATCTTTCCAAACTACTTTGAAAATAACTTGAGATACGATCAGTTTCATACATCCAACTTCAATCCATTCTGTAAAAAAATATTTATTATAAGTCATTTCTTTAAAATTAATTCAATAATATTGATGTTTCATCGAAAATATATTTATGTAAATAATAATTGTTCACTTTATATGAAACCATAACTAACACACTACTCTATATGAGAATCATAATATAAAAGACAAAAAAAATACTATATTTAAAACAAAATATCTTTGAAGAACTATAGATGAGTGTACAATATCATGTACACTTGTGGAGGATAATTATTCAGGAGTTTACTAAATTTTAGATCGAAGAAATTTTATATTTTAGTAGATAAATTGAGTGATCACATACATTACCCAAGGTTGAGGGAGTGTCCCGGTGGTGCAGGGTGTCTAGGCTGTGGTGGGCCATCCAGGGGGTCGGAGGTATCCAGGGGGTGGGGGGATATCTAGGGGGTCGAGTGTCAAGGTGGTCGGGTTTTCCATGGCAGTGGTTGGGCTGTCCAGGGGGTAGGGGGGAGTCCAAGGGGGTGGGTGGGCTATCCAAGGGGGTGAATGGGATGTACAGGGGGTGAACAGAGATGTACAAGTGGGTACGGGGTGTCCAGGGGGTGGGCGGGCTTCCCATGGGGTGGTGGAATTGTGCAGGGGGTATGGGGTGTCAAATGGGTGGGCGGGTTGCCTAGGGGGTGATCGGGCTGTCCACAGGGGGTGGTCGGGCTGTCCACAGTGGTGGAGGGGCAGTCTAGTGGAGTAGGGGGTGTCAAGGGGTGGGGGGGATTTCCTGGGGTGGGGGCATCCAGGGGGATGGTGGGGTGTCTGAGGGGTGGTGGGAGGGTGTCTGGGGAGGGGGGCTGTCCAGTGGAGTATGCAAGCTTTCCAAGGGTCAGCAGGCAGTCCACGGGGTGGTGGGGCTGTCTAGAGGGGTTGGGGGTGTCCAGGGGGTGGGGGTTTTCTAGGTGGTATGAGGTGTCTAGGGGGTGGGCGGGCTGGCCAGGGAGGTGGCCGGGGTGGCGGGGCTGTCCAGGGGGTACGGGGTGTCCATGGGGGCGGGCATACTGTCCATAGGGGTGGGGCAGTCCACGGGGGGGAGGGGGTGTCCAGGGGGAGGGCGGGGTTATCTAGGGTGGTACGGGGTGGGTGGGAGGGTTGTCTATGGGGGTGGCACTTCTGTCCAGAGGGTACGGGGTGTCCAGGTGGTGGGCGGGGCTGTCCATGATGGTGGGGGATGTCAAAGGGGGTATGGATTGTCTAGGGGGTGGGTAGGCTGTCCACGGGGGAGGCGGGGCTCTCCAGGGGGATCGGGGGGTCCAGGGGTGGGGTATTTCCAGAAGTGTGGGGTTGTCCAGGGGGTACGATGTGTCCAGGACAGCCCACCCCCACCCCCTTGGACTGCCCACACCCCACCCCAACTGGACAGCCTACCCCCCACTAAACAAAAAACATAAAACAAATCTTTTACCCCCTGCACTAAACAAACCCCACTAAATAGACCATTTACGATGTATGAAGTGTAGAACAAAAAAAAACACAAAACAAACAAAGGGTTCGGTACTCCAAAAACTATAACTCTAATTTAACAGAAATCAAAACATCAAACATAAAATAAAAATAGGAAGAACACTAAAACTAAAATAACACTTATTAATTTGAAGTGTCGAAATAAGAATTTGTTTGATTGAAGAAGGATCTTTGGCTGGAAGATATTTCACGGCCGAGAATAAGTCTGGAGGAGGTCTGGATTAGGTCTACAATCAGACCAACTAGGATCTAGGGCACTGGGTATTTGGGGAAAAATATTCCAAAGTCAAGCTCACCCCATAGGTGGATAAAGTTTCGTATTCTACACTAATATGTTGTTCATAGATCATAAAGAATTTTACTTTCATAATGTATAAACTGAAACATTTATTTTTAAATATGAGATTAATAATAAAGTATGTCAATGAAACTATAAAAATCATGAAGAACACAAAACAGTGATGCTTTTAAAAAAATAGTTTATAAACCATATTCTATATACTCACAGACATCTACCAATCAAGTATTATTTATTTATTCAATATCAAATAATGTGAATCATAAAATTTTCCAAAATCCCTAGAAATAGGGAATAGTGACGTGATCCTTCTAGATATTGAAATAAATGGAGAAATTGGGGGAAGAGGGATTCTATGTCTATATATGGGAACATGTTTAAGGATTATAACCTAGATGGGGGAGTTGTAGCTGATCAGATAGAAGACCTCAGGTTAGGGTTCACCTATGCGTGGGGGCTTTAGGAAATCGGGGGAAATGAGTTAGGTGATTCTCTGTAATCAAGGGCGGGTTTGCTGTATTTGGGGGGACCTTTCCCAACAGTTTTTAAAAACCATTGAGAAAAGCATGGCCTTTACCAATGATATGTACAAACCATTGGTAAAGGGTGAAAATGTTATGGATTTCCCAATGGTTTCTTCAAAATGTTGGGAAATCCTTCACTAAACCAACCTTAACCAACGATTTGAATAAACCGTTGGTAAAATACACCTATACCAACAGTTCTACAGAATCGCTGGTATAAAAGCATTGGGAAAACCCAACTTCCCAGTAGTTCCACCCAACTAGAAAGGAATCCCACTAGATCCTAACCACAGAATCTCATCACCAATCTATTCTTAGAACTCAACACGTAAAATGAGTAGTTCATCATAAATAACATCTTGAATTGAGAGAATAATGAAATTGTTGAGAATGAGATAATATAGTATCCTTAATCCAAAGAGATTTATTACCCACAATCTAAGAGGTTAGAGCCCTTAATAGAGACGATAAAAGGGTGCTAAGGAGGTCTGGAGTCAACTAATGCTCCAAGAAGAAGAATTGAAACTAAAATAAGGGAGGTTAGGCCCAATATTTATTGGTGAATCTCGAAAATACTCACTGTGGAATAGAAACATCTTTCTATACTATTATATACCTCAGTAAAAGGAGATTCAAATCACCCATGATTGTTTCCCCAATTCCATCGTTTTTTAAAGTCTTCTTTAAAAAATCCCTTTAATTTCCTCCATTGAAAATCGCTACAATGTGGTTCCAATTACGTCATCATTTTCACCTCACCGGGATATGGACTCCAAAATAGAGATATCCAACTCCCTAAGTTACATTGGTGGTCCAAAAAAATAGCACGCCCACCATCATTCTCTTCACTAGTTGTATATAAATATCTTATTTTATAGAAGGAAAACATCCAGCCAACATGAACACCACCACACCCATAACCTATGGGTGGTGTCCCTTAAAATGAATAAAAATCCTACCAATTCTCTAGAACATTCCCAAGATCCCTATAAAAACATAAAATACTTTTAAACTATAAGTTAAATTCAAATAAGGTGTTAAAAAATAATTAACTACTTCTCAAACAATTATCATCCTCAAGAATAAGAAAAACCTAGATCAGGAATACTACAATTAACCCTTAGAAACTTCCTTAGAAGAAACCTATCAAACATTGATGAAACCATGCCTCAAAAAAAAGTAAAATAATCTCAAAACATAACAATAAGAATTTAAACAACCCATAAAAAAATTAATAAGAAAATAGTTAAAAAAATAAGGAACAAACAACACCTGGTACTATGTGTGATTTATGAATGCATATCCCATATACTCTCCAATAGACCGCAATTAATCCCTTGAACTAGAACCAAGGGAATAACATGCCCTCACATAAACTTCTCCCAATGGTCCTAAATCTCAACCAGACAATCCATGAAGATCACATCATCCCTAAAATAAAACTTCCTCTAGTTAATGATGTGGGGATCATCATGAAGAAACCTGAGAATCTTGGACATGTGTAAGACATCATAAACATTGTCCAACTATAGAGATAGCACCAAATAATAACCCACCTCACAAATATGGTCCAAAACCATGATGGTTCCATCTAACCATGGTGATATATTCTTCCCATGAACAATCCTCCTCTACCATTATTGATAAAAACATTTTTCAAAACATGGTATCCATCTTCAATCCCAAAAGGCCATCATTTTTTATTTTCATAAGCCTTATGGTGGTCCAACCCACCTTCATCCTCTCACAAAAAAACCAAAATCTTCTCTGTTAGGATCTGTACCAATTCATGACAAAGAAATGATAACACTCTAATCTTGACCCAGTTCAATGGGGATTGACATAGACTCCTATACAACACCTAAAAGGGTTTAATACTAATATATGAGAGGGAGGTGTTATTAAAATAAAACTCAACCAAAGGTTGGTTTCGCACCTGTGATCCACTAAATTCCAATATACACACCAAAAACATATCTTCCATTGTTTGGATATTCTTCTCAACCTATTCATACATATATGGGTAAAAACTAGTTCTAAGGACAAAAAAGAGAAAAAGTTAGGCTACAATCCCTTCTATACTCAACAATTAAATCAAGGAACTTGGTAGGAAATGATGGTCCTCTTGGGATCCAAAAATTCTCATCATGTCATTCACCTAACATATCTCCATAAAATAATAAGTACTCAAATCCTAAATCATTAGAAGTTGTTTTGAATTCATCAGTAAATCTATGATCACCCAAATAACATATTATACCCAATGAACCAGGGGAATAACGAGGATAAAATCTATTAATATGTCCTCCAATTTGAACTAGTGGAATCCAATTCTAGTAAAAATTCATCAGAGACATGATGATCTACCCTAACCTATCGGTAGACTCAAAATCATGTTATGATCTCCAACACAACCCACTTCATTACTGGACAACAGAAATTCCTCCTCAATCCAAGATATAGCTTAGATATATTGACATGTACTGCTACTGGTGAGATGTGAAAGTAATGGGGGGATCCCTTATGAATAGAAAATGGAATGGACAGTAATCCCAGACATATCATCTAATTTTTACAATACCTGGACCACCCCTCTTGAGCATCACAAGTACGGACACCGTCTCACATCACTTCTTCTCTTAAGTCTCCCCACTGAGACTCAGCCATCTGTATCATTAATGATGATTTCATTATCATCTAATTGATATAACCTCTAATAATTAATTATTTTTCATTAAGATATGTATCTACAGGATCTTAAATCCCTCTTTAGACATTCTTAGACTTCTAAAAAGAATCTCTCAGTGAATTCATGTTCAGTGCATCACTGACCAAATTCCACTTTCATGGGGTCTATGAGATCTCAAAATAATAATCATAGAGAAAATCTGTCAGAAAATATTGAGATTAATTATATTAATGTTTAGAAATGATATACACGAGGATATTCTGATCAATGATGACCAAATACTATTTTATTTATGAGGAAATGTAACCATAGTTATAGTAAAAACTCCCCGGAATCTATTTCCATATTATGGTAGGCGTGGTTATGCTTATAGGGAAAAAAATGCAAGGACCAATAGTAGATCACTATAACTTTTTTTAACATGAAACATCCAAAGCACAACCATAATGCATCATATATCACTTAAAACATCATTCCCTCCTAAGAGAACTAATGAATTTTGGCACTAGCCCACTTCTCCTTTGGGTAATCAAATGCTTCCTGGAAATAATCATTTTAATTAGAGACATGGTATATCCTCATCAATGATGTTAATGGGGTTGTAATATTGTTGAAATTAGAAACAAACCTCTAATAATAACCCATGAGACAAAAATATATATAGGACAATGTATACCCTTGGGTTACACCAAAGAAAAAATCACCTCAAACATAACAAAATATATTATTACTCATTTTTCAGATTCCACATGTCTATAGAAATACACCATCCATGTCACACTCACAGTGTTTTTTTCAAGTATATTACATTTATTTTTTGTCGTTATTTTTTTCTATAGATTATTTGGGTGTTTATAAGAAACATTGAGTCTTTTTAAGGGAGAGAGGGTGGTGTATAGTTGGGTCAGGGTTAATAAAAACCATATTCCATCCCTCATCAAACCATGTTGTCCAGACCGAAGCATTGGGAAGCCCACATAGTTAGGAACATGTCCATGTGACCTCCCCCCATAAGTCATACAACCTAGGGAGGATGTACCATGGCTTCAAATGGAGACGTGTAAGGTTTTCGAAACTGTTCAATCAAAACCTAGTAGCCTCCATCTGTTGGGATAGAGGTTCTCATATGGTTAGCATACGATCTATAAGATCATGCAATTAAACCATGATTTCTTCCATGATTTCAAAAAATTGAATTTCCAAAATTTCCCCTCTATAATATTTAACCCATTTCACCATATTTTCTACCCAATCAAATTCAACATCCCTAGACATGCCTCTATTTTCCTCTAACCTCCTATTAGCATTAATCCTTGGTGGTTTCAATCCTCTTCCATCAAGAAGTATTTAAGTAAGTTCCTCTTCTTTTTATTTTTTGTTTTCTTCTCCCTTAATTCTTTGGTTTCTTTAGCACCGGTGGCTGTGGTGACCTCAATTGGGTACAACCTAGTTTTCTTGTCATGGTTTTGGATGTTTTTGGTGTTCTATTTCTTTTGTAGCATCACCTCTCATTTTGGAATACAATTTCTAACTGGAATTTGGTGGTTTCAATGAGAAATGTCGGTGGTTTTTCATTTTGATATTATTTTATTAGTTTAATGTGAATTACATTATTTATAAATTTGTTAAAAACTGTGATTGTATGAAAATGGGTGATTTCAAGGGTGTGTCTTTGTGTAAAGGTATAGAAATAATTTATCCCATTTGAAAATTGAAGAAAATGGTATGTTTGTCTTGTGATGAGTTGGTTTATAATAAAATGGTATTGATATGGTTTGGTAGTAGAATAAATCACTTGGGAACCCAAGGTACCTATATTGTTAGCTAAGACTAATAGTTAGGTCAACTGCAAGGGCCTTGTCCCAGTATCACTAGCATGATTACAATACAACACTAACAAAATGATGTGATATATACTACAACCATTGGACCTTGGGTTCCCCTCCCCTAAATAGCTCATCCATAGGAACATATATACTTGATCAATGATATATGATGTACCTAGAACCCCACTTACCTAACTACTTAGAGGTTTTATATTTTACTTATAGTTAATTTTACATGACTTCATTCATTCTTTCATCTTTTACTTTCTTTGTAAATAAAAATCATGTTTTTAAACCAAATTGTTAACTTACCTTTGAAGCTAAAACTTTAATTTTTATTATATTGGATACGCAGGGAACACTTGGCGGTTTCTCTAGCTAGATAATTTCTTTATTAGGGACATGTGATGGTAGTAACATGGTGGAGGATGATCCTCATGTCACGAGGGGTTTTTTCTATTTTTCTATAAAATTCACTTTTTTTGTTTTGTTTCTTGGTTATAAATGTAATTATAACCTTGGATATATACATGCCTCGTTGGTATAGATTTTTTATGGAATTTCATATGATGATTATATATATATATATATATTCATGATTATTTTTATAGATGTTGATTTTTTTTCTTGTGGGAAAACCATTCCAATAAAAGTACTTCGATTCCCAGGCACTAGTTCCCAGCTCGTTGAGATTGGGAATACCCTTCAAAAATACCATGGGTCAATTTTACTGTTGGGTTGGATTGAATCCCATACCATTTCATTGAAAAATTCTATCAAAGTAGGTTTTTTCCTTTCCTTGGGGTCTTATTATTTATAATTTTTTGGATAAAAATGATATATGACTATTGAGACATAAGGTCCTGGTTACAACTGGGGTTTCATGACCACACACCTCATGAAAGGACTTGGATAAACATGGGGTATCATAAATTTGGTAGGACTCATCCTTCCCATCTAATGAATAAGATAATTTTTAGGTAAGGACACAAAGGTAGGTTGGAGTGGTTTAAATTATCGATTGAGGTGTTATAGTTTCTTATTTATGTGATTAATTTATCTTGTCAATTTTATTATCCATACGTTGATGTATTGATGGATTTCTCATTGTTCTTTTTTTAATTGTGCAGTATCATGCCTCCATGGAGACCTCTTGTATATCCATGGATGATTCTAGTGGGAGTATTCAATCACTAGTTGATCATACATTAGTTTAGGCTATGGATCCTACTATTTAATATCTACATTGGGGAGAAGGCTCTAGTATTCATTAGGTTAAGGAAGCTGAACAGAGATAGGAAAATGATTGGGTTTAAGAGTTCTTTAAGCACAATACCCCTTTGTTCTTGGGAATCACTGACCCCAAGGAAGAAAAATTATTGGTTTATAAAATTGTGATGATATTTAAGTTCTTTTAAAATCTTGTTTATATTAAGGCTAAGTTTTTATTGTTTATTCTCAAAGGCCCTCATCATAGGTGTTGGGAGTTAGTGGCTTTGGCCAGGAATCCTGAGAAAATTGGCTATAAGGATTTCAAGGTCATATTTAAAGAGTAAATCTATCCTGATACTTTAGCCCTCGCCAATTATTGGTTATTATTAGACCTCTGGCAGGGAGTGTGTTCGTTGTTAGTGTATTCCCATCACTTCATGGAGATTTTTTTCTTCACTCCAAAGGTATTTTCCAATGGAAACATGAACAACTGATGGTTGGAGATAGGGATGTGTCTGGAGATTCCATCTTATATATTCTTATTTGTTTTTAAGATATATGTTGATGTGGTTGACTAATATCTTACGGTGGAGATCAACCAGAAAGGTTAGTTAATATTATCTGGAACACATTTCTTTTTTGTATATAGTATGAGTGGATTTCCTAAAAATAAATGGAAATGTGAGTACTAGGGGAGGAAGGGTGGTCATAGTTTTACATATCCACATCGAACACCTTCATCAGTACTTATAGGTGATGGATCTGTTGCGTGATGTCAGAGTGGGTTATTTGATAACACATTATACAGATTCTTAGTTACACCCAAGTTATGTTATCTCTGTGCATATATGGGTTAGATGAACATTTTTTCATGGTTTCCCCCTCCCCAAAGTGTGATGTAAGCTCCACAGCACCTAGGGGATCAACAATCCAATCTCATACATCCCGATCTATAGGGTCTCAGTTTGGTGGTCATGGAGACAAGCCTGGATCTTCTTTTGAACAGATTCATATTAAGGTATAATTATAGATCATTAGTTAACCATAGTCACAAATGATGGTGAAAAACATTTATGTTATGGATCAAGCACTAGGGAAATTGGATTTTTATCCTGTAACTATTCTAGGTATTCTTTTTATTGCATCATCCATTGTAAATACTTTTTCCAATACTAGTGATTTTATTTCATTCATTTCTAATCACCTATTTTAACTATTGAAACTCCTTATTAATCTTTTTTTTATATTTTGTGGAGTTAGTTAGGAACTTTGGAAAGCAAAACAAGTAGAGTTTCTGAAACCCATCGTGAGTTATATTTTTTCATAGGTATATAAAAAATGGGATTTTTTTATCTTGGATAAGACCATAATGATGTAATCCATTGGATTTCATAGATGATGTCTTTTAAGGCTAGTGTCAACTAATATCATCTAGAGGTGAATTTTACAGCCCCCGATGGATGAATAAGGCTTTTTTATGGAGAATGGGATACATGGTCAATATGATCAAAACCACCACTTCTGGATCTAGGAAGGATTGTTTACTGGGTTTCTTCCCTATTTTTGGACAATACTAAGAAATTATTGGAGAATGAGTTTCCTTTGATGATGGTTTTGTTTCCTAATCTATTCCCTAAATATGTTTTAGTTCTGCCTCATGAATAGGATTTCGAGTTTAATATCACTTTAGAATCAAGGAAACAACTTATATCTCTTCCCTCATATCATATATCCCAGACCAAGTAAATAGAGTTAATGGTACTATTGGATGGTTTGGACCCCAAGGGTCTATTCACCTAAGCATCTCTCCCTGGGCCACTTTTGTGCTTTTTTCTAAGAAGGCCCATGAATCTCTCTATTTATGTATTTCTAATTAGAAGGTGAATCATTTAATTATCAAAAAATAAATACCCCATTCCTTGTATTGATGATCCCTTCAATTGGGAATGTCTACCTCTCACACCCTACCTTCTGAAGTAGGTACATGCATTTTAGGTATTTGGTAATGTCTTTTATAATTGAATAATTATCTGAAAATTTTCAATGAATTGATTAACCAAGTGTTCCATTGATACCACAACTCCTTTATAGTGGTGTTTTTGGATTAAATCATGGTTTATTCAATATATGAAGAGAAGAATGGAAAAAAATTGGGATTTTTTAGGCACATTGTGAGATCATTATCTTTATTCAAAACTCTTGAAGTGCAGTTTCTAAATCAAGGAAGTTATGTTTCTTGTCCATGTGATCTCAGAAAAACGGGTCTTGGTTGATCCATACAATTTAATAGAAGTTATCTCATGTGAGGAGTTTAGGAGTTTCTTTGAGATATAGTTTTTTATAGGACTTACTGGGTACTATTAGAGATTTTTAATATTTTTCTCTTGGATTGATTCCCCTATGACATATCTACCTAGAAATGGGTGATGTTTCCAGAATGCCAAGAAGCTTTTGAAGAGCTTAGGCGGTGGTTTTCCACCATGCCCATATTGATTTTACCTAAATAAGGATAGGTTTATGTTTTCAATTATGATTATATAGGTATGGGATTGGGTTATGTGATTATATAGTACAACCATGAGGTTGAATATGGATCTCTCTACCTTTGACCACATGAGAAGAATTACCAACCCCATGACCTAGAGCTTATAGTGGGGATGAATACCCTAAAGATCTAGAATCTCAATTTTTCATGGTGAGGTTTACAATCTACACGGACCACAAAATCTTGAGTTCAATATCCTCCCAGGTGGATTTGAACATGTGGAAGTGATGATGGATTGACTACCCTCAAGGGTTATACTTAGATATTATATATACCCCGGGTAAGGGAAATGTATTAGTTGAAACCTTTATCATAAATATATACTAATGCTCCAAATGAGCCTAGTTATGAGTGGGTTTTGATATGGATTTTTTCTCGGATCCACTTAGAGGCTAAGAGAAAAAGTTTTGGTATGTTCTTGGCCATTTTGTAGTTAGATTATTCACTTAAAGATCTTGTTTAGGAAGAGAAGCATAGATATGATCTATGTTAGTACTATACCAAATTTCCAAATATTAAGGAGGTTCCAAGTGAATTTTCAATGTCTTTTGAGGATATCCTCAATTAAAGGGCCTCTCTATTGTGAATTTTCTATGAGAAATGTTTTGATATAATACATATGTTAGTCTCAGTGGTTTTTTGAACCTAGAGACACCAAGATGTTTTATGACGTGGACCACTACTTCTAAGACCCAAACATGAAAGGTGGTATATCTAACATTTTATGTTGATTCTATATTCATTATCAGGATAATTCTGGACACTAAATGTCCTCTTCATTGCATCAACATCTTCTAATTCCTACCTAGAAGTGATCTGTGGTAGCTATGGATTTCATTATCGGGTTACACTATACACCCCAATGAAAGAACAAAATTTGGGTGGTTGTCGATCACCTCCCCAAATCCAGACATTTTATATCAATCAAGGACAAATATAAAGTGGAAGAGTTATGAAGTTTATATGATCAATAGATCATGAGGGTACATGGTGTGACATCTACTATTGTTTCTGATACAGACCACCATTTAACTACCCATTATAGGAAGGCCATTATAATGAAATGGGGTCATATGTTAGACTTAGCATGGAATACCATCCTGAAATAGAAGGTCAGATAGAATGGGAGAATTACATACTCAAAGATATATTTCATTATTTTTTGTCATAATTGTCAGACTCATGGGACAGTCATCTTGGGTTTCTAGAATTTTCTTATAATAACTTTCACTAATCCTTGATTGGGATGGACCCTTTTTAGGAATTATATGGTTGACCATGTTGGTCTCCTCAATTCTAGAAAATAGTGGGTGAGTCATCTTTAGTGGTACCGAGCATCATGCAGCTGATGAATAGAAAGATTTAAAAAATCAGGAATAATTGGATGATATCTCATTATCATTATATTTCCTATATCGACCATCGATGCTCATCTTTGTAATTCTTAGCGGGTCACCATGTGTTTCAAAGGATGAAAACATTCATGGGTAATCCTATCATGGAAAGAAGGTAGGTCATACATGGAGGTGTGCTAGACCTTTTGAGATCATAAATATTTACTAATATTGAATAACATATTGAGTTTTCTTTCCCAATTTATATCGATTCATAATTTTTTATGCATATCATAGTTGGAAAATTAAAATCTAGATCTTTGTCATGTGTTGAGATAGGAATATCTTGAATTATTACCCAAAATTTTAGAGATTGAGTAGCCATTATTGACTTTGGATTCCCATGTGAAAGTGATTTAGTGAAAAATCATTTCATTAGTCTGGGTTCTATGGAATCATGGGAATGAAGAGCATGAAACTTTTGAACCAAAGTCTTGTGTATAAGAGAAATACCCTCACTTGTTCTATTATCAAACTCTATGTTGATATTCTGGGGGAGGAAATTTTCACAATATGTAAAAGTTTTTCACCTAAAGTGTTGTTTTCAGGTATTTTTCATTTACATTTTATCATTATTTTTTCCATTTTTTTCCATTTTTTTAGGAAAAATGGAGGTTTTGGAGTGATATAGGGTGAAAAAATTTAGAAAAAACTATGCACAAGCCAATATCAAACCAGGTTGCCCAAATAGAATCACTAGTAAGCCCACATATGTACATGTCCATGAATCTTCCCCAAGTAGATCATGTAACCAATGGAAGATGCACCATAGCCCCACATGGTTAGGCATGCATTTTTAGAAACCATGCAAAACAAACAATAAAGCCTCCAACTAGGAAGATAATGGTTCCCACACAGTTGGTGCAAGGTTAGGTAGGGCATGTAGCCAAACCATGTGTCCTTCCCAATTTTAAAAAAAATTATTTCCCAAAAATACCTTTCCCTAATTTTTAATCCCATTAACCCTCTACTCACCCCATTAAACTCTTCTGGCCCAATCTGCACCTCCCTTATCATCTAACCTCCTCTTAAATTCAATCATGGTGGTTTTGAGCATGGATATTCATGAAATTTTCAGGTAAGTTTCTATTATTATTCTTCCTTATTATATTCTCCCATATTTCATGGTTTTCATTCTTTTAACGGGTTTTGGTGACCTATAGTAGGTTTAAAATAGTTTTACGATCTTCGGTTTTGATTTTTTTTCTTTTCCCTTGATTTTTTTGAATTTCCTCATAATTTGGATTTCAGTTTTCAATAGAATTTGGGGTTTTTTTTAAAATAAATGTAGGTGGTTCCATGTTGTGATATTATTTGACGATTTAAATGTTATTTCCTTTATTTCTAAATGAGTTCTAAAATTTTTTTGTTTTAAAATAGGTGATTTCAAGGCTGTTTGTGTGTGTAATTATCCGGAAATGATTTATCGCCTTTAAAATGGTTTTAAATGTTATTTTTGACTTTTTATGATTTGGTTAATAATAAAAGGGTATTTTATGGTTTCTAGGTTGAAAAAAGCACTTGGGAACCATAGGTACCTATGTAAGAAGGCTTAGACTTGTAGTTAGGTGAGCCAGTAGGGCCTCATCCCTGCCTCACTAGAAGTATTTGGATGCAAAACTAACATAATGATGTGTCTTGGACTACTACCATTGTCCCTTGGGTTAGTCCCCACCCACCCCCCACCCAATGGCTCATTTATAAGAAATGATATTCTTGATCTCAAAGATATGATTCACCTTGAACCCCATAATCCAAGCTACTTAGAGGTTTCCCATGGTTCTTATACTTATTTTTACATTATTTTAATTAGACATTCATCTTTTAATTTTGTGGTAAATCTAAAGCTTGTTCTCAAACCATATTGTTTTCTTTCTTTTAAAAATGTCACTTTTATTTTTCTTATTATGGATATGCATGGAACACCAAGTGGGATTTATTCAGATAGTTAGATCACATCCAATATATACCTGACAAGTATATGCTAGAATTTTCTATTAGTTCTAGGTAAGGGAAAGTCCTTGTTTGGAGGTGGTGGTTGCTTAATATAAAATCTTTCCTTCTTATGGAAAGGTGGTGGTAGGGGTTTGGTGAAGTATGGTGATAGCGTATGTCAGGGCCTCAGAGCCAAAGCACCTTGTCAAATAGTTTCGGAATCTGTTGGAACATTTGATGATTCCATTTGGATTTAAGTAAAATGTGAAGTTATGGAGAGGAAACAAGATAACTTATTAGTGCAGCACCATATATAAAATTACATGTTCAATCAATTATAGTCACAATTAATGTATAAAAATATGGTCCCTTCTTTTATTCAAGGTTCTGCACTGTTTTAAAAAAATTTGTCTGGTTCACCATTTTTTTATCAAAAAAATGGGGAACAAAATAGACCAATGGGAACTGTGTAGTCTATAATTTTGACCCATGAACGAGATAATTTAGTTAAATAATTTCATGTCAGGTTCACCATTTTTTCCAAAAAAAAATATTTAACAGTTTCATATGATTCTTTATTGTTGATGAATTAGGGTTGTTGCACAATAATTTTAATTAGTTTTAAAATATTTTTCTTTAATGTAAAGTCACAAAAATTTCCACATCCATAACTAACTATGGACCTAATTTATGAATAAATCCATTCAAATCAGATTAATAACCCAATGAAACTTAAAAAATCACAATGGTTGAGTGGATGTGATTTCAGGCTCATCATACACTTTTGGAGTGAATAATTAACTATTTCGGGACACTCTTATAGATTTAAGAGATATTCACAAAATCCTCCTCTGGCCCTGATACGATACTGGTTACCCCCATTTCAATGACTTTATTAATCCCATGTGTTGATAGGAATAATTGTGTGTATGTAACAGGTTCTACATAAATACCCTATTCATCTATGATGCTTTAGATTATATCCATGTTTGGTCACTCTATAGTTTATTTACTCTCAAGAGGATTTTTGTGTCTTGGGGTCGGGATTAAACCTCTTTGAGGTGTCCTACATATCCTATGATAATATTAATCAAACCCTACATAGTTATTTTGACATATTTTAAAGTCGTATGACAGGAATATACCACAAAATTTAACATCATATGGCAAGGATGTAAATATTGGGCCTGGGCCTCTAAGAGGCTCCCTATGTATCTTGTTAACATAATAATGAGAGTCTATTTATTTTTTTTTATGGGTTCTTGTGCCCTAAAAATGTTACAACAAAGGCCTTTAGAGATACTTATGCATATATGGATTCCCTATGTTTCCTCGTCAAAAGTATAATCCTATGATTGAAGATGATATGTAATCAGGCTTACAACTCAATTAAGTGGCCATACTGGGGTATCATAATCATTTTATTAGTACAATCATCACAGGACTATAAAACTGTGTATGTTATTATTGGTTTGAGTAACCTTAGATAAAATAATATTAGCCATATTTCATGAGATCAAACATGTATGGGACTTACATAGTAACATTTCCCTTTGAGTGGTACGATTACCAGTTTCATGGAGGATATGGTATAGAGATTTAGCCTTTTGTAGGAGTCCAAAATATCCTATTTTTAATAGGAATTGGAGTCCTCATAGTTTAGTTCATCCCTATCCCTCTGATGGATTTGAGGTACGTGAGGGCATGACCAAGGATTACACTTAAAAGTATATTCATTTTTAAGCCCACCTCACATCCGTTGATGGACAAGATTCGTAGACTTATTAGATATTTCAATACTATGAGTCAAGAATATCTTATATGTGGAGGGACATACACTATGGTGGATTTCCATCAGATATTAGGCCATAGGAAGGTGTCTTATGTATCCTATTTTTAAATGAATCAAAGTCCTTATAATTCTCTTACCCTTGAACCCACTGATGGGTTTGGGTGGGTGATTACACTCAGAGAAATTATTTTTTTCACCAAGGATTAGGAATACTAGGGGCCTATACTAGGATGGATTCTCATGTTTCTAATTCATTCTTCCTCCTCTAATTGATAAAGATTGAAAATGAACATGAAAGGTCTGTTGGATATGCTTGTTATGACACGAAGGTCCCATCTAAGACAACAACACAAATAGGGTTAAATGAGTGTGTAATAGTAACCCATTATGGACACTCCCCTTATAAAAGGGGTATTTTTTTAAATATTCTTAGTAGGGGGTTCACATTGTGTAAGTCCAAGTGTGTCTGTAGGATGAACTTGGCATGTCTTCATTGTATACCTGACATGTCTTGATTACCTACATGACATGTCTTTCCTATCTCTCTGACATGATTAGGGTGTTAGTCTGACATAAAATACATGTCCAAGGGTTCCTTCCTGAAATTTTCCATAAGTTTTTAATAATCAAATATACCATGTATAGGGACTTTTTCATGATCAAATAACTTGTCTATAATTTCCCCGCATGATCAAAGCGACTTTTCCAACATATATCTACAAGATCAAAGTGGACATGTCCAGGACATTTCATGTGATCAACTAACTTTTCCATGATTTATTCACTTGATTAACCTAACTTTCCCATTGGTTATTACATGATCAACTGGCTTGTTTGGGATATCTTCTCTTGATTACCTTGGCATTTCTATAAGTTTTCATGGGATCAAAAAGAATTGTCTAACGCCTTTATTATGAAAAAAGTGACTTTTACAAGGTCCATATCATGATCAATGTGACACACCCAAGGCCTACTAAGGGAATCATCAGACTAGTGAGGATCCTTGTGAACAAATGATCTTAAGAGAGTCATGTGATGGAGTCTTGAAAATATACTTATCCATGGTTTCAACCCAACATATGAAAGTGGTTCTATCAAGTCATGGGGGAATAACACTACTCCATTATAGGATCTCCCTTTATCAGAAGGGATATCAGATGATGGGATCATATGTGATCCAAATAAATGGTGGGTGCATGGATGAGGGTGGTCAACATATTTCCATTCATGGGGTGAATTCAAGAGGTCCATGCAAACAAACGAGTGTCTCGTGATCAAGTGCACGATTTGGAGGCCAAAAGATGATAGGAGCATGAGGATGTTGCATAACAAGGGTTTTATGTCAAGGGGGTCCATCGTTTTAGGGTACGTATTCCCAGGGCTGCATGCCAACACAACGAGACTGAGGATTTGTGAGATCGCATGTTTAATACTACATAAAAGAATCGCACAATCATAGAACATTTGGTGAAGGATGTATATCTTGGATACATGAACCAGGGGTGGAATACCACATGAATATAAATTCATGATAATTATTTTCAAAATAGAATTTTCTTATGATGTTATACTTTTCATGTGGTCACATGATCTTTAGGTGATCATGTGATGGCTTCTCACGGTTCCATCCCACATTGGGTTCTCACAATGGGAGTTGTATGGTTACCTAGAGATACTCTCTTGAGATAGTTAATGCATCTTCCTCTATATATACTATTCTCCCTCTACCTTCTATCTTTTATCCATTCCTCTCCCACATGCATTCCCATTTTTCTAAGGGTGACAGGGCTTTATAGTGAAGTGTGGGGACTACTCTAAACTGTGGGAGTCCTTTGCTGGTAGCTGCTCGAACCTAATTCATATGGTTTTATTGACTATTTTAGGAGGAAAAAAACTATATTATATGTTCTCTCATTGATGCAGCCGACAATGAGGATGTCTTTGGGTAGATGAACAACTAATGAAAAATGTTTTTTCTTACTCTATTAAATATGATTGAATCCCATGAACTATAACATATTTGTGTGGTGATCCTATGATGAATTTATCCATAGAGAATAATAGAATCCCCCCTTCTCCCATGTACATTTTAAATCTTTCCAAACCGCATTAAATCCATGTGTTCTTTATTTTTCTTTTATGTTTTGTGTGTTTAGCATTTCCATGAACATCTGCTGCCCAAAAAAGTGGTATCAGATCCAAGGAGTTCAAAACAACGAAGAGGAATCGAAGTTTATAAGTGACTAGAAAATTTAAAGCACATAGAATTTTTTTTTGACACTAGATCTATGATGGTCTAGGAAAGACGATTCGAACGGCGCAAGAGGTTTCAAAAAGGGAGCTGAAATGATGTTGGTTGAGCCGATCAATGTTTTGGTCAAACTATTGGTGCTACAGTTTCCCCTTGCTAGAGAAGACAGTACTGTTCACACCAGTGGAGACTTTCTGGAAACTTTTCTAACCAGAGTTCTAGCGAGCCACATCAGCGCCACATCAATGGTTGATATTAACTTTTGAACTTATTTGGGCCATATCTCGGCCAATTGGAGTCCATTTTCAGCAATCCAAGAGTCGATTACAACTATTTAAACCATTTTAGATGCATTTTTATGGGTATTTTTTTCAAAAAAAAAGATTTATAAAGTGGTATTGTAGGGGTAATACATCGATAGAGGTAATTGTGGTTTGCTAAAATAAATATGGCTAGTGTCGGAGCCTTACAAAAATTTTAAATTGAGAAGTTCGAGGGTTGGAGAAACATAAACTTGTAGAAAATAATAGTGAATGATATTATAGTGTAGAAGTGCATGATCAAACCATAGATCTGAGAAACATCTAATAGAACTATTGATGATGATTGGGAAAAACATGAGATGCATGTTATCCGCAAAATACGATGGTGTCTGGAGAATGACATAAAGTACTCATTGTTGGATGAGACCTCACCGATGGGGAAATAGAATAAGTTGGAGTAGCGATATATGGAGAAGTTTCTCCCCAAAAAATTATTCTTAAAGAATAAATTATACCAGTTCTGAATGAGTGAGGGAAATAATTTATTGTACCACACTAACGGATTCAAAAAAATATATAGATATAATTATTGAGGCTTGGTGTAAAGGTTGAAGAGGAATATGAAGAACGTTTTCTTTTATCATCACTAACAAACTCATTTCATGGAATTATGACTACATTTCTCATGGAGAAGGAAACATTGAACCTAGATGAGGTGACGTAATTGATTTAAGATTCAGAGTCATTCTAAATACCCGTGACACATTCATGAGAGAAAAACATGGTGATGTGAAATGATAAACATCGGATTAGCCAATATTAAAATTCATGAGGTAAATAATGGTGGAAAAAAATAAGGGGATGTGATCCTAGAGAAAGCATATGTTTTCTATGAAAGAAAAAGGGTCACTATACAAGTGATTGTGAAGAGTGAAAATGGTACCTTTCATGAAAATAGAAAGATGAAGATAAGGTTTTGACCATCATAGAACCATCAAGAGATGATGATTCTTGGCTGGAGATGGGAATCTTACACTCATATGGGAGAATTAAATAGAGAAAAGTGTAGTGTCATTATTATAAAATATATCGTCACATGAATCAATAATGTCGATTTTTAAAAAGGAAGAATGATCTGGCTCAAAATACAAATCAAGATGGATGGGTTTTGGATTCTGGGAGATTGGTAAACATATGTATGACAAAAGGATTGTTTCACCCTTTTCTATAGGTGTGAGATTTGGTGAGACTTGGTGATTGGTCAATATACAAAGTTCGAGTGGTTAGGACGGTGAAATTGATGACACCAGATGGAGCAGTATAAAAATTGGATGACATGATACTCATTTTGAGGATGAGATGGAACTTCTCATCATTAAGTAGGCTTTATGTTAAAGGGTAAAATATTTTCATAGTGGGTGGAGTGTTGGAAGTCTCAGGTGGCAATGCAGTGATGCTTACTGGGAAAGATTCCCAAGGGTTGTATCATTTTATGGGGATCATAGTCAGCTCGAGATCAATTAATGGTAGTGGAAGTGCATGTCATCTGACCAGAAGAAGTATGTTTTATTTTTTGATGAAGTTTTTAACACCTGCAATGAGACTGTAGGTCTAGATTTTACCCCAAATTGGTCACGAGGGGAAGATTTGTTGGTGGACACTCCCAATTATGGGCGTCATCTATCAATATCTACTCCTAAATAAGTCATATGGCTATAGCGACTATTTTGGATTGAAACAAACCAGGCAACATGTTAGATCATTGACATAGTTGGAAATGAGAAAGTCTTAGGGTTGATGAACAATTGAAGAAAAATGTTATTTATTCCTCTATAAAATGGTATTGAATACCATGATATGTAACATTTTTTTGTGGTGATACCTTGTTTAATTTATATTGAGAGAATAATATAATGACCCCCTTCTCCCATGGACATAGGAAATAGTGTCGAACTAAGTTAAATCATAGTGTTATTTGTTTTTATTCTCTATTTTGTGTGTTTATCATTTCTACAAATATCTATGGCCCCAACATGATGATTGGACAAAATAAATATTTCTTAATACGGTGAGGGTGTCACATGCATTGGTTTCTGGAGGTGGGTGCATCGCATGAAGAACATCATACGATCGCAAGAGACATGATACATATCAAGATGGCCTATCCTGATCACAAGATTAGTCTTATATGGAGGATCTGTTTATTGATAATTGTTGTAATGCAAGTCAATAATGGTTTTGACCTTCCCCTACTTTGTGTGATGGGGTAGTGCACCCCAAAAGATGTCTTCACAAGATAGATTTGAGGCTCCTCATGATCTAGTGGAATATCAGAAGACTTTTTCTTGAAGGATTCCAGTAAGAAAATAAATTAGTAAATTATTGAAGGTGGAAGGCTCTCACAACACGGAATATAAGTTGTCCATTTTTCAAGCCTGTTGATTTCATCTTTTCTTGCATGATCTTCACTACCTCATTAATGATGGATTGGCATGGTTCACATGATGGGTTTTCATGTGATCATCCCTTTGGAAATACCAAATCATTCGTATGGTATCATAGTGTACCAATATCATGCACAACAAGCCATTTTTAGACCATAGGCTGGAGAATGATGTCTATGGCCTTCTTAAAGAAGTGATGTATCAGTGATCATAGTGCTGGATATGCGATTCATGTGATCCATAGTGAATCAATTGAATGATTGTTGTTATAGATCTTGGTGTTCATGTGTTGTCACCAGTGAGCGTTAGTGTTTCTTTATGTGATGTTCTATGCTCTTATGTTGGCTCGATGGTTATCATCATTCAATTACATGATTCATTATACATCTTGGGATAGATTAATTTGATAGCTTGATCATCTTCATGTGATGAAAATCCATATGAATGGATTTGAGACATTGAAGATGATTCAACTATCTCAATCTTGATATTTGGAGAAGATTGAAATGGAAGAAATTGATTGGTGGAGTCATACGAGTATCGGGTGATTTGTTGTATTGAACCAGTGGTGTTCAAAGTGTGATCGAGGGTGGAGGTTGAAGTTTATTTAGGACTGGGATCTGATGACTTGGATTGAATCGATCTAATCGAGAAATTTTTTTCCATATATTCTTTTATAGAGGAATAGTGTGAACACCACTGGACATCGTGCATTGATTTTGTATGCATATGGAGAGTGCTTAATAAATAATTCCACGTCATAATTCCATCGATCGGATAATGGGGTTGGTACCCATAACCAATGAACCCTATCCTCACCAGCCATGCCCTCCCATTGTGTGCCCTAACTATAAACACATGCACACACACTTGAGCTCACTACATGACCCATTCTTTCTAACACTCGAACCTTTCTTCTAGATAGCTGGTTGGATCTAAAGAATCTATTTCAGTGCCTCCTTCATGTACCCTTGGTTGAGATGGAACACTGGTTATCCGGGTTGGATGGATAATTTTATAGCTAATTCAACCTTAACTAATAAGAATAAAAATCTAAGCCTAACCATTATAGAAATGAAATCCCATGCCCAACACAAATATTAGTAAAAAGAGAAAAAATAAGGGTCAAGCCCTTATTGAATTGAAAGACCAATCCAAACCATTATTCTTTAGAATTACATCTCTAAGTCCTTAAAATAAAAAATATGAATTTTATTTGAATGAGATTCACATTTATTGACTCTTTGATAGACTAATTCAAAGTTATGTGTGTCAGCAATAAAATTACTTGGTCATGAGGATAAGAATAAAAAATTAAACCATGTTTCAAATATGACACAATCATTAGTGTATGGAATACAATAGTCATGAGCCACACCATTAATTATAATGCATATGGGTAACTAAAACATACTCATGAATACCTTATCCCTTGAGATATTAACTTTTAACCAATTAATTATAGGTTGATATAAGACCCCACCCGTCCTTCAGGAATATTCACAGCCAAGATCTATAGTCATCGAATGGAAAGGGAGCCGGGTAACGACCCCTAGGGAAAAAGACTGTGGTGTAAGACCATTCTAACAAAGTATTATTTTTTGGTTTGGAATGTTCATAATATTTCCATCCTCATAGACACTATAGTGAATTTTAAAATAATCTACATGGTCTCTAAGTGCTCTTGCTATTGGATTCCCATTTAATAGACTATGATGCACCTCTTCTTTTAAGTTGAGTGAGAAAGCATGTCTTGGGGTTCCTTAGGGGAGTTTAATACACTTACTAGTGTGGTTGATTCTATTGGGGAGTTTCTCCAAGGATAGATCGAGGGATTTAGTAAAAAAAATCAGGAGGATGAGGCATAGTTGATTCCCTTTATGGCTGGTTGTTGGTTCATCTGGCAAGCTCATAACCAAGCTCATCACAGTGGAAAATCACCATCAGGAATGGACTTGGTAGTGAAGGCACCTTTCATGGTGGAAGATCTTGCAAGTCTACTAAATCACCTGGATCTAGCCCCCTCCCTTAGATGCTTCACTACCAATAACCCTGAGGTTCCTAGTCCAATGGAGAGGTGTACAAGGTTGTATTGGTCTCCCCCCTCTTAGGGCCTTAAACAAAAAACTGATGGTACATACAGATAGTAGATGATGTACGGGAAGATGTGATGCATGACTCCATCAGCACTATGGAGAATATATTTCATGATTCTTATAGACCTAGTGAGTCTCTGACAATATAGGCAAAGGTCATGCTTAATGTCCATGATATTCTCCACTCTTGATTAATCCCAATATCAACTGTGGAAACGGATTCCAAGATTATTTTGTCCTCTCTTAAGGATTTTTCAATTACCCCTAGAATATTACGTACATTACTCATATAAGAAAGTCCCACACTTTCAATGACATTAAGCTCCAACACACATGGTGGTAAGGTAACCAGTTTACTGAGTTCTTGGCCTTGCTGGAATCCTCAAACACCCCTATCCTGGAATTATACACTACTTGCTCCCTCCTCCCTGGTGGAACTGACATTATTATAAGAAATTCTCTTGGACTTCACTATTTTAGACCCCTATGATGGTTTTTGTACATTCGCCCCTTGATTTTAATTAAAGTATTTTTTGGTGGGAAAAAAAGATAAATAATAATAATAGATAACCCATAGAAATAAAATGGTTTCCAAATCCTTTTAAAATTCAGTCACAAAATTAAATCATTTATAGTTATAACAATGATCATAAAAAGATAAACTCGTGGAATATAAATAGGTATATGATGAAATCACGCAACTTTTTAAGTAAATACCATTCAATCAAGATAATAATGAGTAAGGTATTTACCCCAAAAATATAAAGGGTGTAAGGTTAATAAAATAGTTTCCCCCATTCAATCTATGTATGTAAACTTAATGAACACCCTTCAATTAAAGTAATCAAGAATTGTGAATTTATGGTGGAAACACATTTAAAGAAAAATTACCTCTATACACCAAAAATTATTAGGAAATATAAAGTTAGTGATGGATTATTTCCCCAAAAATAGATTAAAATTACATAAAACGAATAGAGAAAGAAGGTGGATGATTACATTTGACAAAAACAATCAAATAATAATAATATATTGAAAATGATAGTGACATAGATGAAAAATAATTTTAAAGGGTTTTGGGGAAAACAATTTTAAATAATAAATATCCTTGATGTTTTGAAATCATTTTATAGGATATATTTTATAGATATAGTGGGAAAATAATTTTATTTTAGAAATTAGAAAATATAGAAAGATGGATTCAAATAAAATGAAAAAGGAGGCTATAATATATTTTTCCATAGAAAATGTTGCATGAGATAATTTTCAAAATATTCATAAAATGATGAGGATATGGGGAACTTTTAAAATTTATTTTCAAAAATGTGAAGTGAAAACTTTGGGAAAAATTTACCCTGGAAGAATAAAAAATAACAAATTATTCGTTGAAAATCATAAAATTATAAAATCAAATATACGGATAAGAATATATTGAAATATATTTTTATGAAACCCCACATCAAGAAAATTAAATTAAATTTCTATTTTAAATATGAGAAAATTAAATTATCATAATCATAGCTAATAATCAATATTATCTTTCCTAATAGGGGATGAGAACATTGAAGGGTAGGAAAATATAGTTTTGAAACAAATATCCAATTTAGATATGGATGTAAATTTTTAAAAATGTTATACTTTTATGTGATAAAATAATAAATTAGAAAGATTTGAATAAAAACATACATTTTATCCAAAATGATATAATAGAAAATCATCTAAAATTAGAAATTAATTAATAAATAGAATACTAATGGTTTTTGTTAAAAAAAATATAACTCAATAAATGATATTTGAGTTACCAAGGTCCCTTATGAAAAATATAGTTTATGAAGTAACTTTTGTAAAAGGAATTTATGTTATAAAAATATAAATTACTAGAATTTAGTTGAAAATAAATTGTAATAAAATCATAAGGAAAAATTTACCATCTTATATGAAATATTCTCGGGAATAAAAATTAAAAAACAATAGATGTAAAAGGAGTTAACAAAAACCTCACAAATTGAGGATAATTATAATAAAAATCTCTTGAAAGATGAAGAGAATTATGTTGAAGATAAATCACCATTAATAATGTAAATTTAATCATATGACATCTAAATTAGGTAGAATATATACCAATTAATAAAATTCAGATTTATAATACAAAACATGTCTCAAAAAAATAATTTGAGACAAAAAAACCTTTAACTTGTACTGTCTCTTACATGACCATGCTCTAATATCTTATATAATGGCCATACCTATATTAATTAATTATTTTAAAACCTTAATATGATTATAATTCCCAATTTATAATTATTTTATAACCATAATTACCAATATATTAACCATTAAAATTTATTTTCATTATTTGGTGTTAGAACTTTTGATTGTGGGTTTCTTTTAAAATTAATGAAGGTGGGATCAGTTATCACTAATAGTTTTCAACTTCATCATTAAAAAATCATTAAATATAGAATAATAATTGTTTTTAAAAGACAATTTAGGTATTATCATTATTATGTTATTTACATGAACTAGACTAGTGAAAATGTAAAACATGATGAACTATTTTTTGGGGTATTTAACGATTGAAAGGTGATATATTAATAAATAATTTAAATATTAAAAAAAATTCTTAAAACAATATGAAATATTAAATATATAATTACTATATGATATTAACATTATATTAAACACCATAATAATTTATGAAAAATTTATTATTACATCATTTACATATCCAGTTAAATCGACCCAAATGGTGACATGTTATAATGATCTAATGAGTAAGGGAATGTATTTAGAAAATTATAATGTAACATATATAGAATATTAAAAAATATTATAAAAATATTATATCCTTATTAAATCAATTTTAGGAACCAACAACTATAGGTGGTGATGAAAAATGAAATACATCCTTCATGGAGGTGGTAGTCCACCATACACACAATTAAATATCAAATTTCTCAATTATTGGATGAAATGATATCATATGAAAAATAAACATTTCCAAATTTTTTGTGTGCCTTATAAACAATATTTACTCTTAAAACCCATCTGATATAATTTCTTTGAGAGGTACTGATGAAAAATGAATAACCATTCTTTGTGGAGGTGGTAGTCTGAACAAACATGTGACCAATGTTTTGGTTTTTTGTAAGCGGATGGAATGAAATAAATAATTCTTGTCTAATTAATATTATTTCATATAACTATAAAAATGATACTAAATTAATTATATTCATTAATTTATAAATGGTTAGGATAGTAAAATCTTAAAATAATTTATTAAGAATAAGTTGATACTTACGTTTGGGACTTCATTCTCTCTAGGAATGCATATTTGAAATGAAGGAATTATGAAAAATAACAGTGACAATATACTTTTCATTTGAGATAGGGTTCATAGATTAAAAAATTAGAATATTTTCAAGGTTAAAAATTAATATAAGGTTATGATTAAATTGATCTTAGTGTAAGCTTTATATTTGTGAAGATAAGGGTAGTTTTGAAAGTAACTCTAATATTTCCAATAAAGTAAAGTAACTATTCAAGGCCCAATGGAAAAAGATAGACCAATTATGAGGAGAGAGTTATTTTCAATCCAAAATAACATCAAACACTCATTTTGGAGACAACACTGATTGGTTTAGGTATTTTTCTTTAAACGTTTCTTCTTTTGCCATAATTTCTTCTAACAATGATAATTAATTTTTAACATTATTAATTAATTTTAATTAAAACAATGAATATTGACACTTTTACTTAATATTAACCTTCCAATTTAAATTTTTAATACAATTTATTCAAAAAACAATTATGTGGGTTTGAATAATAAATTTTAAGAAGACTACACATAACTTATAAAAATAGTTTTTTATAAAAAAAGTGTGTTTTTAAACGTAAAATTTATTTGTAAGAAATAGTGATTAAAATAGTAAATTCCTATGAAAAATTTTTTTATATAAAAAACTGTTGTATGTCTTTCATGAAAATCCAAAATTGAATGTCACATTTAAAATAATTTATTTAAATAGGGACTGCAAATAAGTTTTATTAAATTAATGTTTTATTTCAGTTCTAGAAATGTTTGACATAGATTTTATAAGATCAAATAATATTCCAAAATCCATAACAGTATTCATTAAATACATTATTTATTATAGAATAGGTTTCTAAAACTTCTAGGATATGCTTACATAATGATAAAAAAATAAAAAAAATTAATTTTCACAAAAATGTATTTTTAGACTAAAAAACAACCTTTTCTGAAAAAGATCAATAAATTGTAAAAATTAAATATGGATGTGTGAAATTAAAAAATGATCATTATTTTATAAAATTAAAATTATATAACTTTTAAATTTTGTGTTTAAAATAATTAATATAATATAAATAAAATAGATTTTAATAATAATGTTATTTTTAAACAGAAGTGTTCTTAATAATATTTAATAAAAATTACTAATTTAAAAAATGTTAAAATATTAGTTCATATATTATAATTTTAAAAGTTCTTAATATAATCTATAGGGAAAAAATACACATTATTTAACAAAATATTTCTTTAAATATATTATTTTTATACAAAATGCACTTTAACAAACACCATTAAAAGTAATTACTTATATTCTAAAATTTAGTTTTTCAAATCGATTTGATATTAAAATATTTATTTTAATTTTAAATATAAATCATAACATATTTTCTTAATAATTTTTATGGGTAATGTATACATATATATTATATTTATAATACCATAAAATCATATTTTTTATTTATTCTGAGTCGTATGATTTTAAATCTACTACTTAACAATATGTAACATTAGTATACATATTTTCCATATGACTATCAATAGTATTTGTAATTACCATATTTTCAATGACCATATATTCCATGACTATATTTGCAAAAACCATATTTTTAATGGCCTGATTCATTCCTACATATATAGACTAAAGAAAAAAATCATTCATTTCACTCTCACTTTACAAGGATTAATTCTTATTAAAAATTATAAATTTTCACAATGCCTTGTCCTTTAATGGTAATCTTACTTATTATAGTTTTTTCATATATTTGTGATCCCAAGCTCAATGAAAATCTATGGGGTTTCCTACTAATGAAATCTTTATTATTTTTTATCTATTATCCTTTATGGATTTATCCACTTTTAATGGATATATTTTGTATATGTTGAGTAATAATCCATTGTGTGAAATACTTAATTTTATGTGATTTTTTTGTAATGTTCCACTTATGAAATAATAATGTTTTATTAGTTTCATTGATAAACTAGATGAATTATTTCATAATAAATTTAAATTCCATTAAAAAAAGTTGAAAGAAATATTCTCAAATTATAAACATATGGTTTATGAAAACATATGCTTTCTAAAAACCTAGGGTGTTACATTCTCCCCACTTAAATAAATTGTGTCCTCATAATTTTAATTACTCTTAACTAAAGAATGTAAGTAAGGGTATTCCTAACATATTAATCATGTGGTATATAACTTCTAATATGACATCTACCTTACATTATTAGGCCAAACCAAGTTACATATAATTCCTCAAACAACATTTATCATTCATACAATCATGTCCCCATTATGTATATAACCAAATTATATATTCTCCATAATATACCTCTACCAACACCATTTGAAGATCCAAGTCATTAAACCTCTGTGAGAATATATATTCCCCTAAAAAATAACTCTATTCTTAACACTCAAATGTATTAATGACTAGTGCATAAATTCTAGAACTTTTCAATATATATCAAAATCCCAAAATTAGATAAAAACACCAGAAAATATCATGGATTACTTTTTCATTAAATAAATAATGAATTAAAATACAATCTAACTCAAGTTTATCATAATAAATGAACCCTTTATTATAAAAATATCAATCTTATATTAATCTTAAGATATATACATACCCCAATCATGTGTTCTTCAATACTTATCTCGAAAAAATAAAATTTTCATTAAATCATGTTTCAAGGTTATTGACTACATTTAATATATATTTCAAAACCTTTAAAGTAGATCTTATAAATAGAAATACTTAAATTTTTCACATAACACTCATAACTTTTATAATATACTAAATTACCAACAATAAAAAACACTCACAATTGAAAATTTCTAAGATTATCAAAAATTAATTTTTATTATGGTATCAACCTTACTACCTTAGATATGATTAATAAACTCCTCTTTTCTATCATAATAAGAATATAATAAGATTATAAAACATTTATTCATTCTCTTATATTTAGTTATAAGATTTAGTGGTTTTTGAATACAAAACTTTCTTGGATTCATCTTCAGGATCTTATTTTAACCAAATAATAAAACCCAAATGGTTTTAATAATATCCAACAGAATAAAATTATATTAATATGAAACCTAAATACTAATATGTATTCTCTAATGACACATTAATTTCATTCTATGATACATTAATTTCAACTATATCATACTTGGTTAATCTAAATACCCTCTTAATATTACCTATGTTACTATATGTTGTGTCCTCTCATACTTAATAACCCAATCCCTGAAAGTAATTAGGAAATAAATCCATCATAATGGTTTGTCAATAGAAATTGGTTCAGAAAATAATATCCCCTCGTAGTATTTATCTAGGAGTGTATTTAGTTCTATTAATAATGTTCCAGGATACAATTGAGTGTCTAACTAATAATACCTCTTCGAGTTTATAACCCCTATGTACAATTGTACAATATTCTTCCTCTACTTTATAGTATATATATAGGGATTTATTTTATAATAAACCCTCACAATCTTCACTTTACCAAAATTTTAGGATTTTCTCTTTTACTATAAAATATTCATTAGTCTTTTAACTAGGGGTTTCACAAAACTTTTCTTATTATAATCCCCAAAAAATTATATATTAACTCAACTAACCTAAATGGTTATCTCCAAATTTAAAATTAGGATAATCCTTAACTTATCAAACTTTAATGAAACATTAAACTCCTAAATTATCCTGAATTAATAACATCATAACTCTAATGTTATATAAACCCTATCTGGGTATCAAATTTGACATCCTTGGCCTAATAATTTAGAAATTACAAGACATAAAGAAAATATTTCATTAAAACAAATTTTCAAGTCTATTCTGGTTTAATGTTTAAGATAACTATGAAAAATGGTTAACTAACAAAACACCTTTATTTTACAATTAATGGATATGTTCCTATTTAGTGTGAGTAAAATTAATTTATAACATCATTCCCACCACCCATTGTATATAGAAGAGGTGGGTGCACTATAAGGACTTAGCCTATGTCCCCAAGACTCCAAAAATTGAAAATAAATGCCATGGGATTCATAAGAAATTAGAGGAAAATTATACATTTCAAAATAAAACTACCAAAAAACTACCATAACCAAAAAACCACTATAAGATGCATGAGTAAAAAATAAAACTCAATGAAAAAATAAACCAATAATAAACTATATCACTGTACAATATAGAAACCCAGACAAACAAATCTCTAAGATTGAGAAGACATCAACTCAGAAAATCCCAAACTATTCCAAGCTCCAAATCTACAATCCATGCCCATGGTATCATTATTAATCACTAAATAAGTGATATACCTTTCCTTATATCAATATGAAACATCTAAAAATGCACCAAAGTTCCTAAGAAGGGGTTGAGTTTAAACTCAGTAGGATTTCCCTCAATGATTTCTCAACTCATTACACTAGGATAGAACATGATAGAAAATTTATATAAAATAACTTAAAACCATATTAAATGATTTTATATCAAATCCAAATCAGTTTTTGGGAACAAAGTAGTTTTATAAGGAAAAAACCATGCATGTTTTTAAAACATTTCACTTTTCAATTTTTCAAATCTATTTGGAATTCACATTCCACACATCCACAAATCCATACACGCATTCATAGGTAAAATTTTCATACTCATGAGTTGTATCTCATTGATATATCAATTCATCATAAGGTAACTATATACCAAGTTCACTAATGACACATGCCCCTTCAAAATGGTCACATCAACAAAAATGAATTCACGCCAACAATGTATGCACAAAAACACATGCCAACCCATTTTAATAAATCATTCCTTTTGTTGAGAAATATTCATAGAAAAAATTATTTCATTAATCCATTTTCAATACCATTTTCCATATAACAAATAAAAACCCAAATTTTAAAATAATACTTTTAATATTATAATTAATTGATTTTTCCAATGAACCATCTAATTTCTATTATTTCAAAAAACCATCTCTAAAGAGGTTTTTCACCAAATCACATATCAAAATATGACAATAAATTCAAGAAATTAAATCAATTTAAAATCAAGACTTGAATTTCTAAACAATTGGTGTCGAGATAGAATCCATCAACCTCTCAATGTTTGGTGAAAATTATGAATGATGAAAAACTCCAAAAACATGGATTAGATATTCAAGATTTGGAATGATATATTATTTCCTTGAACCAAAAAAACTATATCTAATAATTATTGGAATCAAAAAACATAGATCTATCGCCAACAGATTATATCTACAATTCTAAGAGAGGGAAGAAGAATAAATCAAAGGAAACCCACTAAAAATGAGAGCTTATTGAGGAATCTAGGCCTCCAACGGACTTATAGTCTCCTACGGATCACTACCTTATAAAAGGGAATGGTTTCCGCTACCTTGGTAGGGATAGGAATTAATGAAATGACCTATTTATGGGGGGAAATATGGATTAACTGTCTAAACATAGGGATATCCAAAAAATAAAAATCTAACTCTTAATGGAGCTTGGTTAGGGAGAATAGATAGGAAAACTATATGATATCCAAGAATGATACACTAACTATAAACACCCCTCGCATGGTTGGTTCACATAGTTAGACCAACCATTCACCAACTGTGTTAAGACACATTATCAAATTTTTCACAGTTTTTACTTGGTGGTCGCACAGTTTAGAAAAATCATGCCCCTAACCATGCTCCTACCTAGTTACCATAGTTTTGGTTGTACTATTTCATAGGAGGTTTTTTATGGTTTCTAATAACTTTTTCAAATCATTAACCTCTATAAAATACCAAAACATATCTCAAAACTCTTTCAAACATCTCGAAACGTAATCCAATCACTTTATATAGTAAAAATACATAAATAAAGTGTCAAGTACTTAAAAAGAAGGTGAAAATTATCCCCATCATTCGTATTTACATCCCCATAAAGCAGAAAATACTCTTCTCCTTGATAGAGTTCCATCCATTGATCCACCATTTCCTTTTTAAGCTCCAAAATTTCTTCCTAGATCTGACCAAGTTTCTACTAAACCCGTACAAGATAATTATTTTCCCAAGAGAGAATTTTTCTTTCATGTCCACAATATAAAGTACCACATGAACCAATTTAGAATTTATCTCTAAGTCAAAGTGATCCCATCAAATCACATGGTCAAGATTAGGTTAATACTTCTTTAATTGAGATATATGGAACACATTATGCACTTAATTAAACTTTTTTTGAAAATCCAATTGATATTCCACCTCACTAACCTACTCAAGTATCTCAAAAGGGACTATATATTTAGGAGAAAACATACCATGCTTCCTAAAATGTTGATTTCCAATCCCTAGAGAGATTATAAAGAACACATGGCCACTCACCTCAAAGAAAAATGGTTGTTGATGATGATTTGCATACGATTTATGACAATTCTAAGTTGTCTACATACACATTCTGATCAAATGAATCATATACATCATCTGTTGAACAATGATTATTCCAACCAATAAAGTATCACCTATTTCCACCCAAGAAAGTGGAAAATTTAAATGATGATCATACAATTCTTCAAAAGGAGCCATACGTATCAAGGCTCAGTAATTGTTGTTGTATGAGAACTCCACTGACGGTGTGTGCTCCTACTATGAGCCACAAATATCCATTACACAAGACATAATCCTTTATTCCAATGTTTATATCCTCATCTCATATTTTCCATCCATTTTAGGATGATAATATGTGATCATAGTTAACAAATTCCTACGGTCTTATTATAAGGAAATTCGAGAATGAGACATGAACTGTGGGTATCTATCTGATACAATAAAGACTGAAACACTATGCCTCTTTATGACATCTTAGATATAGAGTTTGGAAAATTACTCAATCGTATGAGATCCAAGAATAGGGATGAAATGGTCTAAACTTGTGAGATGATCCACTATAACCCAAATGGAATCATGTTTATAAACCATCCTAGTTAAACGAATCATAAAAATACATGTAAATGTACTCCCATTTTCACACAAGAATCGGTAATAACTATAATATGTCTTCTGGTAATTAGTTCTCTTCCTTAACCTACAGATATGTGAGGCATCTCAAAACAAAATCAACCACTTCTATTTTCATTCCAATCCACAACAATAGTGATTTTAATTCCTTATACATCTTTTTTATTCCATGGACAATGTCCCATTAGTGGTAATCATGGAGTTGTTATTGAAAATCCAAAGGTATATCCATTCAATCTATAAACCACAAAACTGAACTCCCATCCAGCTTCCATCTCTCAATAGTCTCCCCATCATTGAATCTTAACTTCATAAAAACAAATTAAGAATCATATTTATTTGTCTCCTTAACATTACAGACCAAATTACAAACAAATGAAACCAGAAATAAAATCTATATACTACCTTATTTTTTGAAATGAAAATGAATCTTGTCTATAACTGACATCAGCTGCCCTTGATCTGAAGCTTTTTTAGCCAACTAATTATTTATCTTTTTGGTTAATGCCAATACCACTAAAATTCCTTTAATTTTTGTATACATTAAGTCAATGAAAAACATTTAGAGGTACTTCATCCTTATTAATTGTCTCAAATTAAAATATATTTTTGACAAAAATGTTTTCAAAATATTATGATCTATAAAAATTGTAAATTTATCCCCAAATAGGTAATCAAACCAACTCTTCAAAGCATGGACAACATTAACAAATTCCAAATCAATTACTGGTTAGTTATTCTCATGAAATCACATTTCCCGTAATCCATGAGGAACAACATGATCTACTTACATGTGAACACACCCTAGAAAAGATATTGACGCATCGCAATACACAATATAACCTTTTACGAATTCTGGAAATATCAAAATTATTTTTGATATAATGGGAACATTAAACTCTTTGAAACAAATTTTTCATTCCTCATTCCACTAGAAATGAACATTTATCATTTTCAAAGATATCATTGGTAAAGATATTCATGAAAATTCCTGAAGAAAATATCAGTAATAACTAGCTAGTACAAGGAAATTATGTATCTAAGAGACATTATTTGGCAGTTTCCATGATATTACAGCCTCAATCTTCTCTAGACCACAAAACACCTTTTTTAGAGATAACATGGAAAAGGGAACATAAATATTATATCCAAAAATCACAATTTAAATGTTTATAATATAGATGATGATTATTGAAAATACCCACCACTATTAGCTAGTGTTGTGCATGATCAACCTTTTTCATGCAATAAACATTTATGTCATCCAAAAACACCATGACAAAAGATTCCAAATACCATTGAAATATCTGATTCATCAATTCCATAAAGACAATTTGTTCATTTTTTCAACCAAGATGAATAACTATATACTCAAAATGACCAATCTAATCCTAAAAGTGGTCTTTAGAATATCCTCCTTCCAAACTCACTGTTTGCAATATCCAGAACAGATGTCAATTTTAGAGAACCACTGGGCTCTCCTAAATTGATCAAATTGATCATTAATTCATGGAAGTGGATACCAATTATTAATTATACCATGATTAATCTTATTATTATCTAAATAAATCATAAGTTGTTTTCTACCTTTTTTATAAAAATAATCGGTGTTTCCCATGAAGATGTACTAGCCCAAATAAACTATTTTCTTTCTAACTCTTCCAATAAGAATTTTAATTATCTTAATTATGTCGGTTCCATTCTATAAGACAGAATTAAGATAGTACTAGTACCTAGTATATAGCATCCCGTCTTTTTATAACATAACTTTCATTCCATTACACGGAACTGAGGATCGTTAAGGTTTAGTGTCTTGGAAACAAGGATCATAATACATAAAAAAACATAAAACATTCTTCTTAAACACTTGAAAGGATTCTCCTTTAGTTCATCCTAGGTTCATTACTGCATCTCATAACCTGGGGACATACATCAAAAGAAAGGGTGAGCAGAAGGCCCAGTAAGGGAAACAAGAGAAACATTTTACATGTGAACTTGAGATACTTCAATAAGGACATGAAAAGAACTTTAAGGCATGAGAAAGAAATCATGAGATACATCATAATAAAAATAACATTTTTCATAACTTGAAGATGTGGCTTCAACATTTAATATTGACAATCGTTTCGTTTCACCAAGGTCCATCCCCAAGGTGTCGTTAAAAATTACCAAGGTTATTCACCAAGGCGTCGTTAAAATGGTCATCTCTAGAGATTAAGTCTTTACCCAATGCATTGGAGCGATATCAGGGCGCACCCTTAAATTTGCCTTTATTATCATGTGATACACATATATCATCATCAAAAATTTCATAAATAACCCATATAGCATAAAATAAATGGGTTTCATTTCATAATCATAACGTTTTAAAAACTGCTTTAAAGACATGATCTTTACATTACTTTAAACCCATGGAAAAGGGAAAGCGGGTATCATGTATGTAAATACCAGAATTTAAAATAGAACATTTTCATATATATGTGAATACCCTTGTAGAAATAAGAGCTTTGAGTATTCACTTTATAACATAAAATAATTTTGAGAGAGAGACATTTTGAGACGAAAATTCTGCAGCGTAACGGCTATGTTACATGGTTTTAGAAAACTTTGAAAAGAGAGGGAACATGGGTCAAACAATCATAATTGAACCATAAAACAGTAGAGGGACAGAATAAGAAGGATATATGGACATGGTGATGCAATCTTAAGGACATACCATTTGAAAGGAAAAACATGGAAGGAAGACAAAAATTTGATTCCTCTTATGAAAATTCGGCAGCCTAACGGCGTCACTTAAACTTCAATAAAAATGAATTGAACAAATCAAATAGGGTCTCTCATAATATGATAATAAGAGATCAGTATTATAGATATATAGATCATACCCCAACATAATAAAAAGGAACTTGAAAGATTTTACATGAAAATCGAACTTGAAAAATGAGAAGGGTGAAAGAATCACTTAAACATTCGGCAGCCTAACGGCGTCACTTAAACTTTCATAAAACGAAATGATGAGAGTAAGAGGGGATCTCTCATCATATAAACATGAAAGGGCAGTAAGAGGAATATAAAAGAACATCCTCTCACATAAAAACATGGAGCATAAAAGGAATGACATAAAAGAGATTACATGAAAAGAAAGAGAGGGGTCGGATCCCTTACCTTAAAACGTGACTCTTGAAACTCAAAGGATTAGACCTTGAGGGCTTGGGGGAACCTTGGGAGGACTCCTTGGAAGGTAAGAAGACCATAACTTCGTTGGGGGAGAGTTGGGAGTGAAAACTAAAGGAGGAAAGGGTGGGTATTTATAGGGAAAGTGAGGGGACAAGGCATTAATGGCCAAGGGACACCTCACATGTGCTTTTCTCAAACCCATGTGCTCTCCCTTGGCATTTATCATGGAGTTAGGCCAAATGGGGCCCCCAAAACAATAATTCATCACCCTTGGCCGGCCAACCCTTAAAAGATCTCATGACATCATCGTGACACAGTTATGATGTCATTAAACATACCGAAACCCTAAAACTGTAATTTTACTATTCACTGAAAATTCAACTTTCTCAGAATAATCCCAAAATTTCACCTTAACCAAATATCAATGCTATGATTTCAAAAATGAAATCCATTTTATAAAAATAATTTTCTTAATATTTTTAATTTAATTTTTAAATAAAAACACTATTCATCGAAAACTCATTTTTTTCAGAAAAATCCCCAAAAATTACCTTAACATAATATCGATGCTCTGAGTTCAAAAATAAAGTCCTTTTTATAAAAATAATTATCTAATTATTTTTAATTAAATTTTTAATTAAAAAACACTATTCACCCGAAAAAACTAATACTTGATTAATAATTTATGAAACCGTTATTTACCCATTTTATTGAATCACATTACTTAATCTAGGTGTCTAAATTATATTAAAACTTTCTTTGAGTGAAATTACTAATCCATTTGGTCACATTACTAATACTAAGCGTAAAATCACTATTCATAATTTACTATTCATCAAAAAATAAGTTGATCTTATTATACTCCAAATTCCTTACTGAACACTTTTTTAGAAGACCATTTTTTGAAAATCATTACACATCATTAGTTATTTAGGGTTTACATAAATATTTTAAAATATCCTTTTTTCTAAATTCATCAATAAAATACATTCTAAAATTATCTGGACATTTGAAATTTCACAAGCATCACTAAAGGAAGAAATCTCAATTTATTCACCCGAAGGGATTGCACAATGAAGCTAGGGTCTCGTCACATAGCCCCTTATAACACCGGCATATGACCTAAGTGTAAGGTGTGCTATGGTGAGAGAATCTGAGGGAGGCTTAGATAACATTGCCCTAGTAGTAATCTCTACTAACTTGAACTTCTCCCGTAGGTGTTTCCGTTCAAGCTTAACACGCTGGAGTTCGGCTTGGGCTTGGTCCAAAGTGAAGCCCACAGATGCTACCTCCTTCCCAAGCTCTGATAAGTGGGCTTCATAAGGGTTGAGTCTACTGGATGAACCCATCGACTCCACTTTCTGCATTAACCATTAACATCTTATTAAATCAATAAGAGTAAGTTAATATACTACTCAAAAAGATTGGGTCGTTACATAGTAGGAGTAAAATCATAAACTCTACTTCTCTTTAGGGAGAAAACATGAGAAATTAACATGGAAATAGTAGGAAAATGATGAATAGTTATTAGAAAACAACTAGTATCGATCTCATTTAGACATGCCAAGTTCAAAGCTACCAACTGGTATGAGATAGTTCCAATTCATTGTTCCAACAATATTATTCCACCCTCTTTTACATTTGGATATCCTATAATGACATTCTCTATGCCATCATCATTTGTAATAAAAATACTTTGAGTATAAAAGTCGATGATGGCTCTAAATTTTGACAATGAATCCATACCTAGGATTATGTACCATATATCCCTTTCAATCATAGATAAATCTTAAATAAATTCAACCCCATAAATAGTTATAGAACATCATTTTCACACAAAGGCTCGACATTCTCTTTATCCAATATGTATTTTTAAGTTTCAAAATCTAAGGAATCATCTCAACATGTAAATCCCAAAGATCAGTAACACGATAAGAAAAAAATAAATGGGACACACTCATATAAAACAAATATTAAATAAGGGTAGAATTTAAAATAATCATACCTCTCACCATTAAAATTATAGATAGATCATCAAAAATAATTTTCTTAGATCCATAAAATTTCTCACTCACTCCACTTTGGTATTTGTTAATCTCTTGAGATTTCACTAGTTTAGGAGTCATGGTATGCTAGGAATCACCATGTATTGATTGGTTTTTTTGATTAGAATTTTTCTCCTTCACTCATCTCATTGAAGCATATAATGCCTATGAAGCAAGAGATGTGTCTCCAGTACCTGACCTTTGACAACTATTGTAATAGCCATGAATATATCCCATCTAGTTTTAATTGCGAAATTCTCTAGTTTGTTTCATGCAATATCTCTTCATATGCCCAAAAAACACTGAAAAAATCTTGGTTTACTATTTTTATTAGAAGAAAGATTCTCTAATCTCATTATCTGATTCTGATTCATACCACCACCTTAGAAATAGGTGTCCCTATTCCACCTATTCCTATCACTATATTTCCCATAATTTATCATAGGTATCAAAATGCTTCCTCAACTCAAATTACCCAAGATGTATCTTTCTTCAACCATTACTATATTGAATTTCTTGTTATAATTCATTGTAAAAAGAATACAAATCTGGGACAAAATATCTATCCTTAACCTAGATTCAAAAATTTGAACCTTAAAGGATGCACTTGCAACAAATTCTTATGTAATGGAAACTAAATTCAAAAATTTAGTAACATACAATATCATTGATTGATTCCCCTACTTCAAACTAAAGAATTATGTTGTTCTATAAATTATAAACATTTTAGGAAAGAAATGTTTGTTGAATAATTCTTTAAAATACTCTCATGTGATTACTTGGTATAATATATAATGAACTATTATGTCCCATGAATTTCATACTACATAATCTAGCATATAGCTTGCCAGCATCACTTTCAGATCAAATCGTGTTCCTGGGAAATAAAAGATTTAAGTCATCATATTCATCCACACCACTTATTTTTCAGGTTATGAATCACCCCAAAAGATCGGTGGATTATACATTTGGAATTGAACATAAGGATCCAATTAACTTTTTTTATCCTTTTTATTCCCTCTATCTATGGTTGGAAAATCTTAGACAATACCCTGAACCAGTTGTCGGTTCACCTTTAGCTCGGGTGTAACTACACACTGAGCATCCTCTTCTGGTTAGTTTCTATGATGCCTTTCAGATTATATTCTCTATAATGAAAATTAATCTTCATGCAGTATCACTCCCAAGAAAATTATGGGTTTAAAATTTCAAATTTACAACATCACACATATCACAACAAAACTTTCAAAAATTCAATAATTTTCTTTCCTTAAACCATTCATTAAATATTCCACCATGATTTTTGAAAGTCAAAATATTTTTAACTATTTTTAAAAAATAAAATTTTTCTAAATCATAAATCATTATTTAAAATGAAATATTTACTCATATTGGGAATTCATTTTTATCAATGCATGTCATGATTTTCTCATTTGTTATAGATATGATGATGAGATTGAAATCCCTTGAAGTTTCTCAAAACACTCATGTACCCAAGTCCTTGGTAACATGAAGTTCAGCATAAATAGGTTAGTTATACCTCTTTATGATATACTAATCAATTTATAATAATCATATATTTGTACAAAGAACCCAAATCAAGGATTAAAAAAATTAATCTTCCTACTCCAGGTCCAAAAAAGCTGATACCATTTGTAATATCATTCCCCTCAACCACTGGCCTAATAAGAGGCAGGTGTGCTACTAGGCCTAAAGTGACAACCCAAAGACACCAAAGTTAGGAAAAAAATTCCAAATACTTCATAAGAAATTGTGGGGAAAATTTTACCTTTTAAAAAACAATGAAACAAAACAACCATAAGAAAATAAACCACTATACGATACAATAGTACAAAATACAACTCAAAGTATAACCAAACAAACAAAAAACTATATCAGAGTACAACAGATAATCCAATACCAATAAGATTCAAATACATTGGAGTTATAAAATTAAAAAATCCCAACCTGAACCAAGCTCTAACTCTATATGATATGTCTATTTTATCAAAATGCATCACTAAATAAATAAGATACATATCCTTTACCTTTGACTCAATATATAACATCTAAAAATTCACCAAAGTTTCTAAGTAGTGGAATGAGAATAAAACTCAGTATTATTTCCCAAATCACTTCCCAACTCATACCACTATGATAGAACATGTTATCACGTTTATATAAAATTGTTTAAACCTAATTTAACTTAGTTTATACCTAATCCAAAAAAAATCCAAAACCGGACATTTTTCCAAAGAAAAGAACCAAAAAATATGTAAAACATTCTTTGTGTCCAATTTTCAAAACCATTTGGCATACCCATTCCATACATCTATGCATATACACATGCATGCTCAGGTGATAATTCCATACTCATGATAGGTCTCTCAATGATCTACTATGTTATCACAAGGTATCCATATACCAAGTTCCCTAATTGAATACGCCCCTTCTACATGGTCACATAAATGAAAATGAACTCACTCCAACAATGTATTCCCAAAAAACATTCCAAATAATTTCAATATAACATCCCTTTTATTGAAAAAAAAATTATAAACAATTCTTTCATTAAAAAAACCTTCACATCCCATTTTCCATGTAACAAATCAAAACCATAATTTTGAAATCATGCTTTTAAAATTATAATTAATGTAGTTTTACACCAAACCATCCAATTTCCATCATTTCAAAAAACTATCACTAAATAGATTTTCCAATAAATCACACTTCAATTTTCACAATCAAATTAATAAATTAAATCAATTTGAAATCAATCCTTCACGTTCTAAATATGGGGACTAAATAGAGAATTCAACAACCTATCAATTTTTGTTGAAAATGAATAGTGAAAAAAATTGTAAAAATAATCTTATATCTTTAAGATTCAACTTTGGAACTTTTTACCTTATACCAAAACATTTTATCTCATCATGATTAGCCTCAAAAAACATAGATCTAGGCCCAAAATTGTTTATCTATGATTCCAAGGAAAAAAGAATAAATATAAGTAAAACCACCAATAATGAGAATATTTTGAAGAATATGGGCCTCCATCACACTTAGATTAGCCTAATGCATTCTCCGAAATCTAAATAAATGGTCTTCATGGCCTTAGGAGCGAGAGGAATTTTTTGAATGAATTTTTTGTGGGCTAAATAATTGATTTAGTATTTAAACAGAGTGATATCCAAAAAATTCGTATCTAATATTTAATAGTGCATGTTTAGGGAACATAGTTAGGAAAACATTAACATAATCATTCTTGATCCACTACCTTCACACACCTCTCACAAGGTTTCCTCACTTGGTTAGACAAATCATGTTCTAACCTTGCTAAGCCCCACTATCCAATATTCCATGGCTTATCCTGGGTTGTATAATTTTTCTTCCAAACTATGATCCTAAATTTGTTTCCACCTAATGTCCACTATATCATTTTCAATGTTTCTTGGTAGGTGTTGTATGGCTTCTACAAACCATTCTCAAACTTTGAACCTAAAAAATTCCAAAAAACATCTCAAAAATCCTTCAAATCTCTTGAAACTTAACCCAATCAATTTATATAGTTAATATACATAAATAAATTGTAATGTACCTAAAACTGGGGGTGTTACATGATTAATAACTAAACATTATTCAACATATCACAGAAATTCTTCTCATATGATACCCTTATATACACATCTTATATATTACTCTCCTTCATAACCAAAGAAAATATAAACATAAGAAATGAGCAATTTTAGATGATTATTAAAGATAAAAAACTAATAATAGTCGAAGATCATTAGTTAAAAAAATATTAAAATATGTATATTTTCATTATACATAATAAAATCATACCCACTAAAGGTTAGGTCATAAATCATAGAATAATTCTTAACATAAAATAAAAACATGAATCAAATAAGTGAGTCAATAAATATGGTCAATGAGAGTATAAAATAGTCATGCGAATGTTGATAAAACTATAAAACATCTTTCAAATATAGCACAAACATTAGTATAGGTAATATAAATTTCATGAGCCACAACATCAGTTCCCATGATTTTGAGAAACTAAAATGTACTCATGGACACTTTATCTCAAGATATATAACGTTTTTACCTATGCATTGGAGGGTAATATAAGACCACACACATCATCATCCTTACAAATGGGTTCCATAACAAAATCAGTAATTTATTATATCATAAAGAACCAATGGAATGAAAATGGGTTTTATTAAACACATCATAAAGAACCCATGGAATGAAAATTGTTTTCATGTCCATCTCTAATATATTCATTTAAGGAAATAATCTATAATTCCACAAATAACCATAATATTATAATCCTATGGAAATTAAATGGGTATACAATGACCCTATGTAATTTTATATGCAAATTCAATTCAATATACATAATAAATCATATGTTATTTACATTATATGTTTAAATTGTTTACTATTAAAATAAAAAATTTCTACATTAAATTGATGTATATAATCTAAGTGAACACCCTAAATTTAAATTAATAGTGAATAGGGTATTTATAAAGAAAAGGAATTAGAATAATAATTATCATTGTACCCCAAAAATGATTAGGAAATTAAAATTCAATGATGGCTAATTTCATCAAAATAGAAGGAAATTAGAAAATCAACCTAGATCAAGAAGGTGGATGGTTACATTTAAAAATTTCCTTGATAAATCATAAGATATTTCAAATGAAAATGACATAAATAAAAAAAAATTATAGGTTTTTGAAAAAAAATCACTGGGGAAATAAGTAACATCCTTTGTCTTTTGAAATCATGATTAATCAGATATTTTATAAATCTAATAGAAAAAAAAATTCTTTTTAAAACTATGAAACTTTTGAGAGATATTTTCAAATAAAAATAGAAAGGTGGTGGAAAGATATATTCTACAAAGAAAACAATAAAATAGATCATTAAAAAAATCATGAAGTGACGATGTTACAGGTCACTTACAATTGTAATTTTCAAAAAGATAAAGTTAAAATAATAGAAAACATTTACCTATAAAAAATAAACATTAATATGTGATTCTTTGACAAACATAAAGATAATGAAAATAAAAGTTTTGTGGAAAATATTTTGAAATATGTTTGTTTTGAAAACTCAAATTGTAAAAATATTATAAAATTTTTCTTTTTAAATTGTCTAAATAAAATTATTAGGATCATAGAAAATTATACATATTTGATTTCAAAAAAAATATAGAACAATATTAGTGTAGATGAAAATATGGGTTGAAAGAAAAAATATAATTTACATATGGAGGATCATTCTTGAAAACATTATACTTTCATGAAATAAAAAAATCAATTATGAAGCATTAAATAAAAAGGTACATTATCCCCAAAAATATATTACATTACATCATTTTAAATGGTAAATAAATTAATAAATAGAATAATTTAGGTCTAAGTTCAAACTAAACTATGTATCTCAAGGATGGACATTTGAGTTACCAAAGTCTCTTATGACCAATATAATTCTTAAGTAAAGAAATTTTGAAAATGGATTTTATGTGGTTAAAATGAAAATTCCAACAATTAAAGATAAAATCATACAAAATACATTAATTGGGTATAATTTACCCACAATTATGAAATATTCTCATTAAGAATAATCATAATTCAATGGATGTGATTTGAGTCAACAAAACCCTTACAACTTCAGAAGAATTTAAATCAATATCTATTGAAAAAGATATAGTGTGTCAAGCTAGTATTTAATTTAAATTAATAAAGGGTATTTCATGATATAAAATCTCAATTATGAATAATATACACTGCTTAAAATAAATTTTTTGCATAACATAAAACATGTCTTAAAGAGAATAAGTTAAGATGAAAACCCTTAACTTATATTATATCTTACTCAACCACCCTATAATATCATGTGTAATGAACAGAAATGTATTAGATAATTATCTAAAAAAATGGCATAAACATATTAAAACTTTAAAATTTATTTTATAACCGTATATTATAAATATATTAAATGATTATAGTTTATTTTCAAAATCAGGTTTTAGAATGTTTAGTTTCTTGTATTGTATACACTTTACAAAGGAGGGATTATGTATCACTAAGTTTTTTCAAGTTAATCATTTAGAAATCATTAATTATAGAAAAATAAATAATTTATAATGATTAAAAATTTCATATTTTCATTAGTTTAAATACAACAACAGAGCTTGTGAAAATGGAAAACGTGATGAGCTAGTTTTCGGCATGTTTAATGATCCAAAGGTGATATATTAATAAATATTTTAAATATTAACAACAGCATTACATAACCATTAAAAATTTATTATTTTATCATTATTGCATTATATTACCATTATTTGGCATCCCATAATCAATTATGACATAATCCATGTAATATTGTGTACATTGGCAGTTAAATCAACCCAAATGGTAACGTGTTATAATATATTATCAGTAAGATGATGTAATTAGATAATGATAATGTGAAATATGAATAATCCTAGTAATGTAATAAAAATATTATATCCTGATTAAATAGATTCAAGTAACCATCAATTAAGGAAGTTTATGAGAAATCAAATTCGTCATTCGTGGAGGAGATTGTTCATCATCAGCACGATTAATGATCCCATTTCTCAATGGATGTATAGAATGCTGGTATATAAAATATAGAAACTTTAAAATTTTATTTTTGATAAATAAATAATTTTATTCCTTAAAAATATCTTTGATTCCATCATTGAGAGGTATTGATGAAGATGATCGACATCACTTCGTGGAGCTGGTAGTCAGCACATACGCATGATCAAAGTTTTTGTTTTTTTTTCACTGGAAGAAATGGAATGAATAATTTTTGTTTAATTAATATAATGATATTTATTTACACTAATTATACTTAATTAATTATATATATATATAGTTATAGAAGGATGGGACAATAAAAATGAGGAATGAAGAAATAAGAAGTTGTGGATTCTCATGTCATGGACTAGAATGTTCGCTAGATTTTATTATTTCAAATTAGGGATTTATGATTACTAATATTTACTAGAGGATTTTGAAACAAGAAAAGGGTTATATGTTAATAATGTTGAAATATTTTTAATGAAAAATTTGAAGGGATAGTGAGTCATGAAGTGGTGTTAGTGATTTCCTTTAACAAGTGAGGAGAAGGTTACTATTGGAAATAACCATTTCATTTTCAATAATGTAATGTTAATATTAAAAGTTAAATGGATAAGAAACAGAAAAAATATTAGGTTAAGTTTATTTTAGTTTGAAACCCTCCTGATAAGCTCATTTTGGAAATGACCTTAACTATTTCTGGGATTTTTCATTTTAAATTTTACATTTTACCCGAATTTAACTTTACCGTAGTAATTAATTTTTATCCCTACTAATTAATTTTAATGAAAAAATTAATATAGATTATCTTTTAAAAAAAATCATCAAATTTCGAATTTTGAAGCCATTTCATCGAATAAAATTTCTAAGGGTTTGAAAAGTTAACATTAAGGATAGCACACATAATGTATAAATAGAGTTTTTATAAAAAAGTGTGTTTTCAAGCTTAAAATTTATGTGTTAGATATGGTTTTTAAAATTATCAATTCACATGGCCCGAATTATTTTATAATAAAAAAAATAATGAGGATTTTATAGGAACCCAAAATCAAATATCACCTTAAAAATACTTGATTCAAAGAAATATTGAAATAGTTTTTATTTAAGTAATTTTTTATTTTAGTTCTAAAGATGATTAAAATACATTTTATAAGTTCAAAGAATATTTTAAAATGATTAATTTTATTCTCTAAATACAATTTATATTACTAAAATGTATTTTCAAACTTCTATTATATTCTTAAATAATGATAAAATCAAAAACAATTATAATGTTCGCAAAAACCACATTTTTTGACTAAAAAACATCATTTTTAGTATAACCGAAAAAATTAATACGAAGTAAATTTTATTATAATAAGTCTAAATTTTAATTTAATTTAATAATGTTTAAATTAAAAACTTTTTTAAATTTATATTTTTAAATAAAATACATAATATTAATAAAAACACTTTTATTAAAACAATTGTGTTTTTTAAAATTAAGTGTTCTTAATATTGTTTCATATCAATCTATGATTAAAATTATTATCATATATTAGTTCATAAATTTTAATATTAAATTGTTCAATTTAATCTATTAGGAAAAAATATAAAATACTTAATAAAATGGTTCTTCAAATATATTAATTTTATAGTAAATACGCTTTACCAAATTCCATTAAAATTAATTATTTATATTCTAAAAAATAATGTAACTAATCCATTAATAAGAAAATATTTATTTTAATTTTATATATACGTCATAAAATATTTTAAAAATATATATATATAGGTAATTCGTATATATATATATATATATTGTTTCAATATCATATTTTTTTCGTTGTGAGTTATATTATTTCAAATCCACTACATAACAATACAAGACTTCAGTATGTGTGTTGGGTATATGAACTAGTACGATATTTACAAGAACCATGATTGAAACAACCATATTTTCAAAAACCATAACTTAAACAACCATATATGAAACAACCATATTTTTAATGACCATATTTATTGTGGTCATATTTCATTTCTATATGTAGATAGACATACTAAATCATTGGTTCATTCTACTCTCACTTCCAAAACCATAATTCTTATTTAATATTACAGATTTTACATAATTTTTTACCATCATGGTAATATTTTTTCTTATATTTTTTTTCTATTAGTGATCCTAAAGGTTGAAAATGATCCAAAGGATTTCCTAGTCATGATTATTGTATTATTTTTTATATATTGTCACTTATTGATTTATGAATTTTTATTGGACGTATTTTATCCAGAGTGACTAATAATCCATGGTGTTCGGTACTTAATTTTATATATTTTTTATTTAAATTTCCCCTTATTAATGAATAATGTGTTAGTTTAATTTATATATAATATAACTTATTTCAAAATCAATTACAGTTACATTAAATAAATTGAAAAAATAGATTAGAATTATAAACATATGGTTTATAAAAAATATGATTCCAAAAAGCTTGGGAGTTACATGACAACCTCCACAACCACGTCTTTTCCTGGATCCCTAATGACTAGGGGTATAATAACTCGGGCTTGACATACATTTACATTACATTACCTTTTTGTAGATCATTTCATACCTTGCACAAACACATTCCCAAATGCTATATTAGTTTAGTGGCTTTTGAAATATTTAAATATAAACAACTGGTTTATAATACATCTATTCTTATCCCGCCTATTTTTTTATAACTAAAACACTTTTTGACGTATCTAACTTAATAAAAATTCTTTTAATCCTATGGAAATGAACCATAAGAAAGGGTGATCTCATATGATCAATAATGGTAAACACAGAAGATACGTAAGTATAACATGAACATAAGGGTATGAAAACATGAGAACAAAATTTTAAGATCATACACTACATATCAAAGATAAAATACATGAGTCATGTAATAAATATTAGTTGTTCATAAGACATTAATCATAATAAAATCAAATTACATGATCCATGAGAGTATAATAACATCATAAGACATGGAAATTTTGGCATACTCATATTCTTATAATATCTTATGTTAATGATTCCTACCAAGGTATTCATAGTATTTTAGGCTTAGGTTATTCAATCATGTAGCTACTTCATACTTAGGATGGCCTCCCATGTACCTTAAAGTTTCAGATTTAGGATGAACTCACATGTACCCTCTTGTTGTGGGCCTAGAATGTACTCATGTGTACCCTCTTTTATATGGAATTGTTTGACATCTTGTGTACCCTCTTGTTTGAGGGATTAAGATGACCTATCATATACCCCTTGATCTCATAGAAAATTTATTATTACCCAATGAATTGGAGGGAGATATCAATACCATCTACCACATAAATAAAACCATTCATATGTGTTCCATAAGAACATAAATCATAACATAACCCTAAATGGGTTTTATAAACATAATAACATAACTCATGGAAAAGAAACCAAATTCATCAAGATCAATCCATAATAAACATAAACCATTCAAAGAATAAAAAATAATGGAATCATAGGGTTATATCCACAGTAAAACATAAGTAAAATCAAATAATGTTGTCTTAGATTGAAAATTATTTTGAAACATAAATTGAAATACTTTTTGAGGAAAATATCCTTTCCATTTTGAAAAATTATTTTTAAATCATAACATTTCCACCAACCCATTTTCATTGAAAATAAGATTGAAAACTTATAAAATAAGCATTTAAAACTATTATAAACATCTTTTAAATCCTTTTCCTAAAAAATTCTTAAAATATCATTTAAATAATAGTTCAAACATTTTTAGAAAATATTGTTTTGAAGGAACACATATTTCTGACAGAAGAGAGAATAACCTTATATAAAGATTAAAATATCATGAAAATAAGGATATTCATGATAAAACATGTAAAACATAATTATATACTCATTGTAAAAAATATGAGTGCATAGCATAACATGTGTCCCAAAAAATAATTATTGAGACAAATTAACATTACAAATTTGTAAATTTTTGAACTGTAAACCCCATGAAAAAGATATCATCAAATAGATAAATAAATAATCATAAATTTAAGAATAAGGTTCATATAATAAATTCTTGGTAAATATATACACCATGAAAAATAAATAGGTGGTGAACATGGTCATATCTCATGGAAAATAACAGTGTGACGGAAATCCCTTAACACTTTGTTAGCAATCGAATAGTATAACCCATGAAAGAAAGAAAATTTTATGGATATATAATAATATAATATTAAATATAATAATCATAAAATACATTCATGTATAGTATATACACTACATATAAGAAACAAATGGTGTATAATACATGAGCCCCATAGAAATAAAAGTGACACATAAATCCCTTACTTATTAAGTAACTTTAGAATCATGAACCCCATTAAAGAATAGTTTTGATTAAAGATTTTAATATCAATAAATAAATTAAATTAATGATATAACATGTCATAGTTCAGTATATACACCTCACAAAATAATTGAGTAGTGATATGGCATGTATCTCATGGAAATAAAAAGTGAGATGAAATTCCCCAACCTTAAGTCCTAACTTCCATCCTATACGTTCAAACCTCATGTATAGTAAATATAATTTTATTATAAATATACCAAAGGAAAATATTAATATATATAATACCATATATTATTTACTTATTACTTTACATTACTCACTTATTAACAATTCCATATTAAATTTATGTTTCTGGTAATAACCATTTTGTTTTTCATTAGTGTTTGGGCTTGTTATACTTGGTCCTCTTACATAGATTATGACTAAATAACCTCCAGAATTATAAAAAATATATAAAAATCATATATATATATATATATATATATATTCAACATATATTTATTCCGGGTGATTCCAAAAATTCATATATATAAAATAAAATACACCCTTCATGGAGACGGTAGGTCGTACGTACGCATAAACGTTGTTTTCAATTTCTTTTCATATTAAAAGAAAGTAAATAATATGATATATTGTAATTATAGAATCATTTTTACGTTATATATATCATATATATATATATAATTCATCTTTATTACCACCCATGTAAAATATAGATGAAAAAATAATCACACCGCATCGTGGAGATGGTAAGGCAAACATATGCATTAACGATGTTATCATTTCCCAAAATTTTATGTGAAAAAAAAATTATAGATGATATTATCATATAAGACATATAATAATGTAGAAAATATTATATATAAAAATTAAACCCATCATAATTCCCACTCATAAAATATGGTAATGTAAAATGAATTGTATCATTATCTGGAGACAGTTGGTCATTCGTACGCACGAACGATACTTTCACTTTTTGTTTGATGGGAAATGAGTTGTACAATGGTGTGTTCATAAGATAATAAAATTTAAAAATATTTGGTATGATAAATGTATTATTTTATGATTTATATCATAAATTTATAAGATTTATAGATGAGTATAAAAAGAGAGTCACTGGTTAGAGTAATTAACTTTTCTTTAAAACGACTTCAATAGATCTCCTCTAAGGATAGTAGAGTTGGTATTTTTTATTGCAAAACCCACTATAATGTGTATAGGTAAGTATAGAATATAATATAATAAAGGATTATTGATATTTAAGGCTCAATGTGATGTGAATAAGTGAGGTAGGATGTGCCCTTTTATAATTAAGGTAGGGTAACTTTTACAATTTCAGAAAATATTAATTTATAATAAATTAAATCTCAATCAAAATACCACCAAAAGGCCATAGATTCAAATATAAGATTAGATAATATTTTAATATCATCATAAAATAAATTTTATATAGGTTTTTATGTAATTTTTAACCTTATTTTTTTATTAACCCTTAGTTTACCTATTTTAATTTTAACTGTGTTGATGAAGTTTTTTAATGTTAAGAGAATGTCATTTTAACATATAAACTGTCAATTGGAACGTAAATCTTCAATTTATGATATTTTAGACGAAATATAATACCCCTTTCCTTTTTTTGAAAAGATGGGGAAAACCCTTTAGTAAGTAGAAAAAACACAACCCCCTTTTGTAGGAAATATGTAAGGGGAGAACTTAGCAAAAACTGTATACCCAAGACACAAAAATCCTTAACATCAAATACCCAAAACCTCAATGTCCCAAAACAAATATAAAACATAACCTAGGAAAAAAACCACACCACCGCAACTATCAAAATCACACAGGTGCATTGCATAACTGAACCGAGGCCAAAGGGAGCGCAAAGATGGCTGCTGATCAGGCCCACACGGTTGTGGGAGGAAAACCTCACCAGCATGGGGTGGTGCATGATAGTGAAAGGCGACCTATGTCTCCCGTCCAAAAAACATTTCCCCCCTGGACCCACTCGAAGACACCCCAGGGCCACTGGACAATAGCATAGATAAACCAGTTTCCCATGTCCTTATTTAATACTTTATTATTTTTAAATAATTTAATGAAATATTACATTCATAAAATATCATTAGTGTTAATTTTGACACTATTCATTTCTTTATTTTTTAAAATATCATAACATGATATATTAAAAAAAACCTATATTAAATCATGCATACCTTGTTAAAGTGATCCAAAACTTTTTTTGAGGACATTATTTATTTCAAATTTTAATTATTTTAATATTTTGAATATAATTTATTTTTTATTAATATTAATAAAACAATTATTTGACCATCATTATAGAAACCTTCAAGGTATTTATTTATTTCTTAAAAGTTAAACCAAATTACTATGATAATGAAAAACATTGTATCTATAAAATTACAATTTATAGTATAATTTAGCTTATGTATAACCCTATATTAAAAATGATATTGTTATTGAAAATATGAGTATGAAATTATAAATTTTCTTTAAATAAAATATAATAAATGTCTTACTATCATCCATGTGGAATAAAAAGTTTATTATTTCAGACCAAAGATTATTTTGGTAGAAAAACACTCATACTATAAAATTGGGGCAACTATTATGGTAAATTTATAATATTTATAATATTAATTTTTACCCTTAATTACCTTATTTACATTTTACCATGGTAATAAAAATAACTAAAGTTACTACTCAGAATAGTAAAAAATAAACGAAAAATGTTTACCTAATTTAGAACCACTGATTACAAATATTGAATCCATTTTATAAAATTCAAAACATACAAGTTTCTGTAATTAATTTAAAATTAATCACGTTGACAGGATGAGAAATCTGGTTATTGAAGTTAAAACATAAAAAACTATTGTAACGTTTATATATATAAATTCAATATAAATTAATTCCAATAACCTATATTATATTAACTAATAAAAAATTTATCTAATTATACTTTAAAACATATCAATAAATTAAATTAACACAATAAATTATTTTTATGAAAAAAGTAGTTTTCAATTATAATTTAGTATTTTTTACTATTCATCAAAACATGAAACTTATCAAAAAAATTCCAAAAATTAACCAAAGTAAATTTTTATATAACAGTTTAAAATAATTATTTTTTTGTCAAATATAACATATAAAAGTGTAAAAAAGTGGATATAAAACTAGTTCTCTTTTAAAATACGTTAAAATTAAACTTTTAAAAATATAGGGTTTTATGCATAAAATTAGGTTTTTTATTAGCTTATGTCTATAAAATATATTGGATGAATATAAAAATAATAATTAAATATATAAAATAAATATTTCATTAATATCAATCACTAATTATAATTAATTTAATTTATTAAGACAAAATTACTTTACGAGCATAAAAATAAAACTACTTCTTTTATAATCAATTGGTATATATTTTCATTTCTAATTAATTGGTAACCAATGAATTTGTATTCCAAACCATATATTTCCATAATTTATTTATTACAATTCATACACTCTAATTTAATGGCAAAGTTATATCTTACAGTATTAAATAATAATATATTAATAATATACTATTGTTCTATAAAACTCGGTCTTATATCTAATGAAAGCTATCAAAAGAACTCTGTGTTGTTTGTAACCCAATCCAAGCATGGTGTTTCCTATACCATAAGATAATATAAGTGTTTCATGTAGAGTAATATTGACTTGGTGTTATATATAACTTAAAAAAATCAATATTTAGTATTTTGGGACATGAAAAATATCAAAAGGATTAAATTAATTTGAAATAAAAATTATTTCACAAAATATAAGGGTGTGACATTCTACACCATTAAAATGAATTTCTCCCTCAAAATTATTCTAGTTTAACATAGGTTTAATACTTGAAATTTCCATTCATATAAACCCACATCATAAAAAAGAATATTAAAACTTCCTTTAAAAAATAAATTTGGAAATATAATGGTTAGCGTAAGTAACATATAACTAGGTTTCCACATAGGAGAACATAAAAGGAAGTTAAAATATGGAATTAGAGGGAAAGCATAAATATTTATAGGAACTGATTGAGTTCATCAATCATAAACAAGGGAATGATCAGTAGAATATTTAGGTCCTCAAAGTCATAAATCTATGAGGATTTAAAGGTCATCATTTCATAAAAAACAATGTATTAGAACAATGTTTTATTTCTTGATCATTTTCCTAAAGTTGTACAATTTTCATGAAAAGTTATACTTACATGATTTGAGGACAATGTTACCCTTTGTATCCCTTGATTAACATCCACAACAACTCTCATACCAAGAAATGAATTTGAATTTTTCATTACTGAATCATTAACAGATTATGAGATCCATAAATAGAATGATAGGTCACTCCATATATTTTTATGACAAAAAAGGTTAGCACAAGTTATCTAATATGTAGAAATCCTCTTATGGAGAGATAACACATCAATCTCTAAAAAATTATCTGATGTTTAACATAAACCATTCCATTTATGGTAAACCTTATAACCCTTCTGGAAGATGAAATCCCACGACTCTAGAAAGAAAGTCACTAAATATCTCAAAAATAGCTTAGCACTGATCCCCCAAATAAAAAAATTACCTTTTGGTAGTCACTTACCAAACATGTGAATATATTAATCATGTATTCTTTTAAAACATGGTAATAACCTATATTACTATTATTCCTTATTGAAAACATTCATGTTTCTTTATTCCAAAGTATATTGGATATATTCCTTAAATCCCAAAAATTTGTAAACTTAACCAGTGATAACATAACCACTTGTCAAAAATTCTTTAATTAGTTTCAAGGAAATCAGTTTTGTCCAATTTACTTATTTATATCCAACATATCTTTCTAAAAATAACTTTTTCTTAACATAAGGTATATATTAATGGTTGTCATATCTTAGTCAAAATATCACCTTTCTATTAAATCACCTTTCTAGTCCACTGGAAACACTAAACATAAACTTTTAAATCCTGAGATAAATAAATAAACTGAACACACTTATGTATTTCACCAATCATATAACATAATTATAGAATCCATATACATGAAAAAATTGATTATTCCACTTCATTAGTTATCTATAATAAAACAATTCCTCCTATTAATTAATACTTATTTCCTTTAACATTTCATTTGTAGTCTCATCATCATCAACAATGTAACCATTACTTATACCACCTTGCTTATTCTCTTCTTGAGATTTCCACTTTGGACATCAATTTTCATAATGACCACTAATTCCACACCTAAATCAAATAAACTTATATGATTTCTTAGGGAGGCCAATATTCCCATCCATTTCGTTAAAGGAACAATTCATTTTTCTTTTTTAGTTACATGCTGTGTGTATTTCTTTTCTATAGTCAAAACATCTTCTTATTCCTATAAGGCATTCACTTAGGTGATTATTTCCAAATTCTTAACATGGATAAAATTTAATCTCTTTCCCCCATGGTATTTATTACCCAAACTCTCAAAAAACTCGTTCCTTCTCTTCCTTGGTGAGTTTGGGAGTTGGTAAAGGTACACATTGTTAACCATTTTCTGAAAAAACTAACTAGGAAAGTTCACAACATACTTCACTCCAGTGACCAACAAATTTGACTTCTCATCAAAAAAAATTATATTCAACATTATCCCAGTTCATTCTGGTTTCTGTCATTGAATAAAACCATAAATAATTGAGTAAGAAACAATTATCATATTGCGGAACCACATAATCATGAAAAACTACTTATATTATGTCTCAATTATGACACCTCCCTTAATATATGACACCTTATGTTTATCATAGATTATTCATAGCCAAATTATATTAAATTCTTCATTATGGTTTGTAAAGATCTTGTAAATTTTAAAATAATATCCCTTATTATTTTCAATCTAGGTGGCCCGTTTTCATTTACCAGGTTACACTCAAGTAAAGCCTGATACACCTTGTCAAAGTTGTTACCCCAAGGTACATCTATGGCAGAGCCACATCCACATGTTGTATACAGACATGGATGTATTTCTAGGTAACCACTCACTCTATCCTTTACCAAAATTCCAATCCATTTTCCTAAACATTAACTCATCCTTAGACTTATCTTTCGACAAACCCCTAGACATATCCTTAGAAATATCCCTATGGATCTCACTAAATTATTGTTGTCTTAGATTTCAATGGTTGACTAATCCTTTTCCCAGATACCAACTATAACAACCCTATATTAATGTAAATTGAAATTTCATTATTTCTGTGTGTATCATTTCATAAATTACATAAATACATACCTAAAGACCCTATTATTTTATTGTATTTGGAAATTTGGAAACATACATAACTATTTCATAGCACATATAATTCATATCTCGTCGATTGATTCATAACTGTATATTTTTTGAAATATCAAACTTAATACCTTTATTCACATCCTAGTTAAAGGAAACACAATAAAGGGTGATCTCATATGCTCAAAATGGTAAAATGGCAAGAAAAAAGATCATAACATGAACATAAGGGTATAAAAACATGATCATAAAATTTTAAGATCATACCTTTCATATAAAAGGGCATATACATGAGTCATGGCATAATGATTGAAATTTTATAAGACATTTATCATAAGATAATAAAATCACATGATCGCTGAGTGTATAATAAGGTCATAAAACATGGAAATTGCGGCATACATAGAATCTTGGAATAATGATTCCTACAAAGACATTCATAGTGTGTTAGGCTTGGGTTAATCAATCATATACCTAATTCAGGCTTGGAATGCCCTCCCATGTACCTTCTAGTTTCCGAATTAGGATGACCTCCCATGTAACCTCTTTTTCTGGGATTAGGTTTTCCTCCAGTGTACCCTCTTATTGTTGTCTTTGGATGAACTCTTGTGTACCCTCTTATTTGTGGGATTACAATGAAATCTCATGTACCCTTTTAGCTCATAGAAAATTTACAATTACCCAGTTCATCAGAGAGAGATATAGGTCCTACCCATCACATAATGAAAACCATACATATGTGTACCATAAGAACATAAATCATGAACCCTAAAAATCTGTTTCATAAACATAATAACGTAACTCATGGAAAAGAAAAAAATCCTAAAGATCATTCCATCATAAACATAAACCATTCAAAGAATGAATAAAAAAGTTTTCCTTTGTTTTTATCCCCAGTAAAATATAAGTGACATCAAATAATGATTTCTTATATATATAATTGTTTTGAAAGATCATTTGAAATAATTATTGAGGAAAATATCCTATCCATTTTAAAAAACAATTTTTAAATCATAAAAAAAAATCATATATTTTTAATTCAAAATAACCTTGAAAACATATAAAAGTTGCATTGAAAACTAATTTAAAAATATTTTAAATTAATTTCCATAAAAATTATTAAAAGGTCATTTAAAAAACTTTTAAAACATTTTTATAAAATAGTTCTTTGATGGAACATAGATTTCCAACCAAAGAGATTATAACATTAAATGAAGATTAAAATATAACGAAAAGAAGGATATTTATGATAAAACTGTGAGAGGGTATTATATACACCCCATAAAAAATATGTGCATAACATAACATGTATCCCAAAGAAGGAAAATTGAGTCAAAATAACCTTACAATTTTGGTAATTTTTGAACAATAAACCCCATGAAAGATTTACCATCTAAAGGAAATGTAAATAATCATATATAAATGTGAGAGAGAAATACATTACCACTTTTTAATCTGTCAAATCTTATGAACCATTAAATAATGAAAATTATATCTATATGTAAATACCATAATATTTAATATAAAAATCATAAAATAAAGGAATGGGAAATATATAAACCATGTAAAAGAAAAAAGTAGTTTATAATATAGGGGGTCTCAAATAAATAAAAGTGAGAGATAAATCTATTAAATCTTGAGTAATTATAGAATCCTAAACCCCATGAAATATTAACATCAATTAAATATTTTAATATAATTAAATAAATTAAATTAATCATATAACATTTCATAGGTCAGTATATACATGACAAATAATAATTAAGTGGTGAATATATCATGTATCTCGCAGAAATAAAGTGAGATAAAATTCCCTTACTATAAGTGTTGGATTACTTTGTATACATTCAAACCTCCTATATAATATATATAATTTTATTATAAATTTACCAAAAAACCATATTCATATTTTTAAACTATGTATTATTTAATTATAACTTTATACTACTCACGTATTAACAATTCCATGCTAAAATTATGTTTCAGGTAATAACATCTTTGTTTTTCTTTCTTTTTTTAACTTGTTATTATTGTTCCTCTTACATAGATCATGATTTCATCTCCTCCATAATTATAAAAATTATATAAATATCATATATATATATATATATATTCAATATATTTATTCATGGTTATTCATAAAATTTAGAGATAGAAAATAAAAAACATCGTTCAACAAGAAGGTAGGCCATATGTACACATGAACCTAGTTTTCATTTTATTTTCATATTAAAAGAAATAAAATAATATGATATATTATAATTAAATAATAATTTTTATTTTTTATATATCATATATATTCATAAAATTTATCATTATTACCACTTTTGTGAAATATAGATGAAAATCGAATCACATCGCATCATGAAAATGGTATGCCATATGGACGCATGAGCGACGTTATCATTTCCCAAAAGGATAGGTGGTAAAAAGGTGGATATGATATTATCATAAAAAATTATAATAATGTCATAAATATTATATATAAACATTAAACCCATCATAAATCCAAATCATAAAATATGGTTATGGAAAATAAATTGTTTTTCTATGAGAAGATAGTAAGTCATACGTACGCATGATCAATACATTCACATCTTGTTCGATTGGAAAGGGAATTTATAATTGTTTGTTCATAATGAAAATAAAATTTTCAATTGGACCATAAATTTTCAATTTATGTTATTTTAGACCATATATCATCTCCTTGTCTTTATTTAATATTTTTATGATTTTTAAATAATTTAATCAAATATCACATTCATAAAATATCTATACAGAACATATATAATGTATCTAGGTAAGTATATAATAGAATTTGGTAGATATTGTTTGAGATTGAAGACTCAAATTGATTTTAAGAAGTTAGGGAGGATGTTCCCATTTATAATTAAGGTAGGGGAACTTTTAGAATTTCTAAAAATATTAGTTTATAATAAATTCAATCTCAATCCAAATATAGAAAAAATTCCATGGATTCAAATATAAGATGAGATAATATTTTTATCTAATAAACCATTAAATTATCAATAGGTTTTGTTGTAATTTTAATGGTTATCTTTCTTATAAACACTTAGTTAACCTATTTTAATTTGAATTATGTTAACATGGTTTTTAAGGTTAAGAGAATAAAATTTTTACTTATAAAGTGTCAATTGGACCATAAATTGTACATTTATGTTATTTTAGACCATATATCATCCCCTAGTACTTATTTAATGTTTTTATTATTTTTAAATAATTTAATCAAATATAACATTCATAAAATATCATTATTGTCAATTCTATCACTACTCATTAGTTATCATTTCAAAAATATCATAAAAAACATGATATATTCGAACCAAATATATTAAATCTTCCCTAACATGTAAAATCCATCTATAAAATTTGTGTATTACATTAATTATATATAATTATATTTATTGTAATATTTTTTTTATCATTTATTTGGTATTTCCATTAATTAAACAATTATTTCATCATCCTTGTGGAAGCCTTTAAAGTATTTATTTAATTCATAACAAAATTACTATGATAAAATAAATAAATTTTATATTTTAAATAACTATTTATATTCGAATTTATATTCTATATTACCCAATATTAAAAATGATATCGTTATTGAAAATATGAGTATAACATCATTTACTTTTCCTTCAACAAAATATAATATATGTCATAGTCTCATCCAAGTGGCTTAAAAAGGTGATACATTTATCCCAATGATCGCTTTTTTATAAAACCACTCATACAATAAAATTAGTAAAAGTGTTAGTGTAATTTTATAATATTTATAATATTAATTTTTACCTTTAATTACCAAATTTACCTTTTACTGAGTTAATAAAAATTACTAAAACTATTATTCATAATTTTAAAAAAAAATAAAACAAATATATTTAAATAATTTTGAACCTATGATTCTAAATGTGAAATCTATTTTTCAAAATAAAAAACACATAATTTTCTGTAAATAATTTAAAATTAATCTCATTGACGGGGTGAAAAAATGGGTTACTAAAGTTAACACCTGCAAGGGATTGTAAAGTTTTTATATCTAAATCCAATGTAAAATTAAATAAAAGCGCATTAATTATATTCAATGAAAAACAATTATCTAAATATACATTAAAAACAATCAAAAATATAATTTAACACTATAAATTATTTCGATGAGAAAAGTTGTTTTCAATTAAAATTTAGTGTTTTTTTACTATTCATCAAAACATGAAACTTAACAGAAAAATACCTAAAATTAAACCAAAGTAAATTTATATATTCTTATTTAAAATTATAAGTTTATTTTTTTAAAATTTAATATATAAAAGTATCCAAAATTGGATTAAAAATGGGTTCTCCATTAAAATGTGGTAAAATTACCCTTTTGAAAAATATACGGTTTTATATGTAAAATTGGGTTTATTATTATCTTATGCCAATAAAATCTATTGGATGAATATAAAAAATTATATATATAATATATAAGATATATATTTCATTAATATATTTCACAAATTATAATTAATTTAATTTATCAAGAAAAAATGAATTTGGGAACATAAAAATAAAATTATTTCATCTATAATCAATCGGTTTATATTTTCATTTATATTTAATTTCTAACCAATGAATTCATATTATAAACATTATATTTTCATAAGTTATTCAATATTATCCTTAACTACTATTTTAATGGCTAGTTTATATCTAATTATATTAAATAATTATATTTTAATAATATTCTATTATTCGGTAAAATTCAGTCTTGCGTGTAATGTAAGCTATCAAAAGAATTGTATATTTATGGTAGCAAAATATAGGCATAGTTTTGTGTATAACATAATATAATATAGGTTTTTCATATAGTGAATTATCAACCTGGTGTTTCCAATGAAATCCAAACATAGAATTTTTCATATAATAAAATCTATATTCAGTATTGTGTGAAATGAAAAATATCGAAAAGATTAAATTAATTCAAAAATATATATTTTAAAAATATCAGGGTGTTATAAGGGGAACCATGGGGATTCCCCCTACTAACTCTACCTACTCTAACCATAACATAAACCTTCTGACCAGGCTGCTGGAAATTTGCGGGCATGCCTTATTGCTACTAATGCTTAAAATAAACTTAACCACCCAAGTCGTATTTATTATATGAGGCTAAAGAAAACTAACACTTCCATTTTTCATGACCTATAAATAAAAATAACACAACTAAATATCTCATGGTAAATTAATGAGAACTTTTTTTACTTAGAGAAAGGTGATGATGCTTGCTTGGTTCATCTCCATGCTGGTCAGAACTTCGACTGTCTTAGCATTTGTAACCCTCCATACAATACCATTATCCTTAGATAACCCCACTAAAACTCAACTGATGTTAATTAATCCAACTAAAGATAAATACCAATCAATATAAAATTCATATTCCCCCCAAAATACAGAGGTAACATAAATGGAGAAACTATAGAGTAAAGGGAAGGACACAATGCCTCCACCAAATGTTGCGCTCAGGACACTGTATCTAGAAATATGTTAGGAGAAACCCACATAAGATCCTTAAAATTTTTCCCTAGATCCCAAACACTCATTATCCCCTGGTGTATAGAAATAAATTATATAACTTAATTTCCTTCAATGTCATCAAAAAAAATCATGGGACTCATTATGGAAATTTATGCATGAAATGTTTGCCTCCCCCGCTCCCTAAGATACAATGTCCACCACTAACGTGATACTTCCCTCATCTGACCAACTACTAGAGGAACCTAGTACTCATCACATGGTCTAATCAGTAAAAAAATAAGTCTTTAATCCCTTTATAAAACACTACATCATTGAATCAGTGAAACTTCCCTCAATATTTTCCACGAATTTTTACTGAAAGGCACATAAGGTCCTCTACCAGTACTCATCTTCTACCTTTGGATCAATCATCTGATGATATGCTAGGTCAACCTGATTAAACTATGTAGCCTAAGCCACATATTTAAGTTATTACCATCATAAAACTATGAAATGAATGAAATAATCTTAATACCATTATAAATGTGTGTATTTAGATTCATTTTATAAATTCACTAATTTATTCCTAGAACCACCTGATTCAAAATAGAACTTAGGAATGTTTGATGCATGTGAATTTTCTAGTTATCTACCCTGGAAGCATCATTATTTTACATAGTACATCTAAAGAGCCCAAGGTCTTTTTGTTAGATCATAGGGGGCTAAAATTCTATATTCTAGTAGGTTTACCTTACTATTATCACAAACTATGTTCAACTAAAAATGTTTCCTTACCGGTCTATGTTGTCCTCGCATTTGATAACACTAAGTCGCAACCCCCCACCCCCTCCATTGTTAGATCTCCTGGGATAATAGTGATTACAAGTGGTGACTCCATAATCCCGCATCTTATAGACAAAATGTTGGTGCCTCATACTGAGGGTATAAAACACTCAAATGGGAGGCATTATACACAATATAATAAAAAAAATAAAAATATAAGATGAAAAAACCACCCAAAAACCACAACATATAAAATAAAATAACCCAAAACTCATGAAAATAAAATCCCAAATTCATGAATATAAAATAGATACAACCATCTCCCAGGATAAGACAATACCAAAAAAAATTCTAAGGCAAGAACAGTGACAGCTCTAGTCCCTCGAGCGTGTACTATCTAGCTTGATCACAAATACCATACTATAAACCTATCAATAATTTATATATATATATATATATTTGTGTGTGTGTGTGTGTGGGTTGATTATAATAGTTATAATTAGTATTTTCATGCACTTGGCCTCTCATGAAACTATGAAAATATAATATTACTTACCTAGTAAACAAACAACACAGTTAATCGGTACACACACTTGTCAACAAGTCCCTTAGCCTCGTCAAGGCTCAATCACCAAATAATTATCCATTGTATAATAAAATAACAATTGGATTAATATAATCATTATCACCATGCTACCACTTCTCCATTGATTTTTCACTCTCGCACAATGAGATGACATCCTTTAATCATGTCCAGCCCATATCCACTATAAACTACCCCAATTATATATCACATCTTGTGTCCCCAACAACATATCACGTCTTAATGTACTAACTATATATTTCAAATCCATGAAGTAAGGTATCATGAATTCAAATTACATCAATATATTACCCTCCTCCTACCATGCATGCCCCCCACTGCATATCTCATCACCCACCACCAATACCACCACAGGAAGCTACTGAATGGGGAGTGGGAGAGAGGGAATTTTCATCTATATAGGTAATTCCTATCCTTGATGATATTTATAACATCCCCCAACATCTCTATATGTTTCCAAGTTATTTGATAGGGGTTTGGTGTATAATAAAACCAAAAGATATTTTTGGTATATAATAGTCTCACATAAATTCACACCTATGACTTCGCACAAGAAACATATCCACAATCACCATCAGAATACTGATTATATAATTCCACCAATAATTTCCTCTAATTTATAACAACCAACCCACAATTATCACATAATGGGCAACAACCCATATTCCATTTCCTAATAATTTTTGAACAATTCAGCCATCATGCATTATTCATTTATTTATTAGTTTTAAATTCAAACCAATGAACTATTTATCCATAACCCCATTGTTTTGTAAGTAAATATTATTACATTTTTATGAAACTAATGAAAATAAATCACAACATAAAGATTATTCCTCACAACCAAGGCCACCAAGCTGAAAATAACCAAGGAAACCAAGCTATACACATCAAGTGAAGTATATGTTAGGCATATAAAAATTAGCATGATCATTTAGAGGATTAATACATTAAACCATTTAATGTATATTCTCAAATAAATCTAACACTACATGGAATAATTCTATAAATAGTATATATAATGATATAAAAATAAAAAAATAGGAATTAAAATAGGTAATCGTATGTACATCACACCACTCATATCAATTTCATTAATCTTGTATCTTATCTTCATTATTCTAATTATTAACATTCATCCAATGGAGAGAAAATGAATTAACATTCATTAAATACATATAAAATATAAATAACATGAATCCTCTTCCATGATCTTTAATATTTTAAGAGGATAATCGATCACAACTTTGGATTCAAGGGATCAAACACCACCCAAATCCATATAAAACCTTCTAGAAACAAAACTCAAAATCAAATTTCCAATATATACTAAAAACTCATCCAAAAATAGATAGGTTCTCAAAAAAGAAAATCTAAATAAGATTTAATAATTAAATGGTTGAAGAGGAGAGAAGTAGGAACCTCGAAATAAGGGCACTCGATTCTCCACAATTTAAGAGTTTAAACCCCTTAAGAGAGATGATCAAAGGCCACCTAGGGGGATAGAGTTAGTAAAATATTGGTGAATAAGAATAGAAATTATAATAATAGATGTAAGTACCACTATTTATAGATGAATCAAGAATGGCCACATCAATGTGTGGAAAGAGCCCTCTACGTCGTGATCTCCCACTGCAGAGATGATCTCAATTTCCTACAGTTGTGTCTAGGCATTTTGTGTGTGCTATAAACTATATTAAAAAATCATATTCACCTCCACCATGTACAAATAATATGTAATGGTTCTAAAAAACTTCACTGTATTTATCTCAAATCACCAATTGCAATGGTTTAGTGAGCTCTAGATTCCTGTGTAACGCTAGTGATAGAGGAAGTTAGGAGACGCTTTCAGAAGGCATTTTCAAATTTATAACGTGACTTTTTTAAAAACAAAAATAAAATACCAATAATAGATCTATTAAAATGACATAATGTTTTTTATAGTAAATTTAGTGTAGGTGAGGAAATTAATGATCATGAAATGAAAACCCTTTTTTATATTTTAAAAAACATTTACTAACCCCCAAATAAGAAAACAATACTAAATTGTTATTCTAAAATGAGGTATTGGGAATCATGAAGATCACTTAAGATAACATATATTTGGTTTTTAAAATAATCAATTAAAAAATGAATGAATATGGATATATATTAGAAACAATAGTAAAATTGGATGAGGATTATTATTAACAATGATCCATTTTTATAAAAAAAATAAATTCTTCCAATGATGAAGAATTAAGAAAACAACAAATTGAATATAATTTCATGAGTAATAAATTTAAACTCCTTAAAACATCAGATGGGTTAAAATATTATTCCTTCCTAAGGTACATTGAATCCATATTACCATAATAATGTTAAAGAGTAAAAATCATAACTTAGTGAAATGAAATTGAGTTAACAAAAAAGCTTATGACTATAGTAACCATTGAATGAATTATGTTGGAAGTAGGGAAAAATGAAATTTCATGTAAATTTAGATTATTAATCATTAATAAGAAGAGTATAATCCAATGAGGTATTTGGTAAACTATATAAAATAATTGGTTTATAATATGAAAAATTCCTTAATAAGGAATAATTCAGGTGAAAACCCTTACCTTTTGCTTCTATCATTAGGGAAATATCTATAAACTTATTTATTACAAACATAGACATATTAATAAATTATTTCATAAACCTATTCATAAGTATTACATATTATGTTCTTACATTATAATCATTAACTGCCCATATAATGATTAGTTAATGTATATTTTCATCATTAGATTTCATAAATTTTTATTATTTCATATTTTTTCATAAAAGAGATGTCATAACACCTCCATTGATAAACATTTCATCATTATAATATTTAAAAATATTTTTAAATTGCTCTATTTCAATTTTTTATTCAAACCCATTTTCATTTGATGGAAACTATTTATAAGCTTCATGAGAATGGAATTCATGATGAGCTTATTTTGGGAAGTTTTACAATATCAAATTGTTGCATTAAATGATCATTAATTATTGTGGTATCCTTATATAATATTATTCATGTCATATATTACTCCTTAATATAAAATATTTTAATCTAAAATAATTTTATATCTATCCATTCAAGGATGTGATTAATAATGAAACACATAGACCAAGGGCATTATTTATTACAAACACATGAGCGATGTTTCTATTTTTTAGTAGGCATAAATAAAGGAAGGTAGATGATGAATTATCATTATAGGATCATAATTATTTCCTAAATATTATATAGTCATCAAATAAATTATTTAAACTATCTATTTTATGTAATAATGAAAATTTAAAATTGTTCTTCTAAGGAAGTGGTAGGTCGCACATACTCTAAGGTGATGTTATAATTTTTCAAATGGTTGTGAGGATAGAAGAAAAATATTATAACATAAACATAATGAAATAATGAAATACTATTTATACTGATGTAATTATGTTATTATGGGTATAATATATAAGGTGAAGTTATAATAATAATGAAATAAATAAAAAGGAAAAAAATAGTTTTATGTATTTCTTATCTTACTCCTCTGGACAACACCATGAACTCTCTTATATTTTACTTTTGGTGAGACCGTCCTATATAGAATATAGGAAAGATAGTTGGTAAGTGATTTAGGTATAATTTTTTGATCTAAAATGATTTTTAATTTAGGAATTTGGAGTGGTGAATGACCCCTTTTATATGTGAGATGGGTGGAACTTTCATAAACACTCATAATGTTATATTAAAGGCATATCATATTCAAATTCAAATAGATCCAAAAGTTGAAAATAATTGATAGGGGTAACCCTTTGTTTATAATCCTCTATTTCATGAATATATGGGAAAAAATTGAGATATTTTATGCATTATTTCCTTGAACTTACTTTTAAACATTAAATAATTTAAACATTTTCATTAAAATATAAAATATTTTTTGAAAATAAATTTCATGTCCCCCTCCCCCAAAGTGTACCCATCCTAGGCCGAAAATGAGGTAAGGGATGTGATGACTACCCAAGTATTGTCTCCAGTATCCCCTGAGTTGGTGATAAGTATATAGGGTACAATAAACATGCATATGGAAGGAATTACCCTCTTAGATAACATGTAGAAGATAGAGATAAGATAGATACACCAATCAATAACTCCTCAAATATATATATATATATATATATATATGTAAATACAAAGTGTAAACATTCAATGTTATACAGTACTATAATAACTAAAAAGAAACTACAAGTACCAAAAAGATCAATATGGAAGCGACCATGATGCCCAAAAAGCTCTTGAAAACCCATGAGCTAGTACTATCCATCATGATCTCAAAACTAATTCATCTAACATTAAAAATAGCTAATATATACATAGGGGAGCATAACATTATACTTAGTAGGATCCTCCTAAGAGTATCTTGTGTAAAAGATAATGAAATCATGCTAAATCATAGTGAACAATAGTGAAACAAACTAATCACCTAAAAAGGTATACAAAGTTCCCAGACTCACCATGGAAAACTCTCAAAAATTATCTCATACAATAGAGAATATAATATAATAATTAAACACCAAGGGTACCCCACTCCCACTTCCACACTGTTTAGCTGCTCCTCTCCAACATCACACATCCTGGTCTATCTCTCTCCAAAATAATCCAACCTAAAGATAACTGGGAAAGGCATCACAACCAAAACCTTGTTAAACTCACCAATCACATCATCCCATACACATACTCTTATATATTAACCAAGTGGTTTATAGGAGCCAACATAGCTTGTATGATGTGTATCATACATTGGGTATTATACCTCAAGTCATCGCAGCCCTTACTTGGAGTAAGTACCTCAATCCATCATAGCCTATACTAGTCATACCTATAATAGTCCTTTGGATACTATATCCGGTAATAAATGTGTTTGAAATAACCATAAGACATCACATACCTCTACAAATGTATACACGAAAACTAACTATTATGCAAACCATCACAAGTAACTAATAATAGAAGAGAGTGGAGATAGAGGGTGTATTTTTTCATCCATCCCCCCTCTAGGATGTGGGGGAAAAACCACCCAGAGTCCACCGGATGTTTGTCACGAAAAATTACATGGGAAGGGTAGTGTATGAAATCACTAAATATAAATGATATAATATACATCAATATAACACTATGGGAATAACCAATTCGTAGACTCAACTTTGGAAAACTTCACTCAGACTCCAATCTGGCACTATAAAGAACAGATATCCTATAATCACACAAGTATTTAAAAGAGATACATTAATGAATTATTTCCTTTTTAGTAATCTAATTTTGTTCATTAATTCATTATCCCTTAATTAATAATTAACATTATTCCACATGAAATTACATTAATCATCTGAGGGAATTCCAAGACCTGTAGACATTATCCAAACTGATTCCACAGTTTATCAAGATTATCATCTTTTCATAATGGTCCTTCCATCAACACCAACCCCATGGCTTAATAATTTTTTATACATTATTAGTATAATTTCATATCTAGGTATACTAGGAAACCCACCCTAATCTACCACTAGTAGGAATCATGCAACCAAGCATACCCAACTGCCTCAAGTAGTGGGGAAAGAAATGTAGATAAAACAAGAAACCAGAACATTGGATAATAAAAATATTCATAAGTGAGAAAATTGGCACTCAACATCACATAAATGGGTAATTCCATATTCAACCCATTCCATAATCATCAATTCTATCCCTAAAACTCACATGAAAATCATTATGCATCTCTCCATCACAGGCATCAACTACAACAATATCATATAATCCTCTCTTCCCATATCACATATATCATCCATGGCTCAGCCATCCCAGGTTCATTTCATATTCAGGACTACCCTCCCCATATAACATTTCATAGAGAAATTCACAGCTGGTGAAAATTATAAAATTAGTAGGAAAAAACAATCATAGCTAACTGAGAAATCTAGGCCTTAAAATGATGAATTCATCTTTCGCACATAAATGATCTCCCACAGCTCCAAATTCATGGAACTCATCCTTCAAATGTAGATGGAAAAATCAATCCTTAGAAATTATGTTATCCCATAGTAGGTTTTTATTCCATCTTGTATTAACTGATTCATTGATCACGGGTTCTAGGTATGGGAAAACTAAGTAATCAAGTTGTAATAAGATATCAAAATTTAAACATGATCTTAGAATTAAAACTAGTTTCATCAAACTGTGAAAAATACTATTCTCAATTATCATTCCTTTTATTTATTATCATTAGAAATAATTATCATGATTCAAATTCTTTATAAATTCTAATAAAACATGGAAGATCGCATTTAATTGAACATGCATACTCGCATCAATTTAATCATTATCAAATTATAATAAACTCTAGATTGCAAACATGCCTCATCTTTAAGTATGCTTAAGCCAATTATTTATCAATTAACTCTATCTTTTCATTCTTTAACAATTTCCATCAAAAAAACATGCAACTCTATAACATCATAGTACATGAAAACAATTATAACTTATATATTACACTATCTACAAAATCAAGAGGCAAACCTATTTCATGGTATAAATCAAATCAATATGAAATCACTATCCAATTAATTATTAATCATGTTAAATCACGTTTAGGTTAATTTCACTACAATCCATATGGATAAACCATGACAAATTTACGATTTCATGTAAATAAAATAAGAGAAACAATGAATCCCCAACCTCAAAGTCATAAATTTTCTTCACATTAGAATGGACCGATATCAAATATCTTAATCACCTCTCCCGCACGAAACAGCATCCCTCTAATGACTATGTGGAACAACCACACCAAAAAAAACTAAGAAAAACTCTATTATAAACATGGAGACAACCTACCATCGCATGGAATGATGAAATGGGAGAAATTGGATCAAAGAACTATAATAAGACTCGTAGAACATGCCCTGGATCACTTTGGATTGAAGATGAGAAGACAATGATCGGCCCCTATCAAATTAATCCCCATACTCCTAGAAAGAGGTTCACCAGATGCCTAGAGCTTGAGAGGGTCATAGGGATTGAGGAAAAACTCAAGATCCTACATCCTTTATAAGAACACTACAAATTACCTTTACATGGTGTGAAACCCCTTTTTACATCACTTAAATGTTGGGATTCAAATATCTCTGAAAAATTAATCACCTCATATGATATAATCCCAAAAATTTCCACACCCTGTAACACCCTATAAACTAGCCTCATAATATGTGAACATCAAATACAATATATGAACCATATTTACAAACCAGGTATTCTCCCGGATTCTATATTTTAGTATCCAAACACCTACAGACTCACTCCAGACCTCCTCTGAGCACCATGAACTTCCGAAACATGAAAAGGGTTATACTACATACTTCTAGGACCCTACATCATATACCTATCAAATAATTATCATCCTAGAGAATCCAAAACCAAACCCAGAGAAAAAACTAAAAGGTTTTTATGAATATACCCCTAGGAGATACCTATCAAGGATATAGTCATCATAGGAGCTATACCACCTCATTAAATGAGTACTAAAAACCACACAACAAAAACATACATTTCCTAAAAACTCTCCTAGGGAGATACCTTTAAAATGATAGTAAATCTGCAATATGCAACAAAAGGAACCATCTCATAAACTAGAATGGTAAACTTACACAATCGAACAATGTTATAAGAGAAAAGGTAAACTCTGAATAGATCTGGGTACCGAGTGTGAATATTTGACTCATGTTCCATGTTACTCTCCTATATGCCACTATTTCACCACAAGATGAAAACCAAGGGAATAGAATTCCCATGAAACATAGTCTCCTAGAATTTGTGCATCTCTATGGGTTTCTCCATGAAGGTCGCATTATCTTCAACATCAATCTCTCCCAAATTGATGACATGAGAGTCATTAGGAATAAATTGATAGAGATAAATTATGTGAAAAACATCATGTATCCAACTAATATGCAAGGTAAGTTTTATCTAATATGGCATGGCTCCAACACAAGATAAAACCTCAAAAGGCCTGACAAACCGATGAGAAAGATTTCTCCCACAAACAAACCTCTCCATCCCATGTAGAGGATTAAACTTAAAAAACACATGATCTATAATGTAAAACTCTGTAAGTCACCTCCTATGATCTTCATAGTATTTATGATGATCATGTTCTACCTTAATCATCTTGCAAATTACCCAACCATACCTACTGTAAATTTTAATAATTCTATTACAATAACTTCTACCTCTCCAACCCCAGTATAACACAATGTAGAAAAAAAAGGTTATCCATAAAAATATTTAAATGGTTTACATCCAATTTTGGAGTGGAAGATATTAATGTAAGATACATTTACCAAAGATAGGTTCCTCATCCACAAACCTACAAAGTCTTTCACATATGAGCGAAATATGTCCTCAAGAATATAGATGGTCCACTTTATCTAACCATCCAACTTGGGAAGGAAGGTAGTGATAATGAATAACTAAGATCCAAAATCATGTTGGAAACCTCTACGCACTCTAAAGGTAAAACTAGGATCTCGATCAGAGATGATCATCATCAAGACTCTATGGAATCACACCACCACCTTCAGATACTTCCTTGAAAAAGACTCTTTTGAGATTCATTACCTAATCACTATAAAGTGGGAAGATTTCATAAAACAATACATTATCACTCATATATCATTATAGCCTCACTGATCTTGATTTAAACTAAGAACTAAGTCCATTGAGATATCCTCCCACTTCCACTATGGAACATCTAACAGCTAGATGAACCCACTGAGAACATGATGCTTCGCTTCACCATCTGAAAGACCAAAAATTCAAAAATAAATTCTAAAACACTTTTATTTGACCCAATCCAACAAACCTAAATTCACAAAGCATAGTAAATCTTTGTTACATTTTGATATACCACTAATTGTGAGATATGGAACTCATGAAAAACAATATAATGCATAATAAATGGAATGAAGAGAACTCATTTGTAACACATTGGGCGTATTCCATATTTAGACCAACCATTAGAATAATTTCTAAAAACAACACAGTCCCTCTATACCCACCCCCCACCCCCCTGAGAATCCCCTAGCTGGGACTCATCCACCTACTCCACCAATAAGGATTGGAATGTATTTTGTAAAATACAAAAACTTCCTCAATCCTCTAACATATCTAGATGATTTTGGGTTTCGGGTGCAACAGAAGCCCATTGGTGGGTTTGGCCAACTTTAATTTTAGCATTAAACAATGTTCAATTCAAGATCTTTCAGGATAATAAAGAGCCAGATCTTCGGAATAGAACGAATAATGAAAAGAAAGAGAAGGGTCTCGGAACCATCAAGTGGATAATCATATGTTGGTTATAATTAATTTAATTAATTGACAAGAATTACCATGATGGAATTATTTCATTGTTGATGTTTTTCGATCATGTTTCAATGTGATTCTTCATTGCATCATAGTATCCAAGTGTAGACTTCCTCTAGTAGTGATCCACCTGTGCACCACATATCTCTGGACATTGCCAAAGGAATCTACGAGTGCTAGTGTGGAGAATCCTTTTCTTGTATTGTCTACCTTAGATCACCTTGATCTGATGGAGGAGGATCTCTCTCAAACTTGAGAGAGTTCTTGGAGGAAGGGGTTCTTTTGGCCTTGAGAGAATTTTCCAAAATTGTTGTACACAATGATTTTCTCTTAAAACGTGTTGGGGTAGTGGGGATATTTATAATCGGGTTTGTGGTTATAGAGTTATGACAATAAATGAACGTGTTATGCATTTTATTTATTTCATTAACTCTTATTGAAAACCCCCATGTTGAATGATTAATTCCTTGACATGCGCCCATGCTGATTATAATAAATAACTTTTAATAAAATGGTTTTATTTCCTCAAAATCCCGACTAGAAAAACTACATGGCATGTAATCATTAATACATGGGGTGTACTCATTTTCCATGATAACTACACAGCGTGTACATTCAATGTACACGGCGTGTTTATCTTGTCTTCATTTTTCATTATTTTCTCCACAACATTTATTATACCTTGAGTAATGGCTATTTATTTCTTAAATAAATGTAACTGCCTTACTCACTAATAAATATATATTATTTCTCCCACAATATATTCTCTCAAATATTTAACTGAGATACATAGACACACTTATTGTGTGACCCTCTAGACCTCTTTCTATGTGGCATTAGGCAGAGCCTGCCTAATGTCCAAGTTTATCATCTAGCAACACACCAAGGCGCCCATAGAGAAATAAGTTAACTGTAACATCCCAGGTAATTAAAGAATAAAGAATTTTCATATTTATTAATATTTACGAATGAAATATTAATTTTAATTAAAAGGGGTTTCTACGTTCGATAGCGTACTCGATACGCAACGATGAGTTTCTTTGAAAACTTACGTTGCACACAAGTAATAAAATAATATTATTTTAAATGTTAGTTAACAAGTAGTCGTTGTACTCGCGGGAATGGATAGAAATAACTAAAATATGATTATATATTTTTTAAAATGTTTTTACATTTACCCAATAAAAGATAAAGGCTTAAAATACGGGAAGAGTTCAATTTTAGGCATTTATACCCTAATTTCCACTAAGGGTTCACTTATCACCTTTTGATGGAGAACCGTCATTAAATATAGTTTTGATCAATCTTATAAATTCTATTGGACCAAAAATAACTCTTCTTTAGAATCAGGACATCAAAATTTACTTTGTGTAAATTTTTGGTACCTTTCCGATAAAGTTCATTTTTTAATGAATAGTGTAAAATGTTGTATTTTAATTCAAAACCTCTCTTTAATCTAATTTATTTATATGATTAGATTATCTTTTTAATTGTTTTTAAAGTGAAATTAGAAAATATTTTTACCATTAAATCCAATAGTGGTCGTTGGAATTAATTTCACTTTGAAATCGGACTTAAACTAGTGTCAATCTTTTGATACTTATTGTTTCATAAAAACACGCTATTTGCTCTGACAGCGGGAATTAATTATTAAATTAATTAATGTGACTTATATGTTTTGAATTTTTTAAAATAGACTTCATTTTTTAATTCGTAATATCAAATATAGCTTAGGGTGAATTTTTGGTAATTTTCTGAAAAACTTCAATTTTTGATGAATAGTGAAACCACTAAGTGGTACTTATAAAAACTGATTTTCCGTTTAAATGAAATTTTGCCATCATTTTGTTTTGATTTTCAAAAATCTGACATACATGGTTGTCATTAATAAGTAAAATGTGGTTCAATGAGAATAAAATAATTTTTTGGTGAATAGTAACTTATTATGTTTTTAATCGCGATTAGTGGTAATTAGTGTAGTTTAAGGTAAAAATAATGTTTTAATAATATGAGATGAGCTTGACACATGTCCTACCCTCATTGGGGACATTCTATAAGGTGTCTTTGAAATAGGCAAAGCACCCGGTATGAGTTCTATTGAAAACTCAACTTCACGATTTGGTGGAAGACCCGGTAATTCCTCCGGAAAGACATCATCAAACTCCCGTAAAATGGGCATATTCTTAATCGTGAGTTTCTCACCAACCATTTGAGATAAATAACCTTCATTTAGTGGAATCAATACCCATAAGATGGAAGAAATTTCCACTGGAAGGTTATGTTCATCCTTGCATTGATAGACGATCGTAGATTGATCTGGAATATGAAATGTGACTTCCCTTCTTTGGCAATTGATATGAGCTCCATGTAGAGAAAGCCAATCCATGCCAAGAATCACATCAAATTCCACTAAAGGAAGGATCACAAGATTTGCAGGAAGCACTTTCCCAAAAACTTCGATCGGAGAAGAATTATAAACTTTTGATGCGACTGTTGTGCCATTAGGTGTTGTCACAGCTAACTCAACATCTAATTGTTGAGGTAATACGGTGATACCCTTAGAAAATTCTTTAGAAATAAAAGAGTGGGTGGATCCAGAATCAAATAAAACATTTTCTACTTTAGAGTGGATGGTAAGTGTACCTTTCACCACTTCGTTATCGTACTCCATATCGCTGATAGAAATTGCATGTGACTTTCCTTTGTCTTTAGCCTTAAGATTTTGTTGACGTCGACCATCATCATCAACCCTTGGATTTGAGCATTGATTGGCACAATGCCCCATCTCCTTGCACTTGAAACATTGAAGTGTAGTAGATTCATTCTGTGTGTCCCTTCCTTTGTTTGCGTCATTAGACATCTTCTTCCCATTATCACGGCATTCAAATTCCCGATGACCTTCCTTTCCACATTTAAAACATTTACTTGTCCCTTTAAGACAACTCCCTCCATGTTTCTTTCCACACTTTGAGCATAAGGAAAAGCTCATCTTCTTTTCCGTGTGCTCTTTAGATTTTTCTTTGAATTCCATCTTCCTCTTCTTATCAAACCCATGTGACTGATGGGTTATTCCAATCTCCATCTCGACTTTGATAGCATATCGAACGATTTCCTCATAGCTATTGAAGTCCCTTATGGCTAACTCCCTTCGAAGACTTGGTTTTAAGCCACTAAAGAATCGATCGATCTTACTCTCAGGTTGGATAATAATACCAGAAGCGTACCTTGCAAGTCTTGTAAAATTGTCTTCATAGGTACCAACAGATTCATCATCCCTTTGCTTCAGTTCAAGAAACTCTTTCTCCATCTTTGTTCGGAGAATACGAGGGAAGTACTTATTGAAAAATAAGTTCTTGAACTCGTCCCATTCCATAGACTCAATTTCATCCCTTTGCCTCGTATTCTTAATAAGATTCCACCATTGATCAGCATCTCCTTCCAAACGATACACTGCTAGGATGACTTTATCATGTTCAGAACATTGAAGAACTGAAAATATCTTTTCAGTAGTACTAATCCATTGTTCAGCAACTAATGGATCAGTATACCCACCGAAAGAAGGTGGACGCTGCCTCATGAAGGATTCAACAGAATGTTGCTCCTTCCTTTGCTCGTTTGGAAGTCCTGCATGATTCATAGCTTGAGAAAGTTGTGTGAGCATGGCTATAAGATTTTGCATTCCAACTCCCATATCGTTTGGTTGCTCAGGGGGACAATCATTGCATTTCCCATCGCATTCCGCATTAACACGGTTCCTTTGGGTTCCAGCCATTGACTAAAACCAAGAAGAATAGTGTGAGCAACACTAATTATAATAGGAAAACCACATAATTCAAGAATAAAATTTTCATGCTTAAGGTCTTATCCTAGGTTATTCAAGGCCATTTCTAAAACACTAAGATTGTGTTCTATGCTTAGACTTATCCTTAGGGTTCTTACTAAGTCTTTCACATCCTAGTTTCCAAAGGTTGACTATACCTTTCCTCTGATACCAACTATAATGACCCATACTTTACATACATTGTTAATACTTCAAAATTGAAGCACACTTATTACAACATATGACAAAACCACAAAGGACCATATAGGTATAGTGTCTTTAGAAACTGGGAAACATAAACAACTGGTTTATAAATCTTCTACAGTGTCTCCCATTTATTTCATCATATCTAGGGTCCCTTTTAGCATATTCTACTTAATATCCATCTTCCTGACCTAGGGAAAAGAAAACATAAAAGGGTGAGCTCAAATGCTCAGAAAGGGCAAATAAAGGAAATAAAAATCATATCATATCTTTTTGAAAATAAAAACCTGCAAAAGAGATCATAATATCTTAACATGGAATAAATCATAGAAGTGAAAATGAGATCCCCATAATCATAACATAAAACTTGGAACTTTGTGGCATGCACACATAATCATGGAAAATCATTTCTTGTTAGTCATGACTCATTGCCAAGACTATCTTAGTGGACAAAGTCCCTTTCTGAACCGAGTTCACTCCTCGTTTCAGTCCTGTATCACTGAACCAAAATAACCTTCCGTTCCAGCCATGTCTATCTCATGAGATATAAAATCTTTACCCAATGCATTGGAGGGAGATTTAGGTCCCACCCATCTTATAATGAATCCTTTCTTATGTGTGCCACATAATCATAAATCATACATCATCGCATAACCCATGTAATAAAAAATGGGATTCTTAAACAACATGACATCATAAAACAATTCATATAAGATAAAGGAATTCATAAAAATGTTTCCATCACAACATAATCAAATCCATGTAGTAATAGGGATAAAACAGAACCCTTTATTATCTTAGATGGAAAATAATTTTGATAAAACACTTGAACTCCATTCTTGAGGAAAATATCCTTTCTTCTTCAAAAACATTTTTCCTTTCATAACATGTCATACAACTTTAAAATAAAAGAAGTTGATTAAAAATAAACTTGAAAACTTGTAAAGGAAGCTTCTTGGAAATAATGTTTTAAAAATCCATTCATGCCGTATAAGTTAAAAAAACATTCTTCGTACTTTTGTCAGAAAAGTCAAAAAGTACCTTGTACGACAAAAGATTCCTTTCATAGATATTACTAAAAACTCACCGAAGGGTAAAAATGGATATAAACAAATGTAGGTGGATGGAAATAATATTTCATATTGATGAAATATGGATGTGGATGATAAAATACACCCCAGTAAATACTTACGAATAAACAATCTCGGATAAAAATGAGATTATGATATTTCCCTTACCTTAGGTCTGATTAGCTTTGTACGTGTCCAAATCTCCTGTATAATGGTTTAAATAATGTTATTGACTTATTCCAGAATCATACATATTGATATGATAGCATATATGGTCATATTCTTAGCTTCTTGTTAGTAATATTTCATTGTTACTTGTTACTCGGGTCTTTATTGCCTTTTGTTTTTATGCGTGTTTTGCCGAATACATTCTTATTATTCTTTTAAGGTTATAGATACCTTATATCCAGAATTGTATTAGTGTAACATATATCATATTTATTCATTCAATTCATTTATATAATTACTATGTAATGATGATCATGTAGAACGAGTCGCATCACATCGTGGAGACGGTATTCCGTACGTACGCACGAGTGATGATATCGTTCCTATGATCGTGGAACTGTATTGGAGTATATATATATTATTTCGGTATCAATATTACTTTATAATAATCATAAATAGTTACTCATTACACCATTATACCCATCCTTGTAAAGTGATGGTGGAAAAATAGATTACACCACGGCGTGGAGACGGTATTCCGTACGTACGCACGCGCGGTGATTTCATTTTTCCATGGGATGGATAGAAGGTGAATTAGGGTTGTTTAATATTTATAATAACATATCAGTATGTAAGTAATACTGATTTTTTACTTTATCATGAAACAACTAAAGAAGAAGAAGTTGAAGGAGAAAGAAATTGAAAAGATCGGTAATGGATATCACCTCTTCTTTGGAACGCCTCTTTGAATCCTCCACTTAGGGAACTAAGATTGGTCTTTAAAGAAGACCGGGACCTCTAGGATTATTCTAGGGAAGTGGAGAGGAGAAAATGGCAGGGGTTGGACGAGCTTGAGTTCTCAAATTGGTGTGAGGAGGAGGGGGAGGAGGTGCCCTTTTATAAGGGAGGAGAGGGGCACCTTAGGAATATCTCAAAATATTATTTTATATTAAAGTCAAAATCGGTTTATAATGGCTCCAAAGGGTCTTATTTCGAAGATAAGGTGGGGATGGGTCGAAATCCTATCAACCAATAGGATTTAGACAAGTTTAGGGTATTATTTTAACCTTATCAATTAGATTTAACTCTAAGTTAAATAATTTAACTTTTACCGTGTCTTTATGTTTTCTTTCACTATATGGTTAATACACTTACTATAACATGCCAAAATAACCCCAAATTGTTTATTATTAATATATATATCCTTATCTAAGTCATTTGTCCGAACCTTAGATTTTTAGGAATACAATAACAATTAATAATATAATATTTGATTTAAAAACTATTTTGTGTCAATTTTCACACTATTTGATATATGATTTTTGTGAAAGTCATAACAGAATTATATGTTCGAAAAAAGTTTATTAAATCAACATTAATATATAATAGTAACCTATAAAATTAGTGGAATTCATAAAAAGTCTTAAATTACATTTATTTTGGTGTTTATAACATCAATTATGTCAATATTTCATTAATAATATAATTACTGCATCATCATTGTGTCATAAATAAATTAAATTATTTAATGTATAAAAATTACAAATAAAATACCATCATGTAGGAAATCTTTTTATCTTTCTAATGAATATTTATAGTCGAATTTATCTTATGTATAATCCCATATTAAAAATGATTTACTTATTAAACTTTGATTTTTTAACTATTTTAACCCTTCTTTAAATAAATTAATAATAAATGTCCTAATCTAATCCAAGTGGGCATAAATGGTCATATGTTATTCATAAGGTTGTTTCTGGTCGAATTACACTTATCCAATAGAATTAGTACATGTGTTAGGGTAATAATAATATCATATTTACCCTTAGTTACCCTATTTACTATTAACCGCGGTAAAAAAAAGTAAAAAGTTACTATTCACCAAAAAATTATTTTTATCTCATTGAACCACATTTTACTTACTGATATCAACCGTGTCTATCGGATTTTCGAAATTCCATTCACAGAAGCGGTAAAATTAAGTTTTATGAAAAATTCAGTTTTTAACCTACCACTTAGTGGTTTCACTATTCATCAAAAATTGAAAGTTTTTAGAAAAATACCAAAATTTCACCCTAGGCTAATTTCGATATTCTGAATCCAAAAATGAAGTCCATTTTAAAAAATAAAATTTATAAAATTTCAAAAAGTGGTTATTACTATTCATAACGGCTAGTTTTAATAGCATATTTTTGTTTAGTGAAACTCGGTATTGCGTACGACGCAAGCTATCATGGAAGGTCGCGATTGCGTGTAAAGCAAGCCAAGCAAGTGTTGTGTAGAAAAAGATTCCTTTGATGATTCATATAACATAAAAGTCTCGGGTGTTACATTCTACCCCCCTTAAAAATAATTTCGCCCTCGAAATTCGTCACTTTGTAACAAACAGATGAGGATACTTCTCCCTCATCATATCCTCAAGCTCCCAAGTAGCTTCTTCAAGTTGGTGGTTCCACCATAAAACTTTCACCAAGCGAGTGGTCTTGTTTCGTAGGACTTTTTCGCTACGATCCAGAATCTCTATCGGCTGTTCTTCATAAGAAAGATCTTGCTCCAGCGGTACAACTTCTGAGCTGAGTACATGTGAAGGATCTGGTATGTACTTTCTCAGGAGAGATACATGGAACACATCGTGAAGTTGAGAGAGATTCGGTGGAAGCACCAATCGGTATGCTACCTTCCCAACACGATCCAGTATTTCGAAAGGACCGATATATCTAGGGCTCAAATTCCCCTTCTTTCCAAATCTCATAACCCTCTTCCAGGGAGATATTCGTATGAACACTTTATCACCCACTTCAAACTCTAGGTCTTTTCTTCGGTTGTCGGCATAACTTTTCTGTCGACTCTGAGCTGCGCTTATGTGTTGTTGAATAGATCTGACCTTTTCTGCCATTTCATCAACGAGATCAGGTCCTAATAGCTTTCTTTCCCCAACTTCATCCCAGCAAGTTGGAGTCCTGCATTTCTTTCCATAGAGAGCTTCATAAGGAGCCATCTGAATACTAGAGTGAAAGCTATTATTATAAGAAAATTCCACCAAAGGTAGGTGTTGATCCCAACCTCCTTTGAAATCCATAGAGCAAGCTCTCAACATATCTTCTAGGGTTTGAATTGTTCTCTCAGACTGACTGTCTGTCTGGGGATGATAAGCAGTGCTGAAACTCAACTCTGTATCCAGAGTATGCTGAAGACTTCACTAGAACTTCGAGGTAAATCTCAGATCCTGATCAGATATAATAGAAAGTGGTACTCCATGCAATCTTACCACTTCCTTTACATATATCCTGGCAAGCTGATCTAGAGAGAAATCCTCTCTAATAGCAATGAAGTGTGCAGACTTTGTAAGACGATCAACTATGACCCAGATAGCATTATTGCCTTTGGAAGTTTTAGGAAGTCCTGTGACAAAGTCCATAGTGATGTTTTCCCATTTCCATTCGGGTATGGGTAATAGTTGTAACATCCCCTTAGACTTTTGTCTCTCAGCTTTAAATTGTTGACAAACCAAGCATCGAGAGACATATTCAGCAACATCTCTTTTCATGCCATCCCACCAGAAGTACTCTTTCAGGTCCCTATACATCTTCGTGCTTCCAGGATGAATAGAGAATGAAGAACTATGAGCCTCATCCAGCAGCTCCTTCTTTAATTCGGGGATGGAAGGAACACAAACCCGATTCCTGAACCTTATTATCCCATCACAATCAAGGTTGAATTCAGGAACATTTCTCACCTTCTTTTGTAACTCGACATCTTCTTTCTGTGCCTCATTAATCTTCACATGTATAGATGGTTGAACATTCATTTGAGAAAGATAAGATTTTTCCCCTTCAATTATAATTCCAAGATCCATCCTTTGTAAATCCATAAATATTGGATCTTTTGTGATCCTCATCATGGATAAACTACCATGGTCTTGTCGACTTAATGCATCTTCCACCATGTTTGCTTTCCCAGGGTGGTAATGGATTGAGCAGTCATAATCCTTAATCAGCTCCAACCATCTTCTTTGGTGCATATTCAGCTCCTTTTGTGTGAAAATATACTTTAAACTTTTATGATCAGTATAAATATCACACCTTTCACCATAAAGGTAATGCCTCCAAATCTTTAATGCAAAGATTACCGCAGCCAACTCCAAATCATGTGTTGGGTAATTTTTCTCATGGATTTTCAACTGTCGTGAGGCATAAGCTATCACCATATCATTTTTCATAAGAATACACCCCAATCCCTTCTTGGATGCATCACTGTAGATCACAAACCTTTCTCCACTACAAGGCAGTGTGAGCACAGGTGCACTGGATAACCTTCTTTTCAACTCCTTGAAATTCTCTTCACATTCCTCTGTCCAGACAAACTTAACTCCTTTCCGAGTCAACTTGGTGAGTGGATTAGATAATCGTGAAAAATCTTTTACAAAACGTCGATAATATCCAGCCAAACCAAGAAAACTTCGGATCTCAGTTACTGTTGTTGGTCTCGACCATCTTTCGATAACTTCTGTTTTTGCTGGATCCACAGATATCCCCTCTTTTGAGATTATGTGACCCAAAAATGCAACTTTTTGAAGCCAAAATTCACACTTGGTAAATTTGGAATAAAGATTCTCCTTTCTCAGGGTCTTCAATATAATTCTCAAGTGATATTCATGCTTTTCATTGCTCTTTGAATAGACAACAATATCGTCTATAAAGACTACCACAAATTGATCAAGATAGTCTCTAAAGACTCTATTCATTAGATCCATGAAGATAGAAGGGGCATTAGTAAGACCAAATGTCATCACTATAAATTCATAGTGTCCATACCTTGTACGGAAAGCCGTCTTTGGTATATCCTCCCTTTTGACCCTTAATTGATGATACCCTGAACGAAGAGCAATCTTGGAAAAGTATTGAGCTCCGCGTAGTTGGTCAAATAAGTCATCAATGCGTGGGAGAGGATATTTTTTCTTGATAGTGATCTTGTTAAGTTCTCGATAATCAATGCAGAGTCTCATTGATCCATCTTTCTTCTTAACAAATAGAACAGGTGCTCCCCACGGTGATGCACTAGGGCGTATGAATCCCTTATCAAGATTCTCTTGGAGTTGCTTCTTCAATTCCTGCAACTCAATTGGGGCCATTCTATAAGGTGTCTTTGAAATAGGCAAAGCACCCGGTACGAGTTCTATTGAAAACTCAACTTCACGATTTGGTGGAAGACCCGGTAATTCCTCCGGAAAGACATCATCAAACTCCCGTAAAATGGGCATATTATTAATCGTGAGTTTCTCACCAACCATTTGAGATAAATAACCTTCATTTAGTGGAATCAATACCCATAAGATGGAAGAAATTTCCACTGGAAGGTTATGTTCATCCTTGCATTGATAGACGATCGTAGATTGATCTGGAATATGAAATGTGACTTCCCTTCTTTGGAAATTGATATGAGCTCCATGTAGAGAAAGCCAATCCATGCCAAGAATCACATCAAATTCCACTAAAGGAAGGATCACAATAATTGCAGGAAGCACTTTCCCACAAACTTCGATAGGAGAAGAATTATAAACTTTTGATGTGACTGTTGTGCCATTAGGTGTTGTCATAGCTAACTCAACATCTAATTGTTGAGGTAATACGGTGATACCCTTAGAAAATTCTTTAGAAATAAAAGAGTGGGTGGATCCATAATCAAATAAAACATTTTCTACTTTAGAGTGGATGGTAAGTGTACCTTTCACCACTTCGTTATCGTACTCCATATCGCTGATAGAAATTGCATGTGACTTTCCTTTGTCTTTAGCCTTAAGATTTTGTTGACGTCGACCATCATCATCAACCCTTGGATTTGGGCATTGATTGGCATAATGCCCCATCTCCTTGCACTTGAAACATTGAAGTGTAGTAGGTTCATTCTGTGTTTCCCTTCCTTTGTTTGCGTCATTAGACATCTTCTTCCCATTATCACGGCATTCAAATGCCCGATGACCTTCCTTTCCACATTTAAAACATTTACTTGTCCCTTTAAGACAACTCCCTCCATGTTTCATTCCACACTTTGAGCATAAGGAAAAGCTCATCTTCTTTTCCTTGTGCTCTTTAGATTTTTCTTTGAATTCCATCTTCCTCTTCTTATCAAACCCATGTGACTGATGGGTTATTCCAATCTCCATCTCGACTTTGAGAGCACATCGAACGATTTCCTCATAGCTATTGAAGTCCCTTATGGCTAACGCCCTTCGAAGACTTGGTTTTAAGCCACTAAAGAATCGATCGATCTTACTCTCAGGTTGGATAATAATACCAGAAGCGTACCTTGCAAGTCTTCTAAAATTTGCTTCATAGGTACCAACAGATTCATCATCCCTTTGCTTCAGTTCAAGAAACTCTTTCTCCCTCTTTGTTCGGAGAATACGAGGGAAGTACTTATTGAAAAATAAGTTCTTGAACTCGTCCCATTCCATAGACTCAATTTCATCCCTTTTCCTCGTATTCTTAATAATATTCCACCATTGATCAGCATCTCCTTCCAAACGATACACTACTAGGATGACTTTATCATGTTCAGAACATTGAAGAACTCAAAATATCTTTTCAGTAGTACTAATCCATTGTTCAGCAACTAATGGATCAGTAGACCCACTGAAAGAAGGTGGACGCTGCCTCATGAAGGATTCAACAGAATGTTGCTCCTTCCTTTGCTCGTTTGGAAGTCCTGCATGATTCATAGCTTGAGAATGTTGTGTGAGCATGGCTACAAGATTTTTCATTCCAGGTCCCATATCGTTTGGTTGCTCAGGTGGACAATCATTGCATTGCCCATCGCATTCCGCATTAACACGGTTCCTTCGGGTTCCAGCCATTGACTAAAACCAAGAAGAATAGTGTGAGCAACACTAATTATAATAGGAAAACCACATAATTCAAGAATAAAATTTTCATGCTTAAGGTCTTCTCCTAGGTTATTCAAGGCCATTTCTAAAACACTAATATTGTGTTCTATGCATAGACTTATCCTTAGGGTTCTTACTAAGGCTTTCACATCCTAGTTTCCAAAGGTTGACTATACCTTTCCTCTGATACCAACTATAAAGACCCATACTTTACATACATTGTTAATACTTCAAAATTGAAGCACACTAATTACAACATATGACAAAACCACAAAGGACCGTATAGGTATAGTGTCTTTAGAAACTGGGAAACATAAACAACTGGTTCATAAATCTTCTACAGTGTCTCCCATTTATTTCATCATATCTAGGGTCCCTTTTAGCATATTCTACTTAATATCCATCTTCCTGACCTGGGGAAAAGAAAACATAAAAGGGTGAGCTCAAATGCTCAGCAAGGGCAAATAAAGGAAATAAAAATCATATCATATCTTTTTGAAAATCAAAACCTGCAAAAGAGATCATAATATCTTAACATGGAATAAATCATAGAAGTGAAAATGAGATCCCCATAATCATAACATAAAACTTGGAACTTTGTGGCATGCACACATAATCATGGAAAATCATTTCTTGTTAGTCATGACTCATTGCCAAGACTATCTTAGTGGACAAAGTCCCTTTCTGAACCGAGTTCACTCCTAGTTTCAGTCCTGTATCACTGAACCGAAATAACCTTCCGTTCCAGCCATGTCTATCTCATGAGATATAAAATCTTTACCCAATTCATTGGAGGGAGATATAGGTCCCACCCATCTTATAATGAATCCTTTCTTATGTGTGCCACATAATCATAAATCATACATCATCGCATAACCCATGTAATAAAAAATGGGATTCTTAAACAACATGACATCATAAAACAATTCATATAAGATAAAGGAATTAATAAAAATGTTTCCATCACAACATAATAAAATCCATGTAATAATATGGATAAAAACAGAACCCTTTATTATCTTAGATGGAAAATAATTTTGATAAAACACTTGAACTCCATTCTTGAGGAAAATATCCTTTCTTCTTCAAAAACATTTTTCCTTTCATAACATGTCATACAACTTTAAAATAAAAGAAGTTGATTAAAAATAAACATGAAAACTTGTAAAGGAAGCTTCTTGGAAATAATGTTTTAAAAATCCATTCATGCCGTATAAGTTAAAAAAACATTCTTCGTACTTTTGTCGGAAAAGTCAAAAAGTACCTCGTACGACAAAAGATTCCTTTCATAGATATTACTAAAAACTCACCGAAGGGTAAAAATGGATTTAAACAATTGTATGTGGATGGAAATAATATTACATATTTATGAAACATGGATGTGGATGATAAAATACACCCCAGTAAATACTTACGAATAAACAATCTCGGATAAAAATGAGATTGTGATATTTCCCTTACCTTAGGTCCGATTAGCTTTGTACGTGTCCGAAGCTCCTGTATAATGGTTTAAATAATGTTATTGACTTATTCCAGAATCATACATATTGATATGATATCATATATGGTCATATTATTAGCTTCTTGTTAGTAATATTTCATTGTTACTTGTTACTCGGGTCTTTATTGCCTTTTGTTCTTATGCGTGTTTTGCCGAATACATTCTTATTCTTCTTTTAAGGTTATAGATACCTTATATCCAGAATGGTATTAGTGTAACATATATCATATTTATTCATTCAATTCATTTATATAATTACTATGTAATGATGATCATGTAGAACGAGTCGCATCACATCGTGGAGACGGTATTCCGTACGTACGCACGAGTGATGATATCGTTCTTATGATCGTGGAACTGTATTGGAGTATATATATATTATTTCAGTATCAATATTACTTTATAATAATCATAAATAGTTACTCATTACACCATTATACCCATCCTTGTAAAGTGATGGTGGAAAAATAGATTACACCACGGCGTGGAGACGGTATTCCGTACGTACGCACGCGCGGTGATTTCATTTTTCCGTGGGATGGATAGAAGGTGAATTAGGGTTGTTTCATATTTATAATAACATATCAGTATGTAAGTAATACTGATATTATTAATTTATCATGAAACAACTAAAGAAGAAGAAGTTGAAGAAGAAAGAAATTGAAAAGATCGGTAATGGATATTACCTCTTCTTTGGAACGCCTCTTTGAATCCTCCACTTAGGGAACTAAGATTGGTCTTTGAAGAAGACCAGGAACTCTAGGATTATTCTAGGGAAGTGGAGAGGAGAAAATTGCAGGGGTTGGCCGAGCTTGAGTGCTCAAATTGGTGTGAGGAGGAGGGGGAGGAGGTGCCCTTTTATAAGGGAGGAGAGGGGCACCTTAGGAATATCTCAAAATATTATTTTATATTAAAGTAAAAATCGATTTATAATGGTTCCAAAGGGTATTATTTCGAAGATAAGGTGGGGATGGGTCGAAATCCTATCAACCAATAGGATTTAGACAAGTTTAGGGTATTATTTTAACCTTATCAATTAGATTTAACTCTAAGTTAAATAATTTAACTTTTACCGTGTCTTTTTGTTTTCTTTCACTATATGGTTAATACACTTACTATAACATGCCCAAATAACCCCAAATTGTTTATTATTAATATATATATCCTTATCTAAGTCATTTGGCCGAACATTAGATTTTTAGGAATACAATAACAATTAATAATATAATATTTGATTTAAAAACTATTTTGTGTCAATTTTGACACTATTTGATATATGATTTTTGTGAAAGTCATAACAGAATTATATGTTCAAACAAAGTTGATTAAATCAACATTAATATATCATAGTAACCTAGAAAATTAGTGTAATTCATAAAAAGTCTTAAATTACATTTATTTTGGTGTTTATAACATCAATTATGTCAATATTTCATTAATAAGATAATTACTGCATCATCATTGTGTCATAAATAAATTAAATTATTTAATCTCTAAAAATTAAAAATAAAATACCATCATGTATAAAATCTTTTTATCTTTCTAATGAATATTTATAGTCGAATTTATCTTATGTATAACCCCATATTAAAAATAATTTACTTATTAAACTTTGATTTTAACTATTTTAACCCTTCTTTAAATAAATTAATAATAAATGTCCTAATCTAATCCATGTGGGCCTAAATGGTCATATTTTATTCATAAGGTTGGTTTTGGTCGAATTACACTTATCCAATAGAATTAGTACATGTGTTAGGGTAATAATAATATCATATTTACCCTTAGTTACCCTATTTACTATTAACCGCGGTAAAAAAAAGTAAAAATTTACTATTCACCAAAAAATTATTTTTATCTCATTGAACCACATTTTGCTTACTGATATCAACCGTGTCTGTCGGATTTTCGAAATTCCATTCACAGAAGCGGTAAAATTAAGTTTTATGAAAAATTCAGTTTTTAACCTACCACTTAGTGGTTTCACTATTCATCAAAAATTGAAAGTTTTCAGAAAAATACCAAAATTTTACCCTAGGCTAATTTCGATATTCTGAATCCAAAAATGAAGTCCATTTTGAAAAATAAAATTTATAAAATTTCAAAAAGTGGTTATTACTATTCATAACGGCTGGTTTTAATAGCATATTGTTGTTTAGTGAAACTCGGTATTGCGTACGACGCAAGCTATCGAGGAAGGTCGCGATTGCGTGTAAAGCAAGCCAAGAAAGTGTTGTGTAGAAAAAGATTCCTTTGATAATTCATATAACATAAAAGTCTCGGGTGTTACATTCTACCCCCCTTAAAAAGAATTTCGCCCTCGAAATTCGTCACTTTGTGACAAACAGATGAAGATACTTCTCCCTCATCATATCCTCAAGCTCCCAAGTAGCTTCATCAAGTTGGTGGTTCCTCCATAAAACTTTCACCAAGCGAGTGGTCTTGTTTCGTAGGACTTTTTCGCTACGATCCAGAATCTCTATCGGCTATTCTTCATAAGAAAGATCTTGCTTCAGCGGTACAACTTCTGAGCTGAGTACATGTGAAGGATCTGGTATGTACTTTCTCAAGAGAGATACATGGAACACATCGTGAACTTGAGAGAGATTCGGTGGAATCACCAATCGGTAAGCTACCTTCCCAACACGATCCAGTATTTCGAAAGGACCGATATATCTAGGGCTCAACTTCCCCTTCTTTCCAAATATCATAACCCTCTTCCAGGGAGATATTCGTATGAACACTTTAACACCCACTTCAAACTCTAGGTCTTTTCTTCGGTTGTCGGCATAACTTTTCTGTCGACTCTGAGCTGTGCTTATGTGTTGTTGAATAGATCTGACCTTTTCTGCCATTTCATCAACGAGATCAGGTCCTAATAGCTTTCTTTCCCCAACTTCATCCCAGCAAGTAGGAGTCCTGCATTTCTTTCCATAGAGAGCTTCATAAGGAGCCATCTGAATACTGGAGTGAAAGCTATTATTATAAGAAAATTCCACCAAAGGTAGGTGTTGATCCCAACCTCCTTTGAAATCCATAGAGCAAGCTCTCAACATATCTTCTAGGGTTTGAATTGTTCTCTCAGACTGACCGTCTGTCTGGGGATGATAAGCAGTGCTGAAACTCAACTCTGTATCCAGAGTATGCTGAAGACTTCACCAGAACTTCGAGGTAAATCTCGGATCCCGATCATATATAATAGAAAGTGGGACTCCATGCAATCTTACCACTTCCTTTACATATATCCTGGCAAGCTGATCTAGAGAGAAATCCTCTCTAATAGCAATGAAGTGTGCAGACTTTGTAAGACGATCAACTATGACCCAGATAGCATTATTGCCTTTGGAAGTTTTAGGAAGTCCTGTGACAAAGTCCATAGTGATGTTTTCCCATTTCCATTCGGGTATGGGTAATAGTTGTAACATCCCCTTAGACTTTTGTCTCTCAGCTTTAACTTGTTGACAAACCAAGCATCGAGAGACATATTCAGCAACATCTCTTTTCATGCCATCCCACCAGAAGTACTCTTTCAGGTCCTTATACATCTTCATGCTTCCAGGATGAATAGAGAATGAAGAACTATGAGCCTAATCCAGCAGCTCCTTCATTAATTCAGGGATGGAAGGAACACAAACCCGATTCCTGAACTTTATTATCCCATCACAATCAAGGTTGAATTAAGGAACATTTCTCACCTTATTTTGTAACTCTACATCTTCTTTCTGTGCCTCTTTAATCTTCACATGTATAGATGGTTGAACATTCATTTGAGAAAGATAAGATTTTTCCCCTTCCATTATAATTCCAAGATCCATCCTTTGTAAATCTATAAATATTGGATCTTTTGTGATCCTCATCATGGATAAACTAGCATGGTCTTGTCGACTTAATGCATCTGCCACCTTGTTTTCTTTCCAAGGGTGGTAATGGATTGAGCAGTCATAATCCTTAATCAGCTCCAACCATCTTCTTTGGCGCATATTCAGCTCCTTTTGTGTGAAAATATACTTTAAACTTTTATGATCAGTATAAATATCACACCTTTCACCATAAAGGTAATGCCTCCAAATCTTTAATGCAAAGATTACCGCAGCCAACTCCAAATCATGTGTTGGGTAATTTTGCTCACGGATTTTCAAATGTCGTGAGGCATAAGCTATCACCATATCATTTTGCATAAGAACACACCCCAATCCCTTATTGGATGCATCACTGTAGATCACAAACCTTTCTCCACTACAAGGCAGTGTGAGCACAGGTGCACTGGATAAACTTCTTTTCAACTCCTTGAAATTCTCTTCACATTCCTCTGTCCAGAAAAACATAACTCCTTTCCGAGTCAACTTGGTGAGTGGATTAGATAATCGTGAAAAATCTTTTACAAAACGTCGATAATATCCAGCCAAGCCAAGAAAACTTCGGATCTCAGTTACTGTTGTTGGTCTTGACCATCTTTCGATAACTTCTGTTTTTGCTGGATCCACAGATATCCCCTCTTTTGAGATTATGTGACCCAAAAATGCAACTTTTTGAAGCCAAAATTCACAATTGGAAAAATTTGTCATAAAGCTTCTCCTTTCTCAGGGCCTTCAATATAATTCTCAAGTGATCTTCATGCTCTTCCTTTCTCTTTGAATAGACAAGAATATCGTCTATAGAGACTACCACAAATTGATCAAGATAGTCTCTAAAGACTCTATTCATTAGATCCATGAAGATAACAGGGGCATTAGTAAGACCAAATGGCATCACTATAAATTCATAGTGTCCATACCTTGTACGGAAAGCCGTCTTTGGTATATCCTCCCTTTTGACCCATAATTGATGATACCCTGAACGAAGATCAATCTTGGAAAAGTATGAACTCCGCGTAGTTGGTCAAATAAGTCATCAATGTGTGGGAGAGGATATTTGTTCTTGATAGTGATCTTGTTAAGTTCTCGATAATCAATGCAGAGTCTCATTGATCCATCTTTCTTCTTAACAAATAGAACAGGTGCTCCCCACGGTGATGCACTAGGACGTATGAATCCCTTATCAAGATTCTCTTGGAGTTGCTTCTTCAATTCCTGCAACTCAATTGGGGCCATTCTATAAGGTGCCTTTGAAATAGGCAAAGCACCCGGTACGAGTTCTATTGAAAACTCAACTTCACGATTTGGTGGAAGACCCGGTAATTCCTCCGGAAAGACATCATCAAACTCCTGTAAAATGGGCATATTCTTAATCGTGAGTTTCTCACCAACCATTTGAGATAAATAACCTTCATTTAGTGGAATCAATACCCATAAGATGGATGAAATTTCCACTGGAAGGTTATGTTCATCCTTGCATTGATAGACGATCGTAGATTGATCTGGAATATGAAATGTGACTTCCCTTCTTTGGCAATTGATATGAGCTCCATGTAGAGAAATCCAATCCATACCAAGAATCCCATAAAATTACACTAAAGGAAGGATCACAAGATTTGCAGGAAGCATTTTCCCACAAACTTCGATCGGAGAAGAATTATAAACTTTTGATGCGACTGTTGTGCCATTAGGTGTTGTCACAGCTAACTCAACATCTAATTGTTGAGGTAATACGGTGATACCCATAGAAAATTCTTTAGAAATAAAGGAGTGGGTGGATCCAGAATCAAATAAAACATTTGCTACTTTAGAGTGGATGGTAAGTGTACCTTTCACCACTTCGTTATCGTACTCCATATCGCTGATAGAAATTGCATGTGACTTTCCTTTGTCTTTAGCCTTAAGATTTTGTTGACGTCGACCATCATCATCAACCCTTGGATTTGGGCATTGATTGGCATAATGCCCCATCTCCTTGCACTTGAAACATTGAAGTGTAGTAGGTTCATTCTGTGTATCCCTTCCTTTGTTTGCGTCATTAGACATCTTCTTCCCATTATCACGGCATTCAAATGCCTGATGACCTTCCTTTCCACATTTGAAACATTTACTTGTCCCTTTAAGACAACTCCCTCCATGTTTCTTTCCACACTTTGAGCATAAGGAAAAGCTCATCTTCTTTTCCGTGTGCTCTTTAGATTTTTCTTTGAATTCCATCTTCCTCTTCTTATCAAACCCATGTGACTGATGGGTTATTCCAATCTCCATCTCGACTTTGAGAGTACATCGAACGATTTCCTCGTAGCTATTGAAGTCCCTTATGGCTAACGCCCTTCGAAGACTTGGTTTTAAGCCACTAAAGAATCGATCGATCTTACTCTCAGGTTGGATAATAATACCAGAAGCGTACCTTGCAAGTCTTGTAAAATTTTCTTCATAGGTACCAACAGATTCATCATCCCTTTGCTTCAGTGAAAGAAACTCTTTCTCCATCTTTGTTCGGAGAATACTAGGGAATTACTTATTGAAAAATAAGTTCTTGAACTCGTCCCATTCCATAGACTCAATTTCATCCCTTTGCCTCATATTCTTAATAAGATTCCACCATTGATCAGCATCTCCTTCCAAACGATACACTACTAGGATGACTTTATCATGTTCAGAACATTGAAGAACTGAAAATATCTTTTCAGTAGTACTAATCCATTGTTCAGCAACTAATGGATCAGTACACCCACTGAAAGAAGGTGGACGCTGCCTCATGACGGATTCAACAGAATGTTGCTCCTTCCTTTGCTCGTTTGGAAGTCCTGCATGATTCATAGCTTGAGAAAGTTGTGTGAGCATGGCTACAAGATTTTGCATTCCATCTCCCATATCGTTTGGTTGCTCAGGGGGACAATCATTGCATTTCCCATCGTATTCCGCATTAACACGGTTCCTTCGGGTTCCAGCCATTGACTAAAACCAAGAAGAATAGTGTGAGCAACACTAATTATAATAGGAAAACCACATAATTCAAGAATAAAATTTTCATGCTTAAGGTCTTATCCTAGGTTATTCAAGGCCATTTCTAAAACACTAAGATTGTGTTCTATGCTTAGACTTATCCTTAGGGTTCTTACTAAGGCTTTCACATCCTAGTTTCCAAAGGTTGACTATACCTTTCCTCTGATACCAACTATAACGACCCATACTTTACATACATTGTTAATACTTCAAAATTGAATCACACTAATTACAACATATGACAAAACCACAAAGGACCGTATAAGTATAGTGTCTTTAGAAACTAGTAAACATAAACAACTGGTTCATAAATCTTCTAGAGTGTCTCCCATTTATTTCATCATATCTAGGGTCCCTTTTATCATATTCTACTTAATATCCATCTTCCTGACCTGGGGAAAAGAAAACATAAAAGGGTGAGCTCAAATGCTCAGCAAGGGAAAATAAAGGAAATAAAAATCATATCATATCTTTTTGAAAATCAAAACCTGCAAAAGAGATCATAATATCTTAACATGGAATAAATCATAGAAGTGAAAATGAGATCCCCAAAATCATAACATAAAACTTGGAACTTTGTGGCATGCACACATAATCATGGAAAATCATTTCTTGTTAGTCATGACTCATTGCCAAGACTATCTTAGTGGACAAAGTCCCTTTCTGAACCGAGTTCACTCCTCGTTTCAGTCCTGTATCACTGAACCGAAATAACCTTCCGTTCCAGCCATGTCTTTCTCATGAGATATAAAATCTTTACCCAATGCATTGGAGGGAGATATAGGTCCCACCCATCTTATAATGAATCCTTTCTTATGTGTGCCACATAATCATAAATCATACATCATCGCATAACCCATGTAATAAAAAATGGGATTCTTAAACAACATGACATCATAAAACAATTCATATAAGATAAAGGAATTCATAAAAATGTTTCCATCACAACATAATCAAATCCATGTAATAATAGGGATAAAAACAGAACCCTTTATTATCTTAGATGGAAAATAATTTTGATAAAACACTTGAACTCCATTCTTGAGGAAAATATCCTTTCTTCTTCAAAAACATTTTTCCTTTCATAACATGTCATACAACTTTAAAATAAAATAAGTTGATTAAAAATAAACTTGAAAACTTGTAAAGGAAGCTTCTTGGAAATAATGTTTTAAAAATCCATTCATGCCGTATAAGCTAAAAAAACATTCTTCGTACTTTTGTCGGAAAAGTCAAAAAGTACCTCGTACGACAAAAGATTCCTTTCATAGATATTACTAAATGCTCACCGAAGGGTAAAAATGGATTTAAACAATTGTAGGTGGATGGAAATAATATTACATATTTATGAAACATGGATGTGGATGATAAAATACACCCCAGTAAATACTTACGAATAAACAATCTCGGATAAAAATGAGATTGTGATATTTCCCTTACCTTAGGTCCGATTAGGTTTGTACGTGTCTGAAGCTCCTGTATAATGGTTTAAATAATGTTATTGACTTATTCCAGAATCATACATATTGATATGATAGCATATATGGTCATATTCTTAGCTTCTTGTTAGTAATATTTCATTGTTACTTGTTACTCGGGTCTTTATTGCCTTTTGTTCTTATGCGTGTTTTGCCGAATACATTCTTATTCTTCTTTTAAGGTTATAGATACCTTATATCCAGAATTGTATTAGTGTAACATATATCATATTTATTCATTCAATTCATTTATATAATTACTATGTAATGATGATCATGTAGAACGAGTCGCATCACATCGTGGAGACGGTATTCCGTACGTACGCACGAGTGATGATATCGTTCCTATGATCGTGGAACTGTATTGTAGTATATATATATTATTTCAGTATCAATATTACTTTATAATAATCATAAATAGTTACTCATTACACCATTATACCCATCCTTGTAAAGTGATGGTGGAAAAATAGATTACACCACGGCGTGGAGACGGTACTCCGTACGTACGCACGCACGGTGATTTCATTTTTCCGTGGGATGGATAGAAGGTGAATTAGGGTTGTTTCATATTTATAATAACATATCAGTATGTAAGTAATACTGATGTTATTACTTTATCATGAAACAACTAAATAAGAAGAAGTTGAAGAAGAAAGAAATTGAAAAGATCGGTAATGGATATTACCTCTTCTTTGGAACGCCTCTTTGAATCCTCCACTTAGGGAACTAAGATTGGTATTTGAAGAAGACCAGGACCTCTAGGATTATTCTAGGGAAGTGGAGAGGAGAAAATGGCAGGGGTTGTCCGAGCTTGAGTGCTCAAATTGGTGTGAGGAGGAGGGGGAGGAGGTGCCCTTTTATAAGGGAGGAGAGGGGCACCTTAGGAATATCTCAAAATATTATTTTATATTAAGGTCAAAATCGGTTTATAATGGCTCCAAAGGGTCTTATTTCAAAGATAAGGTGTGGATGGGTCGAAATCCTATCAACCAATAGGATTTAGACAAGTTTATGGCATTATTGTAACCTTATCAATTAGATTTAACTCTAAGTTAAATAATTTAACTTTTACCGTGTCTTTTTGTTTTCTTTCACTATATGTTTAATACACTTACTATAACATGGCAAAATAACCCCAAATTGTTTATTATTAATATATATATCCTTATCTAAGTCATTTGGCCGAACCTTAGATTTTTAGGAATACAATAACAATTAATAATATAATATTTTATTTAAAAACTATTTTGTGTCAATTTTGACACTATTTGATATATGATTTTTGTGAAAGTCATAACAGAACTATATGTTCGAACCAAGTTGATTAAATCAACATTAATATATCCTAGTAACCTAGAAAATTAATGTAATTCATAAAAAGTCTTAAATTACATTTATTTTGGTGTTTATAACATCAATTATGTCAATATTTCATTAATAAGATAATTACTGCATCATCATTGTGTCATAAATAAATTAAATTATTTAATGTCTAAAAATTAAAAATAAAATACCATCATGTAGGAAATCCTTTTATCTTTCTAATTAATATTTATAGTTGAATTTATCTTATGTATAACCCCATATTAAAAATGATTTATTTATTAAACTTTGATTTTAACTATTTTAACCCTTCTTTAAATAAATTAATAATAAATGTCCTAATCTAATCCAAGTGGGCCTAAATGGTCATATTTTATTCATAAGGTTGTTTTTGGTCGAATTACACTTATCCAATAGAATTAGGACATGTGTTAGGGTAATAATAATATCATATTTACCCTTAGTTACCCTATTTACTATTAACCGCGGTAAAAAAAAGTAAAAAGTTACTATTCACCAAATAATTATTTTTACCTCATTGAACCACATTTTACTTACTGATATCAACCGTGTCTGTCGGATTTTCAAAATTTCATTCACAGAAGCAGTAAAATTAAGTTTTATGAAAAATTCAGTTTTTAACCTACCACTTAGTGGTTTCACTATTCATCAAAAATTGAAAGTTTTCAGAAAAATACCAAAATTTCACCCTAGGCTAATTTCGATATTCTGAATCCAAAAATGAAGTCCATTTTGAAAAATAAAATTTATAAAATTTCAAAAAGTGGTTATTACTATTCATAATGGCTAGTTTTAATAGCATATTGTTGTTTAGTGAAACTCGGTATTGCGTACGACACAAGCTATCGAGGAAGGTCGCGATTGCGTGTAAAGCAAGCCAAGAAAGTGTTGTGTAGAAAAATATTCCTTTGATGATTCATATAACATAAAAGTCTCGGTTGTTACACCGCTGATGTGACCTTGGTTCTTTCCAAGAGCCACCGCTGTAGTATTATCACAATACAACGTGATAGGATCTTTACTAGTAGGAACCACATCAAGATCTTGGACAAAATTTCAAATCTATATGACTTACTTGGTTTCATTAAAAGCTGCTATATATTCAGACTCCTCTATAGAATCGGCGACAACTAGCTTCTTTGAACTCTTCTAGCTCACAGCTCCTTCATTGAGACCGAAAACATATCCAGATTGCGACTTCAGATTGTTCTGATCCATCTAAAAACCAGAATCATCATACCCTCTAATGAAAGGTTATTCATCTCCTCCATACACCAAGAACATATCCTTAGTTCTTCTCAGATACTTAAAGATAGTCTTAATAGTGGTCCAATGTTGTTCTCTTGGATCTGCTTGATATATTCCTACAATGCTCAGTGCATAGGCAACATCAATCTGGGAACATAGCATGGCATACATGATAGATCCTATAGACTAAGTGTATGGGATCTTACTCATTATATCATTCTATTATTGTGTTTGAGGACACATTTTCTTAGAAAGATGTAGGCCATGTGACATTAGAACCAAACCCCTCTTGGATTGTTCCATACTAAATCTCTATAGTATATGGTTAATGTATGTACCCTAACTTAGTCCAAGCATCCTCTTGGATCTATCACGAATGTTCTTGATCCCTAGAATGTAGGCTGCTTCACCCAAGTCCTTCATGGAGAGACACTTGTTCAACTAGTCCTTAACTAACTGTAAGATCGGTACATCATTTCAAATAAGCAATATATCATCAACATATAATACTAGTATAACGATCGCATTCCCATTAAACTGCTTATAAACACATGGCTCAAATTCATTCCTAATGAAACCAAATTATTTTATGGCTTCATCAAATCTAATGTTCCATGACCTGGATGCTTTATTTAATCCATAAATGGATTTATATAACTTGAAAAACGATTTGGATTCATCTGGAATCACAAACCCTTCTGGATGTGTCATATAGGCAAATTCATGAAGGTTCTTGTTAAGGAAGGTTGTTTTGACATCCATTTTCCAAATCTAGTATTCATTGTAAGCTGATATGAAAAGTATGATTATTATGGATTTAAACATGGAAAATGGTGAGATGGTTTCATCATAGTAAATTCCTTGATGCTGTCTGAATCCTTTAGCCACTATCCTTGCTTTATAGGTTCTAACTTGACCTTCCATGTCTAGTTTTTTCTGGAATACCCACTTGCATTCAACAAGATTTACATCAACTAGCTCATCGACCAGAACCAAAACATGGTTCTGATACATGGAATCCATCTCAGAATACATAGCTTCTAGCCATCTGTCAGCTTTTGAGCTTTCTACTACTTCCTTGTAGGATAGTGGATCATCATTGTCCAAAAATAATGATTCACCATCCTCGGTGCTATGAAACCAAATCTCTCTGGTTTTCTTACCTCTATTGAGCTCCTACACAGTACTTGTGTTTCTAGAACCTCTTCCATGGGGACCTATGGAACTTGTTCCTGTACCAAATCATGTGTATCTTGAGTATCAACTTCGTCAAAGTCAATCTTGCTCCCACTATCTCTTTTGAGGATGTGCTCCCTCTCAAGAAAGACAACTTGTCTGGTGACAGTCACATTCTTGTCTTGAGGGTTATATAGATAATATCCTTTTGTTTCCTTGGGATATCCTATAAAGATACACCTTGATCATTGGGTGCTAGTTTTTTTCTGAGAATGACATAAAAAATGCATCACATCCCCATACATGTGTAGGTGAGAAAATTGGTTTCATTCCATTCCATAACTCAGAGGGAATTCCATTTTCCACCTTAGTTGGTACTTGGTTTAATGTGTATTCTTCAGTTTGTAATGCATATCCCCAAAAGGATAATGGAAGATCTTCATGACTCATCATCAACCTCACCATGTCCAACAAGCTATGATTCCTCCTTTCACTAACCACATTCCACTATTTTGTATAAGGAGGAGTGACCTGAGATAGAATCCCAAACTTCCATAGAAGATCGATTAACTCTGGGTTCAGATATTCTCCACCTCGATATGATCAAAGTTTCTTTGTCTTCTTACCAAGTTGATTCTCTAATTCATTCTTGAATTCCTTAAATTTTTCTAAGGCTTCTGACTTATACCTCATTAAGTAGACATAGCCATATCTACTCAAATCATCAGTCAAAGTAATCAAGTATGAATATCTACCTCTAGCTTCTACTAGAAGTGGTCCACACACATCCAGGTGCACCAAACCTATAAGATCTATGTCACTTTCACCTTGTCCAATGAAAGGAGGCTTGGTCATTTTACCTTGTTAACAAGTGTGACATCTATCAAGTGGTTTTATCTCAGTAGATTCTAAATAGACATCTTAGCATAGATTTGTCAAGCATTTCTTATTTACATGACTCAGACGGTGATGCCACAACTGGGTCATGTATAAGTCATGTGAGTTTATTTAGTTATTGATTGTCAACACTTGGTTTTCATAATTTAATACATACTAACCATTATTTAAATGCTCCATACCAAAACATATGTTGTTCTTATAAAAAAGGCAACCCTAATTTCCAAACTTGAAAATAAATCCATCTTTATCCAAACAAGACACATAAATTATGTTCTTAGTAACACTAGGCACATAATAACAATTTTGTTAAACCAAAATCATCCCAGTCATCAATGAGAGATGGTAATCGCCAATGGCCAATGTAGCCAGCCTCGCGGCATTGGCAGCTCGAAGATCCAACTCTCATCTAGCAATCTTTCTAAATCGACTTGGTTTCTGCATTTGAATACAAATGTGATCCCCACAAGCTATATCTCATACCCAATGTGTAGAAATGGAAAGATTACACTTGATAATGAATGCACCATTATCGTCCCCACGTTTCTGGGTGTAGTTCCTCTTCCAGTGGACTTGATTGCCACATGAAAAACATACTATCTCCCATTCCTTTCCATGCCTCTGGATCTTCCCCTTCTTGGAAGGACAGTGCTCGGGGGATTCACACCATTTATAAGTATTTGGCCCCTTTTCCTTGTCCTTCTTTTCTTATTCACCACAAGGACTGTGGGTTTTTCACACCCCATGTCCTTATCTACGTGGAGAATAAAGGTCAGAAGTTCCGATAGACTCTTCTCATTATTGGTCATGTTTTAGTTGACAATAAATCATTAGAAGGTCTTGGGTACTGATGATAAGATGAGATATATACGCAACTCATCCGAGAATTTAATCCCAAAGTTGTTCAGGCGTTCGATGTAGCCCATAATCTTGACGGCATGAGGCCCAGTTTGCGCAGACTCTACAAGATTCGTTGTAAACAAAGCATTGGAGATCTCATATATCTCTTGTCTTTCCTTCTCTTGGTAGAGATCATAAGTTAAGACATTATGTTATACGCGTCCATGTTTTCATGTTTCTTCAAGAGCTCATTAGATATGGCTAAAAGCATGAAACATTGGACATCTGTGGAATCATCCATATGTTTCACATAGAGTGATATTCCCTCATCACTGGCCTCTTTTCCAGGAGCAACTGGAATAGGCTCTTCCAGCACATACAATTTCCTTTCGTGGCGAAAGATGATATGTAAACTCCTCTTTCACTCTTGGAAATTAGTGCAAGTGAGAAGGTTTTCCTTCTCAAGTATGGTTCACAATGATATATTTGAAGTCAATTTTCTTACTGTTTCTACAAATTAAGATGAGAAGGTTTGGTAATTTATTACAAAACTGAGACAAATAAATAAATTAATACTTATTAGTCTCCCACTATTTTATCGAAATCCAATATCCCTCACCATTAAATTTGGAATATTCTTTTTCCTAGATATTGTAGTGGAAAGGATCCATATTTCACTTTGCATTACCCCAATTATGGTTTTTCAAGCAACTTGAATTGTTTTATGTAGGCATTCCAAATGCCACCTACATTAACTTGCTGCTCCTTGATCTGCTGAGTGGACTCCCCAATCCTAAAATCCTTTTATTTTTGATTACCTCGACCTTTGCCTCTTGGTCACACCAAGTCCTGTCGTGGAAGTCAACCCTTGATGCAAACCAAGTTAAGTCAACCCAAAACCTTGAATTAGAATTCCCCGATTATTGAAAGCACCCCAACTTGGGTTGGTCAAGTACTTTGAACTATGGTTCGATTCTAACCAAAGTTATGGAAGGCAATACCGACTTAATATTTCATTGAGGGATTTTATACATAAATTTCTAATTTATTATCTTCGATTACATGCTGGTTAATATTAAGTGGGATATACTTAAGTGATTAACCATGTATAAGATAATATTTTACGCATAAGCTGGTCTTATTTTAGTTCCATCTTGCATGCTTTTTTAATTCATTAATTGTGTGATCATGAAAACAGACCCACAATAAATAAACCATGCAATTTATAAAATAAAATAAATTGTATGATCATGATCTTGTTATATTGGTTAGTTTATACAGCGGTTGATAAACTAACCCAAGAGCGAGGGGAAAACACCTTGAACCTTTTGGGTTCGTGTTTAAATCTTTCCACCTGTCCACCTTTGTATCTCCTTGGATTGGTTTCATTGTGGTTCCTGACTTGAGGTGCCTCTACTAGCTTTGGAGCTTCATCTATTACATATGCATTTATCTCACACGCAGGTGAGGGGTAAAATGGGTTTTTAAATAAAATAATCCTTAGGTGCATAGGCCCTACATATTAATGAGGAGAAGGCTCACAGGATAAAAAAACTAATTTAAATAAATAAATTAAAATAAATCATTCACATACAAAGGTCTTGGTCTAGCCCACGATCATCCACACATGCAACAATATTTACACGTAAATAAAACTGGCATTCAATTCTTTAATATTTTTTTCTTAAGATAAATCAGGCTCAAATCAATTAATTATCTTTAATTAATCAATCCTTTTATCTTAAACCCATTCTAAATTTCCTTGAGATTCTCATCCATCATAATTTTAAACAAATAAATTCATTTTAAATTATCTTTGTTCATAACTTTAACCTTGGAGGCAACCCAGGGAATTCCCCTTCATTACGCAGATGTTAAATTAAACACATATAAATAAAACAACTATCATGTGTTGTGCCTCAGCTTTATGCCTACACTATGGTACATGTCTCAAGGGTTTGTATAATATAATAATAAATTTTAATAAATCTGCATAATTTGGATGAGTACACGGCGTGTAGTTCCGACTACATAGTGTGTACTTTTGTTCACCGTCCATCTGAAGTACACTCCCGGGGACATGGCGTGTAGTTGTACTTTGGAAATTTTCATAGTATGTGGAGTTTTTAGTGGGACACACACCATGTAGTATCCGTGTTACACGGTTTCAAGTCAGGAAAGCCGTGTACGGTGTACACGGTCCAACCCTAACCCAAAGGGACTACATGTTGTGTCCAGTGGACCACACAGTGTGTAATTTGGAAACCTTGTGCCACATGTTCCTGGTGAACACACAGTGTCATTTATGACTTAGTTATACTCCAATACATGGCTTTATTTGGTGGACAAGTCTGATGCATTGAACCTAAACTACATGGCGTGTACTTCCGAATACACGCCGTGTATTCTTGTGTTGTATGACCAGAAACGTTTGGCACCTATGGATGAGATCCTTAATTTTATTTTAATCAAAGTCAAATGAAAAATTAGTTTCTTTAAGGTGAACGAGAAACGATATGGGAGGAACAAATCTCAGGATTCAGATTTTAAAGAATGATTAACTTGAATTGAAACAACTAAATTATTATATGTGTAAATCACCAACAAAAAACTAAATAATTACAATAAATGATATGACCCCCTCTTATACCACTTATTGGGTTCTGGGCACAGCGGAATCTCATTGGTGGGTTTTCCCAACTTTAATTTTAGTGTTAAACAACGTTCAATCCGAGATCTATCATGATAAAAAAATGCTGGATCTTTAGAATAGAACGAATAAAAAAAAGAAAAAGAAGGGTCCTAGAACCATCCAAAGGATCATCATATGTTGGTTATAATTAATTTAATTAATTTACAAGAATAACCTTGATGGAATTATTTCTTCGTTGATGTTTTCCAATCACATTTCGATGTGATTCATCATTGCGTCGTAGAACCCAAGTATAGACTTCCTCTAGCGGGGATCCACATGTGCAGCATGTTTCTCTAGATATCGCCAAAGGAATCTTCAGGTGCTATTGTGGATAAGCCTTTTCTTGCATTGTCCTCCTTAGATCACCTTGATCCGATGGAGGAGGATCTCTCTCGGTCTTGAGAGCGTTCTTGGTGGAAGGGGTTCTTTCAACCTTGAGATAATTTTCTAGAATTGTTGTTCACAAAGAATCTCTCTTGAAATGTGTTGGGTTGTGAGGATATTTATAATCGGGTTTGAGGTTATAGAGTTATGACAATAAATAAACGTGTTATGCGTTTTATTTATTTCATTAACTCTTATTTAAAACCCCCATGTTGAATGAATAATTCCTTGAAATACTCCCACATGGATTATAATAAATATCATTTAATAAAATGATATTATTTCCTCAAAATCCCGACTGAAAAAACTAAACAGCGTGTAATCATTAATACACAGTGTGTACTCGTTTTCCATGAAAACTACATGAAGTGTACATTCAATGTATACGGCATGTTCATCTAGTTTTTAGTTTTCTTTATTTCCTCCACCACATTTATTAGACCTTGATTAATGACTATTTATTTCACAAATAAATGTAACTATATTACTCTCTAATAAATAAATATTATTTCATCCACAATATATTCTCTCGAATAGCTAGTGTCGAAACAAATGTGATCTGGCATACTTAAATAATTTTTAAACCACAATCAAGAATAATATTTATTTAACTTGTTAAATTAATATTTAACTGAGATACATGAACATACTTAGAGTGTGATCATCTAGGCCTCTTTCTCAGTGGTATTAGGTGGAGCATGCCTAAAGTTCAAGTTTAGCATCTAGAAACACGCCAAGGCATCCATTTAAAAAGAATTTAACGCTTCAATAACGTTTCACCTCATACGAACCCTTATCGTGTAATATAATCCCTTTGTCATGATATCTTGAATCAAGTGGGTTGCATGCTACTGCCATCAACCCATATGCTCGATTATTCTTTCTTTGACTTTCTAGAATTGAACTCACCCATTCCTTACCATGGCCATGGATTTATTTAGGCTATATCAATTCCATCAAGGGGTCTAATATATCTACTTCTGTTATGGAACAGAAGAGACAAATCCTTTCTCACATTACCTATTAATGCAGTATTACTTGTAACGCCCCGAACGTATCCAACCTCATTGAGAACAGTTTGTTGTCATAGTTTTCATCATTACATCTAAGTGAGTGAGTAGGAATTCCCATTAATAATAATCTTAAAGTCCAATGACCAATACACACATCCACAAATAGGAACATCCAATGACACTATGAAATGTGAATTTTATACTGGCAGGTCTCGTTCTCATAATACCCTCCTGGATATTACCAAGGGTCCACACCATGAGAAGGTGCCTCAAAGTTTTATGTGTCCTCACCCCTAATGGCCTGTATTATTTTTTCCCCCAAATAACATCATCCAGACATAGAAAATATATTCAAGAACAATGTTATGGAACTTTCGGGTTCTCATCATAGTAGGGATCTGTTATGACCCTTTAATGCAACAGTTTTCCTTAGGACATTATCACATGGATTGTCACGCATAAGAACATTCAAGATGTGATAAGGTATTTATTAATGAATAAATTACAAATTAGATGGTTCTAAGCCACTAAATCCAACAGATGCATCACTCATAGTTCTTCCATCACTCTCCAGTTATCTCTAGAGTTTTTAATGGTATAATTATATGACTTTTTTCTTGGTGAATTGGCCACAAAATTTCCCTTTCTTGGCATATAGAAAAATAATGAAGTTGTAATCCAATAAAAAATCCGATCCACTGACACTAAAGATACTTCAATTAATGCTAAGAGAAGACATTCCTTAGGCTCTTATGGTTGGTAGAAACCACGAAGTGGTCATCTATTAAGTAATGTCACCACAACTTCAAAAAACACAATTACTGTTGACTCAAGATCATGGGTGGTATAGTTATACTCATGGTAAAATGACTTCCAATCACTATATGAAACCCCAATATCTGCTACATTAGAATAAATCCAAATAAAATACTTACATTGTAACAAAAAACCCCAAACCAAACTCCCTCTACTGGAAAACAAAAATATTGAAGCATTGACCAACATATACTTTAGGTACTCAAAAGCTTACTGAAACTGGTCATTCAACAATAATTTATAATACTTTGTGGTCTATTATTTTAAAGGAGTCGAAAACTAAGATAAATTGTCAATGATCCTCCTATAATGTCCTCCAATACGAAGGAAAATTGACACCTCCTCCACTGTCTTAGTGGTTGATAAAGAGATAACTACATTTATATTCAAAGGATATATATATACTCCATGTTGGGAGAGGACATGCCCCACTAAATATAATTCACAATACTAGAAATCACACTTTGAAAAATTTTAGAATTTCTATTCATGGAAAAAAACTCCCAAAATAGCTCAAAAATGCTCTGCATGCTCCTCCTCAATTGTGGAGTACAAAAGGATTTCATCAATGAAAACACTATGAACTTATACAAGGACTATCAGAAAAGTTTTTTCATTAACCCCATGAACATGGATGGATAATTCATCACACTTAATAGCATCACAATGAATGTATAATGCCACTAGCGATAATTAAAAGTAGTCTTTTGGATATCCTCATCCTTCATCTTCATATAATGATATCATAACTGAAAATAAATTATCAAGAAAAAAATTTCTCTCTTCATATAATTTAATAATTCATCAATATATGTAAGATAATAGTGATTATTCATGGTCACTTGGATCAAGTGATGATAATTGATACAAATACACAAAATACCATCATACTTCTTCACAAACAAATCTAGAGCACCCCAAGGAGACAGACTCAGTAAAAAAGAACTTGATACAACATATCATAGAGATATACTCATAGCTCTCACAACTCATAAGGAATTATCCTATAAGAAGATGTTGATATAGTTGACATTCTTGGCTATAAAACAATCCCAAACTCAATCTCTCATTAAGGGGGTAATGTTGCAACCTCCCCAATAAAGACATCAGATTATTCTTTCAAATCCCTTAGAAACACCAAAAACTGAACCTCTGATGTGCTCATCATCAACATGAACATCAAATAAGATAAGGATGGAACATGAATCTAACCCATATTAGGGTGTTTCTCATTGAAAAAACTACTATAATTCCATCAAAAATATAAAAAAACCTACCTCCAAAACCAATCCATGAAATCCTTCCCTAAATACAACCAATCCGTGTTGAGGATGATTTCATACGGTTATATTTGAAAACATAGGAAATCTCCCCAAGAGAAATTCTTCCCCAACACTAGTTCATAGTCTTTATATACATTATATAAATCATCTTGATCTCCAAATGGCATAGTCCATTCCAATGGAATGAGAAACCTCTTTACCTAAATCCCCAAAGCATGGCTAAGGATAGGTGATAAAAATTATTGTGACACTTTTGGATAAAACAAATCATGAAACCATATATAAAATAAGAAATTATTAACTCGAATGATGTCTTTATCTCCTAGAGTTGAAAATGTTAAAGTATGAAGTTGTACATAGTCTTCTATATGGCCTCTTTGACCCTACTGACGACCACCTCTATAGACGTACTCAAATCTCTGAGGATGAGTAGAATCTCAAGGCTATACTCTACCTACCACCTCTCATCTCTATTGATCCTATACTAGAAAATCCTATTGATGTTTTCTAGGATAAAACTATCTCAATAGAGGAAACTGAATCCAAACACATACCATATTGATAATTTTCATAAAGTTTGATCACCCTTTTTGTTGATTACCTTATCCTCTATAAGAAAAACATGCATTTAATCCCATAGAATAGGCCTGAGATCCACCACCACTTGAGAAATGATATTGTGAGGGATGGGACATCCTCCCAACTGACCAAATACTTTTTTTTCTAGAAAACTAGGAAGCATAGATCATATCTCTTCTTCATGAGGAATATTGATGACTCCCCTCCCATGATGATATAGTTCTAGAAAACTTCCTCTCTACAACCTATACTCTTTATTACACCTCAAAATAAATATTTAGAATAAATAGGGTGACTTTTAATTGGATATCAAGATGAAAAGTCTCCCCAAAATTCCTCACCCTAGCCTCCTCATCTGGAAACAGGACTGAATAATTTCACAGAAGGGTCTTGAGATAGATCCCAAACTATCCCACACTAGAACTCCCACGTCAAAGGGTAAGAAACTCTTACTGAATGGACTCCTTTGTGGTCAAAGAAAGAACCTTTACTCGAAATTATTCTAGGAACTTTCCCCATGATACTATCAACTCATCATTATTCTCAAGGAATAAGTCCCACCATTGTCTCGATGATCCGTGAAGATTCATCACAACCAATGAAACTCAGTGCTCCTTCTAATAATGGATTCAACTGAAAGTTATCTCAAACTCCTCCAACCATTAGTCTATGACTAAATATGAAATAAAGGCCTCATTCCTCTACATAATTTAGCGCTAAAAAACATAGATTGTCTTCCTGTATGTTTCTTAGTCGTCAACCACCACTCTATGGTGTTATACAACAACATCAAGCTGGACAAATTCAGCATGAACCTGATGAGAAAGTCAATATGAATCCATTACTTCATAAAGAACAAACTATTAGAGATCCAAAAACCTGGAATATGGAATATTTAACATTAATTAATTAATTATATTATAAAGGGTTTTAACCGAGCCCATGGACTACACATTTCAAATATAGGAACAAGGAAAATTGATTCATGTTTCTTTCCTAGGTCTATATCCTGAAAGCAATATTACTTTTTTTAGTAGGCTCAATAAACATAATGTTTTGTTAATTACATCATAGGGGCATAAAATACTTATCTCTTAGTTGATCTCTCATGTTTACATTTCTTACTAAAATTAGCTCGCACTATTTCCCTACCAACCCATGCAACCTCACCTATACCTAGCTGAAAACTCCACCATATCCCATAACCTAAACCATTAATACCAATCTATCACAACCCCCTCACCTCAAATTGTACCCCTATTGGGCTTGAAATAAGATATGGGAGATGGTTACTACTCGAGTCCCACCTCCAATAGGCCCCGAGTTGGAGACTAGAACTGAGGTTAAAATATACATGCATATGGGAGGAATTTCCCTCTAAGAGAGCACATCGGAGAGATAGATAAGACATATACACCAATCAATAGATGATCAAGTATATGTATATATATATATATATAAATAAATCCCAATTGAAAACATGCAATACCACACAGTTTTATAAACACTAAAATTAAAGTACAAGTACCCAAACGGTAAAGATAGAAGTGACCATGAAGACTAAACAGTTCTTAAAAAACCATGAGCTAGTAATATCCATCCCATTCTCCAACCTTCTCTCGAAGACCACAAAAATATTTTATATAAATTTATGGTGAGTAAAATAGTATACTCATTATGAACCACCTGGAATCCTCCTTTGAAAAATATAATGAAAAAATGCTAAAGAACAGCGAACAACAGTGAAACTAACTTAGCGCCTAAAAACATATACTACGTTCCAAGCCTCACTATGGATAACTACCAAAAAGTATCACATAAAAGATAGAATATAATATAATAATTAAACATCAAGGGTACCCCACTCCCTATTCCCCACTCTTCCCAAACATTATGCATTTTGTGTCATCTCTCTCAAAAATAAGTTAGCCCAAAGACACCTGGGAAAGGCATCACAACATGCACCTCATGCATCACATCATCACACCATCCCATCTACATATCTGTATATAGTATATGAGAAGTTTCTAGTATCCACCATATCTCAAATGGTGATTATCATACATCAGGTATTATACCTCAATACATCACAAACCATACACTGTGCTAGTACGCCAAATGATCACAACCTATACACATCATACCTAAAATAATAATTTGAATACTATATATGTTAAAACATGTGTATGAAATAACCACAATGAATCACATCCCTCTATACACATATATATGGGAAAACTAAAAACCATGCATACCAATACAAGTAACTACCAAGAGAATAGAGTGGGGCCATAGGGGGTAGTCAGTCATCCATCCTCCCATCGAGATGTTGGGGAAAACACCCTCCTAGAGTGCACTAGGATTAAGTCACCCAAACTGAAATGGGAGGGGAAATGTATGAAATCAGATTATATACATGATATAATAAATCTCACAACCATGTATACCCAACTTTTTCATGTAGTGGGGAAATTAATGAAGATAAAATAAGAAACTAAACCATCTGATAAAAAACATATTCATAAGAGATCATCCCATATCTTAGAATCACATCAATGGGTAGACCTAGATTCAACTCATTCTATCATATCATGTTCCATACCTTTCACCTACATGCATATCTCAAGGCATATCTCTATCAGAGGCATCAACTGTTGCCACAATATTCGGGTCTCCCTTCCTACATCACATCAGTCATCCCTTCATCATCTCACATTTTGCCCTTCCCACCCCATATCACATATCATATAGAATCTCCCATCTAGAGTACATAAAAACCCATTAGGAAACAAACAAGAATATAAAATGGGGAAATGTAGGCCCTGAAACAAGGTATCCATACTTTACATACAAATTATATCTCACATATCCAAACTCAATGCACTCGACCTTCACAAGAAAATAGGATACTCGGGACTTAGAAATTATCTCATCACAAAACTGATTATTATTCCATATTGAATTAACTGATTCATTAATCATAGGTTCCAATTATGGGAAACCTAAGAAATAAATCTATAATAATCTACCAAAATCTAAATATGTTATTAGCATTAAAAACAATTTCATAAAACTGGGAGAAGTTCCATTATCATTTAACATTCATTTAATTTATTATCATCAGTAACCATTATCAGACATCATGTTCTTTATCAATTCCAATAACACATGGAAGTTCACATTTAACTAAACACACACACTCACATCAATTTCATTGTTATCAAATTACAACAAACATTTGATTATAAACATGTATCTTTTTTAATTATCCTTAAGCTAGTTAATTGTTAATTAATTATGGATCTACATTCTTCATTAATTTCTATAAAGAACAACATGATAATCCATTTCATCACAAGACATGCTCATAAGCATTGCATAGATGTCCCACTATCAAGAAAATCAAGAGGCAAAATTACACCATAGTATAAATCATATCAATATGTAATCGTCAACCAATTCATTATTAATCCAGTTAAATCATTATTGGGTTATTTAAATTATATCTAAAGGGATAAACCATGATAAATTTAAAATTTCATATAAATAAAATAAGAAAAATAATGAATCCTCTACTTAAAAGGAGACAACATTATTCACTTGAGAATGGACCAAGATTGTGGATTTGGATCACCTCTCACATAATAATTTTAATACCTACAAGGATTTTTCAGCACAACAACACAAACAAACAACCAAGAAAACATCTATTAGAAATATATATATATGAGCCTCCATTACATAAAAAGAAAAAATGGGAGAAACTAAATAGAAAAACTATAAGAAAAGATGTAGAATGTACCATGAATCAGTACGGATCAAAGATGGGAAGCGAAGGATTAGTCCCCTTTGAAGGAATACTAAAATTCCTTGGATAATGATTTATATATTTGTGGATTTTGAGAGTAATGTAGGGTTTAAGGAAAAACATAAGGCATTGTATCCTTTATAGTCATGTTGCATAGGGAATTTACATAGAGTGAACCCCCTTTTCACATCGTATAAATGTCAGGTTTCGGATCTCCTCAAAAAAAATCACCCCAAAGGAATTAATTAAAATATTACATTCCATGTAACACCCTATCAATAGGCCTCACAAGCTTTTAACTATTAATACACATTGTGAAATAAATTTACACACTGTGTATTCTCTATGCTTCCGTCTTTGAGAATCTGAACCTCTCCAGACTCACTCCAAACCTCTTACGATCACCATGATCTTTGAAAACAGGAAAAGAGTCATACTATATAGAACCAGGCCCTTAAATTTAATTTTTAGTGGGTAAAAATTAAATTTAATAAATGTGTTTTTAATGAAATAAAAATACTTTTTTAAAAAAAAATGGCATTTGAGTGTAAATAAGAATATAAAAAAAGTGTATTGTTGATTCCTAGGATATTTGTTGGTTTATTATTTAAAATTAAATAATCATGTAAATTTAAAATTAATCTATAAATAAATTTATCAAAGAAATTTTTTAATTAATGAAAAGAAATAAATTGTTCTTCTATTAGAATAAAACATCACTTAGATTTTAAATTGTCAAACATAGGATTCTAAATTTAACATAGAATTTTCAAATAGTTTATTATAAATATTAAACATATATTTTCTCTATAGAAAATATTTCATAACGTTTTAAGTCATTATTATATAATGATGATGTCCTGAAAGTGTATGTATTTGTAAAAATGGTATGTTACACTATTCACCCAAAAATTCTACAATCTTAAAAAAACCATAAATTCACCCTAGTATATTTTGAAAAAAATTATTCCAAAAAAATATGTCATTTTTTAAATCAAAATCTAAAATTTATGAATATATATATTAAATTTTAATATAAAATATAATGAAAATTTGTTTTTATAGTAAAATGAATTATTTAAAAATAAAGTTTTCTTAATCATATTTCACATCAATTATAATTTAAATAAAAGTTAAATGACTTCATTGTATAGTGAAAAAAATTATTTGAAGAATCATTGAAATAATTATATTAAATTTAATGATAAAAATACACAATATAAGGAATTATAGTTCTTCATAAAGTACGCTCTTTAACATTATATGATTTTAATCACATCCTACTAGACATAGTTTTTTATCTTCAAACAATTATATATTTTCAATTCATTATTATTATAACACATCAAATTATTCCTTGAATTAATAATAATAATAATATAAAAAAAATTACAAAAAAACGTTTTAACTATCATTATATTTACTTGGGGTTTTATGTTTTTTCTAATTTTATTAATAACATTTTTTATTTTATTGTCAATATTTATTAATTTTTAACATATATTCTAAAATATAATTTTTTTTTATACTAGATTAGTTTTTGTTGAGTTAAAATTTATTCAACATATTAATTATTTAATGAATAAAACTTATGAAAATATTTGGATATTGCATTCTTCCCCATTTTAGAAATTTATCCATCTTAATATTAATTATCACTCACTATTGAAAATAGATAAGGGTATCAATAATATAATATAATTTCAATATATAATATTCAAACATTTATAGTTTCAAACATCATATAAATCATAATTTCATTTATAATAGTGTTATATTTTTATTTTTATCCATTTGTTCCAAATAATTATCATTATCTATCTATATGTCTTATGAGTTTCACAAGACATACCTTCCACAACTATATTTTAAAGTTATTATTTCCAAAAAAAAATCAATACAAAAATATTTTTAATAATGTCTAATGAAATTATAAAAAATGAATGTATGTGCATGAAAAATAAATCCTAGGATGTCTTCTCTAATGACACATTCTATTCAAGTTGTGATACTTTTGGTCCAACTACGATATAATTGGAACATCAAATAACTTATTGAGTTTAATATGGGATATAATCATATAAATATTAGGATCTCTAACCAACTTAATTATATATATCATCTATAAATTCCATTTAAATCTTTATAATGGTTTGTAAAGGGTATCTAAAATGTCCAATGTGTATCCACTGGAGAGTAAAACTAACTATGCAATTGTTGTCCATTGTTATAAACCAAGTAAAGATCATGTTAATACCCAAAAAAACCATTTTTAAGGATTATGACCCTAGGTGAATTTTTTAGAGTCTACATCCACTTTTTTGTATCCAAATATGGATTTCTTTTCTTAGAAGTCACATAATCTCTACTTTACAATAATATTATTAATTTTTCCTTTATTTAAAGTTATACCAACGTATTCCACTAATTTTTTAGTGTATTAATTTATAATTAAATAAATATCATTCATACAAACTCCTAAACCCAAAATTTATGGAAAAATATGCTCCCAAATTTCTATATAACCATTTTCCCCAAACAATATAAAATTAAATGTAGATAAATATAAATCTAAATCATGTATACACTAATAAGGTATTAATAATTTCCTAAAATAACCTATATTTCCATTATATTAAATAACATACCAATACTGAGGGATAGTTATACCATGATCATGTACTCTTCCAAACCTCTAAATTTATCTAACCCATGATTTGATACCAACTATGATACTCAAGACCCACACTTCAAGATTTTTCTCTAATAAACTCATTCTTTACATATTATCTTTTAAACCTACTAAATAGACCAAAATATATCCATCTGTAATAAAAATATTAAAAATGAATGTTGAGTCACTTACACACTAAGTAACTTTTAGGTTTGATATTTAGATTTAAGAAAATCCTTTCACAAAAAAACTATATCTTTCCCATCCAGAGTAAATTTCAACCAATATATAAATAACTTCATATTTGGTAGTATATCATTAACAAAATCCAGGAAATTTTCCACACATGACACCCATATATTAATTTCATATGTAATAACATTATTTATAATCCATGGGAAATATAATAATAATAATAAGCATGAGATCAAACACTTGGCAAAGGAGTGGCATATAATAGAAGCTAAGTGCAAACCCAACATGAATCATATGGCTGGAACAAATATGAAACAAATAATTCATTTAAAATGATCACAAAAATTTTAAATAATTATATTTATGAAACTAAAATATAAATATTCACATTTATAACAATAAATTATTCTAGGGTGATGGATTACATAATTTTGAACATAATAATCTTACCATAAATTCCTCATTCCATAACTTCAGTATCCTACTATTAAGGACCCATTTTAATATATCATGTTCATACCACCAAATAAAAAGACAAGAAAATGTGACATTATCATTAATACATAATGTTATGATATTTTGATCTGACAATTCAGGATTCATTCTAAAATATCTTACTTAAATGGGTGAGGCATATGTCAAACTCTCTAACTTGTTTGACTCATGAAACCTACCGATGCATCAACGGGTTACATAATTCTTGACAGGTCCTTTTACTTACATCCAATGGATCAAAGGCCTTAATTTTTTATTGATTTTTTGATAATCCACCTTTCAAGGGGTGAGGTGGAACCCTTACAAAGCCCATAGGCATAAGTATTACTTGTCCCATAGGCCCAAGAGGAATTCATTTGCCGGTAGGCTTCAAACATTACATACAACCCAGACTAACTACTTGGAAGTACTCCTTCCCAACATCTTCATAATTATGTTTTTATAATGATTTTTCATCAATGTTTTAAAAATAATAAGTTACAGGGATTTTTCAAAAGTAATTTTTAAATGGGTAACATGAAAAACATTTTAAAAAATATATATTATATAGAGATAATATTAATAGATCCTTAAAATGACATAAGTGTTTTTTGAGGAAATGTGGGATGGGAGATAAAATATATGATCATGAAAGGAAAATATTTTCATTATATTCTAAAAAATAATTATTGAAACCCAAATTATAAAAATAATAATAAAACATTCATTTGAAAAGTAGTAAATAGAAAAAAAAATAAGTTAAAATATATAATGTGTATTTTTTTAAAAAAATTTAAGCTAAATCATTTTAGAAAAAATGAATATAAATATGGATGGGAAATAATCATCCAATAGGATTAAGATTATTTGTAAAAACACTGATTTTTTATAATAAATAATTTCATAAATGAAGAATAATTAATGTAAAAAACCATTTAATGGGAGTTCATATTCAGAAAATGTAAACCCCTATAAACATGGTTTACAATATTATTCTATCATACAGTCTATTTTACTAAACATATAATAATAAAGTTTAAGAATAATGATCATAACTAAATGAACATAAAATTATTCAATACAAACCCATATTATGTTGGTAAACATTGATTCAAAAAAAATTTAAAGTGGTTTTAATGAATACCCATTTAAATTACATGTAATAAAATTTATTAAAATTTATATAAACCAATGTGGTTGTAATTAAACCATATAAATTAATTTTTTCATAGTATAAAAACATTATTATATGTAGAGGAATTTAGATTAAAACCATTACCTTTTACTCCATGATTTTAAGAAATCTCTTTAACCACTTGTAAAAAAATAACAAAAAAATAATGAAATATTTATGAACATAATTCATATATTTTACCTTTTATATTATATAATTATGATATTCTACAACACATATATTATAATTATGTAATTTCTTATAAATTTCTTATAATGCATATGAAAAGTTAGAAACCCTATATTAAAGGTGTAATCATGATAATATCAATAATTGTGATTGTTTATAATTGTTTTACGAGATTAAAATGATGAATAAAAAAATCATTGTTAAAACTCTATTGTTAACATTTTATATAATTACAATAATTCAAAATCCATACATATTGTAGACCTAATGATTTTCAAATATAATAAAAGTAAAAAATAAATGTTTTGTAATCAATTATTTGAAAAGGTTTTAATTAATTATACTACTTAAGGTGTCTTAAATATATATATTATAAGTGATAAATTATTTCATTTTTAAATCATGAATTAAAAAATTATCCATATATTTTTAAACACAAATTACATGGATAACCCCAGACATCAATATAAATTTAATTTCTTGTTACATTTTATTTATAATTTTATATATAAGTCATATAAATTTATCTTCAGTTTATAGATCCTAAAGGCATAACCATATCTTACCTTATTCATTTACAAGTAATTTGATACAAAAATATTTAATCATTGACCTAAAAATAATGAATATTTTCAAAATTTAATTGTTATTTTATTTTTAAAAGAGGACTAATACTACCCATTACAAAGAACAAATTATGATCATTTTTATATCCATATTATGTGAATAATCCATCACTTATAATACATTCATATATTTCCTTACCTTTGGACTAATGATTAATTCAAAACGTCTTCATAGTTGATAATTATCTATAATGAATGATTTGACTCTTCTATATTAGTATCACATTCTCCATTATTTATTTTCATAGTATTATTTCATTGACTCGACATTAATATGATTTAAAACCACAATAAAAAAAAATTATAATATATATATATTTTTATAAAATAATTATATTAATTAAATATAGATGGATTTATATTTTATTTAAATTTTCAATTATGGTAATTATATTTATATCTCATATTGTTATACTTTATTAATTCTTATATCAGATATCAGGACTATTATAATGGGTTCCACTTAAAAAATCTTTCACTATATAACTGTATTTCTCTCAACTCTCCCTAAAATGTTGTCTAGGAATCTTAATTTTAAGACTTTTATTGATCTTTAATCATATATTCCATATGATTATATAGGCATAGGATAATATCATGCCTTCCTTTTCAATTATATATCATTTGGTGGTTGGAAAATGGTTTCATTCATTTTTTAAGTTGTTTTAAAATGCATTAGTAAATTTTAAATTAGTTTTGACAACTTTTTTATTTACTATTTGGAATTTAAATGGTTTTAAAAAATATGAAAGTAATTTAAAATTTTATAAAAATATTATTTGTAAATTAATGTGGTAGTTTTGAAAGTTATTTAAATATTTTTTGAAGAGTTTAATAATATTAAAAGTAATAATAAAATCATTTCATAATTATTTATGAGTTTTTGAAAGAGGAAATTAAATATTTCTAATATTAATTTTACCGTTATGGAATTCCTTAAGTAGTGGTTCATACCTTCTTAGTCCATCATTTTTTTTCTCATTCTTGGTTTTACTAAGAGGGAGTTTGGAGGAGTTCTAGAGTCAAAGGGAGTGTCGTGGTTATTCTGGGGATCACCGCACTCTGGTGGTGCACATGGTGAGGGACATGTTGGAGTTGAGGGATTGGAAAAGACATTTTGGGGTGTTCATGGTTGAGACATTATTTTTTCAATCTAGTCGTGTGGATAATTTTTCACTAAGGCCAATAATACATCTTTTCAAGTTATTTTGGATGTCATGTTTATCGAGGTGTCCTTCTATCCTAAATGGGAACTCAAAATTCATTGTTGAGGGCATGGAACTAGGCATGGATTGTGGGGTTGGGCGTTGGTCCAAAATGGTGAAGAAGGCCCCACTACACAATTGCCTCAGGTGTGATGGGGTAAAACTAACTTAGAATAGGAAACATGTCAAGGGGAAGCCCTGTCGAGCTAGTGTGGTCAAGAATTATATAGTTGAGTGAGCGGTCAGGATAGTTTTGAAATAGCCTAATTCAACATCATTCTTCATAGATATCATCAATTTCAAAGGGTAAACACATGCATAAAAATAAGGGTCTTAAATAGGACTTTTAATTTGATTTATCACTTTATTAACCAATATCTGCTTCCCTTATTTATTTTCTACAATCTCTAGATGCACCAAACAAACCTAGGGTGTGGGTGGGTCTTTTATTATGTTCATTCACCATTCATATTAATTTTCAGTGGGTAACTATTGCTTCTACCTCCCTATGGTTTTATTTGGTCGACTCCTTGTGTATTATAAGTCAGGTCATAGATAATTGAGTGCTCCTAATCAAGGTATACTTCCCTCCTCTTTCTCATTTAGTTCTTCCTTTTGTTCAGGTGATCATTGTGGAAATAATCCCTAATTTGGGATGATATCTGAGCATTGTTCATTTTTGAATTCATATATTATCTTCTATCATGTCCCCCTTCATCTTGGTTGTGTTTCTTCTACAAGTGGTTGATAACTGTGTATTTTTTCTGTTGAGGATAATGTTGAACTTATAATAGAGGTAAGGTATTTATTTCTTCTCATGTTCATAACTAAAATTTTAATTTATCATTATTTATCTAATTGTTAAATGTTTGAATTAAATTTGATGAAGAATTAAAATATTTTAAATAAAATAATGGGTGGGTATTCCTAGTTTCAATGTAATAGATAGCTCCAGTGATGGTTGTATATAAGGTGATATTCATAGTGGTTTATGGGTTGACACTAAGACTGATATAATGTCTTAAAGGTGGCATTGTATGCTAGTTTTTTTCTAAATGGTGTGATGATATATTATTGATGAATCTATCTTAAATAAAGTATGGTATGGTTTCATGTTTTTTCATTCCTGTCCCCACTACTTATAAAATCGGTTTGTGCATTATTTATGTATCCTTTATGGTATCTCTGGATATGTCCTAGTGTACCTAGGATTATGGAATGATAATGAATGTTAAATTATCTAACCATTAGTGCTAGAGGCTAAATAGAATATAGATAATTTTAACTCTTAAGGAACCTTGGAGGATGTTTTATATACCTACAGGGCATATAATTTAGTTGATAATTAATTTAATTATGTAATTTTTAAGTTATTATAGGATATCCAGTATTTAGAAGTGATAGATAAGTTTCCACTAGATGATTTTTTTATTTGGTTCTAAGTCTAGGTTGTTTCCCATAGTGTGGTTGTGAGCTATATATATTCTTATGTTATATGATTTCATATGCTACCCCACCCATGTTGGTAGGTTTACTGACACCGATAGACTCTGGAGGATGTTTTATCAACATCCATGTTAGTAAGGAATGGATGGTTGACTATCCCCACTTTCCCTGATCTCTACTCCTTATATTTTTATATACCAGTATATATGATTGTTATCTTTTCCATATATATGATTGTATAGAGATGTACTGGCTTTTGGTTGTTCCAAACACATGTTTCTTTTGATATAGTATCCTAAGTACTATTATAGGTATATTGTGTAAGGTTTATAATGGATTAAGGTACAATACATGATGTATGGGATTTCTTAGTTTCCAAAAAAAACTTGATTACTATCTGTATGTATGGATGTTGAAGAAAATATGATATGATTCATGATTTTTATGGTTTCTTATAGTTTTTATGCGATACATTGGGTGCATGATATGTCACAGATTCTTAGGTGTTTTAAAGAAGGCTTTCTATATTTAGATATAGAAGGATTAGGATGTGTAGTGTTGGGGAAAACAAAAAACTAGTTTATAAGTCAATATGGAGTGCCTTAATTTTATATTATATTGGATATTATATTGTTAGTTTTATATGATACTTGGTGAGGAAATCCTGGTGAGGATGTGAACCTAGAATACATTTTTAGGTGATGAGTGAGATTAAATTTTTTACTCACTGGGATTTATTATTCTTTAATTATAATTTTCATGAGAGGCTCTAGGGAGGATCCAATATATTATACTTATTATTCTCACCCAATGTATATCTAAATTTCTTTCTGGTCTGTAAGAGCCAGTTGGTGGTCAGGCTAGATGTTACTAGTTTAGGGTATTTTTCGGGAGCTGTTTAGGCTTCAAAATCACTACCAAGAAAAACATTAGGTACATGTGTATTCTTTTATAGTTTTTCAGTTGCATGACATTACATTCACATATTGGGATATATTATTCTTTTATAAAAAAGATTTTTGGGGGGGTTTTATCTTATATCTCATTCGTCATATTCTTTTTAGAGGTTAATACCTACAATATTTATACATTGTATAACTTTGGGTCTCATAAAAAACCCATGGCATAAAGATGGTGGGCTTCATGGATCATTATATCCATTCACTTATTGCTGTCTCAAGAGTGGTACCATTGGGGGTCATGAAAAAATCGAATCAAAGGTTTTGGTTGAGTGATATAATAGAGTTTTGAGGTAGGTACCAGTAAGGTCTACATGGGTTTGAATGGAAATGATTTTATTTGAGACTATTATGTGATGTAAATAAGGGATTCTGGATATAAAACAAGTATTTATCCCCCCTGTAGCAGATGTTAGGACCTCTAAGTTTACTAATCATACTAAGAGAAGTGATGGAATCTTTGAGGAAGAGAACTAGTAATGGAACATGCATTATTCTTGTTTTCCTTTGTGCTTAAAATGGGTATTTTTGTTATTAGTTTAAACATTTATTAAATATTAAATCATAAATAATAAAATTTTCATGTTTAGGAGTCACTAACCTTTTTATATTTTATATGCATGGATCCAAGTCAATGTCCTCATTAGTTATTTGCTAAAAATGTTTATCATGATTTGCTAGTAGATCTCTACAGATTTGAAGTCAATTAAGACAACACACAGAGGATGAAATACTAAGAGTTTTAATTTCATAGTTTTTAGATGTCTAAGATATATTCTTTGGATTTAGTGATAGAGGACTGGTTAGAGGAGGTGGATATGGAACTCATTTCTTATCCATTCTATGAAGGAGAACTAGATTTCATTGGTTGGGGTGATGTTGTGTGGGGATATAAGGTTGTAGTGTTTCTTATTCTTATGGGATCATGAAGAGTCATTTATTTCATGGGATAATTTTTTAGATCTTTTTTCAGATAAGTTTTTCATTCACTACAAAGGAATCCAGTTACCGAGAGCTACCTATACTTCGATAAGGGAGTTCCATCATGCCAAAATTTTGAGGTCCATTTAAAGACCTGTATTTGATATTCTTCTAGCATATTTCTTGATTATGAAGTTAGGGTGAGTCATTTCAAGGAGTCTTTAAATCCAAATTTCCAGCACCAAGTAACCTCATTAATCATTCTATTAGATCTCAAAGTGATGGAAAGGAATGGATCATTAAGATGATATTATATATGACTATATCATCTAAAGTAAGAAGTTTTCACGATACTCTATATAGAAGATATATGGTGTGGGGTTCTAATTTTTCTAAACATAAGTGTTTTTTGATAGCTAGTGGTAGGTCCCATCCCTCATCATCTTATTTATCAAGGGGTACTTCCACTCAAACCCCTACCAAAGGATTGAAAGACAAGTTCTCTTCTATAGTCCATGGTTGTAAATATCAAGAGTGTCCAAACTTTTTGAGTGATATGTGTGCATATAGTGCTCCACTTTAGGTTCTGTTGTTGTAGATATTTCATTTGATGTAGTAAAAGTATGTTGCTCTAGCTTTCGATCATCATATAGATGATTGGTCGACCATATGATGTCATTGTGATACTCCTCATCCTTAGGGTCAGAGAGAACATGGAGTAGGAATTGGTCATCTTCTTAGTCTATAGTTTCTATTTACAGGTGATATGGACATCATTCAAGGTTCCATTTTTTTTGTTTTTTACTTGGGTGCAGTATTTTTTTGAATTAGGATCTATTCACTCCTCCATATCTCATACCCTAGTTTGTTATTTGAGACTTTAGGTAGAGGGAATTAAAGTAACCTTTCCATTGACTACCCTATTTGAAGGTTATATTTATTTGTATAATGTGTTTCGAGACTGCAAGCTAGTGCTATGGAAACACCTCTCAAGGAGAGATTACCTATTTTTATGGATATTTCCCTATGACATCATCCTTGAAATGGAAATGTTTTATTCAGTGTAGGCTATTATGGATTTACTTTGGAGGGAAATTTTGTTCTATGATACTGCTGAATATTCTTCCATGTTTTCTAGCAAGATATAACCATAGATAGATTGGAGATGTGTTTTTTGAAAGTCTTACCTAATTTAGTAGTTTATACAGATCTTTTCATAGGTTTATTTGATAGTGTTTCTATGGGTTGCAGAATAATACCATGATTTCTTTCCGGAAGGAGTTATGGAATTACCCCTTATCCTGACATCAATTTTGGGATAAAGATACAATAATGGGATTCTATGATCTCTATTTATCTATATAATATGGAACATTCCAAGATATAGGAGTTTTAGATATATATTCATGACCTTTTGTAGAAATTTGTTGTTAGTCTAATCATGTCAACTTAAGGTTCTTTGGTTTTCTTCATAATGAAGTTTCTTAGCAGTCTATCTCAATGTATTGATTATTGATGCTTGAATCGGGTCAAAGTGGATAATCATTATCCTCTTAAATGGATTTATTATTTATTTTATTAATTAAATATATCTAGTTGGTTTTAAAATATAAATCCATTATCATGATATCATCATATGTCCATTAAGGATGAGGATATACCAAAGACTACTTTCTAATGTCATTTTCGGTATAATAAGTTCATTGTATTGTCATTAGGTGTAACAAACTCCCTAATCATATTTATTTTCCGGATAAGTGTAAAGTTACCAGACTTTCTAGAAACTTTTATGTTGGTTTTCATCAACTAAATTCCCATGTACTTTTCACTGATGAAGGGTAATGAAAAGAATCTACTGGTAGTTATGGGAGTTCTTTGTCATCAATAGAAATTCAATAAGTTGTCAAATTTTTAGTTATGGGTTTGTGAAGTTACTTTAATGGATCAGTTCATGTCCCAGTGTTGTTTATTCATAAATAATTCAAATATATGGGTGATTATTTCTTGTTAATCCCCCAAGATTATTGCATAGGTGAAACTTTTCCTCTCTTGATGGTCCTGAATCTTGGTTATTCATTCCATGAACGTTGTGTTTTCCCCAATATCTAACTCCACCAAATCAATTATAATGTAAAAATTTAAAATATGTGGATTAATTAGGAATATTTGGAAGAAATAATGAACTTTTTTCAACTATGGAGGAAGAATAAACTAATACCCCACCTCCCCAACATGGTCAACACCTTGAAGGGTCCAAAAAACTAGGGTGAGAGATTGCTTCCCCGATCAAACCTCCACTACTCTTAATGACGGGAAAACTTTTATAAAATATAGTCCCAAACCAAAAACTCCAACTTCCACATTTGTTGATCGGAATAAGCCTTATAGTATCCCTGATCCACCTTTATTTTCTAAAGAACCACCTAAATAATCTCTATTTTGATTTAAACCACATCAAGACCAATAACTCTTACATCTCCAATATTAGTCCAACTAAATCCAAAGCGACATGGATTCCCATATAATGCATCATAGTAGTACATAATGATACATGAGTGATAGATGTTAATAGAATAAAACTCATTAAATGGTAGGGGTCATACACATTATTTATAAAAATATAAGATACATTCCCATAACATATCTTCCACCGTTTGGATGGATCTCTCCATATTTTGAACCATTTTCGTGTATAATGTAGATCTATGGGGTAACTAAGAGATAAAGGTTTAATAAAATCACTTACATAATAATTAACTAAACCAAGGATATTGATCATAAATTTCAGTTATTGGATCTCCATGAAGACTCACAACTACATTCACATACCATCTTTCCAGAACATACAAATTACGCGACTCTCGAACTGCTAGAATGTGAGTTGACTTCATCAGTCAATCCACAGTCACCCAGATTTAGGGTAATCCAATGATTAAATATATTGATATTTCCTCCCAATTTCAATCAAGTACATCCAAATATTTTGGAAAACCACCAAGGATGAGATGTTTCACCGTCGCCAATAGGAATACTATACATAATTCCATGAACTTTTCCATTAACTTCTACATTCCTAGACACCAAAACAGCATATTTATGCCAATATACATCTTATATACACCAAGATTCACCACTAAATGTGATATATAAAAATCATATAAGAAAACTTCATTAATTTCCAATAGAAAAAATATCACTTCATAGATCCTAACATGGTGTAAATTGATCCCTACCACACCTTAGGGGAATCACAATGAAAGCCCTGATCAGGGTTCACCTATACATTTGAGTCTCTCCACTAAAACAACAAAAACTTTAATAAAAAATAACAGCCTACCTTCATCTATAATATTTATCATCAACCTTCAACCTCTTCTTATCTAAGATGAAAAGCCACAAAATCCTTTGTCCCCTTATAGGAATTCTCATATTCAAGGATATATCCCCAAGAATTTATGGTTAGTATTTCATACTTTCCCAGTGTGTAGGTTATCTTGAATTTATATACCATAAGGAACTCTATCCAACTCCTTTTTCATCAATCCTAATAAAATTTTTAAAATGTATACCTATGTCTCTATTGATCTATAAAGACTATGAAGAATTACCTAATGAGGAAATATTATTATAACATTGAGGAAAACACCACCACTTCCATCTTTAAATAATAGGTGGTGTAATTTCACTTGTGCTGGTGGTACATTATACACACATAGAAGATCACAACCTAATTTTAATCAAGAATAATCACAAAATAAAGTGGGAGTATTTATAAAACTTCTAAAACATCACATCCTCCTCCAGAATCCTAAGAACTGGTGTGTTGACCAACTACCCATTAAAGAGGTAGAATGATGTCTAATACTGATTAGTCTAAACAAAATCATGGTCAATGTTGATTAGAGTTACTAATGGGGATTTAATCTATGTAAAATAATATATAAACCTCTTATAATAACCCCTAAATACCAAAAATTTACAAAACTCTTCCACATTCTTGGGTGTTACCCAAGAAAAAACCTCCATAAATTTTTCGAAATCCACCACAACTCTTTTCAGGGACACCACATGTCCATGGAAATAAACCTTTCTCATCTAGAATATTCTCATGGTAAATTTCCAATAATAAATTTCGTTTCAAAATTTATGAAAAATGATCCCCATGTACTCAATTGGACCCTCCTATGAACTTGCGTATACAAGAATTTCTTCAATGAACATTGTTATGAACTAGTCCAGGAACTCAGAAAGAATAGATTTCATGAGTCCCATGGACATAGATGGTGCATTTTTGGCACCGAATGACATAACTATGAACTCAAAGGGCCCATACTAACACCTGAAAGTATTCCTAAAAATAACTTCCTTCTTTACCCTCAACTGATGATATCCTAACCATAGATCAATCTTATAAAACTAGATTTATCATCTCAACTTGAAAAAGAGATAATTAATTACATCATGAGGTTAATCAATATTGATCACTACATAATTTATCCTCCAATAGTCTATACACAACCTCAATCTACCGTCCACCTTTGTGGAGAAAAAAATTAGATATCCCTAAGGAAACACACTAGATATAATAAATTCTTTGTCAATAAGATCATCAACCTAGGTCATAAAATCAATATAGCACCCTACTTCACCATTATTCAATAATAAATTTCGCACCATTCAAATAGTTTCCAAACCACTTCAGAGAAATCATCCAAAAACTTAATAAAAACTATGGTGACCTCTATCTCTTTAGCTCTCAGTGACTCTATCGGTGACACAGAAATCAATGGATGAAGGTTCTCCACTCTCCAACCACCCATTAAAAAAATGGATCACTAGAGAACACCACATGTTTCCCCACATGTTAGAAAACTCAAATCAAATTCCGAAATAATCAACCACTTTATAAACAAAATAAAACCAATCCATGATAATTATGACATCATATGGTTGTATCTTCCACACAACATAATATCCAAATGATTGATGTTACACCACAATATGTTTGGATTATAGAAGCATGTTAAAATAAACTAGGATGGCCTCGGACTAGAGTGAATAATGTAATGAATTGGCTCAACTAACCACTAAACCAGTAGCCGGACTAACTAACACAGGGGATCAATCACTCCTCCCCGTAAACCAGAGGCTATCGACTAGTAATGGAGGTCTACTGGGGGTATGGTGGCATGACTATACCCTTATAGTCAGAGTCTCACAGTGGTGTATCATGTGTGAAACAATATAAAATAGTGGAAGAAGTAATAATAAATGTAAAAACAACAAAACATAAGTATAATGACTGAATGAGTTTAAATGCGAAAATCTTGTACAAAAAATAATGAACACATGTCCATAAGATGTTGTATAATACCAGAAATAAGTATAATAGGTAGTAAAATAAAATAAAAAGAAAAATATCCCAATGGATAACTCCAAGAGAATCCTAAGTACTAGATCATTATTTTTCTCCCCATATCCCAATTAAACAACACAAAAAAAGCAATAAATCCAAGGACCTTCAACCATAAAGATCTTCTCGGGTATACCAGTTCAATGGTGACCTAGGAAGGGTGTGATATGTAATCCCAGTAGTCCAACACCAAGGGCTTCTAGTTTAATATACTTTGTTCACTATAGAAATTAATAATGTGCCAACATAGGTGAATACAAGGTTATAAATTAATAAATAACATTCGGCTTCAGTTTTGTAAATGGATACCTAGCTGATCCTGCTTGCTTCAACCTAAGTCAGATGTCTGAACCAAGAGAACCTTCATAAGTGATATGGTTTATACATGGAATCATATAAGAATCAAGATAATTGGGACAACCCCAATCTTGTGCTTTGTCTTAGTAGTCACACCCCAATGACATCATTTGAGAATTAACATACTATAAGCATAATAATAATAATAATAATAAGGAAACATATGTAATTCATGTAAGGAAACCATAAAATCCAGTAATGGCATCCTGATCCCATCCAAGGTGATCCATAATGATATCCCAAGGGTCATTATTCGATACCTCCATGTAACCAATATCTATATCCCATCCAAGGTGACCTGTAATGGTGTCCCTTGTATTACTCTTGGTATGGTAAACTTTGATTTAGTACAAGTTATATCATATAGGAGACCATGTATCACCTGATGCATGGTATAACAATCATTATAATGGGAACATCCATGGTTTCTCCCCTAGGTATTTAGTGTCACCCAAGAGTATATAAATTTTTTTCATAAATCCCATAAAATCCAATCCAAAGGATACCTCCCAACATGTGAAGTAGTACCAAACCAACCACAACGAGTCCATCCATGACATCCTTAATTAAAGACCCTGGTTCTACCCCAGCCCATAAAAAGATAAGGCATAGCATTAAAACTACATATCATCAACGAGGAAAGGATAATACATTCTAATAAAGTTTTCCCAAAATTTTCATACATGTTAAGAAAAAATGGAATAAGTCCAAAGATAATCATCATTAAGATGGAGCATAAGCACAAGGCTACAAGTAAATGAACACATGCCCAAAACATAGGAATTTAAAAACATGAAAAAATCAAGAAGGGACATTATATAATGCATAAGTGATGTAATAAGAGGCATAAGGAATGAGTCATAAGGAACTAAGAAAAAACCCAACGTATAAGGTATAGGTAATAAACTATGGGACATGAAACATAAGGTACAAGGTATAAATTATATATCATTTGGAATAAGGAAACAATTTTGAAGTGTTAATCATAAGAAATGAAATATAAATCATGATGCATTGAGCTCTTGGGCCTAACTCATGGACAACCATTTATCTTGATTCAAATATTAAAATTGATCATCAGTTACTAGTGAAAAAAACCCATAAGGGTGTTAAACCAATTTAACTAAATGGTAATTGGGATTAAAAATGTTTAAAAACATCTGTCAATATGGATAAAGGAAACATGATCAACCAAGGGTTGATTTTTCACACACTAGGGTCATACCAGACATGGTAACATATTCAATTGATTATATTTGAAAGAAGAGAGGCATCACTGGAAGTTTTTTGGAACATTGAACAATAGAAAACCCTATAAAAATAAATGAAACATAAGGAAAGAAGCTAGACCACCTACCTTATACCAAGTATGACCATCATTTCCAATATCGTGGATTAATCTATTCTATTTTGGGAGAAATTAGAGAAACTGACACCCTAAAAATATGGTGAATTAGGTCACAAAAAAAATATCTCAACATCAAAGGGAAGTAATGAATAATGGATGTATTAGGAGTCTAGATCCTACCTCAATATTTTTTATGCTTATAGCGGTGAAGGATTTGGTTCTTGTGTGAAGGATGTATCAAAAACCTTACCTTGTAGGAGGAGGGGTGCTTTGTGTGAGTGTGGGAGGTGTTAGTCTATTATAAAATGAAATGGAGGAATGAGGGGTTATAATTTTAGGTATATTAAGCTTATAATTGGAAATTAATCCACACAAATAAGTTCACACGGTTTGGCCGAAAAATAGGCCAAACCGTGTCTAAACCATGTGCTAAGGAACTGCCTAAGAACCCCCACGCATGGGTTGGCTGCAGGTTTTGGCTAACTGTTTATAGCCCATGAAAAATACCACATTCAAAAAACCATAGTAGTCCCCATGGAAGTGTGGATCCTATCACATGGCCTGACCAAATTGTGTGTCACCTCCTTCTCCGCTAGACCAGGCCGCACAGTTTCTTCTAAGGGCCACACGGTTTCAAACGAAAAGTGCACCCTTCCAGCTTCTTCCTTAAAGCCAGATTTTAGTCCCTGATGCTCTTGAAACTTGATAAAACACCTAAGTAACCCATAAATACTTAAAAAAAATTTAAAAACAACACATTGAAGTTATCCAACTCTCATAATTCCATTTTCATTATTTTTTTGTAAAACGAACCATCCACCAAAAAATAAAATTAAAATTCATTGGGAAATTCATCTCGGAAAAAACACGAGAACCTACAACATCTCCACCATAAAACTTATCGTATCTAAGAATCCATGAGAAAATTAAGAGAAAAAAACTCATCCTAATCAGGTCAGGAATTCTTTCCTAACTAGCTGTGTTTCATTTCTAAACACCCAATACACCTCTGAGCATCACCTTAATATATGGTACACAATCCATATAAACTCAAGACAATTCTTGTATTTTCAAGATGAAACACTGAGAGGATTCCTACACAATATCATCTTACCTAAGACACAATCACAATTTCATCTCATTCCCACTAGGTTCTATAATTTTAAATGGAAAATAGAGTCATTTGATTCCATTGATAGAACTACTAGTTTAAGCATTCCCTTAGTGCTCCGACATCGCTCTTGGAATGATTAAAAAATTAAAAGATCAGTAATCTCCCATTAACCATAGAGGTTTGGTTCAGTAGACTTCTTGTAAAAATTCTCAGTATAAATTTACCACAATTTCCTCAACTAGATAATGTTCCATTAATAAATTCCTCACTAATTGCATATGACAAGAGAGACCGATAAAAAGTCGAACCATCTCTAATCTACTACACTAAAAACCCTTATCTTAGATAGTTGGTTTCACCCAAAATTAAGTAAAGTGACTTTTTATGTAGGCACCTCAGTATTTCTCTAATCATGCTCATTGAGTCTTGTAACTAGATTTTAGTGACATCCCTAGCTATAAAACCCATTTAAAGCTGTCAAGCCCCATAAAAACATAGCTTCAAGCCATATCCAGCTCTCATGGATTGTCAAAAATTTTAATAAAATCATTCGATCCCAAAAGAGTTTTGGGTAAAACTTAGAATCATCAAAAGGTTCCCAACAAGATAATCCTAGTCAAACTGTAAGCGGAATTTACAAGGGAGACATCGGTATAAGGTCAGACATTTGTATATCAAGGATGGTGACCTAGTCCCAAGTGGCATCAACCTAGTAACCAAGTAAAAGGAAACATATAATGTCTATGATTCCTGCCATTGAATTCCTACCTAGAATATCAGGTACCATATTGGAAAAACCATTTCTCTAAGGACAAACACACTTTTGAGCTCACTCTGAAAGAGACCACTCATCAATCCCAATTCCTTTAAAATTTAGAGCAGTGTATAACTACTGCTCTCTCAGTGTACCCAAATTATGTCAAAATAGGTAACATGATTGTAATTCGGTTAAGAGTGCACTAAGAATATTTAAACAGTTTCAACAAAAATGACCTGAGACACTCTCACTAAAAAGAGGGTGAAGTGCTCAGTACGGTCTCAAACCAACCCTACCAACTACATAGAGAGAGGTTAGGTGAACCTCTTTGGCTAATTTCCTTTAAAAGGTCTGGTTTCACCCACCAACATATCACAAATAATTGATCACAATGCCTTTACCACTAGAGGAATTCTACGATTGCTTAAGGACAAACATCATGGCTCGTCCCTGACCAATAGGGTCTTCATGGGTTTCATATATATCAAAGGAAAACACTGATATTCCTTATTGCAATCACTAACATCAAATGAATGATTAACATCCATTGAATAATTTTTTAGAATTACCAATTATTTCCAAATGGTCCTTCCATGGTTTCACTTACTCTAGTTGGAGGGCACACTATGACACTTCGGACACGATGCTACCCACATTATAAATTTTCCAGTCATCAGATCTGTTGAATAATGGATATCAAACCACGGTGCGCGCTCAATAGACCAATGGCCACATGCCCTTGACATGGACATTGTACTTTAGAAAGTGTTAAAACTAAGAGATAGGAAACCATCTGATTAAGAGTGCAAGATTAGAGTCATTATTAGACGTACGTGTGGAACTATTTTAGAACTATCCCACACACGCTATCTCATTAAATATAAAGGAAAAAACAAAATTTTCATAATTTCAAGACACCATATCCACTTTATAAATCATCCTCATCATTTGGGGGAGTTTGATAACCCTAACACCCTGGTCAATATACTTAGAGATAACCTGTGTTCGGTACGTCATAGTTCAAGTCTTAATAGTTTGTCCTGAACCCAAATGGCTTGTTTTACCACTGATCAACTCAATGATATCATATATATTTATGCATACTACACCAAGATCACTAGAGAAAATATAACCTCCCATATAATATCAATAGGGTTATCATACCTAGGAATTAAAGTATCAAATGCCCCACACAAAAGAACTAACCTAGAGTCTCATTATACAATGTGACTATAAAAAAACCTGATGACCTCCCAAGTTTTCCAACACTAGAGAGGAAGAAAAATAAGGTTCACACGGCCTATTAAGAGGTCGAACATTCCCTTGTAATGTTAAAACTTCTAGAACTAGGCATTTCACAATGCTCACAGTTGTAGTTAAGGCTAAAACAACACGTGACCACCGATCAAAACAACGTTTTCATTATGGAAAAAAAGAGTCATAAATAGACTACGACACCCAATGAGTACAACTCATCATAAATATCAAATAATTTATTAAAGAATTTAAGGATCTAAGGGAACTTCCTACAGTAGGTTATCCCCTTTACTGAAGTACGAATCATTGATCTTATTGAGGGATCATGCCAAAAATGTAATTGGGCTAAATATCATATCCCTTGGGTTTCAGATATAAGAGAATAAGCCTATGAAAAAATGTTTATTTTCTCAATTTAAGGTATTAAATAAAGAAAAAAACAAAAATGATTTAAACTACCCTTACACGAGGGTTAAATCTAAGATCACATTATAAGGTTCCAATGATCCGATTCATTTATTTACGTTTGAAATCAAAATATTTTAAAGTATCTATTTCAAAACATCATATTCCGGTCATTTAACTTTAAATTTTAACAAAATTTATATTTACAACTTTTTTCTAAATATATGGATCATAATTGATGGTTTAGATATATGGGTTACCAATTCTCAATTTATAAAGATACAATATACTTTATGAATTGCATGAGAATATCATCTAACTGAAACCATTTTATCTAATATTAAAAATAAAATACAATATTCTCAACATTTTGGAAAAAGTATTTAAATTTATATCGTTCATATTAAATGGTTTGATTATATGGGTTAACTTGTTCCAATTCATAATGTGCCCATACACTTTACAAATTGGAAGTTGGATACGATTTAACAGCAACCTTAAATTTTCTTCCCATTGAACCAATGGTTCATGGACCAAACATATTATAATTGATTAGTGAGTTGTTTCCATTAGTAAACATTTTCTATAATTCCCCAACCATAGTTACCCAGATTCAGTGCATTATTTTAATACATTGGCATAATTACAAGGAATCAAGTCCGAAATGACCGATCAGTTTAGCAGTCTTGGAAAATAGATTGCATACATGAACTTTACATTACAATATAAAATGAAAAACAAAAACAACATTGTCCCCTTTTGAACACATTCATATCCCTTAGCCTATACCTATAGGTCAACCATAAAATACTTCTTCACATCCTGGGAAAAATAATACATAGAAAGGGGTGAGGTCAGATGCTAATTAAGGATAAAAATATATCGGAAACTTACATAAATAAGCATAAACATATAAGGAAATGTATTAGACTAAAAGAAAAACCTTTTAAACATAAACTTCGGCATAATATGGCCAATTTAAATCAAATAATTTCATTTACTTATTCACATGGTTATTCTACTAGTCAAATAATCACATGTAATATCAATAGCCAATTTTAAAATTATGTAATGCATAATGTTAGACTTCATAACCACATAGTCAAGGCCTTGTTCCAAGACTAAAAATAAGATTTTTTCAAGGCCTTATGCCAAGAAAATAGTTTGTCTCATGAGTCCTATCGATGCAAATAAGAGCTATAGTGGGATCCACCCATCACTTACTAAGTCCAATGCATTCCTCATATGAAAAGGTTCAAACATAACATAAACATTTGAATTAAAACTACCATACTAAATGTCAATAATTTATCCATAAACCATTAATGGTATAAAAATAACACATCCACAGTCAAACATATCACAAAACCTTAAATACAATATGGAATATTTGTATCATAACAAATCAACTTCAAACAAGTTTAAAATCCATCAATGGATGTTGACAAAGATGAAAGTGAATTGTAAAACTCTATGAGAGAAATATCCCTTTTTCATAAAATAATTTAAAAGTCACACAATTTAGAAAGGAAGACATTTAAAGAAGTTCTTCAATAAAAGTTTCCCATACCAATTTGAAACTTTTGAATGTAATTAACATTTTAAAAACATTCATGTCTATATAAATAAATCCTTAAAAAACATTTTGAATCCATGGACATTAATGAGAATTATTTAGAAGAATAAATATTTCAAACATTTAAAATGATGTTTTAGTAAAACAGTCCTTTAAAATAATCCATTTGAAAACTCTTTCACTAAACATGGACATGGATAATAAATATGTCCCAGTAGATACTTACATAAAAACAATCTCAGATAATAAAGAGATTGTGAAATTAACCCTTACCATTTACTTCCTCTAGTCGAGGGTACATTTAACCTCCTGTATAAAGACCGTAGTATGTTATTAAATTATACCAGAACCATAAAAATATTTATGATATCATACAAGATTAATTTATGACTTTATACTACCCATTTAATAATAATTTCCATATTAAATTAACATTTCATGTAATAATCGCTTTCTTTATCATATGTGTTTTAACTTGTTACTCTTGATTGTATCACTTAGATCATTATATAAATACTTGAAAAATATAAAAAATGATTTAAATATCAAATATATTTATAATATAAATATGTATAATATACAAATATATGAAATGTAAAACACTTTTTATGGAGACGGTAGGCCATATGTATGCATAAACGTTGTTTCCATTTTCATTTCGTATTGAACGGAACTAAGTAAATAAGATATATGTAAGTACATAAATATATATATATATATATCCAGTATCATTATTATGTCATATATTACATACTTATTAATGATATATATATATTTATAATCATTGTTGAATGGTGAACGTGGAAATGAACCTCATTGCGTCGTGGAGACGGTAATCTGTATGTATGCCCGAGCAACAATATCATTATATTGATGGAGAAATAGTAGGTAATTGGATGGTATATCTTATATAAATAATAATTAACATGTTATATTTATTATTTAAGTCAGTTATACTCATCATTATACCCATCCAAATAATGAAATGTTTGAATAACAAACTACACCACGACGTGGAGCCGGTAATTTTTACGTACGCACGTATGGTGAATTTTTCATTTATAGGATGGATAAAATAATGAATATGTTTTACCATTTTTATAATAACATAATAGTATATAGAATATACTGTAGTTATTATTTTAGAATGAAAATGACAAAGAAATAGAAAGTGGATGAAAAAAAAAGAACTTGAAAAAGGTGATGAAATATTTACATCTTCTTCATGTTCTTCTTTTTGATTTGATCAAAAGGGATCCTTAAGTTGGATTTCTGACCAAAGGAAGGCCTCTAAGATCAAGGTAGGAATTATGGTATGATATTTGGGCAGGGTTTGGCCGATCCAAATGTCTTTTAAGCTGTGAATTTGAGATAAGGGGAAGTTCCCTTTTATAAGAGAGGTGAGGGTCACTTTAGGAAAATCCTGAAATATTGTTTTATAATAAAATCATTTTCTGTTTTTAATGGATCAAAAATAAATTATTTAAATTATAAGGTGGGGATGGGTCGAAAACCCCTCAACCAATAGGTTTTAGGCAGTTTTTTTTCATCATATTAACCTTATCTTTCAGATTTAACTCTTAGTTAAATAGTTTGACATTTACCATGTCTCTTTGTATTTTTATATTATATGGTTAAACAACTTACTATAAAATTCCAATAAAACCCCAAGTGGTTCATTAATGTCATATATATTATTATATAAGTCTTTTAGCTGAAACATCGATTTTTAGGACTATTATATCAACTTATAATATAATATTTTTTAAAAAACTCAATTATGTCAATTTTGACACTATTTAGTATTTGATTTTTTGAAATCCATAGAAACTTTATCAATTCGAATAAAATTTATTTAACCACCTATAACATCTCATATTAATCTATAAAATTAGTGGAATTCATCAGAAGTCTCAATTTACATTTATTTGGATATCTCTAATATCAATTATTTTAATATTTCATTAATAAGGTAATTACTGCATCATCATTGTGTCATTAATAAATTAAATTATTTAATGTCTAAAAATTATAAATAAAGTACGATTATGTATTAAATCGTATTATATTTCTAATTAATATTTATAGTGGAATTTATATTGCGTGTAACCCTATATTAAAAATGGTTTAGTTATTAAACTTTGAATTTTACTCCTTTAACTCTTCTTTAAATAAAATAATAATAAATGTCCTAGTCTAATACAAGTGGACAAGAGAGGATCATATTTTATTTCTAAGGTTGTTTTTGGTCAAATTATACTTATCCAATAGAATTAGGACATGTTTTAGGGAAATTATGATCACATTTTTACCCTTAATTACCCTATTTACTTTTAACCTTAATAAATAAAAGTCAGAAGTTACTATTCACTAAAAATTATTTTCATCTTATTGAACCACATTTTACTTATTGATATTAACATTGTCTCTCGGATTTTGGAAATTCAACTCACAGAAGCGGTAAAATTAATTTTTTTACAAATTTGCAAATGCTCGTAGAAGGTGGTCAAAAGACGGTAAAAAGTTCAAAAACATTTATACAGATAATTTTGTTATAAAATGACTCCAATGAATTAAATTAAACTTATGTAGGTATTATATATATATATATATATATTTACTTAAAATAAATTTAAATAAAATAAATAATTATTTTAATAAAAATTCAGTTTTAAACAATAACGCAATGTTTATCACTATTCATCAAAAATCAAATGTTTTTAGAAAAATACCAAAAATTTACCCTAAGATAATTTTGATATTCCAAAATCAAAAATCAATTCTATTTTACCAAATTAAAAACATAGAAGTTGCATTAATTAATTTAAAATTAATTCCCGTTGTCAAAACGAAAAAGCTGGTTTCTAAAAAGTAAAAACTATCAAAAGATTAACATGTGTTTATGTCAAATTTAAATGTGAAATTACTTATATTGACCTGAATTTTATTAAATGATAAAAATATAATATAATTATACTTCCAAACCATTCAAATACATAATTTAACACTATAAATTATTTCGATTAAAAAAGTTGATTTCAATTAAAATTTAGTATTTTTCACTATTCATCAAAATATGAAAGTTATCAGAAAAGTACTAAAATTTTATCCAAACTTAATTTTTATGTCCTGATTCTAAAAAATAATTTAATTCAACTTAATTGAGTATATAAAAGTGTGAAATATTTGTTTTAAAAATAATTCTCCATTAAATAAGCGGTATAATTGCATTTTGTTTTATGAAAAATACTTATTTTATATGAAAAATTTAATTTATCCTTATATTATGTCTAAGAGACACAAAATATGAATTCTAAAATTATATGGAGTATATAAAATTCAAAATTTAGTTAATACTATTCATAACTTCTTTTTTTTTTACAGCTAGTTTGTTAAGTCGAGGTGCACTGGATCTCAGTGTTGCGTATAGCGCAAGCTACTGAATTAGTTTAATGAGATAACGTACTATGAAATATTGGGGTGTTACATTATCCCCTCCATCAATAAAATGCTTCCTCACAATTTGAAATAGCTCTTCAAAAATAAAAGTTAAAAATAGAAAAATACCTTTGTGTAAAACCCACATCGGAAATTAAGTTAATAAAATTTAGTCATAATAATAGGGAAAGGGAAATGAAACCGTCACCACCAAATTATGATCTCGATTAAGAGAACATTGGTGTAAATAAGAGAAACAAATTTGGAGGGAAAACGAAAATATTTATAGGGAGTGATTGAGTTCATCAATAACAAAAAAGGGTACAATTGAGGGACTCAAAGCCATCGATATATGATGATTTAAAATATCATCAGTTAAACAAAACATAAGGTATTAGGATAACACTATTTTGGTTTTAAGATCTCTTCCCTAAAGTTTAATGACTAATTTATTCATAGAATAATAGGGAATATATATATATATATATATATATATATATATATATACTTGACAAGTAGAGTTTCTTCCCTCAACTAATTCCTACCACAAACTCATCTTTCTCTCCAAAAGATAATAAAATTCAAAAATATTATATTTATCCCAATTGTATAGGGTTAAAAAATGAATTTATATTCATTTTTCATACTATTTTAAAAAAATAAATTATACAAACTGGGACATCACGTAGCCTAGTGGTAGGTGATGCACCCTTGTTTCCCTTCGATTGTGGGTTCAAGTATCGCAGCTTTGCCAGACGTGATGGCTTGTCACCCAACCTCTAGGTTTTCCTTCTTATAACATTCCAAAATTATTCTTAAGAAATGATTTAACCTTAATAATAGTATCAAATGTCAAAAATAATCCATTCCCACCTTTATACTTATCCAAAACACATCTGTCTGAACTCATAGTCCAAAATTTATATGGAATGTAAACATAATGAAGATCTTTTTTTTCACGTAATAACATGTGAATACCTTCATCATGTATTCTTTTAAAACACTGTAACCCCTTGAATTACCATAAACCTTATTAATTACATTCATGCTCTCTTATTCCTTATATAATACTAGATATGCTCCTTCTATCCAAAAATTTTGTAAACTCCAACAATGATGGAATATACAAATCATTAATCAATTTCAAGGTAGTCAAGAATATCCAATATAATTTATCCAAATCAATCAAATATTATTTCAAAATAACTACCTTAGTATTGAAACCATATTATGGTTTTATCTTTCTCTCAATCATATATTTTGCAAAAAAATTAACCTACTATTAAGTCACTTTTCTTGGTTCCACACAATCTAAAGTCTTTAATGAAATAGTACTACAGTATAATCTTTTTATACTCTATAATTCTTATAACATGTATATCAGTAATAAAATACTAAAATGACACTATACTTTAATAACAACCTAAGAAATAAAATCATTCCTCTTCATCTTCAGTAGTATCATAACCAGATTATTATCTGATTACAGCATTTGGGGTATACTCTGATGATTTGGACATTGCTTCACATAGTGTCGCAACTCCTTCCAGATGAATCATTGTAGATTTGGAACCATTTTCTTACCCTTGAAAACATGTACTTGGTGTCCTTTTTCTCCTCACTTATAACAAACTCTCATTCCCTTCAAGCATTTAACAAGGTGATTTTTTCCACAGTTATCACATACGAAAGAATTATCCTTTCCCTTATTCCCTTTATCCATCCTTCTTTATACCATCCTTTCCTTCTCTTGCTTCTCTTCAAATCCATAGGACTCATATAATTCCATACAAATCTTATTAACATATAATACTATTTCTTCATATGTTGAGAATACATGAGAGACTATTTACCTTCTAAATGTTGGCTTAATACTATGAAATATATGATCCTTCTTACTTTTTGGATCATATGTATTGTAGGAGTTCTCATTCCTTCTACTGGGCACCATTTTTAAACAATGGAATACACTAGGTAATTTTATGAATCGCAATTCAAAATTCCAAATTTTTAAATACCAAATGTAAATTCAACAATTTATGAATATAATCCATAATCATAAAAATGTTTTCTTTAAGGAAGTATTTAATCCTAAATCATTTATAATTGCTTGTAATGAAAATGTAAATTATCCTACGCATATCCCATAGGAGTTTCATAACCAAGAGTGCTGCAAGGCCCATTGTCGTTCACCAGTTCTCGTTTGAGTCTAGCTCAAATCGGTGTTTTTGGGTTTTACCCCAAGGTACATCTGTGTTAGAGCCGCCTCTACCTAATTGTACCCAGATAGCGATGTATTGCTTGGAAAAATCACAAAATCTCTACAGTACCAAAATTCTAGGAATTTCTTCTATACTAATTCTCAAAGTCTATCTTAGGGTAGTGTTCTCTATTCATAGTTTTTCTAAATCTAGTTTCCAAGGTTATTGCTAAACTTCCTCTAATACTAAGAGTAATGCATAGACCACAGTTACCGAGAGACAGTGCTTTATTTTAATACATTGGAATGATTACAAAAAATAAAGTATCAAAGGACCGATCAGTTTAGTAGTCTTGGAAAATAGATTGCATACATGAACTTTACATTACAATATAAAATGAAAAACAACTACAACATTGTCCCCTTTTGAACACATTCATATCCCTTAGCCTATCCCTGTAGGACAACCATAAAATACTTCTTCACATCGTGGGAAAAATAAAACATAGAAAGGGGTGAGCTCAAATGATTAGTAAGGATAACAATATTGCGAAAACTTCCATAAATAATCATAAACATTTAAGGCCGTGTATTAGACTAAAAAAAGCCTTTTAAACATAAACTTCTGTATAATATGGCCAATTTAAATCAAATATTGCCATTTACTTATTCAAATGGTTATTCTACTAGTCGAATAATCACATGTAATATCAATAGCCAATTTCATAATGATGGAATGCATAACACCAGACTTCATAACCACATTGTCAAGGCCTTGTTCCAAGACTAAAAATAATATTTTGTCAAGGCCTTGTCCCAAGACACTAGTTTGTCCCATGAGACCTACCGATGCATCGAGGAGCTATAGTGGGCTCCACCCATCAGTTACTAAGTCCAATTCATTTCTCGTATGAAAAGGTTTAAACATAACATAAATATTCGTATTAAAACTAGCATACAAAATGTCAATACATTGTCCATAAACCATGAAAGGTATAAAAATAACACATCCACAGTCAAACATATCAAAAAACCTTCAATAAAAAATAGAAGATTTGTATCATAATAAATCAACTTCAATCAAGTTTAAAATCCATCAAAGGATGTTGACATAGATAAAAATTATTTGTAAAACCCTTTGAGAGAAATATCCCTTTTTCATGAAAACATTTAAAATTCACACAATTTAGAAAGGAATACATTTAAAAAAATTTTGAATCAAAGTGTCCCAAACAACTTTGAAACTTTTTAAAGTTTTCAACATTTTAAAAACATTCATGTCCATATAAATAAATCCTTAAAACGCATTTTGAAAACATGGACACCAATGAGAATGATTTAGAAGAATAAATATTTAAAAAATTTAAAATGATGTTTTAGAAAAAAAAATCCTTTAAAATAATTTGTTTGAAAACTCTTTCATGAAACATGGACATGGATGATAAATATGTCCCAATAGATACTTACGTAAAAAAACCTTGGATAATAAAGAGATTTTGAAATTAACCCTTACCTTGTACTTCTTTTAGTCTAGGGTACATTTAACCTCCTGTATAAAGACCGTAATATGTTATTAAATTATACCAGAAGCATATTAATATTTATGATATCATAAAATATTCATTTATGACTTTATATTACCCATTTAATAATAATTTCAATGTTAAATTAACATTTCGGGTAATAATCGCTTTCTTTATTATTCGTGGTTTAACTTATTACTCTTGATTGTATCACCTATATCATGATTTAAATACTTTTAAAATATAAAACAAGATTTATATATCATATATATTTAGAATATAAATATGTATGATAGACATTTACCATGTCTCTTTGTATTTATATATTATATGGTTAATAAACTTACTATAAAATACCAATTGAACCCCAAGTGGTTCATTAATGTAACATATATTATTATATAATTATTTTTTCTCAACCTTATATTTTTATGACTATTATATTAATTTATAATATAATATTTGTTTTAAAAACTCAATTATGTCAATTTCGACACTATTTAGTATTTGATTTTTTTTTAACGCCATAAACACTTTATCCCTTCAAATAAAATTTATTTAACCAACCCTAATATGTCGTATTAACCTAGAAAATTAGTTTAATTCATCATAAGTCTTAATTTACATTTATTTTTATATTTGTAATATCAATTTTTTTAATATTTCATTAATAAGGTAATTACTACATCAACATTGTGTAATAAATAAATTAAATTATTTAATGTCTAAAAATTATAAATAAAATACCATTATTTAGGAAATCTTATTATATTTCTAATGAATATTTATAGTCAAATGAATGTTGTGCGTAACCTTATATTAAAAATGGTTTAGTTATTAACTTTGAATTTAACTCTTTTTACTCTTCTTTAAATAAAATAATAATAAATGTCCTAATCTAATCCTAGTGGACCAAAGAGGATCATATTTTATTCCTAAGGTTGTTTTTGGTCGAATTATACTTATCCAATAGAATTAGGATAAGTTTTAGGGTAATTATTATATCATTTTTACCCGTAATTACCCTATTTACTTTTAACTCTGGTAAATAAAAGTCAAAAGTTACTATTCACCTAAAATTATTTTCTTATTATTGAACCACATTTTACTTAATGATATTAAATGTGTCTCTATTATTTTTTAAATTCAACTCACAGAAGTGGTAAAATTATGTTTTATACAAATTTGAAAATGCACCAAAAAGATGGGTAAAAGATGGTAAAAAGTTGAACAACAATTTATACATCTAATTTTATTATAAAATTACTCCAATGAATTACATTGAACTTATATAGGTATTATATATCTATTTTTACTTAAAATAAATATAAATAAAACAAATAATTATTTAAATATAATGTCGGTTTTAAACAATAATGCAGTGTTTTCACTATTCATCAAAAATTGAAAGTTTTCATAAAAATACTAAAAAATTACCCTAAGATAATTTTGATAATCCGAATTAAAAAATGAATTATATTTTACCAAATTAAAAACATATAATTTTCATTAATTGATTTAAATGTAATTCTCTTTGTCAAAACCAAAAGGCGGGTTTTTAAAAAGTAAAAACTTTCAAAAGATTAACATGTGTTTATGTCAAATTTAATTTTAAAATTACTTATAATGACTTAAATTATATTAAATGATAAAAAAATAATCTATTTATACTTCCAAACCATTCAAATTCATAATTTAACACTATAAATTATTTTTATTAAAAAAGTTTTTTTCAATTAAAATTTTGTATTTTGCACCATTCATCAAAATATGAAGGTTTTCAGAAAAGTTCCAAAAATTTATCCAAAACTAAATTTTTATGTCCCGATTCTAAAAAAAGAATTTAATTTCGTTAAATTGATTATATAAAAGTGTCAAATATTTTTTAAAAAAGATTCTCCATTAAATAAGCGGTATAATTTCATTTTTTTGAAAAATACTTCTGTTATCTGGAAAATTGAATTTGTCCTTATATTTTGTTTAAGTGACACAAAATATGAATTATAAAATTATATAGAGTATATAAAATTCAAAATTATATTAATACTATTCATAACCGCTTTTTTTAATGGCTAGTTTGTTAAGTCGTGGTGTACTCGATCTTGGTGTTGCGTGTAGCGGAAGCTATTGAATTACTTTAAAGAGATAAAGTACTATGAAATATTGGGGTGTTACAATTTCACTCTTTAAAATTTATAACTAGTCATTCTAAACCAAGCAATTAGATACTATTTAACAAGGCAAGGAAATAAGGAAGCACAAACAATATGCTAATCATCACAAAAATCATGAAAGCATGGAATAACTCTCTCAAAACGCATACTAATTAAATACCTAAACATGTTATAAACAAGAATTCAATGAAATACCTAAGAATTTAAAAGATAAGCATGTTGCAGAAAACACCTAACACAACATATAACAAGCAGCAAAATAATATAAAACGCGCGTCAATAATTTCAAATAGCCTAACAATGAAATCTATATGGAATGGAATATTCATGGAATAGGAATTATTATATGTATACCATTATTCATGTAATGATACTTTCTTTTCATACTATGCTAAGGTTAAATAATATAAATCTCATAAATCAATAAGCAGCGGAGATTACTCCAATCACTCGATGTGAAATCTAAATCAACTATAAAATAGACCGCACAAATAACAATCCAATCCCTGGACACATAGAATTTTACCCATTCATGGGTTTATCACTCCAAGGAATGAATATTTTCCATGTTATAACACATTCTTAGTCTCTTTTATACCTTCCCAAAATAGTAACACTAATGAAAAAAGGGCCTCTAATTCCACTTTGTAATGATCCGGCCTGACTGGCCACTAAACCGATAGCTAGACCAGCCACCACATGGCCATAATCGCATCTCCCCATATGAAAAAGGCCATAAAATAGTAGGAAAGATATAATAGTGGTATGGTGGGAAGTCTATAACCACATGGCTAGAGTAGCACGATGGTATATCAGGCATAAAACATTGGACAACAGCAGAAGAAGTAATAATAAATGAAAAATCAAAGAAAAAAACACAATGACTGAATAAGAGTAAATGGATAAATACAATATGTAAAATAATTTATACATTTCTAGATGATGATACAAGATACAATCATGAGTTACAATAGGCATTAAAATAGAATAAAAAGAAAATATCCCAAAGGATAACTATATAACAATCCTTAGTTCTAGATCGGTCTTATGTTCCCTAGATCCGAAGTGCACATCACATCACTAGCAATAAATCCAAGGACCTGCAACCATGAATATATGCTTGGGTACCCCTATTCAATGGCAACCCAAGTAGGGTGTGAGATATAATCCCAATAGGCCCCCACTAATAGTGTATCTTTCAATCAATTTCTTACACTATAAAATGACAAGTGTGCCAACATTGGTGAATACAAGGTGATAGATAAATAAATAAAACTTTGGTTTATGTTTTTCAGTGGACACCCGAACGATTCTACCTTCTCTGGCCTAAGACAAATTTTTGAACCAATAGAAATTATACTAGTGATATGGTTTATACATGGAATCATATATGAAGCAATTGAAATAGTCCTACCTTAATCTGTTTCTTTAGATTGGGGATCACACCCCTTTGACATCATTCGATCATTATCATTCTATAACAATAATAATAATATTAAGGAACTACATGAAATCCTTACAAGGAATCCATAAAACCAGTAATCCCATCCTAATCTTATCCAAGTTGATTCATAATGGAATCCCATGGGTTGTTACAGGATCCCTTAATATAACCAATATAATAGATTCCATACAAGGTGACCTGTAATGACATCCCTTATATCACTATTAGTATGGTAAACTCTAAGTGTGTACTAGGTATCTCAAATAGAGGACCGTGTATCACCTGAGGCATGGTATAACCATCTTTCCCATCGTTCCATCCACAGTTTCTCCCCTTAGGAAGCAAGGTCACCCAAGAGTATAAATAATCCACCCAGAGATCCCACCCAAGGAAATTCGAAGGATTTATCCTGACCCATGAAGTAGTACCAACCCAATAATTGAACGTCCATCCATGATGTCCTCATGTTGAGGCATGTTTTCTATTCTATCCTATAAGTATATATGTCATGGCATTGAAATTACATATCATCAATGAGGAAAATAATAAAACATGCTAAATAATATATCCCAAGTTTTTCATATTATCCAATCATCAATGGTATAAGGCCAAAGAAAATAGGCATTAAGTCTAATAATAAGAAAAAGGATATAAAAAATGCATACATGCCACAAAACATAGGCATTTAACCACTTGAATAAATCAATAAGGCACATAATATAATGCATGTGTGATGGAATATATGGCATAAATCACTAATAAAAAACCCAAAGTTTAAGGCATAAGAAATGGGAAATGAGACCTGAAACATAATGGCCAAGGCATAAAGTATATAGTATATTTCACATGGAAACAATTGTGAAGCCTAAATCATATGTAATGAAATATAAAAAATGATGTATCAATATCAAGGTCATAACACATGGCCACCCATATATCTTGATTCAAAAATTTAAGTAGATAATTAGTTACAAGTTAAACTCTCCCTTAAGGGTGTTCAACCAACTTAAGTAATTGATAATTGGGACTAAAAAATGGGAAACATATCTTCCATGGTGGTTAAAGGCAAGGATATCAACCAAGGGTTGATTCTATACACACTAGGGTCATACCAGACATGGTAACATATTCAATTAAATTTATTTGACAAAAGAGAGGTGTCACTGGAAGAGTCTGGCACGTGGCACAATAGTACACCATATAAAACTAAAAAAAATCCTGAAAGAAGCTATAACATCTACCTTATACCAAGAATTAATCATGCATCCAATATCAATACTTTATTTGTCCGGTTTGAGATTGATGAACACCTTAAAAATAGGGAAAATTAGGTCACACCAAAATAGCTCAATGAGGAGGGAATCAATGACTAATGGAAGGAATAAAAGTGTATATATTACCTAAAGATTTTTTATGTTACTGATAGCAAAGGATTTAGAGATTTCATGAAGGAGATATCAAAAACTATACCTTGAAGGAGAAGGGGTGCTTCATGTGTGAGGGAGGTACTCATCCACTTGAAAAGGTAAGTGAGGAAGTAGGGGATGTAAATTTAGGTTCATTAAGGTTATAATTGAAAATTCATCCACACAGACAGAGAAACATTGTTTGTCTACTTGTTTGGGAAAACTGTGTTCCAACCGTAAGCTAAGGAACTACCCAAGAACCCACTCGCAAGGGATGGCTGCATAGTTAGGCAAACAATGCACAACCTGTGAAAAATACCACTATGAAAAAACTAAAGCAGGTCCCATGGACTTGAAGCTCCTCCCACATAGTTTGATAAAACCATATGACACATATTTCTCTACTGGACCAAGCTACAAGGTCTCTTCTAATGGCCTCACGGTTTTAGAAAAACTGTTTGCCTGGCCTTCTTCTTACTAAAAGAGGGATTTCAAGACTCGGACCTCCCAAAACATGAAAGAACACATGAGTGGCCCCTTAAGCCTTAAAGAGAGTCTAAAAATAACACATTGAAGTTGTCCAAATCTCAAAAGTACATTTTGAATCTTGGTTTACAAAATGGGTCATCCACTAAATGAAAAAATTCAAATTCCTTGGGAAATTCATCTGAAATAAAACATGGGATACTATAGACAACACTAGGGGCACTGAAATCCTATCTAAATCTAGTCCCAATGATCAAACCAAGGTGGGTTCAAAAAAGTAGTACGAGGCTCCAAAATCAAACATGGTGGAAGACAAAGTTGACATTAAATTGATTGTACCTCGAATAACATTGGTCCTTCCAGGACTGGTTCCTTTATCACATACTTCTAGTCATAGCTGGCTCACCAGCCTTATAGAAGATAGAATCTATAGTCATGATTTTTCCTTGGTCCCTAATGGTTAGGGATACCATGTGGACACCCTCTGCTAATCCCACCTCCTCGTGGATGAGAATTTAACTATTTAATATATAGTTGAACGTAATCTATAAGTCCTTATTACTGAAACAACCTTGGGGAAACTGATGCTATTATAACCTAAGTTTTTAACATATATAAATTTGTTTTAAAAAAATATTTTTATAATATATTTTTATTCAGTAAAATCAAAATGCGTTATAAATTAATAAAAAACTCATATCTATATAATAATATTCAAAACTATCATTAATTACTAATAATATAGATTGGAACAAATTAATACATTCTTATTTTTATATATCATTCGAGGAATAATTTATAGTTTATAATAAAAAATAGTTCATAATATTGTATTAAAAAATTATTTTTACAATATTAATAATCATTTTAAGTGAAAATTAATTAATTAGGAAAATATTGGAATTATCTTATTGAAATTGATTTTTTTTAATTTGATGATAGGTGATGAAGAATAATAAATATAAATAATAATAAGATATAAAAATATTATAGTGTGAGTATAAATATAACAATAATTATGAAATATAAATATATGTAAGATAAAACTAATTATAATATAATTATAACTATTAAAAAATATATTTAATGATAATTATACAAATTATATTTATTTTAGTATATAAAATTTTGGAAGTGAAATATTATAACCAAAAATGATTATTAAAAATAAAACTATGGAAATATAATAATATTTTAAAATCTATTAAATTAAGATGAATATAATAATAATTATAATTATTGTTAATGTATATAATAAATGGAATATATTTAATACTAGAATTCATATAAAAATAAAAAATATATGTTAATAAATTATAGATGTTTGTATTTAACCAAAGTTTCCTATGATTAATAAGTTATAATAATAAAATTATATATACATATATACATATATATATATGATATTTAAATAGATAAAATAAATTATAAATATATGTTAAAAAAATAATTATACACCATTTTTAGATCGCGCTTGAAAGCTACAGTCATCATCGTCAACCACTACCTCTAACCAACACCATTTCTATTATCGATGACATGGAGGTTAGAGGTGGTTAGTCGGTTCTATGGATTTGTTTGAATGGGTTCTATTCATGAATCAGATAACACACACACAAATTAAGACACTGGGTCACACCATCATCATCTTCCCCTTTCATGAGTGGAATTTATATTTATAGGTAATATGAATTAATATATATATATATGGTGTATTTGGGTAGTAAATCTCTATGAAATAAAATGTATGCAGGCATCATTGTCTTTATTTCTGCAAATTTTACAAGCCTTGTAGGTTTTCATTAATATATTTTTATATATTCTATTTAATTTAAGATCCAAAGATGACTGTTTTGACAAAAAATAGAGAATAGATGCATGAGGGTGATGTATGCGTGGAAGATAAAATTATTGTATGAGAAGTAATGTGTCATTAGGTTATTCTAATTGACCAAACTTTTATAGCTAGCTAAGTCCGGATAAAATTAGATGAAGACGATTCTAGGCTCTATTTATAGGTCAATACACATAGGGTGTTAAAATATATATATATATATATCTTATATATATAACATGGTATAGTCCTGCCTATAAATTGATATAGGTCATCCTAGATGATTATGATATACCTCTAAAGGAAGAATTATGTGTTTCCATAGTATAAAAATTTAGAGATAGAGAGAGTGTGGAGAAAGATCATGTAGTAGGGGTTTTCTTTCATTATGTAGAATAAAAATATGGTTTTTCTACAGAGTATATAAGGGGGTTTATTATATAAAAAAAATAGTCTACTATATTTATATAATAAAATTTTCTTGTATGGGAATTTTTTTAAAATTTATATCTTTAATTTTCCAAACATATCTTTCATTGCAATATAGAAAAATATTTTTAGGAGCATATCTTTAAAAAAATTACTTACCCTCTTTATATAGATATTAGTTCTTAATGGGATATGAAATTCAATGTTAGGTTTTAAATTATAATTTATATGAAATGTTTTTCAAAAAACTCTATTTTTTATTTTCCAGAATACTCTTTATAAGAGGAAAACTTATTCAAAATCATTATTTTATATAGAAAATGTTTTTTATGTAACATTATATTTTAAAAATCGCTAAACTAATGGAATTAAATTTTAAAAATATTTTATATTAACATTTTTTTATGAAATTAAATGTTTTCATTTTATTAAAAAAAATTCTTTAAGTTGTTCTATTTTAAAGTTTCCAAATAAAACATCCCCTATTTTAATTAGGGTATTAAGTGTTTTGAAATTAAAATTTCATTATTACAATGTTTTATTTTGATAATTATCTTCCTCATTATTTATTTAAAACATGTTTACCATTGAAAATATTTTATACTAATGAAATAATTTCTTTCATGGATGTCATTGATGTTTGAAATATTTTATTGTTGTTCATTACTTTATCATCGAAGTTCAATTTCGGTATAAATATTAGACTGAATATGTATTTTCATGATTTTTTTAGTTCTTATAATTATTTAATGAATATATATATATATATATATAATTTTTTAAAAATATGTTTTTGATATAAAACATGATTGAAACAAAATGGATGTCTATGGATGATCTATTAAAATACACACTCAGACATTGTAAGCATAATGTGGGATAGGGAGTAAACCCAAAAATAAATGTAATTTTTCCACCAAGTGATAATCCAGACATATATATCCTTCAAAACACCTCTTTGCGACATTTAAAGGGTGGAATGAATTAATTAAATTAATAATATATTATTAAAATTGAAGTTTTTTTAGGAAAAGTGTTTTAAAATAAGTTTATATGGATTTTAAAAAATGGGAGAACATGATTTTAAAAATCCTTGCTAATGTTTTTTACATCGATATTTAAAATCTTTTTTATAAGGTATTATGTTGATTAGAACTAGTCTTTCAGACAGTTTTCTATTACATGTTTTAGTCTGATTTTATCTAGAGTTGTCAATAAAGTATTTATACTTTGAAAAAAATTATTATTTGGGTGAGATATTATGTGTTTTACTTTTCATAGTCCCCAAATACTATAGATCAATAGGATCATTAGAAATTTAAGGTGGTATATTTTTCAGTAATGTCAAATATTTTTTTAGAAAAAATAAAATACATTATTTAAGCTCCAAATCTGAGAGTGATGGCCTAGGGAATCAAAAATGGTATAAGTGGAAAGGTTTAGATAAAATTTGTGATTAGAATGTCTTGGATAAATTTATAATTAGAGATTTTATCTGATTTATTAGGTTATTATATTTTAACGTGATTTTAAATATAACTCTTGATATAAGGGAGAATCGTATGGGCATTCTAGGGTTTCAATGTTTTTTTATCTAGGATTCAGTAGAGTTATCTTTTAGACATAAACACTTTTAGGGAACAATTTTAAATAATTTTTCTGTGAAGTTATCTTTGACAAACTCTAACTATTCACAACTATAAAAACATATATATTTGATCTCCACCTAATTAGAATGTAAAATTTATCACATATTGTTTAAATTATGAGGATGAAATTTATTTAAGGGGGGAAATGTAACACCCCAGGTTTTGAATATATATATATATATATATATCCTTTAAGTAAATATTTTTTAAATGTATAGTATTTGAAAAAAATATAGTTTTGTTATACATCACAAAGAAATATTTATCCATATTATAATATTTAAAACTATAATTAATTATTACTTATAAGGTATGGAATAAATTATTTTATTCATAATTGTACTTATAATTCGAGGAATAATATAATTTTTTTGCTCAAAATTTTATTTAATATGACTATAATATAGATTTTTATTTTTAAAATGTTTGTATTTGTTTTAAGTTTCATGTAATTAATTTGAAACTTATGGGTATTATATTTGTGAGATTATTTTTTAGTTGTTATTTTATAATAGATGATTAAAAATGATAGATACAAATATTAATAATAATAATAAATATAAATATTATAGTATAAGTATAAATCTAACACTCATAAGGGAATATAAATATATGTTAGATAATAATAATTATAACATAATTATAATGGTTTGAAATGAAATATATTTAATGGTAATTATAGAAATGAAATTTTTTGTGGTATATAAAATTTTGGAAGTAGAATATTTTAACTAATAACATGTGGTTAAAAGATAATCATAAAAATATAATTATAGTTTAAAGACTATAAAATTAAGATAAATCTAATAATAATTATAATTATGGATAAATTATATATGAAATGGTATATATAAAATAATATAATCCATATAAAAATAAAAAATATAATGATATTACTTTTTAAAGAAATATTTTTAACATAATTATTTAACAAAATATTACATTTATTACATTAAAGAACCATTTTAGGATAAGATTATTGGAAACTATGCATAAAATACAAGATATATGTATAGAAACCAAAAATATAAGCTTTATTTAATCCTTTTGAAACTCCCATTCAATGTTATATCCTTGTTAACCTTACTATAATTGATTTCCTTGGGACATACATTAATAGAAAAGGGAGATCATTAATCCTACTAAGGGATAAACAAAGAAAATGGAACGTGGTAAATCATCCAAGAAAGACACATGAGGATTAACATTAGATAATTATCATATGCACATGATACATGAAATTGATATTTTTTCAAGACATAAGAATAATAAATTCATAATAATACCACCATTCTTCATTTCCAAGGTTTCGTAAAACATTTTATCATGGTTATTCACCAAGGTATCACAAAACATTTCATCTATAGAGATAAGTATTACCAAATTCACTAGAAAATCATTAGGGTGGACCCTTAATATGTATTAAATCATGTTTTCTACATATATCATAATAAATAATTTCACTAATACCATTTGGAATATAAATAATAGGTTTCATATAAAATCATTGATTATATAAGTTCTTACATACTTGAACATTTCAGCATTTTTAACCCATAAGAAGGAAATTTTGATTTTATACATATAAAAACCCCAATAAATGAAGAATAATTATGTATATATATATATATCATTGAATAAAAATAGGCATGAATATTAATAACATAAATAGAGTGGCATTAAAAATTAGTGGATGATTTCAGTTACATATCAGATATACAAAGTGGTATATGGAACGGGCTTAATAATAGATAATAGAAGTTTCTCATTGATAGAATAATATTAAGATAGTAAAAAAATGAAAACAAGTTCATGAAAACATAAAAAATTTGAAATTAGAAGAATAACTATAAAGGAATTACTTGGATAAAAATGAGCAGAAGTGAATCCCTAACCTTACGAGATAGTATCTTAGAGCATGACTAGAGTTCATTGTAACATTACGAACTCTTTATAAAGGATTTATAGAGGTAAAATTAGGGGAAATATGAGATTAATGGTCTTTTGGTGAAATAAATGGGGTGGAGAGGATGGTATTTATAGCAAATGTGGGAGGATTGTTTATTAATTTTTAAATATAAGCCTTGGAAATCAAGGTTTTGGAAAATGGAAAACCATTGGCTTACATATAGTTTTGGTTTATGTTTTATGACATAAATAAATTGTTTTTCTGTATTTTAGTTTCATTATTAAACTCTAAAATATTTATATTACTTTTATCATGGGAAATAATGTTTCCACAGAATAATGTTTTTAGAACCCTAATTTAAATTTTTGACTTTTCAAAGTTATTTTTAGGTTTCGAAATTAATAATAATTCATTAAAATACAAAAAATTAATAAAATAACATATTATTTGTTTAGGATTCTATTTTATCAATTATCACATCATAATTACATATTTATTAAGTCATAAAATATACTAGAAAAAAATAGTATTTTTTTCTATTTACAGAAAAATAAATTATTTTATAAAATTTTTGAAATTTCACTGTAACCCTATTATGATTTTATATTTTCATATATAATACAAATTTTATCAAAAAAAATCTATAAATATATGAATTTTAACTATTAAAAATACTTATTTATTGAAAAATATAACTTTTTATGGCATAATAAACTTTCTAATACTTATAAAAATTACTTGGAACATTATAAAATTATATTATAATTTATTTTTAAATACATATTGTTTTATAATTATATTTAATAATTATTATTTTTATTTAGAATACTTGAATTTATCATAAAATTGTATATATTTTTTGCAAACAAAAATATTTTTATTTGTATCCAAAATCTATTTTTCATTTTCATATTACATTCAGGTGTATTTTATTAAATAAAATAACAATAATAAAGAATTAAAGGAATGAATATTTAATTTATAATAGGAAAATTACTCATTTAAAATACTATGTTCTAGTTATTTAACCACTTATTACACCAACTTGTGACCTATGGGTAAAGTGTGTGATGGTGGTACTTTTATGGGGTGGATCTACTTGGGCTTGGTAAAGGGTAAACCCGAGTGACGTTACATCACTTCCAATTTATGATAAATTGAAATCAAAGGGAATAATCCTATTAGTTGAGACCATCATTTCTCCATTATATGCCAAATTATTTCTTTCATTATCTTTTATATACTATAATTCTAATGTTAAAATTATTATAAATGGTTATACTGACCAATGGTCAGGCTCCTATTTTTAGTGATCATGTCATTATTTTTAACAGTCAAGTTAATACTCCAATAGTCATATAATTATTCCAATGGTTATATTACATCCTATAAATATCTCTTGATTCTTTCATTCATAATTAACCACAATTCCCCTCAAGGATATAAATTTCTAAAACTTCAATTAGATAACTAATGTTTTTATTATTTTTAATGATTTTTTGTGGTTGTGAAAATTTTAGGGGATCATGGTTATCTTAATTATCATATTAATTTTATTTTTATTTATTTTATTTTTATTTACCCATGGTAATATGTTCAATTGTCCAGGCTATTTATATGCTATGAATAAAATAATCTAAATTAATTAAATGAGTCATTGTTATTGTCATATTTTTTATATTGTATGTGTATACCTCAAATTAAATGTTTAGTTTTTATGAGAATTTCTATAGTATAGAAGGAATACTAGGTCATCTCTTAATAGATACTTAGGTTGTTAATTAAAAAAACATTTTTATTATTAAAGTAAAATCTCAATGGGTTTTAGAAAACCTAGGGTTTATTGATTTTAAAACAGAAATTGAAATAATATTTCTAAGTGATAGAAATTGGTTAGAAAAATCATGATCAATTTGGCTGAGTGTCCCTTGATACTCATCCATCACCACTCTCAAGGTAATTGGAAAAGATCCTTGATCCCTGATTTATACACACTAAACTAGTATGGTATGTGTGTTCTTAATATTTTACCACCTAGTATTTGACTGAACAATGATATTGATTTCCAGTGACCGCCCACAATAAATAAAATATTGTTGATGTAAGAACCGAACTCAATAAAGGCATCACATCAACAACATGATTATATTTCCATATTTGGACCAATATAAAAACTGTTCTTAGTAAAAAAACATGCATAATAATGGGTTATACCTTCTGTATTTCCTTAAAAAAATCAATTCATATTAACTCTAGTGAAAGGTGAAAAGTAAAAATTGAGGCAAACACACTCAAATCACTACAAGATCCAATTTTTTAATAGAAGAATAAGGATTATTTTTCCTTTGATTTTTATTGGATCATAAATTAATAACCAAAAAATAAAAATATATAAATGAATATAAATGGAAAACAAACTTTTAAATTCATTTATCCTCCAAAGATTACGAGTGTGGATCTTGGGATTACAACAATGAACACCCCCCTCAATTGATCACTGAGATGTTTAGAAGTACATGAGGTAGAATAGGATTAAAATGTAATAATAAAGCTCTCAACTTGTACTCACCATCACACCTGGTTTTTAAACATCATATAATGTTGTCTGGGTGTGATTTTATGGAAAATGCAACAAACATTCCAAAACAAAAGTCATGTATATATGGGACTAGTTGAATATTCATGATAGTCTTTCTAATACTTTTTTATCCAGTTGTTTTACTTAAAAATAATTTTGGAAAATGTCATAAACTTTAATGTAGATATGGGATATCTCTTTATCTATCCAATGGAGGTGGAATAGGCCCAATTGGAGGTCTGAGGCTCGAGTTATGTCTCAAATAAAAAAGGGTTGTTCAATATGGCCCGCCTAGAAATTATTCACATTGTGGAACTCTTTTGGGACTCTAAATATAAATATTTGACTCTATGGTCTTCTATATAAATTTATCCCATATTTTTTTTCACTCCCACCAATTTTTAGGCTAATTATATGCACTATTTATCCACATTAGGTATTTAAGTACATAGGTGTGCTTGGGCTCTTGCGCAGTTTGGCTTATTTTTCTTGAATTCCATCATAGGCATCCAAATCACCTCCACCTACAATTAAACCATCAAAATAAGAAAAATTCAACTTTTTAACAGTGAATAAAATTATATTATTTAATGAAAAATTAAGTTAAATTGTTTATTATATTTGGAATTTTCAATACAAAACCAGTTCAAAACAGTGGAACAAGGGTGGAAATAAATAGTGAATCGCTACACGATCACACCCCCACACCTAAAACTTTTTAATCCTAGTCAAATTATTATATCCTTATCAATTCCCATTCCTAAATAAAATGTGATAAAACTACCAAGATTATTTTTAAAATAAATTTATCATGTCTCATTTATGAAATCAATTTTCCTTTCATCTTTCTTCTCTAACATTAAATTAGGTTCAAATTCATTTGTTCATCCATGAAAAATGTCACAAAAAACCTCACCTATAAATTTTCCATCTTCACTCAAGGAATATATTAATGTGTAGTTGTGTTATTTTCCTAGATTTCATGTGATCTTACCAAATTCATTCTAAGTTTCTATGTTCTATAATAGAAGAAACTAGTGTGTTGCTCAAGATGAATTCCAATAGGTTATTCTGAGGTTCAAGGGTTGGTAGGATTTAATGTTTAAAAATATGAGGTAGAAGAAAAGTTTTTTATCTCTTAGGTAAAAAACATTTCAAAAATTCAGCAAGTTTTCAAAATGAATGTACTCAGTTAACCCCTAAAAGATTGTCTCATATCAAACTCACTCTCCCATTTGTTCTATTTTTGTGGGTCACAAACATGCCTAGAATAATAATGATTAAACATCATATTTCTCCATCTATTTTATTTATTTTGTTTTGTTTTTTTATTTATATAACTGTAGTTTTTTTATATACAAAATAATTTTTTTGGAGATAAATAGGGAAACATGTATAACACAATGATATAATATGGCTTATTAACCCACTACCAAAAACAAATGCAAGCATCCATTCTATCAAACCATGATAAGGATTCCTCTTTGAGGATTCCCAGGGAAACACCCTCTCCTCCACACTTTCTAAAAATAAAACAATAATTTATACAAGTGATGGGAAGGTAGGGATAAATTTCCTTGTAATGTGGCTAACTAAAAGTAATTTCATGGTTTTTAATGCTTATGAAGGGTAAAATGCCAAGGTGGCAAAAAATAGAGGTTAATTGTAAAATAGTATTTTCAATGAATGATAGCCTCTATCATGAATGTTTGACACTTGAATATTATGGCTAAAAATAAATCAAGGTAAGTAATAGTATTTATAAATGACCTGAGACTCTCAAAAAAGTGATAAAGAGTAAGAATATATAACAAAGGGATCAGAATGTCTCTTAGGAAAGAGATTAGAATATTTGTCAGGTACTATAGTAGGTACTGTAGCAGGTACTATAGCAGTTACTGTAGCAGTTTCTGTAGTAGATACTATTCGGTACCATAGTAGCTGAAACTATTCACCTTGGGCCACTAGTTTGGGCTTGGAGTCCTTAAGGATTTTGAGCCACCCAGCCCTTCAGTTCAGTAGGGCTTTTGGGCCACATTTAAGGCCCTCAGGCCACCTCAAGGCCTTCGGGCCACATGCAGTTGCCCTAGACACACTACAAAAAAGGAGCATCCCTAGAAAGGGATTCAGAGCAGGTGCACTCATCAAAACAGAACCAAATGGATTGTCATAATGAGAGGGTATGTTTATGTCATCGGTACCAGCCATTGCTTGTATGGGAAGCCTAGCCAGATAGCCATGCAAAGGTGGAGAGCTACTATCATGACGCAGATGCTGGGGAGCGACAGTTCCTTATAGATAGTCTGGTTGAATTCCCTGAGACCTCCAGGTCATGTAATATTCTAAGCCTACGGGCCATGTAATCTCTGTGCCTATGGGCCTTGTAAGGGTTCCCCTCATCCCTTGAAAGGGGGGTTATCAAAAATCAATAAAAATTAAGGCCTTCATAACATTCGGGCTAATGATACATGGGTTTAAGAATTCCATTAAACTTCAAATGGTGATTTTAAAATACAATTTCTAGAAAAAGATTCAATATCAATATTCATTAAAATAACCATTTTCCAAAAAAAAGTAATTTTCCACACAATTGACTCAATTATGAAAAAGTGATTTGAGATATTCTCTTTAAGATCAAAATTAAGAAAAAATGAAAGAGAAAATTGAAAATGAAATGATTTTATTAATTTAAATCATAAATATCATATGTCACCGTCCCCCACACATAAAAATTATATTGTTCTCAATATAAGAAGTTTAAATAATTGAAAAAAAAATAAAGGTATGGAGGAGGGATAAAATGATAAGTGGTGTCATATACGACATCCATCAGCCATATTTCCTCTATTAGATGCATTAGAATATCTTCATATAAGTGTTTGAGCCTCTTCCCAAAAATGGTAATCCAATTTCCAATATTCTCATGTAAAACTCATATAGGAACAAATGGGTAAACATTAAAAGAAATATAAGTAATGTTCCATTTGGAATGAAACATACCTTGGTGGAGCATTATCTTGGAATTTTACATAAAGACCTTCTCACTAATATGAAACATCTGGTTAGGAATCATTCCATCATGGATAGCCTTTGTCATCTCTTTATATATGTTGGATTTCTCATATGGATCCCATTGAATTTCTTCTGACTCCAAAATTTGTAACTTCTTATGCTCACATGAATCTGAAAGATTTATATTTCATTGCTTAATATCCCAATATGAATAGTGATCTACCTCTACCAATAGGTGAAAATCATTTCCAAACACAACCCAATTTGGTCACATTCTGATTGGGGTTTTAAAAGTTGAATGGTATGCCCAAAGACCATCATCTAAGCATAAATTCCAATATTTCCAATTAGGTTGTACCATTTTTTCCAGATTACCTTAACTTTAAGATTTTAGATTTTTACTTGTTTGTTAGTTTGGGTTGATATGTAGTGGAAAATTTATGAACAACCCCATATTAACGAATCAAAATTTTCAAGATTAAAATTGAAAAAAAATTGAACCCTGGTCACTAATGATGAGTCTAAGTAATCCAAACCCACTGAAAATCTGGGATGTCAAAAAATCAACAACCACTCGAGAGTTATTAACCCTGGTATCCTTTTATTCCACCCATTTAGAGACATAGTATACAAATAACAATATGTACACAAATCCAAATGAATTTGGAAAATTCCCCATGCATCAAAAATCTCACAAAATGACATGGGTTATTGGGGGAATTCCATTCCCCTTAGAGATACTCAATGGTAATTGAAATAATATTCAAGACTTGAAGAACTGATGGAAATCCCTATACAATGTTGTCCAATAAAATCCTGAGTCAAGGACCTTTAGAGTAGTGTATTGACATCCAATGTGGCCCCGATAAGCCAATGTGTGGAAGAAACGCAAAATTGATGTGGACTCACGGTAAGGGACACACCAATGCACAACTTGGTCACGAAAAATTCTCCACAATTATGGATCATCCTAAATGTACCATCATCAATCATGATTAAGTCTCTGGGATTGTGAGGTTCCAAAATCAGGGGGGACACTAGATGTTTCTAGAAAATTTACAATGTTCACATTTTAGTGGGTAAGGTCTACAACATCACAAAGGTTCTCATGAAGAAATAATTCTCTAATGGGGAGGGATGAGTTAACATGGTTGTCCAATAGTAGGGAAATCCTTCTAATGTGGTTAGGTACCAAATTTTACACTCTTCTCTTATCTCTAATCTCATGGTCAAACTCCTAGAGGGGGATCATCCATCGAATAAGGTAGGGATTACCTTCATGTTTATTTAAGAGAAAACTAAGGGTGGCATGATTAGTAAAGAAAATTATTTTTTAACCAATATAATATGAACGGAATTTTTCTAAGGAAAACACAATAGAAAGGAGTTATTATTCAATAGTGGTGTATTTTTTCTGGGTAGTTTCAAGGGTATGTGAGGAATACAAAATGAAATGAGGAGACTTCTCAACCCTTTGTGATAAAACTACCCCAACTGCAAAGTTAGAGTCATCACACATAAGTTTTAAGGGGAGGTCCCACCATAGTGGTTGGAATATGGGAGGCGATTTGAGGCTCATTTTTATTGAATAGAAATCGTCCCCAAAATTTTCATCAAAAAAATTCATAATCCTTTTGCAACAATCAAGATAAGGGAATTATGATCATATTAAAGTCCTTAATGAATCAAAGGTAAAAATAGCATTGACCATGAAAGATCGCACCTCATGAATAAATTTTGGATATTTAAGGGAAGAAATTAATTCAATTTTTTATTTTTCCACTTTAATTCCCTCTTTTTAAATAATATTCCCAAAACTATCCCTTGATTGACCATCAAATGTCATTTCTCACAACTTAGTACAAGATATTTTTCAATGAAACAGTAAATGATAGAACCTACTTGTTTCAAAAAATCACCAAAGGAAGTTCCATAAACCTTGAAATCATCCGTGAAAACCTCCTTAAATTTCTTAAGGTACTTAGAAAAAGTACTCAACATAAATAGATGAAAAGTACCAAGAACATTTCATAGACCAAATGACATCCTTCTGTATAAAAATGTGTCAAATCGAATGGTAAATTTTTCCTTTTATTGATCCTCAGAGGCTATATGTATTTGAAAATAGCCTAAACAAACATCAAGGAGATAATAGTGGGATTAACAACCATTCTTTCTAACCTTTTTTCAATGAAATTTATTGGAAATTGGTCCTATAATGTGGTTAGGTTCGGTCGACAGTTTTCAATACAAAATCGCCAACTATTTTTCACACGTTTTGGAACCAATTCATTTCATTCATTTGATACAACAATTATTACTATTTTTTAGGCAAAATTTTCACTAGTCTAACGCATTTACTATCCTATATAGGATAGATGATCTCAAGTAGTAAGTAATTTAATAAATTCTAATTTTACCAATTCAAAGAGAGTGGGATTAAACTATAATTGAGATTTATTTATTGTCTTATCCACATCATCTATAAGTATATGGTGCATATAAATAGACGGAATACACCTTGGAATATCATATAATGTCTATCCTATCACGTTTTTACACTCTCTCAAAATATCAAGAAGTTTTGATTCCTATTGTGGAGATAGGTTATTGGAAATAATTATGATAAATTAGTCAATTCCATCAATATAAGAGTATTTTTAATTATATGGAAGATGTTTTAATTCCAATGCTAGTATCTATTAGATTGAAGAGGGGAATTAGTGGGAGTGAGATCCATGATGTTGTATATCTTCTCATGTTTATTCTTTAAGGAAATCGAATAGATGGAAATGAGATTTGTAGAATCATTGCTGGACATGGATACCTTATAATGAATTCATTCTTCAATTAAAGTAAAAAATTTACACATTTTTTAACCCACACAACACTCAAAACTTGAATCAAAACTCAAATCATCCAAGGGTGAATAAGAGGAATTTGAATCAGAGTGTGGGTCGAGGATAGAATTTTGTGTGTGTGTTATTAGAGATCACTTCCATAAAATATAAAGGAATAGTGGAGTGTTCTTTAATGGGGTTTTTCAGGGAATCAAGAATATTAAAACATAAATTTTATTCATTGAACTCCATGAATAGCATACCATTGTGAACATTCATGATCTTATTTATTATTTTGAGGAATTTCCTCTTATATATGAGAGGTGCATGTCCTTTGGTTCAAGTATCTTCCATATCAAGAAATTAGAAGTTTTAAGGTAAGATAAGATTCTACACACTTATGAGGACATCTACGATCACTTTCGATGGGTGTGTTGGGATCTGGTTGGAAAGTTTCACAATTATTCTCATTATTCCAATCTATAAAAACTATAGAGAAGGGTACACATAATAAGAAATTACATTAATTGAAGAACCCTAATCTACCATTTCATCAAAAAATAAGGTCTCTCCCATGGTACACTATATCAATAAAGTTTTGGTATCCCTAAATTTAGTTGGCATTGTAGGATGTATAAAGGATAAAACATTCCTTCCCAAGTTTTCTATTTCATTCCCCTTCAGTTTCCTTCTACGGGTGAAATAAGCTTTAAGAAATTTGGCATAGATGGAGAGTTGTTTAACTACATCTAATGAATTAATGTTAACATTCATATTTTTAAATATATCCATTATCTCTTTATCAATATCATTATCAATTTTTTCTAATATTTAGAGAGTCATTGGTGGAAAAGATGAATGGACTGTTTAGGGGAATTTTCACTGATAATTTGATTAAACTTTTTTTCTGGTTTTTATTTAACTGAATCATTTGAGGGTAGGGAAATAGATTTTTTTAAGTGATGGACTTACATTTTGAGTAGAATTATTAGAAAGAGAAACTTATTTACCACTAATAAGTGTAATTTTACTTACATTACATTTTACCTTCAGATTAGTAAAGGGTTGTAATGGTAGTTTTCCAAAACCCTTGATCCTAATCTCACTAATGGTGTTCCAATTGTCCTACTTTGGTTCACAGGTCTTGAAAAACCGATTTCATGGTCTGTTAGAACTAAAGTTTTTGGGTTTCCATTTGATTCGCCATTTCTACAAGTATTGGTTCATATTTGGGAGGAGTAAGATTGTTTCAAGATATTGATGGATAATAAGGTTTCATACATTGGCATTGTTGATACCATTTTTGTTTAGGGTAGCTCAAGTTGCCTCATTGTTGGTAATATGGTTGTGCTTTCCACCAAGGTTTTGGATTTGGCCTGAATGGTTCTTACATGAAGGTTGGTTTCTACTGAAAAGGACGCCCAAGGAATACTACTGCACAAGACTCAAATGAATCTTGAACTTTTGGGCACTGGTCATAAAAATGAGTGTTATCGGAACAAATAAAACAAAGAAATAGAACAACTGGAGGGTATGGATTACCTTGATCTTGTGAAAATTTTCTTAGAAGGGTATACATCTCATCAATTTTATTATATAAATTTTTTTCTATGGATGAATGACTTACCTCCAGAACTCCTCGAGTGGGTGAAATTTATCATGTACCAAGTTTTTGTGCATTTTTATCCATGTTTTCTATTATGTCACCAATAGCTGTAATAATTTTATCAACTAGGGATCCACCAGCTGTAGCATCTATCATTCCATGATCCAGGTGGACAAGTCCCTAATTGAAGTATTAAATTATAAATTTTTCACTAATTTGGTGGTGGGTGAAACTTGAAAATAAATCTAATATCTCTAAATATTCATGAAGGGTCTCTCCTTGTGACTATCTAATTCCACATGTTTATTTTCTAATTGATAAAGTTTCGGAGGAAGGGGAAAAAATCTCTTGAAAGATTAGTTTAAGATCATTTCATTCCCAAATTTTGGTAGGTAGATATTATATCCCACCTTTTTCTACAATATCTAGGGAAAAATGAAGTCCCTAAACTTAATGAGTTCATCAGACACACTTTGTAGTTTCATGGTAGAGCACACAATGTGAAACTAATTGAGATTTTGGTCAGGGTTGTCACTGGGAACACTGTGGAATTTTAGATGGAGGTGGATGAGGCCTATCCTCATATCAAATTTGGCAACTTCCTCAAGATATTGGATTCACATAGGTTGGTACTCAACACCTAGGGTGGTCGATTATTTAAAATATTGATTATTTGCATCCATGATTTATAGGGTTTGATTTGGTTCAATTTTTGATTGGCTTGGTACCAATTGAGGTTCTACAAGGGTTTACTCAATTTTAAATGATTTTTATACTCTATATTATCTAATTTGTGAGTGAAGTGTCTTTTCAATTTCTGGGTCAAATTCAAGCATTTTTTATTTTTTTGACTGGGTCATGAAAATAAATTATAAAGTTTGTTTTTTTATAATAGAAGATGGATAAAAAAATAACTTAAAAATAATGGAAGGAGAAAATAAAATATAATTATATACTATGAAGTTAATAAGATATATATAAATAGTAATAGATAGAGAACAAGAAGAAACACAAAAATACAAAAAAAAATAAAAACAATAAAAAGGTAAGGAGTAAATATTGAAATGATTAAGAAATAAAAAAATAAAAGAAATTAATAACATGTAAAAATGATCTTGGATCTCTGAAAATGGCACTAAAATTTCACCATGTTGTCAAGTGCATCAAATTAAATGTTTATTTTTTACTAGAATTTACATAGTACTGAGTAAGCCTAGGTCATCTATTAAAGGAGCCTTAGATCATTAATTAAAAACTAAAACTTTTATTAGGATAATAAAATGGAAATGGGATTTTTAAAAAACCTGGGTTTTATTTATTTTAAAACCAAAAATTTAAACTATATTACTAAGTGATTGAAATTGTTTGGATAAATCACGATCAATCCAGGTGAGTGTCCTTTAATGCTCATCTATCATCACTCCCAAGGGAAGTGTTAGAGATTATTGATTCATTGATTTATGCACATTGAAACCAGTATGGTATGTGATGTTCTTAATGTGTTACCACCTAGTGTTTGATTTAACAATGATATTTATTACTGGTTACCACTCACAATCAATAAAATATTGTATATGTAAGATCCAAACTCAATCAAGGCATCATATCAACAACATGAAGAGATGTCCAGATTTGGATCTATCTCAAAAAAAATCTCAAGAAAAAAACTTTAACAATCATGGGTTCTACCTTATGTATTTCATAAAACATTTAAATATATAAGAAAGATCGTGAAATATAAGAGGTGAAAAAAGGGGAAAACACAATAAAATCATCAAAAGATATGATTCATGCATGGAAGCATGAGGATTATTATTCTTTTGATTTGTATATGATCATACCAGAAAAAAATAAAAATATAGAAATGAATAACAATGGAAAAACATAAAAATTCAATTATCCTCAAATGATTAAAATCATGAAACTCAGGATTACAAAAAAAACCACTCAAAGTGATCACTAAGAGGATTAGAAGTACTAGGGGGATAAGAGGATTAAAATGGAAGAAGAAATCTCTTGACTACGAATCACCCTTAACCCTGGTCATGTAACATTATAAAATGAGGATGTAAGGTGATTTTATGGAAACTTTAAACAAACCTTCCACAACAAGAAGTCAAGTATTTATGGTAATAGGTTATTATTCATTTTAGACTTTTTAATTCTTTATCTATCTGGTTGACTGACCAAAATATGTGAAAATGTCATAAAATTTAGTGGAGATGTGGGAATTTGAGTTATCTATTAAATGGAGGTATAATTATCCCAATTGGAGGTCTAAGGTCCATGTTATATCCCAAATTTAGAATGGTGATCCAATCTAGCCTATCTAAATTTTATTCACATAGTGGACCGCTTTTGGGCCTCGAAATGGAATAATTTGAATCCATGGTCTTCTTGATAAACGTATCCCAACTAGTTTTTCACACTCCCTTAATTTCTTTAGTCCAATTAGATGCATATATTAGCCACATTAGGTATTTAAGTCCCAATTTTGATCGGTCTCTCATACAGTTTGGCCTGTTTTGCTTGACTTCCATCATTGTCTCTCCAAATCACCTCTACCTAAAATAAAACACTCAAAAAAAGTAAAATTGACATTTTTAAGAGTGAATAAAATTATATTATTAAATAAAACATGAAATGAAATTTGTTATTATATTTAGAATTTTCAATAAAAAATCAATTTAAAACAAGAGTGAAAGGGTGAAAATAAGTACTTAATTGTTACATAATAAATACCACACTAATATATATTAAAAGAAAATTTAATTTATTAAATTTCAGGCCATTAAAATCTTTCTATTAAGAAACTTCATCCTCAAAATTTGTGTCCAGACATAATAAAAATGATGGTACTTATACATCATCACTTAATCAGGCTTCTACGTCAATTCATAACTTATGATTCTCTAAAATATTTTTACAAATTGGGTTGTCTTATTACAAAACACTAGTTCCCTTTCATCAAGAATATTGATCAATTATTATTTATGTAAAAGTTCATGATCCAATACCATTTCATTTGAATGTATCATATGTGTTGGTTATCACATAAAATTTCTTAATAGGTACATATAGAAAACATTAGGGACATTGGAAAAATTTAGATGCAGTGCTACGAGATAGGCAAGTGCTCCAACATGCTCTATAATATCAAATGTTCCAATATATATTATAATTAGTTTCCCATTATTTTTAAAACTTTTTGAACCTTTAATAGACATGAAACTATAATTACTTCCATATATTGTCATCATAAGCCTTTTTTCAACTTTGAGAAGCGTAGATATGTTTTTGGATCACTTGTATCCTCTCTATAGTGTCTTCTAAAATGTCTAGTCCTAATAATTTTCCTTATTGAAATTTATACCAACATGTTGGAGTTTTACACCTCTTTATATTGAGTTATTTATAAGGATACATTGGAATGGTTGAGTGAAAGTTTTTTTATTGAATAATTCAATAAGTTAATAATTTTGATCCCAACTCCCTTAAAAATCAAGTGACATAGCCCGTAAAGTGTCTTCAAATGATTGAATATTCCTCTAAGACTGCCTATCATTTTTTGGATGATAGTTTATTATAATATTTACTTTCTTATTCATATACATATGATGGATCCTATAGGAAATAGAAGTAAATATTGTATCATGGTCTGAAAAATTTAATTATAGCACCCTTTAAGTCTCACCACTTATTCAATATACATACGAGCATGGAACTGAATGGATAAATATTATAATATAGCAATAAAATGGGAAAAAATATATATAAATGATCACCCATATAGAATTATTTTCAATGGATGTATCTGGAAAGCTAGTGAAAAAGTACATATTGATGTTGTCCTACTTCCATAAATGTATGGATAGTGATTGCAGCACACCTCTAGGAAGTTGTCACTCATCCTTAACTAGTTCACATACCAAAAATCTTACAGTATAATAAGTAATTTCCCTTTTCATGTAATCCAATAAATAATTATCTCACATATCTATATACATTTTGTTATTTCTAGGATGTATAGAGAATGTAGAGTTTTGCGATTCATCCATAAATTCATTTTTTAACTCTGTATTAGATAAGATAATTATCCTTGTATGAAACCTCATTACTTCCTCTTGATCAAAACTGAACATAAAAAGATTCCTATTTTTCATGGAATCTATATTATTTTATAACATATTATTGTTTATTTTTAATTTTTTGATATTCCATAGAAATTATGATAGCGAAATAATTTTATATAGGATTAATGATAAAATTTCCAAATTGAATTCCATGCAAAAATTTTCTAGACCCTTGATTAATGGGTCTCTTTTAATCCTCATCATTTAAATAACTCCAAGTTATTTCGTAATAAATGCACCAATGACTTTGTTTTATTTTCTAAAGTGATAATGGATAGAACAATAGTAGTCCTTAAGAAGTTATAACCATCTCCCTTGTCTCATATTTAGTTCTTGTTGTGTAAATATATACATCAAAATATGATGATCGATGAATATGTTATACCTCTACAAATAATACTAGTGTCTCTTTATCTTTAATGAAAATTTTATTTCATCAAACTCCAAATCATGGTTAGGTTGATTCTTTTCATGTGGAATTAACAGTCACGTTTCCTAGGTAGTCACTACGATTTTTTCATGATTACATATAAAAGTCATTTCAAGGATATGTCACTATAAATATAAAATCCTTCCCCACTAGATAGTAAAGTATAAAATGGTTTACCAACCAACCACTTATTTTTTCTTCAAAACATTCTTCACACTCCTTTTTCTAGATAAACAAAACTTCCTTTGGAGTTAACATGCTTAGTATACTAGAAAGTAATGAAACTTTTCCCTAAAACTTTAGATTTTATCCTACTAGACCAAGAGAACAATAAATATTATTTAGTGATATATGATGTATTTTTTCCTCTATAACACATGTATTTTCTAGATATACGGATACTAATTCACTAGACAAAATGTTTCCTAATAATGTGACTTTTTGTAAGTAGGACTCACATTTGTTGAATTTACTATAAGGTTTCCCTTTCCTCTGAGTTTAAAATATGACCCATAGGTTACCCTCATACCCTTCATGAATTTTTGACTATATATATTTGATAAGAACCACAAAATTTATGAAGGTAGTCAATAAAGTCTCCATAAAATCTATAAATATAGTAGGATCAGTAGTCAATCCAATGTTCATAACAATAAAATCGTAATGTCCATATCATTCTTAGAAGGCAATCACTGGTATATCTTCTTTTTATACCCCCAACTAATGATGCCCTTATTAGAATTCAATCTTAGAGAAGAAATTTTCCCCATGAAGCTAGTCAAACAAATCATCAATCCTTGAAAGTGGGTATTTTTTATATACTATGATCCCATTATGATCTCTATAATCAATGCATTCTTTCTTTGATTCATCCTTCTTATTTAAAAATGGAACAGCATCTCACCAAGGATACATACTTGGTCAAATAAAACCATTCTCTAAAATATATTCAAGTTGATTCTTTAATTACTTTAACTCCATATATTCCATTTTACATGGTATCTGAGATATTATATTAGATCTAAGTGTGAGTTAAATTTATAACTCTACCTCTCTTTCTAAGGGATTTCTCTGTAGATCTTTACTAAATATATCTATGTATCCCCAAAAAATGAATAAATATTCAATGATTGTACTTTATATTTGTTATTGTTATTTATAAACATATTTATAAAGAAGGAAATATGATCTGGTTTATTTAAAGAATCATGTTATTATATCTCCTCTTTGAAGATAATTATGGGTTCCCCTTCCAGAAAACAGAAATATCCTTTCTTCTACAATTTATCTTTTCATTATAATCTGAAAACCAATCAATCCCTATAACTATGTAAAATTACACCATTAGAATGACAATAATATTTTCAAAGATATTTAATCAAAATATTTAATTGTGTAATCCCTATATATCATTGATTATTTAATAGTTCCACTTATCGCATAGAAATTCACTATTCAAATCAACACTTAAACCATTGTTTTAAACTGGTTTTGTAATGAATATAAAAAATATAATAATAAATTTCGATTTATGATTTAATAAATTAATTAATTTTTATCACTGTTTAATAGGGAAATTTTACTTTTTTGGTGTTTTCATTGTAGGAGGAGATGATTTGGAGAGCTCGTGATGGAATTCAAGCAAAATGGTCCAAACTGCATGAGAGCCCAAGCATGCATGTGGAAAATTATTTTTACTATGGATAATTAGTTTATAAAATTGTGATAAAATGGCTCTATGAGTTCAAAACAATGTGGGATACATTTCTCTAGATTATCATGAATCCCAATTAGTCTATTTGGAGGCCCAAAATAGGCCCACAATGTGAAGAAATTATGGGTGGGACAGATTGGACCACCCTTCAGTATTGGGCCCATACATTGGGTCTCGGAGATCTAATTGGGCTGATTCTACCTCCCTTGGATAGAGAACTCAAATCCCAAACGCTCAACCAGATTTCAAGTCATTTTCATGCATTTGTGTCATTCAACCAGCTGGATAATGATGGAGTAAAAAATATGACTTGAACAGTCACCTATCCCTTTAGATACTTGACCACTTTATGTGGAAATATATATGCGAATTTCTCATAAAATCACTCCTACCACTCATTATCTGGGTGGAATGACTTGGGGTTAAGGTTAGTCAAATTAGAGATCTCTCTTCACTCATTTTATTTCTCTTCTCCCTCGTGTACTTCTAAACCTCTTAGTGATCAATTTAGGGAGTGTCCTTTGTTTTAATCACAACCTCCACACTTGTAATATTTATAAGGTAATTGATTTCCAGGTTTGTTTTCAATTGTTCTTCATTTCTACATTCTAAAAAATTTATTCTGGAATGATCAAATATAAATCAAAGGAACAAGAATCAACACGCTTTGATGCATTACCTGGATCTTGTGATGATTTGAGTGTGGTTGTCTCTTTTCTCACCCCTCTCTTTCATGAGTGTGCAAATGGATTTTTCTGGTTGAAAAAATCAAGGATATTGAACCTATGAATATACATGTTCTTGTCTTGTGGAATATTTTTATCATTGACACAAATCTAGTCATCTCATCACATTTTTAATGTGATGCCTTGATTGAGTTCCATTTTTACATCGATTCACGTTTGTTGATTTTGAGCGGTTGTCGATAATCAATATAGTTGATCATTCAAAAACTAGGAGGTAACATAGTAAGAACTAACATACTATTATTGGTTTAAGTATGTATAAAAATCAAGGAATCAATGATCCTTCCCTTTCCCTTGAGATTGATGAAGGATTGAGCATCAAGGGACACTTACACGGGTTGATCACGATTTCTCCAACCGGTTTCTCTCAGTAGTAATATACTTTCAATTTCTGTTATTAAAGAAAAAAATCCCAAGTTTTATAAAACCTCATTCCCCTTTTAGTTTCTTAATCCGAACCTCATTTTGTAATTAATGATTCAAGGTTCCTTCAAGAGACAACCTAGGGTTGCTGCTAAACTACAAATGTTCTAGTTAAAAATAAACATCTAATTTGACAAACTCGACAACGTGATCATCCACCAAAAGATTTAACGATCAACTTTACCACTAGTATTTTGGGGTTTAAATTTATGTTATTCACAAAATTGAATAAAACAAAACAATCTGTAGAACCAAAATCAAATAATATTCTTTCTAGTATTGTGTGTGTGATGAGTGTACCTTACACAACATCATTTGGTCCAACAATTTCATCCATCATGATCACAAAAAATATAACCATGCTTCATTGGCCTTTACTATGATTTATTGAATTTTTCCCTCATTGATTTTTATTTTTATAGTGACTATCATAATTTGTATACTTCTCACACCTAAAGAATTTTTTGTTCACTGTATTCCCTTTTTATTCAATCCATAAGTCCACTAGGAATCTTAAAAGTCTGTTTCAACTTTGAGAGAAAAAAATATTATATATTTGTAACTCCTTGAGTCTCATATTTCCAATTCTTTCCATATATGTGGTCTTAGTCCTCTAAAGAATCGATCAATCATCCTATTATAATTGATGAAAATGATTAAATCACAATTTTCAATCCTTATGAAGTTCATCTAATAATTCCCAAAATATTTATTTTCCTTTTTATTTAGGTTAAGGAATTCCCTCTCCATCTATTTTTGGATGGTGAGGTTAAAATACCTACTAAAAAATTAATTTTTAAGTCTTCAATGTATTAATCTTTATCCTTGGGATTTGTGTTCTTGACCAGTATCGACCACATATTAGCTTCAACCTCTAATATATATACTTGAAATGTATGTTTTTCTTTCTATGAATAGTGGATAACCAAAAACCTTTCCAATAGTATTTATCCATTATTATATGATTAGTTTATCATAGGATCCAGGAAAAATAAGTTTTCATTGACACATGAAGGATTCAATTGATGGGTGTCCCTTAATGATTTCAGACACTCCACATGGTTTAGGTTGTTATTTATATCCTGAGATAACTAATTTAGCATCTTTATAAAGTTTTAAACTCTTTGCCCCTTCATATTTTGAATTTCATCATTGTATTGTCTTTTGAATCCAATATTTACATGAGTCATTCTATTTCCTAAAATTTTTCTAGAAGAAGAAAATATAAGTGAGGAATTTGTTACTATTGTAAATATTATAATAATAATTCTATAGTAAATATTTATTCTAATATTTTTCAACAACACGCCTTTAGGATTATAAAGAAAAATACTATTCATAGATAAATATCACATGTTATTATATAAATATTGAATATAAAACACTACAATCCATGACATAATCATATAGGTATAGTGTATTTGGAAACTTGGATAAAAAATGAACTTTTTCATAAGATACGTAAATCACCTCCAACAAATTACATCATAACTAGTATCCTCATTAGATATATAAAACTTACAACCTTTCTTCATAACCTAAGGAAACAAAACATAATAAAGGTTAATCTTTGATGCTCAGTAAGGGTGGACAAGGGAGATATCAATGATCACTTGAACATGACATGAGTATAATGGTATAAGAACATGAAATAAACATTTGAAAACCATACCCTATATTTCAAAGATCATAATATTGATTCATGTCAAAAAACATGATAGTTCATAAGACATGAATCATAAAGTAATATGAGAACATTGGCTAATATTCCATAACATTGGCATAAAACAAAAGTTTTTAGTTAACACTTAAGTGTGGAAAATCATTTACTTAGTAAAGGTTCACTTCCTATACTACCTCAGTAGATTGGGTTCACTCCTCAATTAATTATATTCTTATTCAAGGTTCACTCCCAAGATTATAACAGAGGATAGAGCCCCTTTCTAAACCGGGATCACTCCCCATTCCAGTCCTTGTTATCTCATGAGATATCCATATTTACCCAATGCATTTGAGGATATATAATTTTGGTCCCACACATAATATAATAATAATTTATTAATATGTATTCTATATGATCACAAATAATCCATCATATCATAACCCATGAAAATGAAATAGGTTTCATAATCATTTCAATATTTCATTATAGCATACCCTATGGAAAAATAACCTGGTTTTATAAAAATCTCATCAACATAATCATAACTCAAATAGAGAAAGAATAAGTATGGAATACATATTTCATATCCCCGGTAAATAATAAGTAATATAAAAGGATTTTATAACAAAAAATGTCTTTAAAATATTACTTGGAACGTCTCTTGAGGAAAATAACATTTTCATTTTAGAATCAGTTATTTAAAATCCAAGAAAATCAAAATATTAAGGAATAAGTTTTAATTGAAAATAACCTTTGAAACTTTTAAATTAAGCTTCAAATCAATCATTTTTCAGGATTGTGGAGAATTATATTCAAGTCGTGTACATTAAAAAATATTCATTTTACATTTGTGATAAAAATTAAAAAATACCTCATTCAGAAAGTAAAAGAAAGATTAATTTTCAAACATTTTTTAAAATTCAATCATGGGTAAATATTTATTTAAACAATCCTAGGATAGTATAAAAACATCCTTCAAAACATTTTTACAAGACTTATATATGGAAAAAAAAAATTTTCATCCACATTGAGAAATATCGTCGGATTTCATTAAAAATATTATTTTAGATGCTTGAGTACTTAAAGAGAATAAAATGAAAGGAAGGCATGTAATCTATATAAATAAATGGAGTATAAGAAAATTAATTTCATTATTGAGAGATAGGTTATAAAATTTCATCATAGGAAATAAAATCATACACAATCCTCATAAACAATGAGATTATAATATAAAACCCTTACCACTTTGGTTACTTTTGAATGAAAATATCTTAAAAAGTAAACATATATGGATATTAATATACCTATAATTTTCATGATAATAATTATAAAATACATTCATAGATATTATATTCACCATATAAAATAAATAAGTGGTGAATATGATATATGGATCACAAAAATAAAAGTGCGATGAAAATCTATTACATCAAATTTGACTTTCTTCAAAATTTCTCTAACCTCGGTAATAATAAATCTAAATTTTTTATATTTATATAAAAGAATAATTTAAATAATTATAATATCATATATGATCCAAAAATAAAATTTTAACATGAATTTGTTGATTAATCAATATTAAAATCATTATTTTTAAGTGTTAACCAAAAGGACTCATCCTTGTTACATTTAATAACCTTGAATTTTAGTCAAGAGCTAACTTACTTTCATATTGAGGATATATTCATGTTTAGAGTATTAGATAATTGGTATATAATATATAAAAAACATTCCACCTTCATATTGAGTATATACCACAAAAAGGGTATCTATTTCTTCTGAAATATAAAACTTTTCAAATAAAACATGTTTTCATTGAAAAATCATAATAACATTTAACTTGGAACTATATTGGTCTTACACATCCTTATAACCTATTAAAATAATTTAAAAACATGGGATGAGAAAAAAAATCTTAGTTAGGGGTAAAAAAGAAAATATTAGTCCATAAATACTTTTAACGTATGAAATAATTTCCAAAAAGACATATGTGTCACCCATATAAACTTAATTTTATAAAATTGAGATTTTCATGAGATTTAAACAAAACATATAGAACATAAATAGAACCATATAGTTAAAACCAAAGATAATCCAAGATAAGAGACTTACCTGGGAAAATCCGCCTTCAAACCACCTTGAAACCCCTTAGAATCGCTTCCAAAATGAGTAGAAGAGCCCCTAAAACCCTTGAGAACCTAAAATACTAAGTGAGTATCGAGTGGTAGGAAGTTTGGATTGAAATGTATCAATCCCGAGTGAACCTTGACTTAAAAATCCCCTTTTTAAGTTGTCGCGTGGTTAGCCTGCACGGTTTGGAAAACTCTGTGCTAACTGTGTGTACGGAACTGACTCAAGAGAAGGGGTCCCACATGGTTGTCTCACAAAGTTTTCCAAACCATGAGCAGATCATACGAAGCCTATTTTATCCCCCTATATAATTACCTAGACAACCATCATGGTTCTCCCTATCCATGCTCCAACTGTGCGCCCCTAAAAAGGCCTCTAAACTCTTCCAAAACCCTTAAAAACCCTCCCAACCTTATCCAAACTCATCCAAAGAAATTTAATCACATAAGAAGGCATAAAAAAGGCAACATAACTCAAACCAGGGGGTTCTAAATTTTCCCCACCATTGGAATTTCCATCCTCAGAATGTAGAGAACCATCTCGTTGTTTAAGGAGCTCGGGCCATTGCTCGGCCATCTCTTTCTCCCACTCCCAATTCTCTTCATGAATCTGACTATGCTAATGAAAAATATGAACTAAACCAATGCTTTTACCATGAAATAATTTCTATCACAAATCCACAGTCTGAACAGTTACGTGCACCAAAGAAGCATCTTGTTCTATCTCAACATGATCCCAAAGAATCACATGGTCACAATTCGACTGATACTTTTTCAACTGCAAGACGTTAAATACATCGTGCACCAAACTAAACCGTGGTGGAAAATCCAACCAATAAGACACCTCTTAAATCCACTCATATATCTCAAAAGTCCCAATATACCTTGGAGATAACTTACCATGATTTCCAAACTGATGATGTACTAAGAGAGAGGGAAGACTAGATATATATAAAACCAAAGAGAATCCAAGGGAAGAGACTTACGTGGGAAAAACTGCCTTTAAACCACCTTGAAACCCCTTCAAATCGCTTCCAAAATGAGTGGAAGATCCCCTCAAACCCTTGAGAACTAAAAATCCTTTCTTTCTCCCACTCCCAAAATGAGTGGAAGAGCCCATCAAACCCTTGGGCCATTTCTCAGCCATCTCTTTCTCCCACTCCCAATTATCTTCATGAATCTGACCATGCTACCGAAAAATATGAACTAAAAGAATGCTCTTACCATGAAATACTTTCTATCACCAACACACAATCTGAACGGTTACATGCACCAAAGAAACATCTGGTTCTTGCTCAATATGATCCCAAATAATCAAATGGTCACAATTCGACTGATACTTTTTCAACTGCAACACGTTAAACACATCGTTCACCGTACTAAACTGTGGTGGAAAATCCAACCAATAAGACACCTCTTAAATCCACTCATATATCTCAAAAGGCCCAATATACCTTGGAGAAAACTTACCATGATTTCCAAACTGATGATGTACCAAGCCAGGATAGATTCTCAAAAACACAAGATCACCCACCTCTAATGACCATAGTCATCAAAAATGGTCCGCATATGATTTCTGATAACATTGAGCCATCTCCATCCTCTTCTTGATCAATTTTATATTCTATATATTCTCTTAGACATGGTTCGGTCTAATAATCTAAGTCTCACCAGTTTCCACCCAACATAGAGGAGAACAACACGGATGACCATATAATGTCTCAAATTAACCCATATGTATGGAATCCTAATAACTAGTATTATATGATAAATCCATCAACAGTAAGTGTTCCTCCCATGATCCACTAAAATCTATGATATAATCCCTTAGAATGTCATCCAAGGTTTTTATCATCTTCTTGGACTGGCCATATGTCTGAGAATGATACATCGTTCTCATCATCAACTGTATCTCATGGTATTATTGTAAGGATTTCCAAAAACATAATCTGAATCTCAGATCTCTATCTGATAAAATTGAAACTGCAACACCGTTCATCTTTACCACTTCCTAGATATAGATTTTGGATAGATCTTCCACTATATGATATTCAAAAATCGGGATGAAACGGTCCTACTTTGTGAGCTGATCCTCAATCACCCATATGGTATCATGGTTCCAAACCATTCTTAGAAGACCTGTCACAAAATCCATTACTATTTTCTAGCAATTCCAAATTGGAATAGGCAAATATTGCAACATTCCTGCTGGCCACTGTTCCTCTTCCTTGACTTGCTGATAAGTCAAGAATCTCTAAACAAATTTAGCTACATCACTTTTCATACCATCCCACCAAAACTATGCTTTTAACGCCTTATACATATTCTGAATTCCATGATGGACAACCAACCTAGAATGATGATATCTCTGAGACGTTCTACCTAAAAATCCACTACTACCACCATCTCATTCTGAAAACACAAGATTGAATTCCATTTAGTTCACATCCCTCAATGGGCTCCCCAACATTGAGTTTCAACCTCATTTCCATACACTTAGAAATAGATACATGTACCTCTTTCACCAAACCAACTAAGTTAGGAATCAATGAAACCAAAAATAATACCGCTCTTTCACCCAAGTCCCCACATTCCAACTACATGTCATTTATGACCTACATCAACTACCACTGATATAATGCAAGTTTTACCACCCAAGCATATGATTTCTTACTTAATGAATACACCACCGAATTCCCCTTACCTAGTGTGTACATTAAGTCAAAATCAAACATCTATAGATATTCAATCCATCTCATTTTTCCTCAAATTCAAATCTCTCTATGTTAAAATATGATTTAAGCTCTTGTGATCAGTAAACACTATAAATTTCTCACCAAAGAGATAATGATTCCATATTTTTAAATCATGAACCACTACCGCCAACTCTAAATCATGTGTTAGATAGTTTATCTCATTAAACCTCAACTAGCATGAGCCATAAGAAACTACATGATCCCCCTTCATGAGAACACACCCCAAATGTGATCCCGATTTGTCACAATACACAATTTACCCTTTCCCTAGTTTAGAAAAAACCATGATTGGTGTTGATGTAAGGAAAACCTTTATATCTTCAAATAATTTATGAAACTTCTCATCCCAATGAAATGAGATATTCTTCCTTGTCAAATCTATCATTGGAGAATAAAATTGTGAGAAATCATGAACAAAATTTCAATAATACCTAGATAGACCAAGGAAACTCTATATTTAGAAAATGTTCTTTAACAGTTTCCATGATATAACAGCCTCTATCTTTTCTCAATCAACTGAAAAACCCTTCTCAGAAATAACTTGACCAAGGAAATGAACCTTCTATATCCAAAAGTCACACTTTGATAATTTTCCATACAACTGATGATCCCTTGAGATACCCAACAGTATATCCAAGTGCTTCTCATGATCTAACATTGCCATAGAATACACCAATATATCATTAACAAATACCATCACAAATGAATCGAAATATCTCTGAAATATCAAATTCATAAAATCCATGAAAATCGCTAGTGCATTCCTTAGACCAAAGGGCATAACCATATACACGTAATGTCCACATCTACTTCTGAAAGTTGTTTTAGGGATATCCTTCTTCCTTATAGGCAATTGATGGTATCCTAAACTCAATTCAATCTTGGAGAACCAATGATCTCCCCTAAAATGGTCAAACAAATCATTAATGCATGGAAGTGGATATTGGTTCTTTATCATAACCTAATTAAGTATAAGATAATCAACATAAAGCTATAGAGTTCTATCCACCTTTTTAACAAAAAAAATTGGTGTTTCCCATGGAGATGTTCTAGGCCGGATGAACCATGTGTTTTCTAGCTCTTCTATACACCTTTAATTCCGACAATTCTACTAGTGTCATTTGGTAATATGGAAGTGAGATAGGACTGGTCCCTGAAAGGATATTATTCATAAACTCCACTTCTCTCATAGGTGGTAATCCTGGACATTATTTGGGAAAGACATCCATAAACTGATCCACAACTTCTGTAAGAACACTCTGCTCAATACATTCCATTGATGCCAATGACAAAACCGCTAGTTGATATGATATTGTCTCAATAGATGGTTCCAACAAATATTTCGCACCAATCTTTTCATTCTTCTTCCCTCTAAAGAGGTGTTCAATGAAATTCCCCATCATAAAAAAATCATTCGCACATAGAAATCTATTTGGGCCTTAAACATCTCCGACTAATCCATTCCTAGGACTATATCATAAGAATCCATCTCAAGCACCGAGAAATCCCACATCAATTCAATGTCATCCACAGTTAAGCAACATGATCTACATAGTAATGCTTGACACTCTCTTTGATCGAGAGGAGTTTGTAGTTTCAAAATAGAAGGCATCATTTACACTTTTAAAACCAACAATATAATAACACGGGAAGCAATAAAAGAATGTGAATCACCTATATCAAATAAATCTTTCATCAATGTAGAATTAAAAATAACCATACCTCGCACTATGGATATTCCAGACTGATCATCCATCACAAGATGTTCAGCTCCAAACAACTCTTTTCTTGAAATACTCTACTCTTTATTACCCTACTGTGGTGTCGTGGTATTCGGAGAATCTCCACGACCCACTTTTCTCTACTGAAGAGGGTTATGCTACTGCCCTATCCTGTTGAGGCATAGAAAACTTGCAACCCCTAAGATGTTTTATAAACACCCGACCTCAGAGGATTACAGTAATACCGATGTAGATGCCACATCTTCTTATAGTTATGACATGCTCAAGGTTGTGTCATAAAATCCCATTTTGCGTGCCCTGTGGAGAAACACTAAAAACATCACGGCTTACTCTGAGTCTTCTGATAGGATTCATCGATCCTGCCATCGGATTCTAATCCATACCCCCACCCTGAAAATAATTGTACCTCCTCAGCTTGAATCTAGCATTCAAGTTCCCATTATTCCCTATGGGTAACAACATACTTCCCCCGACTGTGTCCCCCAAAATATCCCAGTCATCCATCATATCACTATTCACCATTTTTTTGTAATCATTTATACACATCACTACTATTTGGAATGAATTTCCTACCTCAACCCATCTTCAAAAATTTGTGCCATCAATGATGTACTACCTGCCACCTCAGGTAAAAAATGCACAAATTTCATAAACTTATCCACATATTATTTCATGGCCATGTTCCCTTACCTCAACCAGAAGAAATCCATCGTACATTGAATTATAAATGTATGAGGTTAGAATCGTTTATTAAACCACTCCTCAAAACCCTCCCCTGTCACACCCTGATCTGTCCCAGCTTGGACTGCCAGTTCCCACCACTGAAGGGAAAGATCTTCCAACATATACATGGATAACTTCATTTTCATATCTTTTAGTGTTCCTAAGAAGTCAAATATCCAATTCATTCTATTCGAACATGCTTCATCCCTTTTCAACTCCAAATCACCCCTAAATAAGGGTGGATTCTGCTTTTGAAATCAAACATTATGATCCACATGGTTTGGTGTAGCCATTTTATTCCCACTTTCCATAGCTTGGAATTATTGAACTATACTTTTCAGTAGATTCTGGTTCACCTGAGGCTTATGTGCAACCACATTTTCAGTAGCTTCCTCTGGTTGGTCACTAAGACACCTACCTTATGCCATTTCTATCAATACAAAACAAATCATCATTCTCACTCCCTTAATAAGGAAAGTAATAAAATTTTAAAATTCAATACATTAAAACTATCACAAATAGGATTTCCCCAATTTCACATTTCCCATGTTTCACAATTATAAAAAGTCCACCATGTTTTAAAAATCAACCCATTTTCAAAATACCAATTGTTTCCATGTTTTAAATCCTTCTGTTTTGAAACCCAATTCAAATTTTAAAAATCCACACATTTATATCACATCATAAATAATTATACCCAAATTAAATATTCATCCTTGTGAGAATGTATTTCTACTATGAAATATATGATCATCTCATTGGCCACACCCATGACAATGAGATATCCAATACCTAAAAGTGTCTTCAAATACTTATGTACCCAACTCTCTCGTAACTTGAATTTTAGCATAAAAGGTTAGATACGTTCTTTTATTCTATAAATTCCATGTTTCAACAATCCTACGCCTTGATACTATCCCTAATCAAGGAATATACCAAGAACAAATGTCAACACAAAGACCAATAGTCAACTCCAAAGGACTAAACAACTGCTCTCACTTGAAAGTCAAGGACCAAACAAACTGATACCACTTGTAACATCATGCACCATCCCATTGTCTTCAGAGGGTGGTGGAATGCTACTTGGCCTTAAACGACGTTCCAAAGGCACCAAAGGCTATCAATAAATTACATGGAATTATAGAATCATTGCGGAACAATTTTCCCTTAAGATAAAATCAACCAAACATTCCATTTTCAACAAACTACATGATGCATGTCAACAAAACAACACAACCCATACATTACCAAAACACAACCAACCTATTCCATAATAATTACCATATACCAATTCAACCAAATGAAATATCAAAGTACCAATCAGAAGACTATACAACAATACCCCAAAGAACTAGGACACCATCCATATCTCTACACCAAGCTCCATGCTCCATGAACCACAACATCACCAAAGCATCATGTCATTTTGCTAGCAAAATGAGATGCTTTACCCTTACCCATGTCCCAGAATACAACATATACAAAATCACCCAAGTTCCAAAGTAGGGGTGAGTAATAATACTCAGTATGATATCCCCAAATGACTTCCCTACACATGCCACTAGGAAAGAACCATTAACACATTTATATAAAGCAGTTTATATAAAACATTAAAAAGTGCAACAATTACCACAAGCTAAACATACCCTTACCCAGCCATGTTTGTAATGGCCTGCACCTCTCTGGTCCATTCCTTTGTGAAAATATGGTGTTTGAGGTGTTCTGGGTGGTCAAGGTGACTTCTCCCCAACACTTTTCCAAATTACAGTTCTGTGAACAGTTCCAATGGTAGACCATTGTGAAAAGTGCAACGGTAACCTTAGGTGAACAGTGCCAACATTAACCTTCTGTGAACAGTCCAATGGTGAGGTTCATGAACAGTGTTTCTAGAATGGTGAGGTTCTAATGGTGAGGTTAATGAATAGTGTTTCTGGAAGAGTGAGGTTCCAACGGTGAACAGTGTTTCCAGATTTCTACTATTTCACCACTTTGACGTTTCCTTTGATGTAAAATTCATTTAAAGCCTCATTTTTAGGACTCTAAGGCCGATTCAAAGGCCATAACTCCTATATTAATTATCATTAAGGTTCGGGATGTTTTTACTAGGTCAAACAGTGTGGTTTAATGTGATCCTCTTTTAATGGTAAATTATGCATATCTTAAACTGTCGCTCCGTAAAATCTTCTAAAGAGATGGGATATCTTCCTCCCTAATTCTTTCTCCTTGTTCTCATGTGTGATACACTCGAAAATCCCGTTCCTTCTCATAGTAGTTTCACAATCAAACTTTCATCCTCGGATTGGTTTTTTTTTGGTTTTGATGCAACCAAGCTATATCGATCAATCGTTAATATAAGGTATGTTTCATCGTCATTATTTTAGAGTTCATCTTCTCCTAAATATCCTTCCATATTATACCATGCGATCTCCATGCTTCTAATAGAGTTTTCTTGGGTTTTGGTTTATGTGGTCATACCGTGGCATCCTTTGGTGGATGCATTTGTTGCAAGATGAGGATCATGGCCCATTTTGTGGATTGTTCTCATAAAAAGAACATCAATAACCGTTTGAGGTAGGGGATTCGTTGCTTCTCTCATCTTTTATGTGAAACTGTATCGTTATCATGTTTTATCCCACTAGATGGCAATGGAATTAACATAACAAATATTTGAATTGGATAAATAATTTTATATTGATCATATGTTATTGCCTCTTTTTTTGCTAGATAGTGTGATATCTATGCTTGCTTGTTTACATTTTCGTTCTTGATGGAAATTAGTAATGAATCTAAACAGTAATTAATTGATAACTGGTTGGTTAAAAGATAAAGAGGCATGTAAATGAATCTGGTTCTCCTTGTTGTAATTTGATGTTAATCAAATTGGCAGAGTAAGCGTGTTTAAGTATTTTTTTGATAGCTTACCGATTAGGTTTTCCAAATTTGGAACCTATGAATAATAGATCTGTTAATTCAAGATGGATTAAATAACTGATTGTTTGATAATTCCTTGAAGGGTTTTGAGTTACCCTCTTGATTGTTAAAGGGCCAAGAGCCCAATTGTTAAGATGTTTTTTTTTCTTCTCCTTGTGTTGTGATGTGAGCCTGGATGGCTGTTGTGGTATGTGGGGGCATGGAGACCTTTGGTTGTGGTAGAAGATGATGCCTAGAGTGGTGAGATGCATCGTTTTATGCATGTGGGTGTTGGGGAGGACACTGAGGATGATGGAATGGGATGGATGTGATTGTTGGATGCTTTCTAATTCTTATTTGTTGATTATCTGCTTTACTTCTCCCCCACTGCTTAAGGCAGCTAGTCTTGCTTACCCTTCTTCTGAAATAGGTGAAGATGCATAGGTTATACCATGTGTTTTCCGGGTTTAGATTCTCAAGGGAGGATGGGTCTAGGTTCTTGCTATAGATGGAAAAGAATCGACGAGTAGTACATCTACTCACCGTGTTGATCCCCCTTATTTTTAGTAGCATAGAATATTTTTCTAGAATTCATGGGAATATGGGAAAGAAATTTTGTAATGAATAATTGAATAAATGATGTTAACCCTTGGGGTTAGAGTTACTGGAACATAATGATGAGGTTGTACTTTTAAGGAGACAATGGACTTTGGGTCTATAATGGCTTGTGGTTATTCACACACATATATTCTGGATATAGTTTTCTATGTACTACTATAGGTGTAACGGGTATAGGATGTGATGGATTGAGGATCCTTACTCGGTGTATAGGATGGAATGGCTTGAGGTATAATACCTGATGTATGATACATGTTATGCAAGCTATGGTGGCTCCCAAAACCTACCTGGTTACTTTCCTTACATGGACGTGGTGGTTTTGTTTAATGAGGTGCATGTTGTGGTGCTTCGCCCAGGTGTCTATGGGAAAGCCTTTTTGGAGAGAGATGATTAGGATGTGTGACGTTGGGGTGAAACGGAAAACCAGTGGGGAAGTAGTAGGAGGTTACCCTTGATATTCTTTATTATATTATATACTCTTGTATGCATTACATAAGGAGAGTATCCATGGGGAGGCTAGGAACTTAGTATACTTGTTTATATGAATAGTTAGTTTTACTTGTTGTTCACTATGCTTTATCATGCTTTCTTTACTTTTGCACGAGAGGCTTTGGGGAGGATCCCACTGAATATATTGTTATATTCACCCTATTTATATATAAACTTTTTTTTAAGGTCACTTGGAGCAGGTTAAAGATTATGTTGGTTACTACAATCTTATGGTTACAGGAGCTTTTTGGGCTTGTGGTTACTACTGTTTTACTTTCTTTTAGGTACTTGCAGTTTTTCCCCTTTAAGTGGTAGTAGTTTTCATTGAAATTTCATATGTGTACTTGGGATTTCTTTCATCTTACTGGTTGAGTTGGAGTTTGTTGGTGTCTATCTTTTCTATCTCTTCCGAATGGGTTCTCTTGGAGGGTAATGCCTCTCATTTGTGGGTTTACTATACCCTCAGCACTAGTCACCAACCTGGGGCCTACTGGAGGCAGGACTCGGGGGGTCATTATCTCCCTTCTCACATTGTCGGCCCAGGAGGGGTACACATTGTGGGGAGGGGGTCATGATAATGTCAAAAAAGGGAAATCCACAAAAATTCCATAAGCCATATCACCATCACACATTAGCCCAAAAAAATCCATCTTGCAAAGCAACACACAAAAAGGCAACAAAAACAGTGGAACTTCCGTCCATTTCATTCCCTACATTTCCAACTAGTGGTGCTTCCCAACCACTCTCCATAATGGTTACTCTTCCATCCACTACCCATCACCTTTTATAGTGAGAATTACCACACACATCCAAACAATCAACACAATCCATAACATCCAATCAACCAACAATCATAAAGCACCAAGCCCACACAATAAGCACACAACCATTTCCAACACATGCAAATGCACTTCAATAAATCACCCATTTATTTAAAACGCCCTTTGCATACTTCCCATGCCCAACCACATTTCAATCAAAAAAATTATTTGAAACCACATTTCACAAAACATTTTTCATGATCAACCACAAATTATTTTAAAATCAACAATTTAAAATCACCCAATAAAGCCCCTTTTTGCAACAATAACCCATTTTCCTGAAAATCCCCAAATCATCACCAAATGGGTTTCCAACAACATTCATACATCATTATCACAATTAATTTCATGAAAAACAATTAATTTCAACCAAAACAACTAGTTCTAACCAAGTAGATTCAAGAGACAAGCCACCTACCTTTAGGGATCTGGTGAAATCGACCCACAAGAAACAGCACCACAAATCTAGCGAACGCACAACCGAAACCGCTCTACATCATATTCATTATCATCAACAAGCCCTAAAATCATCACTTTACGCTAAAAAACCCTATATATACACACAGAAGATGTATATAAAGAAAACTGAGAGATAATAAAGAGTAGGTCTAGGGAAAATCAAAGTGAAACCAAGAGAAGAGATTTACCTGGGGAAAACCACCTTTAAACAACCTTGAAACCCCTTTGAATCACTTACAAAATGAGTGGGAGGGCCCATAAAACCCTTGAGAAATTAAAATCCTGAGTGAGTATCAAGTGGGAGGAAGTATGGAGTGAAATAGTTCAAGCCTAAGTGAACCTCGATTTAAAAATCCCCTTTTTATGTCGTCAAACGGTTACCCTGCACGGTTTGGAAAACCGTGCACTAACCTTGAAGATACCACTGCCTCAAGAAAAGGGGTATCGCGCAGTTGCCCTAAATGGTTTGTAAAACCATGCACAAACTGTGTGAATTCCATTTTCTCCCCCTACACAGTTACCTGGAGAATCTGCACGGTTTTCCGTAATCGTGCTCAAACCATGTGCCCCAGAAAAGGCCTCCAAACTCTTAAAAACACTTCTAAACTCTCCCAACCTCTTCCAACCACTTCCCAAGAATTTTAATTACATAAAAAGGTATTAAAAAAGGCTAAATACTTCAAACCAAGGGTTATACATAGGTGTTTCCATCTATTTCCTTTATAAATCATGTTGATAGGTGCTTTTTCTTTCGTAAATGGATTCTAAATTTGATAATCATGCGTGTTGTGTGTTAGTATAAATTTTTTTAGTATTTTTATGATTTCAATTTGGTAAAAATTGGTCAAAATAGGGTTTCCTAATTGTATATGTATGAAAGTTTTTTTATTAAATTTCACTTGGACTTTAAAAGTGAAATCAGGTATTTGGGTTTGGGTTTGGTTTAAAGTGGGTTTTTGTAATTTGTCTTTTCTTTGGAATTGTGTTTTTTATATAGTTAGGGTAAAGTGATCATGTGTGTTGTTTGTTATAATTGGTGGTAATTCTTATGGTGGTGTTTAAAATTAATCTTTTGGTATTTTATGGTTTTCAACAAGTGTTCCATTGGATGTCAGAATATCTCTATGTAGACTGGATTTATATAGGTATAGAAACACAAATGAAATGGATATCTATTATGATATTCACCTTGAGAACAATTTTTTAAAACATCCTTCCCTCTTCTTATTTATTTTTCTTATCCCTCATCCTTTCAAATGGTTCTTCTAAAACCCCAATTTTTAATAATTGGCCTTGGTTCACAAATTTCAAATGGTATTTAGATTGTGTTTTCTAACGCTACATCCATTTAGAATCTTGAGGTATTTTTTGGTTTCTAAATGACATAAATCCTTATTTTGAATCTTCGAAACCTAAATAATATTTTCACTTCGGTTTTGGAAATGGTTTGGAAATGGAATCAAATTTGTAACTGCTAAGGCTCGGTTGGTACCTTGTGGTGTTTTTGAAACTCATCTAATGTTTAGGTGTAGTTGTTACTTCTGTGTGGGTCGATATGTGATGAGAACCTTTATGGTTTCCCCTCTATGGAGAGGGACTCATTATTGTTGGTGTTGGAATTTAGTAAAGGCATGCATGGTGGAATATGTGGGTTATTATTTTATGACATGTGTGTGATAAAGTCCTAATTCTCCTTTATACTATTATCATGGGATTCCTAGATTATATATATATATGTTTGAGTGATAGTGACTTGTTGGTCCTGATTAGACGCACTGGTACCCCCTAGATTATTTGAGAATCTGGGTGGGTTGTGCCACTGGTGAAGCTAGTTTAGAGTATTTGGGTTGGTTATTTACTATAGAGCTACACCATACATTGGCATGTCAGTGTGAACTGAGTATGTACATGGATATATTCTAGGGATGTTTAGAAAATTCCTATGATTACTTCCTTATATATTTTTCTTTACTATGATTCACTTTGGTTATTTTCCCTACTAGTATTTTCCTACTTGTATTGTTTCTATTATTTTCATCATGGCTCTTTGATCACCTTAGGATTGTTATTTGGAATTTTTTTATTGGAAATCTATTTTTGAAAAGTTAAGATGTTGTTTGATTTAAAAATGGAATTTTTGGAAAAGATGTTTTGGTTATTTAAATGATAAAACCCCTATTTTATAAATATATTCTAAACTATCATTTGTTAACTATTTTAGTGAAAGAAATTTATAGATTCTATGGTGCTTAACTACTGATCTATTTTTTTCTTGCACCCTACTTGATCCACTCGATATCGGTAGACCTAAGATATTTTTAAGGTTCATGTTTCTAATTCAGGATTCCTACGGAGAGCGTTGGTATTATGGTTGGTGGTTACCAAGGGGTAATTTAGATATATGGTCAGGTTTCATTTTAGTTCTAGTTCTATTTTTAGTTTCCAGTTTATTCAGTTTTCAATGTATGTGGATCATGTTTACGTATTATTTATTTTTAGTGTTTATGGATCCTCTTGGTCCTAATACATGTTCTGTGTGATTTATTTATATACTGTTATTTGTTGGCATAAATCAATCCCACTATGATATCTTTGACTCCCAGCACTAGTTTTCATCCCTAAAGGATTAGGAATGCCTCTTAGGCCTTGTCTCGGGATGGGTCGAGTGTCGGGTTTAATGGAAACATGGTTTAGTTCATGAAAAAATAATATCAGAGCAGCCCTTTATTATTTGGGGCATTATAAAAACTAGAGTTTAGGACTTGCAAGACTCGAGAAGTAGGTATGGGAAGTAATTCACGAAAACTTTCTCATCCTGAGCCACAATTTACCAGGGGTATTCTAGGATTTGAGTCTTTTTTATTGGTTTTGGGTTTATGGTTTGGGAAATTACAATGGATTTGATAAAGTGTTCTACAGCAGGCTTACATGGAGTAGTGGACCACGTTGATCCTGGTTTTAGGGTTCATGATACTTCCAAATGTCAGTTCTTCATTAGTTCATGGTCTATTAAACAATGTTATTAGGTTAGGCATATCCACTAGTTTTCCAATCTATGGGTTTTTGTGCGAGTGGTGTTTTGCATTGGTTTTGGTTGGAGTGAGAGGATTTTGAAATAAAAATATTTTTTAGGAAAATAGGATTTTAAAAATGAGAATACTTTCAATATGTTGTTTTTATTTCAAAATTGGTATTTAGTACTTGAGTTGGACTTGTAAATGTGATTTGGTATTTTGAGAAAATAGCATTGGAATGAAATGATTTTAAAATTGGAATGGAAATGTGGTTTTTCAAAGAGGATTGTGGTTTTGTTTTGTGATGGTGTTCGTTACCATGGTATTTTTGTTTTGGGGTATATTTTATTGACTTTTGATTTAAAGTTTATTTAGTCTTATGTTTTTATGTTATATATATTTTTCTTCCCAGAATGGTCCCAAAGGTTTCCAGTGAGCCTCTTTGAGTTTTTGGCCCTACCCGGACTCCTAGTAGGGTGGAAGAGTCAAGTTATTATCAGTAGTCACCCATTTTTAATGATGGTCGAGGTCTGATAAGGGTTTTAGAGTGGATTAAGGAAGTCAAATTTGTTTCCCGGTCCTTGATAACTCCCAAATATATAAGGCATCGAGCTCTTTCTCGGTTTGTTTGAGGGACCAGCTTTGGATTGGTGTAAGGTGATCATCCTATCATCATTGTATGTTAGACTATCTTGGTAATTATTTAAGACTACATTAATCCAATGGTTTATAACAGAGGAGGTGAAAGTGAGGAAAGTGGAAAATTTTTTGGGTTTTCACCAAGTCCAGTGGACAATGCAGGCCTATATTGATCGCTATAAAGAGATAGTTCCTTTTTATATGAAGATAGCATCATAGCATCAGTAGAAGTCTTCTATCTTCATTTGGGTATTATTCTATAGATTAAAAATAGAGCTCTTTAATCCAATAAATTTAAGTTTTAGAATTTGGTGGATGAGAAATTCCATGTCAAGTTGGTTCCTGGAAGGCATTCTATAGCAGCCATTGATCTAATTCATTTTGGTGATCATGAAGGTTCTTCATATAGCGATAGGTGTACTATAAAGGAAATTATTCATAAAGAGGCTTCATTTTCAATTCTATCTTCTCATTTTTCAGTTTTTTTGTTTGTGTTCTTACATTGTGGTTGATTTATGGAATGGAAACCATTTTTCCACTATTCTCTGAAGACTTTTCGTTGATGTGGCCATTTGGGTCATAGGGAGAAGTTCTAAAAGTGATGTTTCCAAGACAAGGAAGTCTCAGGTCGAGGTTGACATCTCTTGGCTATAGGTCCTTAGATGCTTCAACAGCATTAGGATCCATCCATAGGCCCTGAAGTGAATCTTTTCACGCAGTCAGAAATAATTAGGTGAGTGGAACCATGGCCTAACTTTTGTCTCCAAGGTGGAAATTTCTCTGTGGTAGTTTTCTCTAATATTGTAATTTCCTATTTGTTTTAGAAGTATTTGTTTCCCCATGTTCTTTTAATTCTATTGTTTTTCTCTATGTAGTGAATCTTGTGAGGTAATATTATAGTGTATTATTTTTAGTCGTAGTCTTTGTTTCTTTTGGAGTTTCTCTAGTTTTGTAGAAATGACGAATTTTTGTTGGGTCTGATGCTCAGTTCATGTTACTTACATGGGTTTCCCCTTTCATTATACATCTTTTGTTTTGGATGGGATTTTATAGTGTTAGTGTTGTTTATTTTACACTATGAGTTCTCTTGGTGGTGTCATTGGGAGTCATGATCTTGTTTTGTGCAAGGTTTCTTGATGTTGGTTAGTGTTATACAGTTTCTTGTGGTGGGGAGAACCATTTACTATTCTTTTCCCCAAGGTTCTTTTTGTTGTGTTTTTATATAGATATGGTTAAGTGTGACTTGTTCAGTGAAATTTTACACCAAGGTTCATTGTTTTGTTCGGTGTCATTTATTTTTAAGCCCAAATTTTGTTCCTCGTTCAGTTGGATGACTTTTTTATGGTAGTAAGTGTTTTTGGTGGGGATAATTTTTACACCCTAACCATATTTTCTGTTATTTTATTATTTTATTGGTGATCAATATTTTTTTTGAGGTTAGGATCCTGTTTCAAGTGATATTTTTTCACATTTTGAGGTTTTAGGTGTGTTTTGGCCCTATTGATGGCCTGAGTGCATGGTTTGATGGAGAATAATGCAGCTGGTTAAAGTTGAGGGTGTTTCTGATTCATGTTCTTCTTACATGATCTTTCTATCATGGAAGTTCATGGTTTGGGTAAAACCATAGAAGACCCAAGAGAAACTGTGCGGTGTGTGGTTGGTGTCTGAGACAAAGTGCATAGCTTACGAATAGTTAGAGGAAACCATGCAGAAAGTATGCAGGGTGGATCTATAAAATGATAGAGTTGAGTTGCACGAATGGCACAAAATTTCGCAAACCATTCAGTTAACTCATATGTGCGTCCTCCCCTTCCATTTGGGTGCACATGGTTAGTGTATGTTTTGGAAAATCATGTAGTCAAATTGTACGACTTTTCCAGATGTCATAAAAATATTAAATTCTTCTTTTTTACCTCTTTATTTTTATTCCCAATTTGGGATTCTCATCTATTTTTAAGTTTTGATTCATGAGAGGGATCCCAAACCCTCTTCCATTTTTCTCTCCTTGGATCCTTGGCTATTATTATTCAAATATTTATGAGTTTATTACTATTTTTTTTTCTTATTATCCTATTCGTTCGCTCTTAATTTCCCCCTCTTTATTGGTTGGGTTTCCTCTTAACTGAACCATATGGAGAGTTTTCGATAATTTAGGTTGTTTTACTGAATTCTAGGGTGTTCAGTTTGTTCCTCAGAGCATGATCTCTCTACCTTGATATTTTCATCACCTTTACACATCGTTGTTGTTGGTGTTTCCATCCATTTCCTTTCAAAAGAATATTGATTGGTTCTTATGCTTTCTTAAATGGATTCTAAATGTGATAATTATGCTTGCGTTGTGTTAGTATATTTTTTGGGGTTTTTTCATAATGTCACTTTTATGAAAATGGGTCAAAAGGGGGTCTTTCCAATTATACCTATATTTATTTTTTTGTAAAGTATTTGATAAAATGCCACTTGGCCTTTAAAACTGAAATTTGGTATTTGGGTTTGTGTTTGTTATAAATTTGGAATTGGTATGTTTTTGTTTAGAATTGTATTTTTTGTGTGGTTGTGATGCCTTGTTGTGGTCCAGTGCTCATATATGTGGGTTTTTGTGATTGGTGGTAATTCTTATAGTGGCACTTAAAATGAATAATTTGGTATTTTATGGATTTAAACAAGTGTTCCATTAGATTCGGTCATATCCCAATATGAATGGGGTGCATAGAGAGAAAATAAAAAAAATTATAATGGCTATCCATTATGTTTTTCACCTTAAGTCCAAGATTTCAAAACACCCTTGCCTCATTTTCCTTCTTTTATTTTATCCTCCTCCTTTCAAATGGTTCTTCCAAAACCCTAATGTTTTATAAGTGGATCCTTGGTTTAAAAATTTAAAATGGGTTTTCAAATACATGTCATAAAGCTAGGATTGTTTGTCATCTTAAGGTGTGGTTTGGTTTTTAAATGACATAATGTCCCATTTGGAATCTTTCAAACATAAATGGTGTTTCCCCTTAGTTTTGGAAATGATTTGAAAAGGGAATTTGATTTGTAAATAATGAGTCAATTTTGGTACCTTGTATTGTTTTGGAAAGTGGATTTGAAACTCATTTGATGTGTAGACTTGGTTGGATCTTTTGTGTGGCTTGATAGGTGATGGTAACCTCTATGGTTTTCCCATCGTAGAGAGGGCATCCACATAGTTGGTGTTGGAGAATGTGCAAGGCATGCACAGTGGAAACCATGGGTTATTGCTTCATGAAAAACATGTGATGACCTCTTAATTCTCTAATATACTATTATCATTGGATTCCTGGACATCATATAGAGGTTCAAGTTATGGTTACTTACTGGTCCCGATTAAACAAACTGTTCCCCTAGATTTTTTGAGATGCCAAGGGGTTGTTCCATTGGTGAAGTTAGTTTATAGAATCCATGTTGGTAATTGACTATGGAGTTGCACCATACACTATAATGTTAGTTTTAACTGAGTGCATCTAGGTATTTCTTCTAGTTATGTTTAGTAAATTCCCATGATTACTTGTCTGTATATTTTTCTTTACTTTATGGAACTTTTATTATCTACTCTGCAAGTATTTTCCTACTTGTACTGTTTCTGGTATTTTCATCATGGATATTTGATATCCTATTTTATATTCTTATTGGGAATTTTTTTTTACTAAAAATCTATTTTAAAAATTAAATATGTGCTTTTTTTAAAATAGATTCTTTAGAGAAGATGAGTTGGTTCTTTAAAAGATAAAACCCCTATTTTAAAAATGTATTTCAAAAAAGAATTTATATAATATTGTTGGAAATAAAATGTACAGATTTTATGGTGATTACCTATTTATATGATTTATGCTCATAGAATAATTGTTCCACTTAGAATTAGTAGACCCAATCTTTCTTGTACATTCAACTTTCTTATTTAGGTTCCATATGGAGCGGGTTGGTCTTATGGTTGGTGGTGACCAAGATGTCATGTGGAGATCTGGTCAGGTTTCAGTTTATTTATAGTTATGTTTTTAGTTTAAATATTTTTTAGTAGTAACTGTATATGGATCCTGTTAATGTATTATTTATGTTAAGTGTCTATGTATCCTCATAGTTTTTATGCATGATTTTTTTGTTTTATTTATATAAAGTTTTTTATTGGGCTAAATTATTCCCAATATGATATCTCTAATGTTCATCACTAGTTAGCAGCCCATGGGAATCAGGAATAATTTTATACCTTTTTCTCTAGCTTGTTTGGTTGTGGGGTTAGATGGAATCCTGACCCTTTTTGTGATAGGTGGAAATGTAGAAATGAATGGCATCATTTCGGGAGGCGGTAGTCCACCGTACACACGAAAGATGATTTCATAACCCATTTTATAGAAGTTTTTGTAGCTTTATGTCATACCCTTAACATAATAACATCTTATTATATTGAGTATAATTTGGTTATTATATAATAATTGTATAAGAATAAATCAAAGAGGTGGAGAAGGAAATAAAATAATAACAATTTTAGATTAACATTACCTCTTCTTGGGGTATCCTCCTCAGTTTTTCACTAAAACCTATAAAGGTTTAATTTCTACCAAAAATAAGGATTATATGATAAATTAAGTGTAGTTGGAAAGTCATTTTTTCAGAGTTTGGATGACCCAAATGGATTTATAGGTGTGAAAAGTGGTTAGAGTGGGTGCCTTTTTATAGTTGAGTAGGAATGTAATTCTTGTAAACACTAAAAAGTATTCACAATTGGGAGGTAAAAAAATACCTAAATTTGATGAAAATTTTATAATAAAAGGTGGTTTGGGATTAAATGTTCTAAAAATCATACACCACACAAAGAAACATTTGTTTTAAAAAAAAATTCCTTAACTCATAAGTTTCCTTATTTTTTTCATTTTGGTTTTTCATTAAGGTAACTAGTTTTCTATCCTAAGTAATTTATCCATTAAGACTAAATTAAAGTGAGACATATTATATAATTTAGATTCACTAATTATAAGTTTTAAATATAAATTATAAAATAAAAATCTCATGTGTGTTGAAAATTAATTTTAACAGAAGCGCATGTAACACGCAAAAACACTGCTTTAAACCTAACTTTTCTAATAGTGTTTTTACTATTTATTATCAAAATATTCATTATAAAAGATAAATTGGCACATTAATGGAAAATATTTAATATTTATTAAAATTTAAAAAACACATGGTCAAATATACGATTTTTATTAATTTTAAATCATTTAATAAAATATCATTTATTATAAAATAGTATTAATGTCAATTTTGGTATTATTTATTTAATTTTGATTTTAATATATCAAGACAATGGTGGAATTTTAATATATTATTTTAACACTTTTTTGTAATTATAAATTCATCTAAAAAATAATGTAACATAATAATTCATTCAATTTACATTAATTTTAATATTTTTAGTATCATTTAATTTATTTAATTATTAACTAAAAAATTACTGAGTTGGAATTTCTTAAGCATTTTAAGTAAAAAATTCATCGTTAAAAATTAATATAAATTATTATGATAACAAAAATAAGTTTATATTTCAAAATAATTTTTACAACTGATCATATTTTTCATTTTTCCCAATCCAAACCTTTATAAAAGTTAAAAGGAAAAAAGTGTTCCTTTTTGTCTTTTTTTTACTTAACATATTATAACGGTCACTTTCCTAGATAATTGTCCGAAAAACTCATAATTATCTATAATAAGTTCATATTGATCTACAAATATCCATAAAATGGGTGTTTCACAAGTTTTGGTTCATTTTTAAACCATATATTCTCAGTTTAACCAATAAGTAAACTCATTTTAACCTCATTTGTTGTAATTAATTATAACTATTTTCACTAATACATTTGGTAAAAAAACTATGATTGAATAACTATACATTATTAATTATTATTATTCAAAATATGGAATAAATATTTTTAAATTCAACTAATATAAATAGAAGAATTTAATTTGAAATTAGCCCTGAAAACTGGATGAGAAAGCTGGTTTTCAAAGTGAAAAAATGATCAAAAGTTTAAAATGTTTTAGTGTCCAAATTAAAAATAAAAATTATTAAAATTAACTAAATTTTATTAATATATATAATTTATCTAATTTTACATTAAAATTAATTTAAAATATAATATAACATTATAAATTATTTTTATGAAAAGTCAGTTTTCAATTAAAATGTGGTATTTTCACTATTCATCAAAAAATAAAACTTCTCAGAAAAATACCAAACATTCACCATAAGATAAATTTTACATTACTATTTAAAAAATGAAATTTATTTTTTTGAATAAAATTCATAAAAAAGTTAAAATTCAGTTTTAAAACAAATTCTTTAATAAAAGGTGGAAAAACTGGTTTTAGAAAAATACAATTTTTTATGTATAAAATAATATTCATTATTATCATATGCCTATAAAATATATTTTATGAAAGTAAAAAAATTATTAAATATATAATATTCAAAATTAATTAATATTATTCACTAATATTAATTAATTTAATTTATTAGGATAAAACATCTTCAAGACATAAAAATAGTTTTTTATAAAAACATTTCCTTTATATTAAATTGGTTTTCATATTCATTTATAATTAATTTTACATCAAAAATTCATTATATACAAATTTGTAAAAAATATTTTCATAATTCAGTTAACCTTTTTCATACCCTCCATTCCAACAGCTAATTTATAGCAATAATATATTTCGCGGGTCTTTTAAGTAGGGTGTTGCGTGTTGAATGCGCTATAGAACATAAAAAACTTGTGGTTGAGTGTAATTCAAGATAAAATATGTGTTGAATGTAATGAAATATAAACTTATTGCCTCATGTATTTTATGCTATTGAATATAATTCTCCTCTTTTAAAATATTTGGGTGTTATATCCTCCCCCCCCCCCCCCACCTAAAAAACGTTTCCTCACAATTTCAACTTTATATCGGTAATCAACGGTTGGAAATTTGAAAATAGTTTTGTTGTAAAAACACATTGTAAAAGGAGTTAATAAAACATTCTCTTAATAATAGATAAAGGAGAGTAAAAATGTGATGTGGAATAACACATAACAAGGCTTCAAAATAGGAAAAAGTTGGTAGGAATGGAGGAAATTTGTAAATAATTATAGAGGGTGATTGAGGTCATTAGTCACAAAAAGTGACTCATCAATGGAAAGTTAAGGGCCTAAAAACCATAAATATATGATAATAAAAAATGAAATTTGTTTATAAGAAATGAAGATACTAGGATAACATTTTTGGTTCAATATAATTTTCCTCGAGTTAATGAATTCTTTTACAATCTAGACAGAAGACATAGTGAAATATACTTACTTGTCAAGTAGAATTTTATTTTTTTGAAAATTTCAACTAGAATTCCATATTTTTATCTAAAAGATAAGTATTCAAGATGAATTTTATAATATTAAATAACAAAAACCATCTTTTAAATACCACATAACCCTAAAAGGGATGATAATTTATTCCTCATATATTTATACATTAACCAAAATTGAAGTGGTTACCACAAGGTAAGATAATTACCAAAATGGATAAACCTTCATATGTAACATTAATAGTAAAAATTCAATGGAAATACCTGAAGTTGAAAATAAATAATTCCATAAATTACTATCATTAAAAAAATTAAAACCTTTCTTGACTAAGTTCAAAATCAAAAGATTGGAAGGATTTGATCATATATTCTCTTAAGATAACTCAATTGTAATTCCTAAAATAAAATCCCATATGTTTATGAAATAAATAGAAATTTTACCCAAAATTTTTTCAAACTAACCCGAACATCATGTAGGCCATTGGTTGGTGTTAAACCCTTATCATCCTTCAGTTTTGGGTTCAATCCTAGTGGCCTTTTCAGATGTGACGAGTTCTCGCTCTTCCATTAGGTTGTATCCTTGTTTATTTAATCATGAAAAATAATTGTTCCATAAATATAACTTTATATTGATCCTTTGGGTTACAAATTCTCCAACCAAATAAAATTTCTCCAAAATTTTCATTAAATACCTCAAAAAATTACAACTTAAAACCCTTAAATGAGGTGTTTAAAATTTTGAACATCTGCTCATCCGTAATCTTATATACCTATGAGGGTATCCAAAACTCTTAAGATAAAATCTTATTAAAATACACTAATCTCCAAATTTATCTAATATGACCTTTGATATCAACTATAACAACCTAAGACCTGAACACCAAGATCCTATGCTAAAAACATGAACTTTATATTTCCATCTATGATGCTCGTAATTGTAACTCTAATTTTTTTCACTAAAAAAATTACAATATGAAAATGAAAAATTAGATAATTTATATACTATAGGACCTTTTAGTTTTATATTTTTAGAGAATTATGACCAAATAATATCATCATGAACTAAATAAATAACTGGTTCATAAATATGAACATCATCTCCCGTCATACCCAACATTTCTTATTTCACATTACGTTATCAATATCATCCTTGTGAAATAATTTATAGAAATAATTCATTAAACCTATCTCTTTATAACCTGGGTAAGAGGAAAAATAATATGGGTGAGCTACAAAGCTCAGTAAGGGAAATCATAAGCATTAAAAAATGAATTTCCTTAGTGAACATAAGATGAGCATAAGGGTATGATGATATGATCAAAGTACATGAGAATAATATATAAATATCCATACCCACCAATACCTAGAATATTAAACATTAAAACATGGGATAAAACATTAAAAAATGAAATAATAAAAACAAAAATGTTCCATGTGATATCAATATTGATCAAATGAAACATCATAAACCCGTAGAATGTAATAAAAACCTTTTTCAAAAACTTGGCACACAAATTTTATAAAAACCTTTCAAAAAAATATAAATTGGAATAAAAATTAATAACACTTAAAATATAATAATTACCCAATGAATTGTATTGCTTTTTGAGCTTCCCCATTATATAAGTTGTAATGGGAAACCCGACACTATCTAGGCCACCCCTTCGTATAAGAAGTAACAGGCTCACTCAGCACTATTTTTGCCACCCCATCCTATAACGCTCAAGTACCATATCATTAATAAAACACATAAAGAATTAAATTCATAATAAAATCCATATAAACAATAATTAATCCTTCATAAACTTATTTACCCATTGAAAAGGAATGAGTTTCATGTCAAACTCTTTGAAACAATATTAACACGTGGAAAGGGAATGGGTTTCATATAAATCTCTTTAGAACAATCTTATTTCATCTATATAAATATTTCTAATGGTATCAATACCAAATATCCCCATCGGAGGATAATTAAAAAAAGGTTTTTTTATGTTTATTAATATAAATTCCATTAAAAGATCACTAAAAAATTTTTTAGGAAAATAATGTTTTGATTTTCAAAATCACTTTTCTTAACATAAAACATTTTTATAATCCTATTCTTTGAAAAAGATTTTTTAAAAATATTTTATTCAAAAAGAAACTCATAAACATGAAAAGGAAGATTAAAAGAAATGATAGCGGTAAATCTGTAAATTCCATAAAATTTAAAAATAACATACCTTTGCAACTGTAATAATGTTATAAATTTCCATATTTGGAAGTTAACAAAAAGGTTCCTTCCAAATTTTTGGAAAAAAACAAATGGGAACTATTATGAAAATGAAATAAAGATTAATTTGAATTAATTTTTTAAAAATTATTTTATTAAATCATTTTTAAGAGCTTAAAAACATTTTTCAAAAAAAAATAGAAAACATCATTTTGGAAGAAAACTAATTTCTGAACAAAGTGATAAATGAAGTCATATTTTCTAAAAACAATTCTAAAACATTTTGAGTACTGAAGACTTGAAAATAGTATTTTAATTGAAAAAAATAACATGAATAACCATAGGAGAAAAAAATTCATGAGTTTTTTTATATATATATCTTAAGACTTTATCATTGGAAACATAATCATAAATAATTCTTCTAAATGAATAGATTATAAGATAGGACTCTTACCACTTAAGGAACTTTGAATCGAAAAACCCATGAACAACATAATTAAATTAAATTTATTGTATCATGAAAATGATAATATTCATGATATAGCAAGTCAAAGGGGTATATTATACATCTCATAAAAGTATATAGGTGTATAACATAACTTATGTCTCAAATAAATAAAATTGAGACAAAAATACTTTAACGCTTTGGTAACTTTGAAACCATAAACCCCATTAAAAGAGATACCATGAAATTTATATATAAATACACATTAATTTAAGGATGATATTAATAAAATATAATTATGTGTCTTTTATACCCCACACAACAAAATAAATATTGAATATGGAATATATCCCAAAGATATAAAAGTGAGACAAGAATAACCCTTACCTTCAGTCTGGTTTGTCCCACTTATTCTTTAACTTCTGGAATAATTAACTTTTTTTAATTATCTAATTAATTTAGAAACTTTTAAAATTTTATTATTAATTTTATTTCACTTATATATAAGTTATATATAATTACCTGATCAATTAAGTTTAATTTGGACATTTTGACCATATTCAGCTTATAAGTCAAAGCAGGCTTTGGTAGGTCGACTAAGTTCAATTAGTTCATTATTTTAAAATATCCAAAATAATAATAAGGAAATAATTTTCATATTTATAGATAAATTTCACTCTTAAAATCAATAATTAAATATGGTTATTAAAAATGAATCAACATTACAATCATGGGGATGGTAGGTCTTACGTACACATGAGTAATGTTCTCATTTTTCAATGATCATTATGGAAAGAAGGTAACTAAAATTTATCTATACATAATTATAATTATATCACAAATATAGTATTTTTTAATTATATATTCTTATATATATCATTACTATGATGTGGGGATGAAAAAAAAATAATTGCATCGCTTTGAGGAGGTGGGGGTCCACACGTCCACGAACGTTATTATAACTTTTTCAGTGTGTAAAATGGAAAGAGTAAAATGATAAATTATATTTACAAATAAAATTTTTTTAATTAATATAAAAATTATTTAATTAAAATCACATATATTTTTTATAGTTGATATTATTACATTTCATGTAACTGTTTAGTGAAAAACATTTTGCATCACTTCGCGGGGCGGTTGTCTGTCGTACACATGAGCGATATCATCGTGTCCCTTAAGAAATGGAATATAAAAATAGTGTATATGATATAACAAATATATAGGTATTATAATTTTATAAATATCAGAAATTTTATACCTAAAAATTATGTCCATCATTATTCCCAACCATGAGAGGTGGTAATGGAAAAATTAATGTCGTTGTATCGTGAGGTTGTAGTCCGCCAAACACACGAATGATGATTTTTTAACCCATTTGATGGAATTTTATGTGGTTTTAGGTAGTAAAATTAACATAAAACATATAAATATATTTAGGATAATTATTTTCTTATATATTATTGGTATAAGAAAAATTAATGAGGTGGAGAAGGAGATAAAATAGGAACACTTTTAGAATAACGTTACCTCCTCTTCGGGTATCCACCTTTGATTTGAATTAAATCCATAAAAGGTTTTCTTTATTCTCAAAATAAATATTCTTGTAATTTGGTTTGGGAAGTTTGGAAGTTATTTTTATAAAATTTTTATGAGCCAAATGGATTTATAGGTGTGAAGAAGTGGTATGAGTGAGTGCCTTTTTATAGTTGAGGAAGAATGATATTCTTGTAAATACTCAAAAGTATTCACTATTTTGGGGTCCAAATTACCTAAAGTGGATCAAATTTTGATAATTAAAGGTTTTTAAGGAGTAAGTTTCAATAAAAACCTCCTCCATAAATATAAAAACCTGTTTTAAGAATTTTTTCCTTAACTCCTAAGTTTCTTTATTTTTTATTTTCATTTTTCATTAAGGTAATTATTTTTCTAACCTAAGTAATTTATCAATTGAAACTAAATTAAAGGGATAATTATTATATAAATTATAACCAATTATTATAAGTATTAAATCAAAGTTATAAAATAAAAATCACATGTGTTCTGGAAATTAATTTTAACATAAGCGCATGTAACATGCAAAAACACTACATTAACCCAAACTGTGCTAACAGTTTTTTTAACTATTTAAGGGTCAATATAATAATTATATAAGATAAATTGGTCAATTAATTCCCTATATTTTATATTTTCTAACATTTAAAAATAACTTGTAAAAATATAGTACTTTTTGAAACTTTAAATCGTTTAATAAAATGTCATTTATTATAAAATAGCAATATTGTCAATTTTGACATTATTCATTTAATTTAAATTTTAAAATATCAATAAAATGATGGAATTTGAATATATTATGTTCACACTTTTTTATCATGATATATTAATCTAAAAATAATAATTTAACACAATAATTCATTCAATTTACATTAATTTTAATATTTTAGTATCATTTAATTTATTTAATTATTAACCAAAAAATTACTGAGTTGGCATTTATTTATAATTTTAAGTAAGTAATTAATCTCTAAAAATTAAAGATAAATTATTATGATAAAAAATTAATTTATATTTCAAAATAATGTTTAAAAGTGAACATATGTTCTATTTTTTCTCAATCCAAATCTTTAATAAAATAAAAGGAAAAGGGTTCCTTTTTGTCTTTTTCTTTACTTAAACTATTATAGGGTAAATTTCATCAAAAAGTATACCAAAAACTCATATATTTAGATATTAAGGTCATTATAGTCTAAATATGTCAACAAAATTGATTTTGGACAAGTTTTGGGTCAATTTTACACCTTATATTCTAAGTTTAACCAATAAGTAAAATCATTTTTACCATAATTGTTGTAATTAATTTTAACTCTTTATACTAATTAATTTTTTAAAAAATGTTTTATCATTATAAATTATCAATTATTATGATTAAAAATATGGAATCCATTTTTCAAATATTCAACTTATAAAAATGGAAAAAATGTAAATTAAAATTATCCACATAGACGTGACAAGAAAGCGGGTTTTTTAAATGAAAACATTCAAAACATTGAAATATTTTTGTATCCAAATTCAATATGAAAATGATTAAAATTACATAAATTGGATTAATATATATATATATATATATATATATATATATAATTTATCTAATTTCACTTTAAAACTAATTGAAAAAATAATCTACCATTTTAAAATATTTAGATTAAAAGTTAGTTTTCAAATAAAATGTCATACTTTTCATTGTTCATCAAAAAATAAAGCTTCTCAAAAAAATACTAAAAATTCACCCTAAGCTAAATTTGACATCAAAATTTCAAAAAATACGATTATTTTTTCAAATAAAATTTATAGAAATATCAAAATTTGTTTTTAAAACAAGGGCTTCATTAAAAGGTGGAAATCTATCTTTAAAAAAATAAAACTTTTTATGAGTAACAAAGGATTTGTTATTATATTATGTATATAAAATCTATTTGATAAAAGTAAAAAAATTGAATATAAAATATATAAAATTCCTTAATATCATTCACTAATATAAATAAATTTATTTTTTTAGGATAAAACCACTTCGACGTATAAAATAGTTTCTCATAAAAACATTTTCTTTATATTCAATTGGTTTTCATATTAATTTCAAATTAATTGGTCATAAAAGAATTCATTATATGCACATGTGTAAATCATATTTTCTTAATTCATTTAATCATGTCTGTACCTACCATTCCAATGGATAGGTTATAATGGTAATATATATCATGGGTCATTTAAGTTTGGTGTTGCGTGTTGAATATTCTATCGATCATAAAAATCTTGGGGTTGGGTGTAATAAAAGCTAAACTAAGTGTAGCATGTAATATAAGATAAACTCAATTTTATGTTTCCTTTATGCTATCAAATATAATTTTCTTCATTTAAATCTCAATGGGTTACAAACAAAGGAACACCCAACAATGGTTGATCAAATATGGTGGTCTCCCATATATATTTAAATTTCTCTTAAATGTTAATTCTCTAAAATGATATACTACTCCCAAGGATTCAGTTTTAGAATGAAATAATCAATAAGTTATATAAATTTGATATGAGTGCTACATATAGGGTACCAATCAGAGTGTTTTGGTAAACATTACATCTATTATATCTTAGAATGAGGATTTTATTCTCCAAACAAGTAGATATTATAGAATATCCCAAAAAATATAAGGTCAATATAAAGAAAAGGAAAGGTGGAGGGATAAAGTAAAATGATATCATGGTCTAATGGGATAATATAATTAAAGTAATTGGAGTATAAAAATAATGTAAAGGAAAAATGTGGAATAATAAAAGAACATCCCAAACAATATCCCTTGTATTTCTACCTAAATTCCCATTACTAGACCTAAATTCACTAAACCTATGAATAGTAATATTCCAAACACAAAAGTTGTGATTTTTTGAATTCTAATTAATAAGTTTTACATTTCCCAAAAAGGAGACAGATGGTTTACCACATGAGAAAGGTGAATACCACTTTTTAAGGTGAAAGAACCAAGGAGTGTTTTTGATCTACCACTCCACTCATGTTATGGGTAGGTCCAATAATTGGAAAGGCTAAAGTGAACTTCTAGTAGATTTGATTCTAAAAAAATCTAAGATACTGACTCTCTACAACCCACCCCCTGGAACTCTTCGAGGAGGAATACAATAAATAAAAAATAAGGAGAATGCCCTTCAAGAAAATTAAAAAAATAATGATTTAAATCCCAACTAAAAAGAAAAAATTACAAGTAATAAAGAATATTAGAAAATAATTTTTACATCATTTAAAAATCACACACTTTAGATACTTTATTCCATAAAAATTAATTTTAAAATCATTCTGAATCTCTATAAATTTATTATGAAACTATTTTTCATCTTTCTCAAACATAAATCCATTTATTTATTTATTTTAATTAAAAATCAAAATACCACCTTATTAGTTCCAAATATTTACTTTCAAATCTATGTCAAATCTCAAAAATCTCCCTTTAAAATTCATTTTAATATTCCAAAACATCACCTTCATTTCAAACCTTTCTATAAATCATATTTATCAATATTAAATATAAATATTTATAATTAGAACTATAATTTTATCTCAAATCCCCATAAAATTATATCCAAGCAATGTCGAAGTATCATTGAAAACCTATTTATTAACATTAAACCTAACTTTAACCATTTACAAATTCAATAACCATTTATAAACAAGATTCATTCATTAAAACTAATTTAGAAAATTTCAAAAATTAAACATTCACCTTTTAAAAACTATGAATAAATTAGGTAATCTCAAGTAAATTAAATAAAATAAGATCATTTCACTATGTAAGTACTCATTAACTCAATAAAACATACACATAACTCAAAAAATCAATAACAAATAGAGTCCACAAAAAATTCAACATGGCTAGTGTCTATACACATTTTGCCTACTTTGTTTGGTAGACCATGATCTAAGGGTGTAACTACCACAAGAAGCAAAAACAGAACCATTTACATGGCATCTTTATGGTTTTCTAGACCATGTAGGGTAACATTGTGCCTCAGAATCCTCCATTTTCTCCCCCAAAACATTTAAAAAAAACTAAATTACTTATAAAACATAGATATAATTCTAACTATTATCCACACAGATCAAAATATGCCAAAAAATAATGAAAATAATAGAAACTGGAAACATATAACCAACCTTCCCCTGGTAACTCACGTATCTCAATGAACTAGAGTTAGACATTCTCTTTATACACATACATATTAATTTTTTATATCCCTAAATCCAATATAACATTACTCACCAAATAAAAGAGGGCACTCTATTCTCACAAACCAACACAGCCAGTGTTGACCTAGACACGTAATCCATTCCATGTAAAGGCTGGAAGGTTATTCCCAATCCCCATAGATTGGAAACTATTAATTAAGGAAATTATATTTGGAATGGTTTCTTCCAAAAGTTATAATAAAATACATAGTATAAACTTGTCAAAAAAAATTCATGATTTTTATGTAATTTGAATGTACCGGAAAACCAAACAAGGTGTTTCATAACAAGAAGAAAACCAAACGTGGGGTAATCAAAAATAAACATTTAAGAAACTATAATATGACATTAAAGTTATACAATATCACTAAAATATTTCATCAATATAAATATGGAATGAAATGAAAAAATTGAATACCTAAATACTGAATCAAAAATCTCCACGTGAACTACGGTCACCCACCAACACCATCATCTAACCCACTTAATGGCCAACATATTTATGAAATACTCCACTAAAGGGATATTCTAAATAACCCAAACCAATAATGAAATCTATATAGGCATTTGAAAAATAAAATAGTGGGTAACCTCTCCACACCTCAGTAATAACCTTTAAAAGTAAACATTTGTCATGGTAGTTTGATAATATATCTATAAAGGTATGACCTCTATTTAAAATTGAAAAATGCATAGATTCATCTCTATAATTTATTCTCTATAAAAAAATCCTTTATAATTTAAAAAAATCAATCCTTAAAATCTTTTATAAAGGAAAATTCATTTAACAGAAAGGAACTATTTTATGTTAGACTTCTAGAATAATAACATTCTTAACATGAATAAAAACAAATCACTTTTGAATTAACCAGTTTTAACTTAATTTAAATTATTAATAAAATAAAAAAAACTACAGAATTCAAAAATAGACATATAATATGACTAAAAGTAAACAAAAATGGCAACATCCCAAGTAAAAGAGAATAAATTACTCAATATAGGCTGCAATAACATCTACTTTCAAAGGAACATGAAAAAATGTGAACATTAAAAAAATATAAGAAGAAAGAAATTACTGAAATTGGCACAATATGGTAGTGAACCTTGGGAACTATGGAATTGAAAACCTAGGATCCTCATATTATTTACATGATTGAACCAATCAAAACCAATTACACATGAACCAATAGGGAGATCATCATAAACACCTTGAAAAAAGGTGAAATCCTAGAAATTGGCACCATATACTTATAATTGTAATGATTATTAATTATTATAGCATGATCCAAATGCTCGGTATAGTGTAATAATGCCTAATGATGATTTTTATTACATTCATTACCCATGATCCTGAGTTCCCCTGATCAACTAAATGAACGCCAATATATAAATAAAAAATTATATCACATGAAATTTAAAAACATAAACAAACCTCACCCAAATGGGCCTGAAATATTTGATCCATGGTTCGAAACCTTGAAATACCTCTTTAAAACCAAACAAAATTCAATACTTTGAAGCCAAAACATATAAACCAAAGTAAAATATAATTCCATGATAAGTAAATTAAAAATACTTAATTAGTATTTCTAATTTTATTTAAAATATCACTACATATTATAAAAATCAATCTAAGGGTAATAATAATAAAATGAAAACCATATAATCACTAAAATTCAATAATAACCAATACTCATTGAAAAATACTCCATTTGATTTTAAAAACAACTATAATTAACATGTTAGTTATATTGAAAACATTTCAAACACACTATCTTTCTTGAATATCAATTTTAAAACTTAAATTTTCAAAAATTATTCATTAAAAAATATTGTAAAACTCATATAGGGTCTTAGAAAAGTAGTTAAAACTATACACAAACTAAGGGCCTTTGAAAAATAATTGAAAATCACTAAGTAAATAAAATAATTATATATAACTTTGAAACTAACAGCATCCAATGAAATTTAGAACAAATAAGGCATTATAAAACTCAATAAATTGGGGTTTTAATGTTTAAATAGTTATTCATATAAAACCCAACCAATAAAAGACACTTTAAGAAACTAAGGTGTTAAACCACTCCAAAGAAGAAATAACCACTCTTAATGAAGAATTGCAAATACTAAAATAGAGAATCACCCAAGAGAAAACCAATCAACCTCAAGACCATGGTTTCCACAACCATAATAGGGTAAGAAACCAAGATAAAAGGAAATTAATACAATGGAATAGGTAGTTTGGTTGGAATTAACATAAAAAACCATCACCAAACCTAAATAAATCCATTGGAAATAACTATGGTGGGAGAGGGAGAATTAAGGGGAGGTGTACCTAGATCAATGGATATGATTGGGGTAAGAATGTAATGGCTTAGGTTTAAAATTTTTAAGGGGTATAAAGATACATTCCAATTTTCTAAACACTATATGAGTCATGTTGTTTGGATACGTAGTTTACTGAATTGTGCGCCAACCATGCGAGACTCACTAGACAAAAAGGGGTTTTGTTGCACGATTTAATGACATGGCTCGGTAAAATATTTAATAACTATATGAATAGATATACTAAAAATATATACTCTTTTATATGTTCATCTCATTATTTATACTAATTGTGTGTTAACTATGTGATAGAAAAAATTATTAAATCTCCCAAAAAAATCAAAATAAAAAAGGCATAAAACTCAAAGAAAAAATTAAAAAATAATAATTGAATAAAATAATAGATAAAATAAAGGTTGGGTGTGACATGTAGATAAAAAATTAATGTAAAGAGTCACCCTAGTTATCTAAAATTGTCTCAAAGAAAAAATATTGGTGGACAGGTCACATAATGATGATGGTGATGAACTTAATCAAAGTTCTATGTGTATAATTAAAGTAATTAACATTATAACATTAGATGTTATAAAGTAAAAACAATAAATACTTTTTCAATGAGTTTATCATTCGAAATATTATTCCTAAGTCTCAAAATTATTCAAACAATATTTCTTCATAGAATTTACTCACTAAAACAATTTAGTGGGAGAGTTTTATCGTATGGACATAGAGAGATGTGGTAGGAATTACATAGAGATGTAATGAGTTTAATAAAATCCAAAAAATGTGGAAAACATAAGGCTGATATGGTAGTCTATCTAATTTGATATAATGATATAGGCACATATCTATGGTTTTGTAAATTACACTTAAAAGAGTTTGAGAATATAAAATTTATAATTTTTTATAAAAGGTAGACTCCATATTATCTTCATTCATGTTGGTTGCATATATTTCATGAAGTGAGATGATAATTAACAACTTTAAGTATGCCTTTGAGTTATCCTTAAATGATATTATACATGGAGTATTATAGTTTGTGATTAAATTTAATTGTTTTTATTAATATAATTTTATATTGAGATACGGGATATTTTCATAAGTAAAACAATGGTTTTTCTTCCTTGGATGACCCCCACATAGAGTGATATACACTCTGTAATTTGAATAATATGTGTAAATGTTTTACATTTAGACTTACCTATACCTAAAGTTGGAGAGATACCTACCATGAGAATATTTATACTTTTATACCATTATTATATAGGCCTTGTAGCTTAGATAATTATGGGTGGTTAGGTATATTGTTGATCATGTCATTTTTTGATGATTAATAATATTTGATTTTTATTCTCTTAAGATGATCATGAAATTTGGTCTCTTTATTGAGATAGGTTGTGTAAGTGTATGGAGAAACCTAGATTGTACTTTTGATGTGCTTATATATTTTTGTGAGGGTTATTGATGTGTTTATTCATTAAGATGAATATCATGTGATGTATTCATTAACCTATTCAGTCTATACTCATAAATTTGAGAATGTACGAGTAGCTAAACATGATTAACATATTTAATGTAATTTAATTAATATATGTCTTAGAAATAGAAATTATATGATTTTTGATACTAACATACCATGAATTTTGTGGGAATGGGTATATAGATAAATGGGTTTCATTTAGATTATGTAAGATCCCATTATAGCTTGAGTATTATCCATGATTTTCTAGAGATCACTCCTTGATTGTAATTAATGATTCAGGAATTCATAAGTGTTTTCAATGCTATTAATTCATGTGGGGTCACACTTTATGACCATGTTAGTTATGATCATGTTTATGAAACTTTCAGGGCTACCCCAAAAGTGTTTTAGAGGATATTCAAAAGTGGTTTTGGGTAGATTTTCACAAGTTGTTACATAGGATGTAACATGTTGTTAAAATGAAAGATATATTTTATAAAATTAGATTTATAAATATTCAAAAGGACTTTTTTAATATTGTTTCATGAGTTGTTTCATATAATGTGAAAGAATGTTAATGTTCACTAAGTTTATGATGATTTTTAGGGAAATGTGAGATTTTTTAATTATGTACTAAAACATGCATGATCATGACATAAATTATGCCATGGTCTGTGATGCAGTGCACATTATATAGTGAAATTCACTATGTCATGGTTAATGTTTATATAATTATCATTTCTTGTGATAGTGCCCCAGTTCCTTTGATCTTATATTATAAAAACTATCATATTTAGTTATTCACATTATGATAATGGATTTTTAAAGTTTTGACATCTCATATAATCATTTAAAAATAAAAATATTATTAACGTGATTGACCTATATGTTTAAAATAATTTGAAATGTTTAGGTTGGTTTGAAACATAGCATTAATAGGATGAACTTTTTGAGTTTCTTGAAGACCTATATAAACTAGTTAAACCATATTAAAGGAGGTATAACTTGTTAAATGTGATCTTGTTATTGTTAGAAAAACTAAAATAAGATTCTCTTATGCTCTTGTTCTTGCCCATATTTAAAAAAGATTATAGTATATCATGGTGTTGAGATAGATCATGAATTTTTGTCGGGTGATTCCCATTATATGAAGATATATCCAACGGAAGGAGTCTAACGGATGCTTCTCATTGATCTCAATTAATTGATTATGAAAAGATTTTAAAATATTTATTTATTGGTATATGGTACACCATTCTTATTTTACTTCATTTATATGCATTCCAAACAAAAAGATATATTCTAGGATTAATCAGGTTTTGGACTGTTCTTATACTATATTTAGATCATTTAAATCTCTTTGAAACCCATAAAGGTCACCCAAATCCCCAATTTATACACCATCTTCCACCTCTAACATTAACTTCATAGATATAAAATACTCTTTAAAAATGTATACTTATTATCTAATATTCAAAATAGTCTTATATATTAAACTATTTTCTTCTACTTCTCTCTACTTTCAACATGTTACATCAAATACACCATGACAAACTACCTAATAAATAGGAAAAAATATAAATTCATAATATTATTTTTTATATGGTGAACCATATTATTTATATTTTTATATCCATATAAAAAAGTATCTCTAAATAATAATTGATTATATAATCCTAAAATGTTAAAAAAATCATTAATTACTCTCTTGAACTCCCTTAATAAGAATCATCGCTAAGTCTCATAACTAAACCATATATCTCTCTTAATAATAACTTATATTAAATGAATATTCTTTCCACTTTACATTTTAAATTTTTATTTACTATAATTTAAATTAAAACATAATAATAAACTATTTTCATCGATATATAATATCCCAACACAGTGAACTATTATTATTATTATTATTATTATTATTATTATTATTATTATATCAGGAGGATAGGGTCTGATCTTCTGTCTATAAAAGGTGATTCACATGGAGTTTTAACTCTATATTCTATGGTATTTCCATGTGATTTTGTGGTCAATTTTGAGAGGCTTCTGGGTGGTGGGAAGTGTGTTACTGTTTTTATAAAGAGTAGGCAAGGAGGCATGAAAATGTCTCTTTAAAGGGATAAAAATTGAGATTGGAAGTTAGTATGTCATGTATGTAGGGTTTATATTTTATATTTACTTATTTTAATATTCAATCATTAGAAGGATTTTATAGTAGTTTTCAACAACCCATGTCATAAAAAATCCATATATTTTCTCGAATTATTTAATAATGTATATGCATTCAATAATAGATAGATTTTTATTCCGAAATGGTAAAATCAATGGCAGTAGGATGAACTAGTACATTGTGTCTCTTATATTTTGGTATTTTATAACTAGAAGTGTATTTAAATTGGTCATGGATTTTTTTTCATTGTCTCTTCCCCTTAGATGTTTAAAAGTAGTGGGCATGGATCATTGGTTCTCTATTTTTGAAACTATGATATTGTAACATCCATTAAGGGTCAATTCATTTAAACTTGTTTATTATCAATAATACATATACATAGTTCTAGATTAATATTTATGGTTTAAATTGGAAACTATTGCATCAAAATATTCTTCATGACATTGTTTCCTCTATTGGTGTCCCAATTCATATGGATAGGGAAACTGAAGTGGTTCGGTTCAATTATTTTTGTGTAGATTTTGGTAGAGATATATCTTAGTATAAACTTGATAGATAAGGTTGTTTTATCTACTCAAAATGAATATATCATCCTACATAATAATTATAAGAAGATTTCATCTCCATTTATTGATTTTATGTTTTCTATTCATTTGAATGGTAGATGTTTTTTATCTTTAAAATATAGAGTTTTTTCTCCAAGGGTTCGTGTTGAAAAGGGATGCAAAAGTAATAAATTTTAGGGATTTTGTCTCTTTATAATATAGATAATCATGTGGGATAATTGATTTTTTGGGGTGATAACTCCTAATTTTTAAATCTAGGTATGGGGGTGGGATTTTCAGATTTTCCTTTGTCTATAAATGCCACTTACAGTAATAGAATTTTGGTTTATGCATAGATTCATGTGGATATTCAAGTTTTGTGTACATATTAGGGATGTAATGGAGTAGGTACATACACTACCTCTATGTTAAATCAGAAAGATGATTCAAGGGTTGTGGATTAAGTTAAGTCTTAGGTTATAGATGATTTTCATATTTTTAAGCAGAATAAGGGAAACTCATAGTGGAAGGTTTTTTGTTCTAAGGTAGAAGAGTGGGTGGAAAAAATATTAGAGGAAAGAAAGTAGTTACAAGGGAAGGATGTTGTGGTTGTGAGTACAAGCATTCATAAATAGACTGACATTACTCACTTTCCTACTTTTGGGAAGGAGAAAATTACTCATGTGCTGAAAATTTCTTAATTATAAGTTGAGTATTATATCCATTATTATATTTATGAGGATATATTTAAATAGAATAAGGTGGAAATGGTTGAAGTAATATGGGTGGATATAGATAATGACATGTAACCTCAACAGAGTACATCATATAAGCTAGCTCTAAATGTGGGAAAAAGACTTTGGTTGATGAAGATGGGTTTTAAAAAGTGCCTCCTAAAAAATAATGGATACAAATGGACTATTCTCATATCAAAAGAACAATGGTAATAATATATCAAGGTATTACTTCTATAAATTTGATCCATATGATGATTATGATGGTGGAAATGTGCTCTTTTACTATGATAGTTGAATTTGTTTTTTTGAATGGTTTTCTTTTTCATGAGGGTGGTTTCTCTTATCTGACCCCATCCTATTTTTATATCTTTTATTTATGACATAAAGTAAGTTAGGGGGTTTTGAATCCATTCTATAAATTTTTTGATTATTATTATTAAATCAAAAAATTTATTTCCACAAAAAAAATAGTAATTAAATAAATAAATAAATAATTTCATTTATACCCAAATTTATTTGATAATTTAGTTATCACAAATTCAAAGAAAAAATATTTCATAGCTTATCATATTATTTTTAAATAAATGGAGACACCACAATTTCATTATAAGGTCATACAAATTACCATTTTTCATATTGCACATTAATGATCAAATTCCATAGAAAATTTTATAAACATATAATTTCCAATACATTAAATATTAGACTCTTGTATGCCTTCTATAAGAATAAAACCATAACACCCCAAAGTGAGGTATATAATATAATAAAACCTTTCTCTAATAAATTATTATTTAAATACTTGAATCCTATAGTTTTATTTTAATTATACAATAGGGTATTATAGATATGTGTATCGGTCCATTATACAACAAAAATTTAAAATTGACCTCTCTTTTTAAGGGTAAAATAAATATCTTCCACACCAATATTTCATTATAGTTATTCAATTTAATTTTAAACTAATAAATTATTGAATCATGGGAATAAAATAACTTTACTGAAAAATGTTATATGATTAATGTAATATTCATCATACTAATATCCATTTAATATATCTATAAATATAATACACTAAATAAAATAAATGTATTATCGATAAATCTGTTGTGAGAAACCTCGGATAAGAAGTAATAAATGTATTCCAATGTAATTATTATTGAATCAATTCATATTATGATATAATGTGACATTATTTTGGTGATTATGAGATTCGATATAAGAAAAATATAATGAATTGATAAATCATTTCTCCTATAGACATCAAACAATCTTCAAGGATCCCTGGTGGATACCACAAGAGAATTAATTTTTCTATTTTATCCAAAAGTTAAAATGATATCCAATAACATCCATATTGATATATATGAATAAATATATCCTGTATCAAAAAAATAAAGATCCAAAGTAAAAATTATAAAAAATGTTTTATTGATGATACCTATTATTAAGTAATCTACTACCTCTTCCTTAAAAAGAGGGAAAAATTGAATCATTCCATGTTATATCCCAATTGAATAAAGATATCATGTCATTTGATTCCCTACTAATGTTTTAAACTCTGTGAATAAAACAACTAACCCACACCTTCACTAGTAAAACCACCCTTCTTTGATTTATACTACTTAAGGAGACAATCAAAGTGACAACCCTCCATCACATGATACTTTTCAATGGATAAATAATTTTCCTCATACCAAAAATATGTCCACATCTACTTTTGATTATCTAAAATATCAAAATTAAATCATAAAATCTCATAAATCCAACCCAACTATGGTTATAAAATTATAACCAATGATCTATAGTCCAGAAGTCATTATTTCTAAAAGACCCCATGAGACCTCCTAGAATAATAATTTAGAATTTTTTCACTAGATTAAAATTTATATTGTGTCTCAACCCAAAAATCAAAATGAAAATAGATATATCTAAGATAGATTTATAATTATACATTTTTATTTATGCTGCACAGGAAAGAGATCAAGAATAGAAATTCCACTTATGGATTGACCTCTAGGCTCGAGCCTATCTCATAATGTAAAAATAGGATTTCTTCATTCACCAGGAGTTTAAGGGAAAATCGACTAACTTGAAGAATCATAAAACATACTCATAAATAAAATATGTGTTATGCCTCACATTGATAAACTCTTTTCATTTGTAAATAAACATATTTAACAGGTAATATTTACACCCAAAATAACATTATAAAAGTCACCCATGACATGGATATGAAATCAGAGATTGTGAAAACAAAAATCTACCAGATAATCTATAACTCTTGGATTAATTTTTTCATGAGATATATACTTAGATCCATGACACACCCATCAACCTAAATATTACCACAAAAAATATTATAACCAATATTATAGGTTCCCCATCACTTGATAATATTTGATAAATAGGTTCAAGGACTATGAGGGGATGTAAATTTCTCTTTAATAAAATTAATTAATATAGATAATAGAAATAAAGTTTTATAAGAATATAAAAACTTGTATAGATTTCATGAAAAATTTAGGTTCTTCAATATTCATATAACTTATAATTTTTCATTATAATATTAATATAAATTTTTTTTATATTGTAAATTATAGTATTACATGTATCCTATCACCCTAAAATCATTGAAATAATATTATGGAAAGGATTTTTTTCATAATTTTTTTTATTTAATCCATTTAACCTTTTGTGGATGTCATCATATAAGATAATATTTTTTGAAAATTAAACCCCATTAAGACCGTATTATGGGTTATTAATGAGATAGAGATCACTACTCCAAACCCACCTCTAATAGACCAAGTGTATATGTAACACCCTCGACCTACACTCCCAGATCTGATGCCTAAAACACATACTTTATATACTATCTTGGATACCAACTATTGATTCCCAAATATAACTATACCATAATTATATTAATTAAGAAAAATATTCCATTACATACATTGCCAAGGCCTTTTTGGTTTTTGCCTTTAGAGAATTAGCACAAATCAAAAAATAATAAACCTCATGACTTTCTCAACCAATGGAATTTTTTCACTAAATAATAAATTGCCACACCCCGACCTTAGATTCCCTTTATTTTACTCTCATCTCAGTCTCGATTCGATTATTTTTTTAAATTTTAATAATATTGATGGGTTTCGGGCCCATGCGTACACATCAGACCGTTAGCGGTGACCATTTGTTCCGCCTGTGTGACTGTGTGGTTTCTTGATGCTTAAAATAATAATATTTTGTCTAGATAATAACATTATCATTATTACTAAATTGTTATTAATAATAATATTATTTAAAATGAAATGAAACAAATTTATTATTGTGATTATTATTATTGATTTGTTATACTATTATTGTAATTATTTTTATTATTATTACTTATTATTATTATTATTATTATTATTATTATTACTTATTATTATTATTATAATTATCATTATTATATTATTAGTAATAATGTTTTTATATAGAGTCCCATTTTTATTTTATTTTATTTTAATTCTTTGCGCTTTCGGATCCACCCTCTCCTTCTCATCTTTCTCCCCACTAGACTCTTCCTTGCGCTTCCCCATAATGTCGGATCTCCTCCCCCTTTCCATCCCACGTGGTGGCCCCGTCCCCATTCCATCACGCCGGAAGCCCCCTCCCCCCCTGCATGCCTGGTTCCCAACGGTGACTAGCTTTCCTAGTTCCCAATGGCTGCACCTCCCGGCAGCGACACCCCCTACCTTGGCATTTTTAATTTAACCTAAACTGCATACCGTAGCATTTTCTGATGGCCCAAACCCCTTATGCATCCTATTTCTGGCGGCCCAAACCCCTTGTACCTCCCCTTCCAGTGTGGTTTTGTCTCCCGTATATTTCATATCTTTTGGTGTTTTTCATTAAATTAGCATAACTCTAATTCTCAGTTATATTTCATGAATCTTGTTCGGTGTCTAGGCTGTGTGGTTGGTCATCAGAGCAATTATCTTCACTCCTTTGATGTTTAATTGCATTCATGCATGTTGATATAGGTACTTCCATAAAATTTCTTTTAATTTTGTTCCATGTGATTCTTGTGTTTTAGTAATTAATTATTAAACCTTGATTCCCACTTATATTAAAAGTGTAGTTAGTTTATTTTAATGATTAATCATTGGTTTAACTTGCCAAAAATAGGTTTTAACATGTCCTTCCATTCATTCACATGTTTTTGTCTATGAAATTGTTTCTGGATAAGTTGTGTTATTTTGGAAATGGTTTTTTTAATGTTTTGGGTGGGTTTTACCTTTAGAGTGTTTTTATTAAAGTTTTTAAACATGTTATCAGGTGGATTTATGAAATTTGGATGGTTTAGTGAGGTTTTCTCCATTTTAAATATTTTTGAAAATTGATTTAAAGTATGTCTTGGATTTTCAAATGAGGTTATTTCATGAAAATATTGATGATCAAGGACCTTTGAATTTGAAAAAGTGTTTTTTTCAATTAGTGGCTTGTTTTATAAAAAAAGGGGTTGTGTATAGTGTTTTTGACACATATTGTTTTTGGAAAATCATGTGAGGTCCATTTGGCACTTTATAAATCATTTAGTTGGCCAATGCATTCTAAATGTTTATTAAATTATGATTATCTCTTATGAACTCATTCTGAATTTAAATTGGTGATTTAAGTCTTTAAATAGGTTTTGGAAAAATAGGTTCTTAATGGTATATGCCTCTTTGGCCCTTGTAATTGTGTTATTGATTTTAATGATGGGTTGGGTCATTGAAATGGGTTCCAATTCAGTTGTAAAAGTGGTTGGTGTGTGGTATTTTATGAAATGAATTGTTTTTGTGAGAATGATGGAAAGACCATTTGTAAACTTTGGATATTCTTTGTGTTTTTGTTTGGCTTTAAAATACACTTACATACATTTTTGGTGAGTTCTTGGTTTAAGGTACCATTGGCCACGTTATAAAAAAGACGATGTTTTGGTAATGTTTTGAAAACGGTTTTTAAGTGCTTTGATAAATTGTTGAACATTGTGAGGTTAAAGGCCCATCTCATAGTTTAAAATGTTATTTGGAGAACCCTCACTTGGTTTATGTCTCTTGCCTTGTGGATTTATCATGGTACGGGAGGGTCCTTAATATGGGACCTCCTATGAGAAATTATTATTTAAGGTGGGGGACTAACCTTGAGGAGGTCGGGGTGGTGTCGGTTTGTGTGATGTGTTTGGTTATATATATGAGGCTTGTTGTTTAGATGTGAGGAACACCCTCTTGAAAACTATACATAGGAACCTAGAATAGTAAAGAGGCTTACTAAGAACGATTTATGCACTATTTTAAATTATGCACTGGCTAGTGGTCCATAGCAGAGAAAAGTTTTTTTATTATGGATATGGGATTGGGCCCCTCGACCAGGCCAGGTAGGGAGACGGTCAGGCATTAGGGCATTATAACGTCATTGAGTAGAGAATTCCTTCATTATGAGTCACATATATAGTACGATCTTCTCTTCCTCTAAGTTCCTAGGATTTCTCGTGTTTCCCTATTACGGGTATTACTAGTTTTGTTGCCCTTGTAGTGTATAATCCTATTTCTTGTACCTGGTTTTGGTTTTTATTTAGAAAACTGTGAATTATTGGTTGGTTTAAAAATATTTAGAAGTGAATGCTTGAAAAAGAAAGTAAAAATTCTCGTTTTCCTTCTTATTCCTTGTTCTGAAATGGGAGGGAATTTGTTCATGTTGCTTATTTGTTTTCAAAATATAAAATATATATAGAAGTTTATTTTTATATATGTATTGCAAAATGGTATCAATGGAATGTTTTTGGGAAAATAATGGCATGTACTCTGTGATAATTTCCTATTGAGCATTTCAGTGCTCACCCCTACATTATCATTACAGTTTCAGGTTCTCTTGGTGCTAAATCGCTCTTGGATGGAGCTTGGTTCTGAGTTGTGGGGTGACCTATTAGGTCAAAAGAAGATTTGTGCAGTTTTTCTTTCTTTCCACGGCTAGTTTTTATTTTTAATTTCAATATTTATTTGTTTAATTATCTTTTATTTATGGTCCAAATCATTCCCACATGTAAATTTTGATTCCTAGTACTAGTTTCCATCCTAGAGGGATCAAGAACGCCCCTCGGGACATGTCACGGACCGACAAGTTTCCTAGGGTGATTGTGAATGAGGACAAAAGAATACTGGAAAGGACATGTGTTGGCCTATGGGGACTGTCATTATTCAAATGACCCGTTGGCCCGTGTGGGTGGGCCCTAGGGTGGGGACCATGTGTCTGTGGTGCAACTGGTGGTACCTGGCAGGCCAGGGCCGGATGGCCATGTTAAGGAGGGGTGTTTATGCTGTTAGTGGGGCCCAGCTATCACATTTGGTATTAGAGGAGGCCCTTATTTTTGTGGTTTTTGGTATAAGGAGATTAGAACTATTGGGACTCAGTAGGTAGGTACAGGAAGGGAAACATGAACTCTCACTCATTCTAAACCCTGATTCGCCAGGGGTAGTTTGGGATTTGAGTCTTTTTTTCTTAGGTTGTTTTGGATTGAGGGATGAAAATGAAGGAAAATCGAGTAATTTTGTGGCCTCACATGGGGTGGTGACCCATGTGGAGTCCAAGTGCCTGGTTCAAGGTCCTACTAGTGTTATTCTTTACTTGGGGAATGACTCACCACCATGCCATCAGGTTGGTCAAAGGCACAAGTTCCTTATTCCGGTGGTTTTTTATTGTTTTTGTTTCATTTTGATCTCTATTTATGTGAGTGTGTGTTAAAAACAAAAGTTGTTTTGAATTGGAAATGGGTTTCTTTGAAATTGTTTTGAAATTGGTGGAGTGGGTTTCAAAGGGGATGTGTTTCAATTTGGAAAATTTGGTATGTGTTTGGATTTGATAATGAAAAGAGATGTTTGGACCTTGGAATTCTTTATGGATGGTCACATGTGCATGGATATTTATGAAGAGTGTGTGGAGGAACTATTCCATGGTTGATGTAATCAGGATCAGATGAACGTGCATGTGGTGGTTCATAAGGTGTCATAGGTTATTTTTAAAATTTAAAAGAAATGGTGGTTTTTGGAAAGAAATTATTGTTTGTGTTTGAATATGTTTGGCTTATAGTCCTATTTCCCCTAGGTCGCGTTGTTACTTTGATTGAGTTTTTGGCTTGATGCTGGTTTTGATTTTTTTTTATTCTGAATATGTTGCCCAAAAAATCTCCAAAAGTTGTCAAGGAGCTACGCTCAATTGTCGGTTCTTTTCATGTGTTGTTTTTTCATGGAAGTAATCAAAGTCCATTAGAGTTAGTTTTATAGTTCATAAAGATAGAGTGCGTATTTGGGTTGTGGGGAACTTCCAAGGGTGTTAGGGTTCGTACCATCTTGGGATTATTTGATGGTTCAGTTCTAGATGAGTAAGGATGGGATGTCTCTTTGTCTTTGGAGTTTATGGTGTATTTGGTGGTGGTCGGTTTTCATGAGGGTTTCCCATCTGATGAGCGGGGTGTGTGAGAGGAACTTGTTACTAAAAAAATATTCTTCATCAGTACCAACCTTGAGTTTGTCAAACCATTCTCTTGTGTGCCATCAATGTGGCCAGTTCGGGAATTCTAATCCATCATCCAATATTCCTTTGAAAATATTCTACCATTGTAGTAATTTGAATCATTAGGAGGAAGAAGGAGTTGGGGACTGGGGGATGTGAATTCCTGACTGTGAGTCAAGAGATGCTTCAGTCATCATGCCCCCAACCACAGGTCTTGGGGTGAAACTCGCACACAGTCAGAAGTTATTGATGGTTTATGGAACATCGGTTTGGATCATGTTTTCAACTTTGGGGAGAGAAATATCCAAAGTTTCCTTGTTCTATTCTTGTCACCATCGTAATATCATCCTTATTTTGGTGGTGTGATGACCACTTTTTAACACAATCCAAGTGGCCTCATCTGCTCTAAATGTGGATTTTAAATTATTTTTATTACTTCAAGGGTGTTGGTCCCATGAATAATCTGACCTATTCTAATAATGAGTTTGGTATCAGTTGTGTTAATTAGGGGAATGTATAGTTACATGAATTAATGGGTGGTGTTTCTTGGCCCATTCTTAGTTCGGCCACCACTCCATATATTTTCCTCTACTATGTATTGGTTTTATAGGGGATTCTTCCATCTGAGTGTCCTGGTGTGTTCTCTTTCCCCATGATGGTTTTAATCCTAGTGGTGGAGTTTTTCCATTAGTGTTAAGAAAGTGGGATGAGTTCAGTTTGGGAAGTTCCAACGTTTCCCCCCCCCCCACTCCCCGGAGTGGTGTGTTCAGGTTTCAAAGTTTTTGTGTTAGTAAATTCTTGTTGTGGGGAGAACCCTCTCAAGTTCTCCCCTAAACCTCAGGCAGTGAATGTTCTTGAGTTGTTCAGGTGTGACGTGTGTTGGTAACAGTAACTCTGAGCCACTCGGTTTCTTCTAGTTTTCTCTGGGCATGGACTATAGTTGTGTCAACTATTGTCTTGGTGACTTTCTGAGGGAAGAAAGTGTCTATGGTGGATAGAATTATCACACTCTAACCTCAGACACCCTTTATTTTACTCTCTTCTCAGTCTTGGTTAAATTTTTTTATATTTAATAATAATGATGGGTTTCGGGCTGGTGCACAAACACCGGACCTTTAGCGGTGACTGCGTGTTCCACCCAAGTGACTGTGCAGTTTCTTGATGCTTAAAATAATAATTTGTTGTGTAGATAATAACATTATCATTATTACTAAATTGTTATTAATATTATTATTATTTAAAATGAAATGGAAAAAATTTATTATTGTGATTATTATTATTGAGTTGATATATTATTATTATTGTTTTTATTATTATTTATTATTATTATTAGAATTATCATTATTATATTATTATTATTAATGTTTTTTTATTATTGATTTCTCTTTTTATTTTATTTTATTCTTTTTTTGGGTGAAACCCTAAAGGGTGCCCCCTTTCCCTTCTACGGCACAATTGACCCCCCCCCCTCACTAGTTCTTCCCCTCATGCACTCGTAGTTCCCCTGCCCTTATTCCTATACCTGCCGCTGATGACCTCCCTCCTCCCTCTCGTCTATTGTCATCCCACACCGCCCTCAGGCTGTCATCCCTCCCCTCTTGTTTGAGCGGCGCCCTGCCCAGCTCTTGTGCGTGCCATCTGGTCGGTCGATCTTCAAACACACAACCAGCTTTCCCAGTGATGACCCCTACTCCCTTGACCTGAAGCAAGCCGACAGCCTAGCACCGCCCTCTCCTTCTCAGCTTCCTCCCCATCGGACTCCTTCTAGTGCTGCCCCACTCTACTGAACCTCCTCCCCCTTACCATCCCACCAGTGGCCCCCTCCCATTTCCATCACACCCCCCCCCTGTGCACTCGGTTCCTGATGGAGACCATCTCACCTGGTTCTCGACAGCCTCACCTCCCAGCATTGACGGCCCCTACCATGACCTTTTCCAGTGAACCCAAACCCCCTACTGCAGCCTTTTTCGATGGCCCAAACCCCTTTCGTGCCCTGTTTCCGGCAGCCTGAACCCCCTGCACTGCCCCTCCCAGTGTGGTTCCCCCTATGTTATATTTCACCTCTGTTGTTTTTCATTAAATTACTAGAACTCTAATTCTTGGGGTCCTGTTCGCACATCTTTTTTGGTGTCTAGGATGTGTGAATGGTCCACGGAGTGATTATATTCCCTCTGTTGAGGTTCCATTTCATTCGTGCATGTTGAGGTAGGTGCTTCCATGAAATATCTTCTAATTTCATTCCATGTGATGCTTCTATTTTAGTACTTAATTATTAAACCTTTATTCACACTTATATTACAGGTGTAGTTAGGTTATAGTAATTATTTATGGTTGGTTTAACTTTCCAAAAATAAGTTTTAAAATGTCTTTCCATTTACGCACATGCTTTTTCTATGAAATTGAATCATGATAAGTGGTGTTGTTTTGGAAATGGTTTTGTTAAATTTTTTGGGTGGGTTTTACCTTTAGAGGATTTTTATTAAAGTTGTTAAACTTGTTATTGGGTGAATTTGTGAAATATGGATGGTTTAGTGAGGTTTTCCCCATTTGAAATGTTTTTGTAAATTTATTTGAAGTATGTCTTGGGTTTTAAAATGAGGTTTCTTCATAAAAAGCTTGATGATCAAGGACCTTTGGATTTTTTAAAGTGTTTTATTTTCAAATAGTGGAATTGATTATAAAAAGGGGATGTGTATAATTCTTATGATACATATTATTTTATGAAAATTATGTGAGGTCCATTTGGAACCTTATAAATCATTTAGATGGGCTATGCATACTAAATGTTTATTAAATGCCAGTTTTCTCTTATGAACTCATTCTGAATTTTAATTGGTGATTTAAGTCCTTAAATGGGTTTTCATAATAGGTGGTTTATATTATATTCCCCTTTGGCCCTTGTAATTGTGTTCATGATTTGAATGATGGGTGGGATTGTTGAAATGGATTCTAATTTGGTTTAAAAAGTGGTTGGTGTATGGTATTTTATGAAATGAATTGTTTTTGTGAGAATGATGGAAAGCTATTTTGGCACCTTCTGATATTCTATGTGTTTTGGTTTGGCTTTAAAATTCACTTAGGTAAATTTTTGGGGAGTGGTTGGTCTAAGGTAATTTTGGCCACGTTATGGTAAAGATAATGTTTTGGTAATGTTATGAAAATCATTTTTAAGTTCTTTGATAAATTTTTGAGCATTGTGAACCTAAAGGATTATCTCCTAGTTTAAAGTGGTTTTTGGAAAACCCCCTATTGGGATATGTATCTTTCCTTGAAAATTGATCATGGGATGGGAGGGTCCTCGGTATAGGACCTCCTGAAAGAAATTATTATTTATGGTGGGGGAATAACCATGAGGTGGTTGGGGTGGTGCCGGTTTGTGTGATTGGTTTGGTTATATATATGAGGATTTTTGTCTAGATGTATGGAACACCCCCTTGAAAACTATACATGGTAACTTAGCATAGCAGATAGTCTTACTAAGAATGATTTTTTAACTAATTTAGATTACGCACTGGGTATTTTCCCATAGTAGAGGTATGTTTTTGTTATTATTGCTATGGGATTGGGCCCCTCGACCAGGCCAGGTAGGGAAATGGTTGGGAGTTAAGGCATTATGAAATCCTTGAGTAGGGAATTACTTTATTATGAGTCACATGTATAGTATGTTCTAGTCTTCCTCTCAATTTCTAGTATTTCCTGTGTTTCCATGTTACGAGTATTACTTGTGTTTTTCCCTCATCAGGTAGAATTCTATTTTTTGTACCTGGTTTTGATTTTTTTTGGAAAACTATGAATGATTGGTTGGTTTAAAAATATTTCTAAGTAAATGTTTGAAAAAGAAAATACAAATTCCCATTTTCTTTTTTATTACATGTTTTGAAATGGGAGGGCAATGGATCATGTTTCTTGTTTGTTTTCAAAATGTAAGATATGTATAGAAATATATTTTTATAAATTTATTTCAAATTGGTATCAATGGAATATTTTTGGGTAAAGAATGGCATAGAATATGTGATGATTTTCTACTGATCATTTTGGTGATCACCCCTAATTTATCATTCAAGTTTCAGGTTTTCTTGGTGCTGGATCACTCTTGGAGTGATCTTGGTTCTGAGTTGGGTGGTGAACTAGTAGGTCACAAGGGGGTATGTGCAGTTTTTTTATTTCCTTTGCTAGTTTTTATTTTTACTATCAATCTTTATTTAATTACTTGTATCTTAGTTATGGTCCAAATCATTCCCACATGTTAATTTTGATTCTCGGTACTAGTTTCCATCCTGAGGGGATCGGGAACGCTCCTTAGGACACATCACAGACCGGCTCAGGTGACTAGTTCAGAGTTGACTCGGGCTGGTTCATGACATAAACTATTTAATCTATAATAATTATTCAAATTCTAACATAAATTCTTCTACACATGCTATCCTTATAGATATATCATGTGTAAGAATTTACTTCCTAACCTGGGGAATGGAAAAAAATAAGGTGTGAGCTAAAATTCTTAGTAAGGGAAGCATATAACTGAATCAGTAAAATCATAAGATTGGAATAAATATTATGATGGGAATAAATAATCATAATAATTCCATAATCAACTTAATATAAGAGTGCGATATATCCATTTCAATAAATTAAAACATGGATAACAATAATTTTTGATCACATAGTGATGCAATGCTTAATTTAGGACATTAAAAATGTGTTTCAAAGTCATTATTGAAAGATATTATAATAGGTGGAAATTTATACACCAGAACTCAAACTGTTTTGTCTCATAAGACCAATTGATGCATTGATGGTCTATATAATTTTCGGCCCCAAATATCACCTAATTATGTTCAATACATTCCCCATATTATTTGACAATAAATATCAAACCTTTCCCTAAGTAACCACTTTCTAAATAAAAACATGGTTATCTATATAATGAAAAATATGAAAAACAAAAAATTACCCATTCAATGGAATAATGTAGATGTCTAGGTGAATATCCCTTTATCAACATAAAAGTTCTGGGGTATTTCTAAATTAATAAGAAGTACCCTTATCAAATAAATGTAGTGGTGACGGTACATTCAATGGATGAATGACTTACCTCCAGAACTCCTCGAGTGGGTGAAATTTATCATGTACCAAGTTTTTGTGCATTTTTATCCATGTTTTCTATTATGTCACCAATAGCTGTAATAATTTTATCAACTAGGGATCCACCAGCTGTAGCATCTATCATTCCATGATCCAGGTGGACAAGTCCCTAATTGAAGTATTAAATTATAAATTTTTCACTAATTTGGTGGTGGGTGAAACTTGAAAATAAATCTAATATCTCTAAATATTCATGAAGGGTCTCTCCTTGTGACTGTCTAATTCCACATGTTTATTTTCTAATTGATAAAGTTTCGGAGGAAGGGGAAAAAATCTCTTGAAAGATTAGTTTAAGATCATTTCATTCCCCAATTTTGGTAGGTAGATATTATATCCCACCTTTTTCTACAACATCTAGGGAAAAATGAAGTCCCTAAACTTAATGAGTTCATCAGACACACTTTGTAGTTTCATGGTAGAGCACACAATGTGAAACTAATTGAGATTTTGGTCAGGGTTGTCACTGGGAACACTGTGGAATTTTAGATGGAGGTGGATGAGGCCTATCCTCATATCAAATTTGGCAACTTCCTCAAGATATTGGATTCATATAGGTTGGTACTCAACACCTAGGGTGGTCGATTATTTAAAATATTGATTATTTGCATCCATGATTTATAGGGTTTGATTTGGTTCAATTTTTTATTGGCTTGGTACCAATTGAGGTTCTACAAGGGTTTACTCAATTTTAAATGATTTTTATACTCTAGATTACCTAATTTGTGAGTGAAGTGTCTTTTCAATTTCTGGGTCAAATTCAAGCATTTTTTATTTTTTTGACTGGGTCATGAAAATAAATTATAAAGTTTCTTTTTTTATAATAGAAGATGGATAAAAAAATAACTTAAAAATAATGGAAGGAGAAAATAAAATATAATTATATACTATGAAGTTAATAAGATATATATAAATAGTAATAGATAGAGAACAAGAAGAAACACAAAAATACAAAAAAAAATAAAAACAATAAAAAGGTAAGGAGTAAATATTGAAATGATTAAGAAATAAAAAAATAAAAGAAATTAATAACATGTAAAAATGATCTTGGATCTCTGAAAATGGCGCTAAAATTTTACCATGTTGTCAAGTGCATCAAATTAAATGTTTATTTTTTACTAGAATTTACATAGTACTGAAGTAACCCTAGGTCATCTATTAAAGGAGCCTTAGATCATTAATTAAAAACTAAAACTTTTATTAGGATAATAAAATGGAAATGGGATCTTTAAAAAACCTGGGTTTTATTTATTTTAAAACCAAAAATTTAAACTATATTACTAAGTGATTGAAATTGTTTGGATAAATCACGATCAATCCAGGTGAGTGTCCTTTAATGCTCATCTATCATCACTCCCAAGGGAAGTGTAAGAGATTATTGATTCATTGATTTATGCACATTGAAACCAGTATGGTATGTGATGTTCTTAATGTGTTACCACCTAGTGTTTGATTTAACAATGATATTTATTACTGGTTACCACTCACAATCAATAAAATATTGTATATGTAAGATCCAAACTCAATCAAGGCATCATATCAACAACATGAAGAGATGTCCAGATTTGGATCTATCTCAAAAAAATCTCAAGAAAAAAACTTTAATAATCATGGGTTCTACCTTATGTATTTCATAAAACATTTAAATATATAAGAAAGATCGTGAAATATAAGAGGTGAAAAAAGGGGAAAACACAATAAAATCATCAAAAGATATGATTCATGCATGGAAGCATGAGGATTATTATTCTTTTGATTTGTATATGATCATACCAGAAAAAAATAAAAATATAGAAATGAATAACAATGGAAAAACATAAAAATTCAATTATCCTCAAATGATTAAAATCATGAAACTCAGGATTACAAAAAAACCACTCAAAGTGATCACTAAGAGGATTAGAAGTACTAGGGGGATAAGAGGATTAAAATGGAAGAAGAAATCTCTTGACTACGAATCACCCTTAACCCTGGTCATGTAACATTATAAAATGAGGATGTAAGGTGATTTTATGGAAACTTTAAACAAACCTTCCACAAAAAGAAGTCAAGTATTTATGGTAATAGGTTATTATTCATTGTAGACTTTTTAATTCTTTATCTATCTGGTTGACTGACCAAAATATGTGAAAATGTCATAAAATTTAGTGGAGATGTGGGAATTTGAGTTATCTATTAAATGGAGGTATAATTATCCCAATTGGAGGTCTAAGGTCCATGTTATATCCCAAATGTAGAATGGTGATCCAATCTAGCCTATCTAAATTTTATTCACATAGTGGACCGCTTTTGGGCCTCTAAATGGAATAATTTGAATCCATGGTCTTCTTGATAAACGTATCCCAACTAGTTTTTCACACTCCCTTAATTTCTTTAGTCCAATTAGATGCATATATTAGCCACATTAGGTATTTAAGTCCCAATTGTGATCGGTCTCTCATACAGTTTGGCCTGTTTTGCTTGACTTCCATCATTGTCTCTCCAAATCACCTCTACCTAAAATAAAACCCTCAAAAAAAGTAAAATTGACATTTTTAAGAGTGAATAAAATTATATTATTAAATAAAACATGAAATGAAATTTGTTATTATATTTAGAATTTTCAATAAAAAATCAATTTAAAACAAGAGTGAAAGGGTGAAAATAAGTACTTAATTGTTACATAATAAATACCACACTAATATATATTAAAAGAAAATTTAATTTATTAAATTTCAGGCCATTACAATCTTTCTATTAAGAAACTTCATCCTCAAAATTTGTGTCCAGACATAATAAAAATGATGGTACTTATACATCATCACTTAATCAGGCTTCTACGTCACTTCATAACTTATGATTCTCTAAAATATTTTTACAAATTGGGTTGTCTTATTACAAAACACTAGTTCCCTTTCATCAAGAATATTGATCAATTATTATTTATGTAAAAGTTCATGATCCAATACCATTTCATTTGAATGTATAATATGTGTTGGTTATCACATAAAATTTCTTAATAGGTACATATAGAAAACATTAGGGACATTGGAAAAATTTAGATGCAGTGCTACGAGATAGGCAAGTGCTCCAACATGCTCTATAATATCAAATGTTCCAATATATATTATAATTAGTTTCCCATTATTTTTAAAACTTTTTGAACCTTTAATAGACATGAAACTATAATTACTTCCATATATTGTCATCATAAGCCTTTTTTCAACTTTGAGAAGCGTAGATATGTTTTTGGATCACTTGTATCCTCTCTATAGTGTCTTCTAAAATGTCTAGTCCTAATAATTTTCCTTATTGAAATTTATACCAACATGTTGGAGTTTTACACCTCTTTATATTGAGTTATTTATAAGGATACATTGGAATGGTTGAGTGAAAGTTTTTTTATTGAATAATTCAATAAGTTAATAATTTTGATCCCAACTCCCTTAAAAATCAAGTGACATAGCCCGTAAAGTGTCTTCAAATGATTGAATATTCCTCTAAGACTGCCTATCATTTTTTGGATGATAGTTTATTATAATATTTACTTTCTTATTCATATACATATGATGGATCCTATAGGAAATAGAAGTAAATCTTGTATCATGGTCTGAAAAATTTAATTATAGCACCCTTTAAGTCTCACCACTTATTCAATATACATACGAGCATGGAACTGAATGGATAAATATTATAATATAGCAATAAAATGGGAAAAAAAATATATAAATGATCACCCATATAGAATTATTTTCAATGGATGTATCTGGAAAGCTAGTGAAAAAGTACATATTGATGTTGTCCTACTTCCATAAATGTATGGATAGTGATTGCAGCACACCTCTAGGAAGTTGTCACTCATCCTTAACTAGTTCACTTACCAAAAATCTTACAGTATAATAAGTAATTTCCCTTTTCATGTAATCCAATAAATAATTATCTCACATATCTATATACATTTTGTTATTTCTAGGATGTATAGAGAATGTAGAGTTTTGTGATTCATCCATAAATTCATTTTTTAACTCTGTATTAGATAAGATAATTATCCTTGTATGAAACCTCATTACTTCCTCTTGATCAAAACTGAACATAAAAAGATTCCTATGTTTCATGGAATCTATATTATTTTATAACATATTATTGTTTATTTTTAATTTTTTGATATTCCTTAGAAATTATGATAGCGAAATAATTTTATATAGGATTAATGATAAAATTTCCAAATTGAATTCCATGCAAAAATTTTCTAGACCCTTGATCAATGGGTCTCTTTTAATCCTCATCATTTAAATAACTCCAAGTTATTTCATAATAAATGCACCAATGACTTTGTTTTATTTTCTAAAGTGATAATGGATAGAACAATATTAGTCCTTAAGAAGTTATAACCATCTCCCTTGTCTCATATTTAGTTCTTGTAGTGTAAATATATACATCAAAATATGATGATCGATGAATATGTTATACCTCTACAAATAATACTAGTGTCTCTTTATCTTTAATGAAAATTTTATTTCATCAAACTCCAAATCATGGTTAGGTTGATTCTTTTCATGTGGAATTAACAGTCACGTTTCCTAGGTAGTCACTACGCTTTTTTCATGATTACATATAAAATTCATTTCAAGGATATGTCACTATAAATATAAAATCCTTCCCCACTAGATAGTAAAGTATAAAATGGTTTACCAACCAACCACTTATTTTTTCTTCAAAACATTCTTCACACTCCTTTTTCTAGATAAACAAAACTTCCTTTGGAGTTAACATGCTTAGTATACTAGAAAGTAATGAAACTTTTCTCTAAAACTTTAGATTTTATCCTACTAGACCAAGAGAACAATAAATATTATTTAGTGATATATGATGTATTTTTTCCTCTATAACACATGTATTTTCTAGATATATGGATACTAATTCACTAGACAAAATGTTTCCTAATAATGTGACTTTTTGTAAGTAGGACTCACATTTGTTGAATTTACTATAAGGTTTCCCTTTCCTCTGAGTTTAAAATATGACCCATAGGTTACCCTCATACCCTTCATGAATTTTTGACTATATATATTTTATAAGAACCACAAAATTTATGAAGGTAGTCAATAAAGTCTCCATAAAATCTATAAATATAGTAGGATCAGTAGTCAATCCAATGTTCATAACAATAAAATCGTAATGTCCATATCATTCTTAGAAGGCAATCACTGGTATATCTTCTTTTTATACCCCCAACTAATGATGCCCTTATTAGAATTCAATCTTAGAGAAGAATTTTTCCCCATGAAGCTAGTCAAACAAATCATCAATCCTTGAATGTGGGTATTTTTTATATACTATGATCCCATTATGATCTCTATAATCAATGCATTCTTTCTTTGATTCATCCTTCTTATTTAAAAATGGAACAGCATCTCACCAAGGAGACATACTTGGTCAAATAAAACCATTCTCTAAAATATATTCAAGTTGATTCTTTAATTACTTTAACTCCATATATTCCATTTTACATGGTATCTGAGATATTATATTAGATCTAAGTGTGAGTTAAATTTATAACTCTACCTCTCTTTCTAAGGGATTTCTCTGTAGATCTTTACTAAATATATCTATGTATCCCCAAAAAATGAATAAATATTCAATGATTGTACTTTATATTTGTTATTGTTATTTATAAACATATTTATAAAGAACGAAATATGATCTGGTTTATTTAAAGAATCATGTTATTATATCTCCTCTTTGAAGATAATTATGGGTTCCCCTTCCAGAAAACAGAAATATCCTTTCTTCTACAATTTATGTTTTCATTATAATCTAAAAACCAATCAATCCCTATAACTATGTAAAATTACACCATTAGAATGACAATAATATTTTCAAAGATATTTAATCAAAATATTTAATTGGGTAATCCCTATATATCATTGATTATTTAATAGTTCCACTTATCGCATAGAAATTCACTATTCAAATCAACACTTACACCATTGTTTTAAACTGGTTTTGTAATGAATATAAAAAATATAATAATAAATTTTGATTTATGATTTAATAAATTAATTAATTTTTATCACTGTTTAATAGGGAAATTTTACTTTTTTGGTGTTTTCATTGTAGGAGGAGATGATTTGGAGAGCTCGTGATGGAATTCAAGCAAAATGGTCCAAACTGCATGAGAGCCCAAGCATGCATGTGGAAAATTATTTTTACTATGGATAATTAGTTTATACAATTGTGATAAAATGGCTCTATGAGTTCAAAACAATGTGGGATACATTTCTCTAGATTATCATGAATCCCAATTAGTCTATTTGGAGGCCCAAAATAGGCCCACAATGTGAAGAAATTATGGGTGGGACAGATTGGACCACCCTTCAGTATTGGGCCCATACATTGGGTCTCGGAGATCTAATTGGGCTTATTCTACCTCCCTTGGATAGAGAACTGAAATCCCAAACGCTCAACCAGATTTCAAGTCATTTTCATGCATTTGTGTCATTCAACCAGCTGGATAATGATGGAGTAAAAAATATGACTTGAACAGTCACCTATCCCTTTAGATACTTGACCACTTTATGTGGAAATATATATGCGAATTTCTCATAAAATCACTCCTACCACTCATTATCTGGGTGGAATGACTTGGGGTTAAGGTTAGTCAAATTAGAGATCTCTCTTCACTCATTTTATTTCTCTTCTCCCTCGTGTACTTCTAAACCTCTTAGTGATCAATTTAGGGAGTGTCCTTTGTTTTAATCACGACCTCCACACTTGTAATATTTATAAGGTAATTGATTTCCAGGTTTGTTTTCAATTGTTCTTCATTTCTACATTCTAAAAAATTTATTCTGGAATGATCAAATATAAATCAAAGGAACAAGAATCAACACGCTTTGATGCATTACCTGGATCTTGTGATGATTTGAGTGTGGTTGTCTCTTTTCTCACCCCTCTCTTTCATGAGTGTGCAAATGGATTTTTCTGGTTGAAAAAATCAAGGATATTGAACCTATGAATATACATGTTCTTGTCTTGTGGAATATTTTTATCATTGTCACAAATCTAGTCATCTCATCACATTTTTAATGTTATGCCTTGATTGAGTTCCGTTTTTACATCGATTCACGTTTGTTGATTTTGAGCGGTTGTCGATAATCAATATAGTTGATCATTCAAAAACTAGGAGGTAACATAGTAAGAACTAACATACTATTATTGGTTTAAGTATGTATAAAAATCAAGGAATCAATGATCCTTCCCTTTCCCTTGAGATTGATGAAGGATTGAGCATCAAGGGACACTTACACGGGTTGATCACGATTTCTCCAACCGGTTTCTCTCAGTAGTAATATACTTTCAATTTCTGTTATTAAAGAAAAAAATCCCAAGTTTTATAAAACCTCATTCCCCTTTTAGTTTCTTAATCCGAACCTCATTTTGTAATTAATGATTCAAGGTTCCTTCAAGAGACAACCTAGGGTTGCTGCTAAACTACAAAAATTCTAGTTAAAAATAAACATCTAATTTGACAAACTCGACAACGTGATCATCCACCAAAAGATTTAACGATCAACTTTACCACTAGTATTTTGGGGTTTAAATTTATGTTATTCACAAAATTTAATAAAACAAAACAATCTGTAGAACCAAAATCAAATAATATTCTTTCTAGTATTGTGTGTGTGATGAGTGTACCTTACACAACATCATTTGGTCCAACAATTTCATCCATCATGATCACAAAAAATATAACCATGCTTCATTGGCCTTTACTATGATTTATTGAATTTTTCCCTCATTGATTTTTATTTTTATAGTGACTATCATAATTTGTATACTTCTCACACCTAAAGAATTTTTTGTTCACTGTATTCCCTTTTTATTCAATCCATAAGTCCACTAGGAATCTTAAAAGTCTGTTTCAACTTTGAGAGAAAAAAATATTATATATTTGTAACTCCTTGAGTCTCATATTTCCAATTCTTTCCATATATGGGGTCTTAGTCCTCTAAATAATCGATCAATCATCCTATTATAATTGATGAAAATGATTAAATCACAATTTTCAATCCTTACGAAGTTCATCTAATAATTCCCAAAATATTTATTTTCCTTTTTATTTAGGTTAAGGAATTCCCTCTCCATCTATTTTTGGATGGTGAGGTTAAAATACCTACTAAAAAATTAATTTTTAAGTCTTCAATGTATTAATCTTTATCCTTGGGATTTGTGTTCTTGACCAGTATCGACCACATATTAGCTTCAACCTCTAATATATATACTTGAAATGTATGTTTTTCTTTCTATGAATAGTGGATAACCAAAAACCTTTCCAATAGTATTTATCCATTATTATATGATTAGTTTATCATAGGATCCAGGAAAAATAAGTTTTCATTGACACATGAAGGATTCAATTGATGGGTGTCCCTTAATGATTTCAGACACTCCACATGGTTTAGGTTGTTATTTATATCCTGAGATAACTAATTTAGCATCTTTATAAAGTTTTAAACTCTTTGCCCCTTCATATTTTGAATTTCATCATTGTATTGTCTTTTGAATCCAATATTTACATGAGTCATTCTATTTCCTAAAATTTTTCTAGAAGAAGAAAATATAAGTGAGGAATTTGTTACTATTGTAAATATTATAATAATAATTCTATAGTAAATATTTATTCTAATATTTTTCAACAACACGCCTTTAGGATTATAAAGAAAAATACTATTCATAGATAAATATCACATGTTATTATATAAATATTGAATATAAAACACTACAATCCATGACATAATCATATAGGTATAGTGTATTTGGAAACTTGGATAAAAAATGAACTTTTTCATAAGATACGTAAATCACCTCCAACAAATTACATCATAACTAGTATCCTCATTAGATATATAAAACTTACAACCTTTCTTCATAACCTAAGGAAACAAAACATAATAAAGGTTAATCTCTGATGCTCAGCAAGGGTGGACAAGGGAGATATCAATGATCACTTGAACATGACATGAGTATAATGGTATAAGAACATGAAATAAACATTTGAAAACCATACCCTATATTTCAAAGATCATAATATTGATTCATGCCAAAAAACATGATAGTTCATAAGACATGAATCATAAAGTAATATGAGAACATTGGCTAATATTCCATAACATTGGCATAAAACAAAAGTTTTTAGTTAACACTTAAGTGTGGAAAATCATTTACTTAGTAAAGGTTCACTTCCTATACTACCTCAGTAGATTGGGTTCACTCCTCAATTAATTATATTCTTATTCAAGGTTCACTCCCAAGATTATAACAGAGGATAGAGCCCCTTTCTAAACCGGGATCACTCCCCATTCCAGTCCTTGTTATCTCATGAGATATCCATATTTACCCAATGCATTTGAGGATATATAATTTTGTTCCCACACATAATATAATCATAATTTATTAATATGTATTCTATATGATCACAAATAATCCATCATATCATAACCCATGAAAATGAAATAGGTTTCATAATCATTTCAATATTTCATTATAGCATACCCTATGGAAAAATAAACTGGTTTTATAAAAATCTCATCAACATAATCATAACTCAAATAGAGAAAGAATAAGTATGGAATACATATTTCATATCCCCTGTAAATAATAAGTAATAAAAAAGGATTTTATAATAAAAAATGTCTTTAAAATATTACTTGGAACGTCTCTTGAGGAAAATAACATTTTCATTTTAGAATCAGTTATTTAAAATCCAAGAAAATCAAAATATTAAGGAATAAGTTTTAATTGAAAATAACCTTTGAAACTTTTAAATTAAGCTTCAAATCAATCATTTTTCAGGATTGTGGAGAATTATATTCAAGTCGTGTACATTAAAAAATATTCATTTTACATTTGTGATAAAAATTAAAAAATACCTCATTCAGAAAGTAAAAGAAAGATTAATTTTAAAACATTTTTTAAAATTAAATCATGGGTAAATATTTATTTAAACAATCCTAGGATAGTATAAAAACATCCTTCAAAACATTTTTACAAGACTTATATATGGAAAAAAAATATTTTCATCCACATTGAGAAATATCGTCGGATTTCATTAAAAATATTATTTTAGATGCTTGAGTACTTAAAGAGAATAAAATGAAAGGAAGGCATGTAATCTATATAAATAAATGGAGTATAAGAAAATTCATTTCATTATTGAGAGATAGGTTATAAAATTTCATCATAGGAAATAAAATCATACACAATCCTCATAAACAATGAGATTATAATATAAAACCCTTACCACTTTGGTTACATTTGAATGAAAATATCTTAAAAAGTAAACATATATGGATATTAATATACCTATAATTTTCATGATAATAATTATAAAATACATTCATAGATATTATATTCACCATATAAAATAAATAAGTGGTGAATATGATATATGGATCACAAAAATAAAAGTGCGATGAAAATCTATTACATCAAATTTGACTTTCTTCAAAATTTCTCTAACCTCGGTAATAATAAATCTAAATTTTTTATATTTATATAAAAGAATAATTTAAATAATTATAATATCATATATGATCCAAAAATAAAATTTTAACATGAATTTGTTGATTAATCAATATTAAAATCATTATTTTTAAGTGTTAACCAAAAGGACTCATCCTTGTTACATTTAATAACCTTGAATTTTAGTCAAGAGCTAACTTACTTTCATATTGAGGATATATTCATGTTTAGAGTATTAGATAATTGGTATATAATATATAAAAAACATTCCACCTTCATATAGAGTATATACCACAAAAAGGGTATCTATTTCTTCTGAAATATAAAACTTTTCAAATAAAACATGTTTTCATTGAAAAATCATAATAACATTTAACTTGGAACTATATTGGTCTTACACATCCTTATAACCTATTAAAATAATTTAAAAACATGGGATGAGAAAAAAAATCTTAGTTAGGGGTAAAAAAGAAAATATTAGTCCATAAATACTTTTAACGTATGAAATAATTTCCAAAAAGACATATGTGTCACCCATATAAACTTAATTTTATAAAATTGAGATTTTCATGAGATTTATACAAAACATATAGAACATAAATAGAACCATATAGTTAAAACCAAAGATAATCCAAGATAAGAGACTTACCTGGGAAAATCCGCCTTCAAACCACCTTGAAACCCCTTAGAATCGCTTCCAAAATGAGTAGAAGAGCCCCTAAAACCCTTGAGAACCTAAAATACTAAGTGAGTATCGAGTGGTAGGAAGTTTGGATTGAAATGTATCAATCCCGAGTGAACCTTGACTTAAAAATCCCCTTTTTAAGTTGTCGCGCGGTTAGCCTGCACGGTTTGGAAAACTCTGTGCTAACTGTGTGTACGGCACTGACTCAAGAGAAGGGGTCCCACATGGTTGTCTCACAAAGTTTTCCAAACCATGAGCAGATCATACGAAGCCTATTTTATCCCCCTATATAATTACCTAGACAACCATCATGGTTCTCCCTATCCATGCTCCAACTGTGCGCCCCTAAAAAGGCCTCTAAACTCTTCCAAAACCCTTAAAAACTCTCCCAACCTTATCCAAACTCATCCAAAGAAATTTAATCACATAAGAAGGCATAAAAAAGGCAACATAACTCAAACCAGGGGGTTCTAAATTTTCCCCACCATTGGAATTTCCATCCTCAGAATGTAGAGAACCATCTCGTTGTTTAAGGAGCTCGGGCCATTGCTCGGCCATCTCTTTCTCCCACTCCCAATTCTCTTCATGAATCTGACTATGCTAATGAAAAATATGAACTAAACCAATGCTTTTACCATGAAATAATTTCTAGCACAAATCCACAGTCTGAACAGTTACGTGCACCAAAGAAGCATCTTGTTCTATCTCAACATGATCCCAAAGAATCACATGGTCACAATTCGACTGATACTTTTTCAACTGCAAGACGTTAAATACATCGTGCACCAAACTAAACCGTGGTGGAAAATCCAACCAATAAGACACCTCTTAAATCCACTCATATATCTCAAAAGGCCCAATATACCTTGGAGATAACTTACCATGATTTCCAAACTGATGATGTACTAAGAGAGAGGGAATACTAGATATATATAAAACCAAAGAGAATCCAAGGGAAGAGACTTACGTGGGAAAAACTGCCTTTAAACCACCTTGAAACCCCTTCAAATCGCTTCCAAAATGAGTGGAAGATCCCCTCAAACCCTTGAGAACTAAAAATCCTTTCTTTCTCCCACTCCCAAAATGAGTGGAAGAGCCCATCAAACCCTTGGGCCATTTCTCAGCCATCTCTTTCTCCCACTCCCAATTCTCTTCATGAATCTGACCATGCTACCGAAAAATATGAACTAAAAGAATGCTCTTACCATGAAATACTTTCTATCACCAACACACAATCTGAACGGTTACATGCACCAAAGAAACATCTGGTTCTTGCTCAATATGATCCCAAATAATCAAATGGTCACAATTCGACTGATACTTTTTCAACTGCAACACGTTAAACACATCGTTCACCGTACTAAACTGTGGTGGAAAATCCAACCAATAAGACACCTCTTAAATCCACTCATATATCTCAAAAGGCCCAATATACCTTGGAGAAAACTTACCATGATTTCCAAACTGATGATGTACCAAGCCAGGATAGATTCTCAAAAACACAAGATCACCCACCTCTAATGACCACAGTCATCAAAAATGGTCCGCATATGATTTCTGATAACATTGAGCCATCTCCATCCTCTTCTTGATCAACTTTATATTCTATATATTCTCTTAGACATGGTTCGGTCTAATAATCTAAGTCTCACCAGTTTCCACCCAACATAGAGGAGAACAACACGGATGACCATATAATGTCTCAAATTAACCCATATGTATGGAATCCTAATAACTAGTATTATATGATAAATCCATCAACAGTAAGTGTTCCTCCCATGATCCACTAAAATCTATGATATAATCCCTTAGAATGTCATCCAAGGTTTTTATCATCTTCTTGGACTGGCCATATGTCTGAGAATGATACATCGTTCTCATCATCAACTGTATCCCATGGTATTATTGTAAGGATTTCCAAAAACATAATCTGAATCTCAGATCTCTATCTGATAAAATTGAAACTGCAACACCGTTCATCTTTACCACTTCCTAGATATAGATTTTGGATAGATCTTCCACTATATGATATTCAAAAATCGGGATGAAACGGGCCTACTTTGTGAGCTGATCCTCAATCACCCATATGGTATCATGGTTCCAAACCATTCTTAGAAGACCTGTCACAAAATCCATTACTATTTTCTACCAATTCCAAATTGGAATAGGCAAATATTGCAACATTCCTGCTGGCCACTGTTCCTCTTCCTTGACTTGCTGATAAGTCAAGAATCTCTAAACAAATTTAGCTACATCACTTTTCATACCATCCCACCAAAACTATGCTTTTAACGCCTTATACATATTCTGAATTCCATGATGGACAACCAACCTAGAATGATGATATCTCTGAGACGTTCTACCTAAAAATCCACTAATACCACCATCTCATTCTGAAAACACAAGATTGAATTCCATTTAGTTCACATCCCTCAATGGGCTCCCCAACATTGAGTTTCAACCTCATTTCCATACACTTAGAAATAGATACATGTACCTCTTTCACCAAACCAACTAAGTTAGGAATCAATGAAACCAAAAATAATACTGCTCTTTCACCCAAATCCTCAAATTCCAACTACATGTCATTTATGACCTACATCAACTACCACTGATATAATGCAAGTTTTACCACCCAAGCATATGATTTCTTACTTAATGAATACACCACCGAATTCCCCTTACCTAGTGTGTACATTAAGTCAAAATCAAACATCTATAGATATTCAATCCATCTCATTTTTCCTCAAATTCAAATCTCTCTATGTTAAAATATGATTTAAGCTCTTGTGATCAGTAAACACTATAAATTTCTCACCAAAGAGATAATGATTCCATATTTTTAAATCATGAACCACTACCGCCAACTCTAAATCATGTGTTAGATAGTTTATCTCATTAAACCTCAACTAGCATGAGCCATAAGAAACTACATGATCCCCCTTCATGAGAACACACCCCAAATGTGATCCCGATTTGTCACAATACACAATTTACCCTTTCCCTAGTTTAGAAAAAACCATGATTGGTGTTGATGTAAGGAAAACCTTTATATCTTCAAAGAATTTATGAAACTTCTCATCCCAATGAAATGAGATATTCTTCCTTGTCAAATCTATCATTGGAGAATAAAATTGTGAGAAATCATGAACAAAATTTCAATAATACCTAGATAGACCAAGGAAACTCTATATTTAGAAAATGTTCTTTAACAGTTTCCATGATATAACAGCCTCTATCTTTTCTCAATCAACTGAAAAACCCTTCTCAGAAATAACTTGACCAAGGAAATGAACCTTCTATATCCAAAAGTCACACTTTGATAATTTTCCATACAACTGATGATCCCTTGAGATCCCCAACAGTATATCCAAGTGCTTCTCATGATCTAACATTGCCATAGAATACACCAATATATCATTAACAAATACCATCACAAATGAATCCAAATATCTCTGAAATATCAAATTCATCAAATCCATGAAAATCGCTAGTGCATTCCTTAGACCAAAGGGCATAACCATATACACGTAATGTCCACATCTACTTCTGAAAGTTGTTTTAGGGATATCCTTCTTCCTTATAGGCAATTGATGGTATCCTAAACTCAATTCAATCTTGGAGAACCAATGATCTCCCCTAAAATGGTCAAACAAATCATTAATGCATGGAAGTGGATATTGGTTCTTTATCATAACCTAATTAAGTATAAGATAATCAACATAAAGCTATAGAGTTCTATCCACCTTTTTAACAAAAAAAATTGGTGTTTCCCATGGAGATGTTCTAGGCCGGATGAACCATGTGTTTTCTAGCTCTTCTATACACCTTTAATTCCGACAATTCTACTAGTGTCATTTGGTAATATGGAAGTGAGATAGGACTGGTCCCTGAAAGGATATTATTCATAAACTCCACTTCTCTCATAGGTGGTAATCCTGGACATTATTTGGGAAAGACATCCATAAACTGATCCACAACTTCTGTAAGAACACTCTGCTCAATACATTCCATTGATGCCAATGACAAAACCGCTAGTTGATATGATATTGTCTCAATAGATGGTTCCAACAAATATTTCGCACCAATCTTTTCATTCTTCTTCCCTCTAAAGAGGTGTTCAATGAAATTCCCCATCATAAAAAAATCATTCGCACATAGAAATCTATTTGGGCCTTAAACATCTCCGACTAATCCATTCCTAGGACTATATCATAAGAATCCATCTCAAGCACCGAGAAATCCCACATCAATTCAATGTCATCCACAGTTAAGCAACATGATCTACATAGTAATGCTTGACACTCTCTTTGATCGAGAGGAGTTTGTAGTTTCAAAATAGAAGGCATCATTTACACTTTTAAAACCAACAATCTAATAACACGGGAAGCAATAAAAGAATGTGAATCACCTATATCAAATAAATCTTTCATCAATGTAGAATTAAAAATAACCATACCTCGCACTATGGATATTCCAGACTGATCATCCATCACAAGATGTTCAGCTCCAAACAACTCTTTTCTTGAAATGCTCTACTCTTTATTACCCTACTGTGGCGTCGTGGTATTCGGAGAATCTCCACGACCCACTTTTCTCTACTGAAGAGGGGTATGCTACTGCCCTATCCTGTTGAGGCATAGAAAACTTGCAACCCCTAAGATGTTTTATAAACACCCGACCTCAGAGGATTACAGTAATACCGATGTAGATGCCACATCTTCTTATAGTTATGACATGCTCAAGGTTGTGTCATAAAATCCCATTTTGTGTGCCCTGTGGAGAAACACTAAAAACATCACGGCTTACTCTGAGTCTTCTGATAGGATTCATCGATCCTGCCATCGGATTCTAATCCATACCCCCACCCTGAAAATAATTGTACCTCCTCAGCTTGAATCTAGCATTCAAGTTCCCATTATTCCCTATGGGTAACAACATACTTCCCCCGACTGTGTCCCCCAAAATATCCCAGTCATCCATCATATCACTATTCACCATTTTTTTGTAATCATTTATACACATCACTACTATTTGGAATGAATTTCCTACCTCAACCCATCTTCAAAAATTTGTGCCATCAATGATGTACTACCTGCCACCTCAGGTAAAAAATGCACAAATTTCATAAACTTATCCACATATTATTTCATGGCCATGTTCCCTTACCTCAACCAGAAGAAATCCATCGTACATTGAATTATAAATGTATGAGGTTAGAATCGTTTATTAAACCACTCCTCAAAACCCTCCCCTGTCACACCCTGATCTGTCCCAGCTTGGACTGCCAGTTCCCACCACTGAAGGGAAAGATCTTCCAACATATACATGGATAACTTCATTTTCATATCTTTTAGTGTTCCTAAGAAGTCAAATATCCAATTCATTCTATTCGAACATGCTTCATCCCTTTTCAACTCCAAATCACCCCTAAATAAGGGTGTATTCTGGTTTTGAAATCAAACATTATGATCCACATGGTTTGGTGTAGCCATTTTATTCCCACTTTCCATAGCTTGGAATTATTGAACTATACTTTTCAGTAGATTCTGGTTCACCTGAGGCTTATGTGCAACCACATTTTCAGTAGCTTCCTCTGGTTGGTCACTAAGACACCTACCTTGTGCCATTTCTATCAATACAAAACAAATCATCATTCTCACTCCCTTAATAAGGAAATTCATAAAATTTTAAAATTCAATACATTAAAACTATCACAAATAGGATTTCCCCAAGTTCACATTTCCCATGTTTCACAATTATAAAAAGTCCACCATGTTTTAAAAATCAACCCATTTTCAAAATACCAATTGTTTCCATGTTTTAAATCCTTCTGTTTTGAAACCCAATTCAAATTTTAAAAATCCACACATTTATATCACATCATAAATCATTATACCCAAATTAAATATTCATCCTTGTGATAATTTATTTCTACTATGAAATATATGATCATCTCATTGGCCACACCCATGACAATGAGATATCCAATACCTAAAAGTGTCTTCAAATACTTATGTACCCAACTCTCTCGTAACTTGAATTTTAGCATAAAAGGTTAGATACGTTCTTTTATTCTATAAATTCAATGTTTCAACAATCCTACGCCTTGATACTATCCCTAATCAAGGAATATACCAAGAACAAATGTCAACACAAAGACCAATAGTCAACTCCAAAGGACTAAACAACTGCTCTCACTTGAAAGTCAAGGACCAAACAAACTGATACCACTTGTAACATCATGCACCATCCCATTGTCTTCAGAGGGTGGTGGAATGCTACTTGGCCTTAAACGACGTTCCAAAGGCACCAAAGGCTATCAATAAATTCCATGGAATTATAGAATCATTGCGGAACAATTTTCCCTTAAGATAAAATCAACCAAACATTCCATTTTCAACAAACTACATGATGCATGTCAACAAAACAACACAACCCATACATTACCAAAACACAACCAACCTATTCCATAATAATTACCATATACCAATTCAACCAAATGAAATATCAAAGTACCAATCAGAAGACTATACAACAATACCCCAAAGAACTAGGACACCATCCATATCTCTACACCAAGCTCCATGCTCCATGAACCACAACATCACCAAAGCATCATGTCATTTTGCTAGCAAAATGAGATGCTTTACCCTTACCCATGTCCCAGAATACAACATATACAAAATCACCCAAGTTCCAAAGTAGGGGTGAGTAATAATACGCAGTATGATATCCCCAAATGACTTCCCTACACATGCCACTAGGAAAGAACCATTAACACATTTATATAAAGCAGTTTATATAAAACAATAAAAAGTGCAACAATTACCACAAGCTAAACATACCCTTACCCAGCCATGTTTGTAATGGCCTGCACCTCTCTGGTCCATTCCTTTGTGAAAATATGGTGTTTGAGGTGTTCTGGGTGGTCAAGGTGACTTATCCCCAACACTTTTCCAAATTACAGTTCTGTGAACAGTTCCAATGGTAGACCATTGTGAAAAGTGCAACGGTAACCTTAGGTGAACAGTGCCAACATTAACCTTCTTTGAACAGTCCAATGGTGAGGTTCATGAACAGTGTTTCTAGAATGGTGAGGTTCTAATGGTGAGGTTAATGAATAGTGTTTCTAGAAGAGTGAGGTTCCAACGGTGAACAGTGTTTCCAGATTTCTACTATTTCACCACTTTGACGTTTCCTTTGATGTAAAATTCATTTAAAGCCTCATTTTTAGGACTCTAAGGCTGATTCAAAGGCCATAACTCCTATATTAATTATCATTAAGGTTCGGGATGTTTTTACTAGGTCAAACAGTGTGGTTTAATGTGATCCTCTTTTAATGGTAAATTATGCATATCTTAAACCGTCGCTCCGTAAAACCTTCTAAAGAGATGGGATATCTTCCTCCCTAATTCTTTCTCCTTGTTCTCATGTGTGATACACTCGAAAATCCCGTTCCTTCTCATAGTAGTTTCACAATCAAACTTTCATCCTCGGATTGGTTTTTTTTTGGTTTTGATGCAACCAAGCTATATCGATCAATCGTTAATATAAGGTATGTTTCATCGTCATTATTTTAGAGTTCATCTTCTCCTAAATATCCTTCCATATTATACCATGCGATCTCCATGCTTCTAATAGAGTTTTCTTGGGTTTTGGTTTATGTGGTCATACCGTGGCATCCTTTGGTGGATGCATTTGTTGCAAGATGAGGATCGTGGCCCATTTTGTGGACTGTTCTCATAAAAAGAACATCAATAACCGTTTGAGGTAGGGGATTCGTTGCTTCTCTCATCTTTTATGTGAAACTGTATCGTTATCATGTTTTATCCCACTAGATGGCAATGGAATTAACATAACAAATATTTGAATTGGATAAATAATTTTATATCGATCATATGTTATTGCCTCTTTTTTTGCTAGATAGTGTGATATCTATGCTTGCTTGTTTACATTTTCGTTCCTGATGGAAATTCGTAATGAATCTAAACAGTAATTAATTGATAACTGCTTGGTTAAAAGATAAAGAGGCATGTAAATGAATCTGGTTCTCCTTGTTGTAATTTGATGTTAATCAAATTGGCACAGTAAGCGTGTTTAATTATTTTTTTGATAGCTTACCGATTAGGTTTTCCAAATTTGGAACCTATGAATAATAGATCTGTTAATTCAAGATGGATTAAAGAACTGATTGTTTGATAATTCCTTGAAGGGTTTTGAGTTACCCTCTTGATTGTTAAAGGGCCAAGAGCCCAATTGTTAAGATGTTTTTTTTTTCTTCTCCTTGTGTTGTGATGTGAGCCTGGATGGCTGTTGTGGTATGTGGGGGCATGGAGACCTTTTGTTGTGGTAGAAGATGATGCCTAGAGTGGTGAGATGCATCGTTTTATGCATGTGGGTGTTGGGGAGGACACTGAGGATGATGGAATGGGATGGATGTGATTGTTGGATGCTTTCTAATTCTTATTTGTTGATTATCTGCTTTACTTCTCCCCCACTGCTTAAGGCAGCTAGTCTTGCTTACCCTTCTTCTGAAATAGGTGAAGATGCACAGGGTATACCATGTGTTTTCCGGGTTTAGATTCTCAAGGGAGGATGGGTCTAGGTTCTTGCTATAGATGGAAAAGAATCGACGAGTAGTACATCTACTCACCGTGTTGATCCCCCTTATTTTTAGTAGCATAGAATATTTTTCTAGAATTCATGGGAATATGGGAAAGAAATTTTGTAATGAATAATTGAATAAATGATGTTAACCCTTGGGGTTAGAGTTGCTGGAACATAATGATGAGGTTGTACTTTTAAGGAGACAATGGACTTTGGGTCTATAATGGCTTGTGGTTATTCACACACATATATTCTGGATATAGTTTTCTATGTACTACTATAGGTGTAACGGGTATAGGATGTGATGGATTGAGGATCCTTACTCGGTGTATAGGATGGAATGGCTTGAGGTATAATACCTGATGTATGATACATCTTATGCAAGCTATGGTGGCTCCCAAAACCTACCTCGTTACTTTCCTTACATGGACGTGGTGGTTTTGTTTAATGAGGTGCATGTTGTGGTGCTTCGCCCAGGTGTCTCTGGGAAAGCCTTTTTGGAGAGAGATGATTAGGATGTGTGACGTTGGGGTGAAACGGAAAACCAGTGGGGAAGTAGTAGGAGGTTACCCTTGATATTCTTTATTATATTATATACTCTTCTATGCATTACATAGTGAGAGTATCCATGGGGAGGCTAGGAACTTAGTATACTTGTTTATATGAATAGTTAGTTTTACTTGTTGTTCACTATGCTTTATCATGCTTTCTTTACTTTTGCACGAGAGGCTTTGGGGAGGATCCCACTGAATATATTGTTATATTCACCCTATTTATATATAAACTTTTTTTTAAGGTCACTTGGAGCAGGTTAAAGATTATGTTGGTTACTACAATCTTATGGTTATAGGAGCTTTTTGGGCTTGTGGTTACTACTGTTTTACTTTCTTTTAGGTACTTGCAGTTTTTCCCCTTTAAGTGGTAGTAGTTTTCATTGAAATTTCATATGTGTACTTGGGATTTCTTTCATCTTACTGGTTGAGTTGGAGTTTGTTGGTGTCTATCTTTTCTATCTCTTCTGAATGGGTTCTCTTGGAGGGTAATGCCTCTCATTTGTGGGTTTACTATACCCTCAGCACTAGTCACCAACCTGGGGCCTACTGGAGGCAGGACTCGGGGGGTCATTATCTCCCTTCTCACATTGTCGGCCCAGGAGGGGTACACATTGTGGGGAGGGGGTCATGATAATGTCAAAAAAGGGAAAGCCACAAAAATTACATAAGCCATATCACCATCACACATTAGCCCAAAAAAATCCATCTTGCAAAGCAACACACAATAAGGCAACAAAAACAGTGGAACTTCCGTCCATTTCATTCCCTACATTTCCAACTAGTGGTGCTTCCCAACCACTCTCCATAATGGTTACTCTTCCATCCACTACCCATCACCTTTTATAGTGAGAATTACCACACACATCCAAACAATCAACACAATCCATAACATCCAATCAACCAACAATCATAAAGCACCAAGCCCACACAATAAGCACACAACCATTTCCAAGACATGCAAATGCACTTCAATAAATCACCCATTTATTTAAAACGCCCTTTACATACTTCCCATGCCCAACCACATTTCAATCAAAAAAATTATTTGAAACCACATTTCACAAAACATTTTTCATGATCAACCACAAATTATTTTAAAATCAACAATTTAAAATCACCCAATAAAGCCCCTTTTTGCAACAATAACCCATTTTCCTGAAAATCCCCAAATCATCACCAAATGGGTTTCCAACAACATTCATACATCATTATCACAATTAATTTCATGAAAAACAATTAATTTCAACCAAAACAACTAGTTCTAACCAAGTAGAGTCAAGAGACAAGCCACCTACCTTTAGGGATCTGGTGAAATCGACCCACAAGAAACAGCACCACAAATCTAGCGAACGCAAAACCGAAACCGCTCTACATCATATTCATTATCATCAACAAGCCCTAAAATCATCACTTTACGCTAAAAAACCCTATATATACACACAGAAGATGTATATAAAGAAAACTGAGAGATAATAAAGAGTAGGTCTAGGGAAAATCAAAGTGAAACCAAGAGAAGAGATTTACCTGGGGAAAACCACCTTTAAACAACCTTGAAACCCCTTTGAATCACTTACAAAATGAGTGGGAGGGCCCATAAAACCCTTGAGAAATTAAAATCCTGAGTATCAAGTGGGAGGAAGTATGGAGTGAAATAGTTCAAGCCTAAGTGAACCTCGATTTAAAAATCCCCTTTTTATGTCGTCAAACGGTTACCCTGCACGGTTTGGAAAACCGTGCGCTAACCTTGAAGACACCACTGCCTCAAGAAAAGGGGTATCGCGCAGTTGCCCTAAATGGTTTGTAAAACCATGCACAGACTGTGTGAATTCCATTTTCTCCCCCTACACAGTTACCTGGAGAATCTGCACGGTTTTCCCTAATCGTGCTCAAACCATGTGCCCCAGAAAAGGCCTCCAAACTCTTAAAAACCCTTCTAAACTCTCCCAACCTCTTCCAACCACTTCCCAAGAATTTTAATTACATAAAAAGGTATTAAAAAAGGCTAAATACTTCAAACCAAGGGTTATACATAGGTGTTTCCATCTATTTCCTTTATAAATCATGTTGATAGGTGCTTTTTCTTTCGTAAATGGATTCTAAATTTGATAATCATGCGTGTTGTGTGTTAGTATAAATTTTTTTAGTATTTTTATGATTTCAATTTGGTAAAAATTGGTCAAAATAGGTTTTCCTAATTGTATATGTATGAAAATTTTTTGATAAAATTTCACTTGGACTTTAAAAGTGAAATCGGGTATTTGGGTTTGGGTTTGGTTTAAAGTGGGTTTTTGTAATTTGTCTTTTCTTTGGAATTGTGTTTTTTATATAGTTAGGGTAAAGTGATCATGTGTGTTGTTTGTTATAATTGGTGGTAATTCTTATGGTGGTGTTTAAAATTAATCTTTTGGTATTTTATGGTTTTCAACAAGTGTTCCATTGGATGTCAGAATATCTCTATGTAGACTGGATTTATATAGGTATAGAAACACAAATGAAATGGATATCTATTATGATATTCACCTTGAGAACAATTTTTTAAAACATCCTTCCCTCTTCTTATTTATTTTTCTTATCCCTCATCCTTTCAAATGGTTCTTCTAAAACCCCAATTTTTAATAATTGGCCTTGGTTCACAAATTTCAAATGGTATTTAGATTGTGTTTTCTAACGCTACATCCATTTAGAATCTTGAGGTATTTTTTGGTTTCTAAATGACATAAATCCTTATTTTGAATCTTCGAAACCTAAATAATATTTTCACCTTGGTTTTGGAAATGGTTTGGAAATGGAATCAAATTTGTAACTGCTAAGGCTCGGTTGGTACCTTGTGGTGTTTTTGAAACTCATCTAATGTTTAGGTGTAGTTGTTACTTCTGTGTGGGTTGATATGTGATGAGAACCTTTATGGTTTCCCCTATATGGAGAGGGACTCATTATTGTTGGTGTTGGAATTTAGTAAAGGCATGCATGGTGGAATATGTGGGTTATTATTTTATGACATGTGTGTGATAAAGTCCTAATTCTCCTTTATACTATTATCATGGGATTCCTAGATTATATATATATGTTTGAGTGATAGTGACTTGTTGGTCCTGATTAGACGCACTGGTACCCCCTAGATTATTTGAGAATCTGGGTGGGTTGTGCCACTGGTGAAGCTAGTTTAGAGTATTTGGGTTGGTTATTTACTATAGAGCTACACCATACATTGGCATGTCAGTGTGAACTGAGTATGTACATGGATATATTCTAGGGATGTTTAGAAAATTCCTATGATTACTTCCTTATATATTTTTCTTTACTATGATTCACTTTGGTTATTTTCCCTACTAGTATTTTCCTACTTGTATTTTTTCTATTATTTTCATCATGGCTCTTTGATCACCTTAGGATTGTTATTTGGAATTTTTTTTATTGGAAATCTATTTTTGAAAAGTTAAGATGTTGTTTGATTTAAAAATGGAATTTTTGGAAAAGATGTTTTGGTTATTTAAATGATAAAACCCCTATTTTATAAATATATTCTAAACTATCATTTGTTAACTATTTTAGTGAAAGAAATTTATAGATTCTATGGTGCTTAACTACTGATCTATTTTTTTCTTGCACCCTACTTGATCCACTCGATATTGGTAGACCTGAGATATTTTTAAGGTTCATGTTTCTAATTCAGGATTCCTACGGAGAGCGTTGGTATTATGGTTGGTGGTTACCAAGGGGTAATTTAGATATATGGTCAGGTTTCATTTTAGTTCTAGTTCTATTTTTAGTTTCCAGTTTATTCAGTTTTCAATGTATGTGGATCATGTTTACGTATTATTTATTTTTAGTGTTTATGGATCCTCTTGGTCCTAATACATGTTCTGTGTGATTTATTTATATACTGTTATTTGTTGGCATAAATCAATCCCACTGTGATATCTTTGACTCCAAGCACTAGTTTTCATCCCTAAAGGATTAGGAATGCCTCTTAGGCCTTGTCTCGGGATGGGTCGAGTGTCGGGTTTAATGGAAACATGGTTTAGTTCATGAAAAAATAATATCAGAGCAGCCCTTTATTATTTGGGGCATTATAAAAACTAGAGTTTAGGACTTGAAAGACTCGAGAAGTAGGTATGGGAAGTAATTCATGAACCCTTTCTCATCCTGAGCCACAATTTTCCAGGGGTATTCTAGGATTTGAGTCTTTTTTATTGGTTTTGGGTTTATGGTTTGGGAAATTACAATGGATTTGATAAAGTGTTCTACAGCAGGCTTACATGGAGTAGTGGACCACGTTGATCCTGGTTTTAGGGTTCATGATACTTCCAAATGTCAGTTCTTCATTAGGTCATGGTCTATTAAACAATGTTATTAGGTTAGACATATCCACTAGTTTTCCAATCTATGGGTTTTTGTGCGAGTGGTGTTTTACATTGGTTTTGGTTGGAGTGAGAGGATTTTGAAATAAAAATATTTTTTAGGAAAATAGGATTATAAAAATGAGAATACTTTCAATATGTTGTTTTTATTTCAAAATTGGTATTTAGTACTTGAGTTGGACTTGTAAATGTGATTTGGTATTTTGAGAAAATAGTATTGGAATGAAATGATTTTAAAATTGGAATGGAAATGTGGTTTTTCAAAGAGGATTGTGGTTTTGTTTTGTGATGGTGTTCGTTACCATGGTATTTTTGTTTTGGGGTATATTTTATTGACTTTTGATTTAAAGTTTATTTAGTCTTATGTTTTTATGTTATATAGATTTTTCTTCCCAGAATGGTCCCAAAGGTTTCCAGTGAGCCTCTTTGAGTTTTTGGCCCTACCCGGACTCCTAGTAGGGTGGAAGAGTCAATTTATTATCAGTAGTCACCCATTTTTAATGATGGTCGAGGTCTGATAAGGGTTTTAGAGTGGATTAAGGAAGTTAAATTTGTTTCCCGGTCCTTGATAACTCCCAAATATATAAGGCATCGAGCTCTTTCTCGGTTTGTTTGAGGGACCAGCTTTGAATTGGTGTAAGGTGATCATCCTATCATCATTGTAAGTTAGACTATCTTGGTAATTATTTAAGACTACATTAATCCAATGGTTTATAACAGAGGAGGTGAAAGTGAGGAAAGTGGAAAATTTTTTGGGTTTTCACCAAGGCCAGTGGACAATGCAGGCCTATATTGATCGCTATAAAGAGATAGTTCCTTTTTATATGAAGATAGCATCATAGCATCAGTAGAAGTCTTCTATCTTCATTTGGGTATTATTCTATAGATTAAAAATAGAGCTCTTTAATCCAATAAATTTAAGTTTTAGAATTTGGTGGATGAGAAATTCCATGTCAAGTTGGTTCCTGGAAGGCATTCTATAGCAGCCATTGATCTAATTCATTTTGGTGATCATGAAGGTTCTTCATATGGAGATATGTGTACTATAAAGGAAATTATTCATAAAGAGGCTTCATTTTCAATTCTATCTTCTCATTTTTCAGTTTTTTTGTTTGTGTTCTTACATTGTGGTTGATTTATGGAATGGAAACCATTTTTCCACTATTCTCTGAAGACTTTTCGTTGATGTGGCCATTTGGGTCATAGGGAGAAGTTCTAAAAGTGATGTTTCCAAGACAAGGAAGTCTCAGGTCGAGGTTGACATCTCTTGGCTATAGGTCCTTAGATGCTTCAACAGCATTAGGATCCATCCATAGGCCCTGAAGTGAATCTTTTCATGCAGTCAGAAATAATTAGGTGAGTGGAACCATGGCCTAACTTTTGTCTCCAAGGTGGATATTTCTCTGTTGTAGTTTTCTCTAATATTGTAATTTCCTATTTTTTTTAAAAGTATTTGTTTCCCCATGTTCTTTTAATTCTATTGTTTTTCTCTATGTAGTGAATCTTGTGAGGTAATATTATAGTGTATTATTTTTAGTCGTAGTCTTTGTTTCTTTTGGAGTTTCTCTAGTTTTGTAGAAATGACGAATTTTTGTTGGGTCTGATGCTCAGTTCATGTTACTTACATGGGTTTCCCCTTTCATTATACATCTTTTGTTTTAGATGGGATTTTATAGTGTTAGTGTTGTTTATTTTACACTATGAGTTCTCTTGGTGGTGTCATTGGGAGTCATGATCTTGTTTTGTGCAAGGTTTCTTGATGTTGGTTAGTGTTATACAGTTTCTTGTGGTGGGGAGAACCATTTACTATTCTTTTCCCCAAGGTTCTTTTTGTTGTGTTTTTATATAGATATGGTTAAGTGTGACTTGTTCAGTGAAATTTTACACCAAGGTTCATTGTTTTGTTCGGTGTCATTTATTTTTAAGCCCAAATTTTGTTCCTCGTTCAGTTGGATGACTTTTTTATGGTAGTAAGTGTTTTTGGTGGGGATAATTTTTACACCCTAACCATATTTTCTGTTATTTTATTATTTTATTGGTGATCAATATATTTTTTTGAGGTTAGGATCCTGTTTCAAGTGATATTTTTTCACATTTTGAGGTTTTAGGTGTGTTTTGGCCCTATTAATGGCCTGAGTGCATGGTTTGATGGAAAATAATGCAGCTGGTTAAAGTTGAGGGTGTTTCTGATTCATGTTCTTCTTACATGATCTTTCTATCATGGAAGTTCATGGTTTGGGTAAAACCATAGAAGACCCAAGAGAAACTGTGCGGTGTGTGGTTGGTGTCTGAGACAAAGTGCATAGCTTACGAATAGTTAGAGGAAACCATGCAGAAAGTATGCAGGGTGGATCTATAAAATGATAGAGTGGAGTTGCACGAATGGCACAAAATTTCGCAAACCATTCAGTTAACTCATATGTGCGTCCTCCCCTTCCATTTGGGTGCACATGGTTAGTGTATGTTTTGGAAAATCATGTAGTCAAATTGTACGACTTTTCCAGATGTCATAAAAATATTAAATTCTTCTTTTTTACCTCTTTATTTTTATTCCCAATTTGGGATTCTCATCTATTTTTAAGTTTTGATTCATGAGAGGGATCCCAAACCCTCTTCCATTTTTCTCTCCTTGGATCCTTGGCTATTATTATTCAAATATTTATGAGTTTATTACTATTTTTTTTCTTATTATCCTATTCGTTCGCTCTTAATTTCCCCCTCTTTATTGGTTGGGTTTCCTCTTAACTGAACCATATGGAGAGTTTTCGATAATTTAGGTTGTTTTACTGAATTCTAGGGTGTTCAGTTTGTTCCTCAGAGCATGATCTCTCTACCTTGATATTTTCATCACCTTTACACATCGTTGTTGTTGGTGTTTCCATCCATTTCCTTTCAAAAGAATATTGATTGGTTCTTATGCTTTCTTAAATGGATTCTAAATGTGATAATTATGCTTGCGTTGTGTTAGTATATTTTTTGGGGTTTTTTCATAATGTCACTTTTATGAAAATGGGTCAAAAGGGGGTCTTTCCAATTATACCTATATTTATTTTTTTGTAAAGTATTTGATAAAATGCCACTTGGCCTTTAAAACTGAAATTTGGTATTTGGGTTTGTGTTTGTTATAAATTTGGAATTGGTATGTTTTTGTTTAGAATTGTATTTTTTGTGTGGTTGTGATGCCTTGTTGTGGTCCAGTTCTCATATATGTGGGTTTTTGTGATTGGTGGTAATTCTTATAGTGGCACTTAAAATGAATAATTTGGTATTTTATGGATTTAAACAAGTGTTCCATTAGATTCGGTCATATCCCAATATGAATGGGGTGCATAGAGAGAAAATAAAAAAAATTATAATGGCTATCCATTATGTTTTTCACCTTAAGTCCAAGATTTCAAAACACCCTTGCCTCATTTTCCTTCTTTTATTTTATCCTCCTCCTTTCAAATGGTTCTTCCAAAACCCTAATGTTTTATAAGTGGATCCTTGGTTTAAAAATTTAAAATGGGTTTTCAAATACATGTCATAAAGCTAGGATTGTTTGTCATCTTAAGGTGTGGTTTGGTTTTTAAATGACATAATGTCCCATTTGGAATCTTTCAAACATAAATGGTGTTTCCCCTTAGTTTTGGAAATGATTTGAAAAGGGAATTTGATTTGTAAATAATGAGTCAATTTTGGTACCTTGTATTGTTTTGGAAAGTGGATTTGAAACTCATTTGATGTGTAGACTTGGTTGGATCTTTTGTGTGGCTTGATATGTGATGGTAACCTCTATGGTTTTCCCATCGTAGAGAGGGCATCCACATAGTTGGTGTTGGAGAATGTGCAAGGCATGCACAGTGGAAACCATGGGTTATTGCTTCATGAAAAACATGTGATGACCTCTTAATTCTCTAATATACTATTATCATTGGATTCCTGGACATCATATAGAGGTTCAAGTTATGGTTACTTACTGGTCCCGATTAAACAAACTGTTCCCCTAGATTTTTTGAGATGCCAAGGGGTTGTTCCATTGGTGAAGTTAGTTTAGAGAATCCATGTTGGTAATTGACTATGGAGTTGCACCATACACTATAATGTTAGTTTTAACTGAGTGCATCTAGGTATTTCTTCTAGTTATGTTTAGTAAATTCCCATGATTACTTGTCTGTATATTTTTCTTTACTTTATGGAACTTTTATTATCTACTCTGCAAGTATTTTCCTACTTGTACTGTTTCTGGTATTTTCATCATGGATATTTGATATCCTATTTTATATTCTTATTGGGAATTTTTTTTTACTAAAAATCTATTTTAAAAATTAAATATGTGCTTTTTTTAAAATAGATTCTTTAGAGAAGATGAGTTGGTTCTTTAAAAGATAAAACCCCTATTTTAAAAATGTATTTCAAAAAAGAATTTATATAATATTGTTGGAAATAAAATGTACAGATTTTATGGTGATTACCTATTTATATGATTTATGCTCATAGAATAATTGTTCCACTTAGAATTAGTAGACCCAATCTTTCTTGTACATTCAACTTTCTTGTTTAGGTTCCATATGGAGCGGGTTGGTCTTATGGTTGGTGGTGACCAAGATGTCATGTGGAGATCTGGTCAGGTTTCAGTTTATTTATAGTTATGTTTTTAGTTTAAATATTTTTTAGTAGTAACTGTATATGGATCCTGTTAATATATTATTTATGTTAAGTGTCTATGTATCCTCATAGTTTTTATGCATGATTTTTTTGTTTTATTTATATAAAGTTTTTTATTGGGCTAAATTATTCCCAATATGATATCTCTAATGTTCATCACTAGTTAGAAGCCCATGGGAATCAGGAATAATTTTATACCTTTTTCTCTAGCTTGTTTGGTTGTGGGGTTAGATGGAATCCTGACCCTTTTTGTGATAGGTGGAAATGTAGAAATGAATGGCATCATTTCGGGAGGCGGTAGTCCACCGTACACACGAAAGATGATTTCATAACCCATTTTATAGAAGTTTTTGTAGCTTTATGTCATACCCTTAACATAATAACATCTTATTATATTGAGTATAATTTGGTTATTATATAATAATTGTATAAGAATAAATCAAAGAGGTGGAGAAGGAAATAAAATAATAACAATTTTAGATTAACATTACCTCTTCTTGGGGTATCCTCCTCAGTTTTTCACTAAAACCTATAAAGGTTTAATTTCTACCAAAAATAAGGATTATATGATAAATTAAGTGTAGTTGGAAAGTCATTTTTTCAGAGTTTGGATGACCCAAATGGATTTATAGGTGTGAAAAGTGGTTAGAGTGGGTGCCTTTTTATAGTTGAGTAGGAATGTAATTCTTGTAAACACTAAAAAGTATTCACAATTGGGAGGTAAAAAAATACCTAAATTTGATGAAAATTTTATAATAAATGGTGGTTTTGGATTAAATGTTCTAAAAATCATACACCACACAAAGAAACATTTGTTTTAAAAAAAAATTCCTTAACTCATAAGTTTCCTTATTTTTTTCATTTTGGTTTTTCATTAAGGTAACTAGTTTTCTATCCTAAGTAATTTATCCATTAAGACTAAATTAAAGTGAGACATATTATATAATTTAGATTCACTAATTATAAGTTTTAAATATAAATTATAAAATAAAAATCTCATGTGTGTTGAAAATTAATTTTAACAGAAGCGCATGTAACACGCAAAAACACTGCTTTAAACCTAACTTTTCTAATAGTGTTTTTACTATTTATTATCAAAATATTCATTATAAAAGATAAATTGGCACATTAATGGAAAATATTTAATATTTATTAAAATTTAAAAAACACATGGTCAAATATACGATTTTTATTAATTTTAAATCATTTAATAAAATATCATTTATTATAAAATAGTATTAATGTCAATTTTGGTATTATTTATTTAATTTTGATTTTAATATATCAAGACAATGGTGGAATTTTAATATATTATGTTAACACTTGTTTGTAATTATAAATTCATCTAAAAAATAATGTAACATAATAATTCATTCAATTTACATTAATTTTAATATTTTTAGTATCATTTAATTTATTTAATTATTAACTAAAAAATTACTGAGTTGGAATTTCTTAAGCATTTTAAGTAAAAAATTCATCGTTAAAAATTAATATAAATTATTATGATAACAAAAATAAGTTTATATTTCAAAATAATTTTTACAACTGATCATATTTTTCATTTTTTCCCAATCCAAACCTTTATAAAAGTTAAAAGGAAAAAAGTGTTCCTTTTTGTCTTTTTTTTACTTAACATATTATAACGGTCACTTTCCTAGATAATTGTCCGAAAAACTCATAATTATCTATAATAAGTTCATATTGATCTACAAATATCCATAAAATGGGTGTTTCACAAGTTTTGGTTCATTTTTAAACCATATATTCTCAGTTTAACCAATAAGTAAACTAATTTTAACCTCATTTGTTGTAATTAATTATAACTATTTTCACTAATACATTTGGTAAAAAAACTATGATTGAATAACTATACATTATTAATTATTATTATTCAAAATATGGAATAAATATTTTTAAATTCAACTAATATAAATAGAAGAATTTAATTTGAAATTAGCCCTGAAAACTGGATGAGAAAGCTGGTTTTCAAAGTGAAAAAATGATCAAAAGTTTAAAATGTTTTAGTATCCAAATTAAAAATAAAAATTATTAAAATTAACTAAATTTTATTAATATATATAATTTATCTAATTTTACATTAAAATTAATTTAAAATATAATATAACATTATAAATTATTTTTATGAAAAGTCAGTTTTCAATTAAAATGTGGTATTTTCACTATTCATCAAAAAATAAAACTTCTCAGAAAAATACCAAACATTCACCATAAGATAAATTTTACATTACTATTTAAAAAATGAAATTTATTTTTTTGAATAAAATTCATAAAAAAGTTAAAATTCAGTTTTAAAACAAATTCTTTAATAAAAGGTGGAAAAACTGGTTTTAGAAAAATACAATTTTTTATGTATAAAATAATATTCATTATTATAATATGCCTATAAAATATATTTTATGAAAGTAAAAAAATTATTAAATATATAATATTCAAAATTAATTAATATTATTCACTAATATTAATTAATTTAATTTATTAGGATAAAACATCTTCAAGACATAAAAATAGTTTTTTATAAAAACATTTCCTTTATATTAAATTGGTTTTCATATTCATTTATAATTAATTTTACATAAAAAATTCATTATATACAAATTTGTAAAAAATATTTTCATAATTCAGTTAACCTTTTTCATACCCTCCATTCCAACAGCTAATTTATAGCAATAATATATTTCGCGGGTCTTTTAAGTAGGGTGTTGCGTGTTGAATGCGCTATAGAACATAAAAAACTTGTGGTTGAGTGTAATTCAAGATAAAATATCTGTTGAATGTAATGAAATATAAACTTATTGCCTCATTTATTTTATGCTATTGAATATAATTCTCCTCTTTTAAAATATTTGGGTGTTATATCCTCCCCCCCCCCACCTAAAAAACGTTTCCTCACAATTTCAACTTTATATCGGTAATCAACGGTTGGAAATTTGAAAATAGTTTTGTTGTAAAAACACATTGTAAAAGGAGTTAATAAAACATTCTCTTAATAATAGATAAAGGAGAGTAAAAATGTGATGTGGAATAACACATAACAAGGCTTCAAAATAGGAAAAAGTTGGTAGGAATGGAGGAAATTTGTAAATAATTATAGAGGGTGATTGAGGTCATTAGTCACAAAAAGTGACTCATCAATGGAAAGTTAAGGGCCTAAAAACCATAAATATATGATAATAAAAAATGAAATTTGTTTATAAGAAATGAAGATACTAGGATAACATTTTTGGTTCAATATAATTTTCCTCGAGTTAATGAATTCTTTTACAATCTAGACAGAAGACATAGTGAAATATACTTACTTGTCAAGTAGAATTTTATTTTTTTGAAAATTTCAACTAGAATTCCATATTTTTATCTAAAAGATAAGTATTCAAGATGAATTTTATAATATTAAATAACAAAAACCATCTTTTAAATACCACATAACCCTAAAAGGGATGATAATTTATTCCTCCTATATTTATACATTAACCAAAATTGAAGTGGTTACCACAAGGTAAGATAATTACCAAAATGGATAAACCTTCATATGTAACATTAATAGTAAAAATTCAATGGAAATACCTGAAGTTGAAAATAAATAATTCCATAAATTACTATCATTAAAAAAATTAAAACCTTTCTTGACTAAGTTCAAAATCAAAAGATTGGAAGGATTTGATCATATATTCTCTTAAGATAACTCAATTGTAATTCCTAAAATAAAATCCCATATGTTTATGAAATAAATAGAAATTTTACCCAAAATTTTTTCAAACTAACCCGAACATCATGTAGGCCATTGGTTGGTGTTAAACCCTTATCATCCTTCAGTTTTGGGTTCAATCCTAGTGGCCTTTTCAGATGTGACGAGTTCTTGCTCTTCCATTAGGTTGTATCTTTTTTTATTTAAACATGAAAAATAATTGTTCCATAAATATAACTTTATATTGATCCTTTGGGTTACAAATTCTCCAACCAAATAAAATTTCTCCAAAATTTTCATTAAATACCTCAAAAAATTACAACTTAAAACCCTTAAATGAGGTGTTTAAAATTTTGAACATCTGCTCATCCGTAATCTTATATACCTATGAGGGTATCCAAAACTCTTAAGATAAAATCTTATTAAAATACACTAATCTCCAAATTTATCTAATATGACCTTTGATATCAACTATAACAACCTAAGACCTGAACACCAAGATCCTATGCTAAAAACATGAACTTTATATTTCCATCTATGATGCTCGTAATTGTAACTCTAATTTTTTTCACTAAAAAAATTACAATATGAAAATGAAAAATTAGATAATTTATATACTATAGGACCTTTTAGTTTTATATTTTTAGAGAATTATGACCAAATAATATCAGCATGAACTAAATAAATAACTGGTTCATAAATATGAACATCATCTCCCGTCATACCCAACATTTCTTATTTCACATTACGTTATCAATATCATCCTTGTGAAATAATTTATAGAAATAATTCATTAAACCTATCTCTTTATAACCTGGGTAAGAGGAAAAATAATATGGGTGAGCTACAAAGCTCAGTAAGGGAAATCATAAGCATTAAAAAATGAATTTCCTTAGTGAACATAAGATGAGCATAAGGGTATGATGATATGATCAAAGTACATGAGAATAATATATAAATATCCATACCCACCAATACCTAGAATATTAAACATTAAAACATGGGATAAAACATTAAAAAATGAAATAATAAAAACAAAAATGTTCCATGTGATATCAATATTGATCAAATGAAACATCATAAACCCGTAGAATGTAATAAAAACCTTTTTCAAAAACTTGGCACACAAATTTTATAAAAACCTTTCAAAAAAATATAAATTGGAATAAAAATTAATAACACTTAAAATATAATAATTACCCAATGAATTGTATTTCTTTTTGAGCTTCCCTATTATATAAGTTGTAATGGGAAACCCGACACTATCTAGGCCACCCCTTCATATAAGAAGTAACAGGCTCACTCAGCACTATTTTTGCCACCCCATCCTATAACGCTCAAGTACCATATCATTAATAAAACACATAAAGAATTAAATTCATAATAAAATCCATATAAACAATAATTAATCCTTCATAAACTTATTTACCCATTGAAAAGGAATGAGTTTCATGTCAAACTCTTTGAAACAATATTAACACGTGGAAAGGGAATGGGTTTCATATAAATCTCTTTAGAACAATCTTATTTCATCTATATAAATATTTCTAATGGTATCAATACCAAATATCCCCATCGGAGGATAATTAAAAAAAGGTTTTTTTGTGTTTATTAATATAAATTCCATTAAAAGATCACTAAAAATTTTTTTAGGAAAATAATGTTTTGATTTTCAAAATCACTTTTCTTAACATAAAACATTTTTATAATCCTATTCTTTGAAAAACATTTTTTAAAAATATTTTATTCAAAAAGAAACTCATAAACATGAAAAGGAAGATTAAAAGAAATGATAGCGGTAAATCTGTAAATTCCATAAAATTTAAAAATAACATACCTTTGCAACTGTAATAATGTTATAAATTTCCATATTTGGAAGTTAACAAAAAGGTTCCTTCCAAATTTTTGGAAAAAAACAAATGGGAACTATTATGAAAATGAAATAAAGATTAATTTGAATTAATTTTTTAAAAATTCATTTATTAAATCATTTTTAAGAGCTTAAAAACATTTTTCAAAAAAAATAGAAAACATCATTTTGGAAGAAAACTAATTTCTGAACAAAGTGATAAATGAAGTCATGTTTTCTAAAAACAATTCTAAAACATTTTGAGTACTGAAGACTTGAAAATAGTATTTTAATTGAAAAAAATAACATGAATAACCATAGGAGAAAAAAATTCATGAGTTTTTTTATATATATATCTTAAGACTTTATCATTGGAAACATAATCATAAATAATTCTTCTAAATGAATAGATTATAAGATAAGACTCTTACCACTTAAGGAACTTTGAATCGAAAAACCCATGAACAACATAATTAAATTAAATTTATTGTATCATGAAAATGATAATATTCATGATATAGCAAGTCAAAGGGGTATATTATACATCTCATAAAAGTATATAGGTGTATAACATAACTTATGTCTCAAATAAATAAAATTGAGACAAAAATACTTTAATGCTTTGGTAACTTTGAAACCATAAACCCCATTAAAAGAGATACCATGAAATTTATATATAAATACACATTAATTTAAGGATGATATTAATAAAATATAATTATGTGTCTTTTATACCCCACACAACAAAATAAATATTGAATATGGAATATATCCCAAAGATATAAAAGTGAGACAAGAATAACCCTTACCTTCAGTCTGGTTTGTCCCACTTATTCTTTAACTTCTGGAATAATTAACTTTTTTTAATTATCTAATTAATTTAGAAACTTTTAAAATTTTATTATTAATTTTATTTCACTTATATATAAGTTATATATAATTACCTGATCAATTAAGTTTAATTTGGACATTTTGACCATATTCAGCTTATAAGTCAAAGCAGGCTTTGGTAGGTCGACTAAGTTCAATTAGTTCATTATTTTAAAATATCCAAAATAATAATAAGGAAATAATTTTCATATTTATAGATAAATTTCACTCTTAAAATCAATAATTAAATATGGTTATTAAAAATGAATCAACATTACAATCATGGGGATGGTAGGTCTTACGTACACATGAGTAATGTTCTCATTTTTCAATGATCATTATGGAAAGAAGGTAACTAAAATTTATCTATACATAATTATAATTATATCACAAATATAGTATTTTTTAATTATATATTCTTATATATATCATTACTATGATGTGGGGATGAAAAAATAATAATTGCATCGCTTTGAGGAGGTGGGGGTCCACACGTCCACGAACGTTATTATAACTTTTTCAGTGTGTAAAATGGAAAGAGTAAAATGATAAATTATATTTACAAATAAAAATTTTTTAATTAATATAAAAATTATTTAATTAAAATCACATATATATTTTATAGTTGATATTATTACATTTCATGTAACTGTTTAGTGAAAAACATTTTGCATCACTTCGCGGGGCGGTTGTCTGTCGTACACATGAGCGATATCATCGTGTCCCTTAAGAAATGGAATATAAAAATAGTGTATATGATATAACAAATATATAGGTATTATAATTTTATAAATATCAGAAATTTTATACCTAAAAATTATGTCCATCATTATTCCCAACCATGAGAGGTGGTAATGGAAAAATTAATGTCGTTGTATCGTGAGGTTGTAGTCCGCCAAACACACGAATGATGATTTTTTAACCCATTTGATGGAATTTTATGTGGTTTTAGGTAGTAAAATTAACATAAAACATATAAATATATTTAGGATAATTATTTTCTTATATATTATTGGTATAAGAAAAATTAATGAGGTGGAGAAGGAGATAAAATAGGAACACTTTTAGAATAACGTTACCTCCTCTTCGGGTATCCACCTTCGGTTTGAATTAAATCCATAAAAGGTTTTCTTTATTCTCAAAATAAATCTTCTTGTAATTTGGTTTGGGAAGTTTGGAAGTTATTTTTATAAAATTTTTATGAGCCAAATGGATTTATAGGTGTGAAGAAGTGGTATGAGTGAGTGCCTTTTTATAGTTGAGGAAGAATGATATTCTTGTAAATACTCAAAAGTATTCACTATTTTGGGGTCCAAATTACCTAAAGTGGATCAAATTTTGATAATTAAAGGTTTTTAAGGAGTAAGTTTCAATAAAAACCTCCTCCATAAATATAAAAACCAGTTTTAAGAATTTTTTCCTTAACTCCTAAGTTTCTTTATTTTTTATTTTCATTTTTCATTAAGGTAATTATTTTTCTAACCTAAGTAATTTATCAATTGAAACTAAATTAAAGGGATAATTATTATATAAATTATAACCAATTATTATAAGTATTAAATCAAAGTTATAAAATAAAAATCACATGTGTTCTGGAAATTAATTTTAACATAAGCGCATGTAACATGCAAAAACACTACATTAACCCAAACTGTGCTAACAGTTTTTTTAACTATTTAAGGGTCAATATAATAATTATATAAGATAAATTGGTCAATTAATTCCCTATATTTTATATTTTCTAACATTTAAAAATAACTTGTAAAAATATAGTACTTTTTGAAACTTTAAATCGTTTAATAAAATGTCATTTATTATAAAATAGCAATATTGTCAATTTTGACATTATTCATTTAATTTAAATTTTAAAATATCAATAAAATGATGGAATTTGAATATATTATGTTCACACTTTTTTATCATGATATATTAATCTAAAAATAATAATTTAACACAATAATTCATTCAATTTACATTAATTTTAATATTTTAGTATCATTTAATTTATTTAATTATTAACCAAAAAATTACTGAGTTGGCATTTATTTATAATTTTAAGTATGTAATTAATCTCTAAAAATTAAAGATAAATTATTATGATAAAAAATTAATTTATATTTCAAAATAATGTTTAAAAGTGAACATATGTTCTATTTTTTCTCAATCCAAATCTTTAATAAAATAAAAGGAAAAGGGTTCCTTTTTGTCTTTTTCTTTACTTAAACTATTATAGGGTAAATTTCATCAAAAAGTATACCAAAAACTCATATATTTAGATATTAAGGTCATTATAGTCTAAATATGTCAACAAAATTTATTTTGGACAAGTTTTGGGTCAATTTTACACCTTATATTCTAAGTTTAACCAATAAGTAAAATCATTTTTACCATAATTGTTGTAATTATTTTTAACTCTTTATACTAATTAATTTTTTAAAAAATGTTTTATCATTATAAATTATCAATTATTATGATTAAAAATATGGAATCCATTTTTCAAATATTCAACTTATAAAAATGGAAAAAATGTAAATAAAAATTATCCACATAGACGTGACAAGAAAGCGGGTTTTTTAAACGAAAACATTCAAAACATTGAAATATTTTTGTATCCAAATTCAATATAAAAATGATTAAAATTACATAAATTGGATTAATATATATATATATATATATAATTTATCTAATTTCACTTTAAAACTAATTGAAAAAATAATCTACCATTTTAAAATATTTAGATTAAAAGTTAGTTTTCAAATAAAATGTCATACTTTTCATTGTTCATCAAAAAATAAAGCTTCTCAAAAAAATACTAAAAATTCACCCTAAGCTAAATTTGACATCAAAATTTCAAAAAATACGATTATTTTTTCAAATAAAATTTATAGAAATATCAAAATTTGTTTTTAAAACAAGGGCTTCATTAAAAGGTGGAAATCTATCTTTAAAAAAATAAAACTTTTTATGAGTAACAAAGGATTTGTTATTATATTATGTATATAAAATCTATTTGATAAAAGTAAAAAAATTGAATATAAAATATATAAAATTCCTTAATATCATTCACTAATATAAATAAATTTATTTTTTTAGGATAAAACCACTTCGACGTATAAAATAGTTTCTCATAAAAACATTTTCTTTATATTCAATTGGTTTTCATATTAATTTCAAATTAATTGGTCATAAAAGAATTCATTATATGCACATGTGTAAATCATATTTTCTTAATTCATTTAATCATGTCCGTACCTACCATTCCAATGGATAGGTTATAATGGTAATATATATCATGGGTCATTTAAGTTTGGTGTTGCGTGTTGAATATTCTATCGATCATAAAAATCTTGGGGTTGGGTGTAATAAAAGCTAAACTAAGTGTAGCATGTAATGTAAGATAAACTCAATTTTATGTTTCCTTTATGCTATCAAATATAATTTTCTTCATTTAAATCTCAATGGGTTACAAACAAAGGAACACCCAACAATGGTTGATCAAATATGGTGGTCTCCCATATATATTTAAATTTCTCTTAAATGTTAATTCTCTAAAATGATATACTACTCCCAAGGATTCAGTTTTAGAATGAAATAATCAATAAGTTATATAAATTTGATATGAGTGCTACATATAGGGTACCAATCAGAGTGTTTTGGTAAACATTACATCTATTATATCTTAGAATGAGGATTTTATTCTCCAAACAAGTAGATATTATAGAATATCCCAAAAAATATAAGGTCAATATAAAGAAAAGGAAAGGTGGAGGGATAAAGTAAAATGATATCATGGTCTAATGGGATAATATAATTAAAGTAATTGGAGTATAAAAATAATGTAAAGGAAAAATGTGGAATAATAAAAGAACATCCCAAACAATATCCCTTGTATTTCTACCTAAATTCCCATTACTAGACCTAAATTCACTAAACCTATGAATAGTAATATTCCAAACACAAAAGTGGTGATTTTTTGAATTCTAATTAATAAGTTTTACATTTCCCAAAAAGGAGACAGATGGTTTACCACATGAGAAAGGTGAATACCACTTTTTAAGGTGAAAGAACCAAGGAGTGTTTTTGATCTACCACTCCACTCATGTTATGGGTAGGTCCAATAATTGGAAAGGCTAAAGTGAACTTCTAGTAGATTTGATTCTAAAAAAATCTAAGATACTGACTCTCTACAACCCACCCCCTGGAACTCTTCGAGGAGGAATACAATAAATAAAAAATAACTAGAATGCCCTTCAAGAAAATTAAAAAAATAATGATTTAAATCCCAACTAAAAAGAAAAAATTACAAGTAATAAAAAATATTAGAAAATAATTTTTACATCATTTAAAAATCACACACTTTAGATACTTTATTCCATAAAAATTAATTTTAAAATCATTCTGAATCTCTATAAATTTATTATGAAACTATTTTTCATCTTTCTCAAACATAAATCCATTTATTTATTTATTTTAATTAAAAATCAAAATACCACCTTATTAGTTCCAAATATTTACTTTCAAATCTATGTCAAATCTCAAAAATCTCCCTTTAAAATTCATTTTAATATTCCAAAACATCACCTTCATTTCAAACCTTTCTATAAATCATATTTATCAATATTAAATATAAATATTTATAATTAGAACTATAATTTTATCTCAAATCCCCATAAAATTATATCCAAGCAATGTCGAAGTATCATTGAAAACCTATTTATTAACATTAAACCTAACTTTAACCATTTAAAAATTCAATAACCATTTATAAACAAGAATCATTCATTAAAACTAATTTAGAAAATTTCAAAAATTAAACATTCACCTTTTAAAAACTATGAATAAATTAGGTAATCTCAAGTAAATTAAATAAAATAAGATCATTTCACTATGTAAGTACTCATTAACTCAATAAAACATACACATAACTCAAAAAATCAATAACAAATAGAGTCCACAAAAAATTCAACATGGCTAGTGTCTATACACATTTTGCCTACTTTGTTTGGTAGACCATGATCTAAGGGTGTAACTACCACAAGAAGGAAAAACAGAACCATTTACATGGCATCTTTATGGTTTTCTAGACCATGTAGGGTAACATTGTGCCTTAGAATCCTCCATTTTCTCCCCCAAAACATTTAAAAAAAACTAAATTACTTATAAAACATAGATATAATTCTAACTATTATCCACACAGATCAAAATATGCCAAAAAATAATGAAAATAATAGAAACTGGAAACATATAACCAACCTTCCCCTGGTAACTCACGTATCTCAATGAACTAGAGTTATACATTCTCTTTATACACATACATATTAATTTTTTATATCCCTAAATCCAATATAACATTACTCACCAAATAAAAGAGGGCACTCTATTCTCACAAGCCAACACAGCCAGTGTTGACCTAGACACGTAATCCATTCCATGTAAAGGCTGGAAGGTTATTCCCAATCCCCATAGATTGGAAACTATTAATTAAGGAAATTATATTTGGAATGGTTTCTTCCAAAAGTTATAATAAAATACATAGTATAAACTTGTCAAAAAAAATCATGATTTTTATGTAATTTGAATGTACCGGAAAACCAAACAAGGTGTTTCATAACAAGAAGAAAACCAAACGTGGGGTAATCAAAAATAAACATTTAAGAAACTATAATATGACATTAAAGTTATACAATATCACTAAAATATTTCATCAATATAAATATGGAATGAAATGAAAAAATTGAATACCTAAATACTGAATCAAAAATCTCCACGTGAACTACGGTCACCCACCAACACCATCATCTAACCCACTTAATGGCCAACATATTTATGAAATACTCCACTAAAGGGATATTCTAAATAACCCAAACCAATAATGAAATCTATATAGGCATTTGAAAAATAAAATAGTGGGTAACCTCTCCACACCTCAGTAATAACCTTTAAAAGTAAACATTTGTCATGGTAGTTTGATAATATATCTATAAAGGTATGACCTCTATTTAAAATTGAAAAATGCATAGATTCATCTCTTTAATTTATTCTCTATAAAAAAATCCTTTATAATTTAAAAAAATCAATCCTTAAAATCTTTTATAAAGGAAAATTCATTTAACAGAAAGGAACTATTTTATGTTAGACTTCTAGAATAATAACATTCTTAACATGAATAAAAACAAATCACTTTTGAATTAACCAGTTTTAACTTAATTTAAATTATTAATAAAATAAAAAAAACTACAGAATTCAAAAATAGACATATAATATGACTAAAAGTAAACAAAAATGGCAACATCCCAAGTAAAAGAGAATAAATTACTCAATATATGCTGCAATAACATCTACTTTCAAAGGAACATGAAAAAATGTGAACATTAAAAAAATATAAGAAGAAAGAAATTACTGAAATTGGCACAATATGGTAGTGAACCTTGGGAACTATGGAATTGAAAACCTAGGATCCTCATATTATTTACATGATTGAACCAATCAAAACCAATTACACATGAACCAATAGGTAGATCATCATAAACACCTTGAAAAAAGGTGAAATCCTAGAAATTGGCACCATATACTTATAATTGTAATGATTATTAATTATTATAGCATGATCCAAATGCTCGGTATAGTGTAATAATGCCTAATGATGATTTTTATTACATTCATTACCCATGATCCTGAGTTCCCCTGATCAACTAAATTAACGCCAATATATAAATAAAAAATTATATCACATGAAATTTAAAAACATAAACAAACCTCACCCAAATGGGCCTGAAATATTTGATCCATGGTTCGAAACCTTGAAATACCTCTTTAAAACCAAACAAAATTCAATACTTTGAAGCCAAAACATATAAACCAAAGTAAAATATAATTCCATGATAAGTAAATTAAAAATACTTAATTAGTATTTCTAATTTTATTTAAAATATCACTACATATTATAAAAATCAATCTAAGGGTAATAATAATAAAATGAAAACCATATAATCACTAAAATTCAATAATAACCAATACTCATTGAAAAATACTCCATTTGATTTTAAAAACAACTATAATTAACATGTTAGTTATATTGAAAACATTTCAAACACACTATCTTTCTTGAATATCAATTTTAAAACTTAAATTTTCAAAAATGATTCATTAAAAAATATTGTAAAACTCATATAGGGTCTTAGAAAAGTAGTTAAAACTATACACAAACTAAGGGCCTTTGAAAAATAATTGAAAATCACTAAGTAAATAAAATAATTATATATAACTTTGAAACTAACAGCATCCAATGAAATTTAGAACAAATAAGGCATTATAAAACTCAATAAATTGGGGTTTTAATGTTTAAATAATTATTCATATAGAACCGAACCAATAAAAGACACTTCAAGAAACTAAGGTGTTAAACCACTCCAAAGAGGAAATAACCACTCTTAATGAAGAATTGCAAATACTAAAATAGAGAATCACCCAAGAGAAAACCAATCAACCTCAAGACCATGGTTTCCACAACCATAATAGGGTAAGAAACCAAGATAAAAGGAAATTAATACAATGGAATAGGTAGTTTGGTTGGAATTAACATAAAAAACCATCACCAAACCTAAATAAATCCATTGTAAATAACTATGGTGGGAGAGGGAGAATTAAGGGGAGGTGTACCTAGATCAATGGATATGATTGGGTTAAGAATGTAATGGCTTAGGTTTAAAATTTTTAAGGGGTAGAAAGATACATTCCAATTTTCTAAACACTATATGAGTCATGTTGTTTGGATACGTAGTTTACTGAATTGTGCGCCAACCATGCGAGACTCACTAGACAAAAAGGGGTTTTGTTGCACGATTTAATGACATGGCTCGGTAAACTATTTAATAACTATATGAATAGATATACTAAAAAAATATACTCTTTTATATGTTCATCTCATTATTTATACTAATTGTGTGTTAACTATGTGATAGAAAAAATTATTAAATCTCCCAAAAAAATCAAAATAAAAAAGGCATAAAACTCAAAGAAAAAATTAAAAAATAATAATTGAATAAAATAATAGAGAAAATAAAGGTTGGGTGTGACATGTAGATAAAAAATTAATGTAAAGAGTCACCCTAGTTATCTAAAATTGTCTCAAAGAAAAAATATTGGTGGACAGGTCACATAATGATGATGGTGATGAACTTAATCAAAGTTCTATGTGTATAATTAAAGTAATTAACATTATAACATTAGATGTTATAAAGTAAAAACAATAAATACTTTTTCAATGAGTTTATCATTCGAAATATTATTCCTAAGTCTCAAAATTATTCAAACAATATTTCTTCATAGAATTTACTCACTAAAACAATTTAGTGGGAGAGTTTTATCGTATGGACATAGAGAGATGTGGTAGGAATTACATAGAGATGTAATGAGTTTAATAAAATCCAAAAAATGTGGAAAACATAAGGCTGATATGGTATTCTATCTAATTTGATATAATGATATAGGCACATATCTATGGTTTTGTAAATTACACTTAAAAGAGTTTGAGAATATAAAATTTATAATTTTATATAAAAGGTAGACTCCATATTATCTTCATTCATGTTGGTTGCATATATTTGATGAAGTGAGATGATAATTAACAACTTTAAGTATGCCTTTGAGTTATCCTTAAATGATATTATACATGGAGTATTATAGTTTGTGATTAAATTTAATTGTTTTTATTAATATAATTTTATATTGAGATACGGGATATTTTCATAAGTAAAACAATGGTTTTTCTTCCTTGGATGACCCCCACATAGAGTGATATTCACTCTGTAATTTGAATAATATGTGTAAATGTTTTACATTTAGACTTACCTATACCTAAAGTTGGTGAGATACCTACCATGAGAATATTTATACTTTTATACCATTATTATATAGGCCTTGTAGCTTAGATAATTATGGGTGGTTAGGTATATTGTTGATCATGTCATTTTTTGATGATTAACAATATTTGATTTTTATTCTCTTAAGATGATCATGAAATTTGGTCTCTTTATTGAGATAGGTTGTGTAAGTGTATGGAGAAACCTAGATTGTACTTTTGATGTGCTTATATATTTTTGTGAGGGTTATTGATGTGTTTATTCATTAAGATGAATATCATGTGATGTATTCATTAACCTATTCAGTCTATACTCATAAATTTGAGAATGTATGAGTAGCTAAACATGATTAACATGTTTAATGTAATTTAATTAATATATGTCTTAGAAATAGAAATTATATGATTTTTGATACTAACATACCATGAATTTTGTGGGAATGGGTATATAGATAAATGGGTTTCATTTAGATTATGTAAGATCCCATTATAGCTTGAGTATTATCCATGATTTTCTAGAGATCACTCCTTGATTATAATTAATGATTCAGGAATTCATAAGTGTTTTCAATGCTATTAATTCATGTGGGGTCACACTTTATGACCATGTTAGTTATGATCAAGTTTATGAAACTTTCAGGGCTACCCCAAAAGTGTTTTAGAGGATATTCAAAAGTGGTTTTGGGTAGATTTTAACAAGTTGTTACATAGGATGTAACATGTTGTTAAAATGAAAGATATATTTTATAAAATTAGTTTTATAAATATTCAAAAGGACTTTTTTAATATTGTTTCATGAGTTGTTTCATATAATGTGAAATAATGTTAATGTTCACTAAGTTTATGATGATTTTTAGGGAAATGTGAGATTTTTTAATTATGTACTAAAACATGCATGATCATGACATAAATTATGCCATGGTCTGTGATGCAGTGCACATTATATAGTGAAATTCACTATGTCATGGTTAATGTTTATATAATTATCATTTCTTGTGATAATGCCCCAGTTCCTTTGATCTTATATTATAAAAACTATCATATTTGGTTATTCACATTATGATAATGGATTTTTAAAGTTTTGACATCTCATATAATCATTTAAAAATAAAGATATTATTAACGTGATTGACCTATATGTTTAAAATAATTTGAAATTTTTAGGTTGGTTTGAAACATAGCATTAATAGGATGAACTTTTTGAGTTTCTTGAAGACCTATATAAACTAGTTAAACCATATTAAAGGAGGTATAACTTGTTAAATGTGATCTTGTTATTGTTAGAAAAACTAAAATAAGATTCTCTTATGCTCTTGTTCTTGACCATATTTAAAAAATATTATAGTATATCATGGTGTTGAGATAGATCATAAATTTTTGTCGGGTGATTCCCATTATATGAAGATATATCCAACGAAAGGAGTCTAACGGATGCTTCTCATTGATCTCAATTAATTGATTATGAAAGGATTTTAAAATATTTATTTATTGGTATATGGTACACCATTCTTATTTTACTTCATTTATATGCATTCCAAACAAAAAGATATATTCTAGGATTAATCAGGTTTTGGACTGTTCTTATACTATATTTAGATCTTTTAAATCTCTTTGAAACCCATAAAGGTCACCCAAATCCCCAATTTATACACCATCTTCCACCTCTAACATTAACTTCATAGATATAAAATACTCTTTAAAAATGTATACTTATTATCTAATATTCAAAATAGTCTTATATATTAAACTATTTTCTTCTACTTCTCTCTACTTTCAACACGTTACATCAAATACACCATGACAAACTACCTAATAAATAGGAAAAAATATAAATTCATAATATTATTTTTTATATGGTGAACCATATTATTTATATTTTTATATCCATATAAAAAAGTATCTCTAAATAATAATTGATTATATAATCCTAAAATGTTAAAAAAATCATTAATTACTCTCTTGAACTCCCTTAATAAGAATCATCGCTAAGTCTCATAACTAAACCATATATCTCTCTTAATAATAACTTATATTAAATGAATATTCTTTCCACTTTACATTTTAAATTTTTATTTACTATAATTTAAATTAAAACATAATAATAAACTATTTTCATCGATATATAATATCCCAACACAGTGAACTATTATTATTATTATTATTATTATTATTATTATTATTATATCAGGAGGATTGGGATTGATCTTCTGTCTATAAAAGGTGATTCACATGGAGTTTTAACTCTATATTCTATGGTATTTCCATGTGATTTTGTGGTCAATTTTGAGAGGCTTCTGGGTGGTGGGAAGTGTGTTACTGTTTTTATAAAGAGTAGGCAAGGAGGCATGAAAATGTCTCTTTAAAGGGATAAAAATTGAGATTGGAAGTTAGTATGTCATGTATGTAGGGTTTATATTTTATATTTACTTATTTTAATATTCAATCATGAGAAGGATTTTATAGTAGTTTTCAACAACCCATGTCATAAAAAATCCATATATTTTCTCGAATTATTTAATAATGTATATGCATTCAATAATAGATAGATTTTTATTCCGAAATGGTAAAATCAATGGCAGTAGGATGAACTAGTACATTGTGTCTCTTATATTTTGGTATTTTATAACTAGAAGTGTATTTAAATTGGTCATGGATTTTTTTTCATTGTCTCTTCCCCTTAGATGTTTAAAAGTAGTGGGCATGGATCATTGGTTCTCTATTTTTGAAACTATGATATTGTAACATCCATTAAGGGTCAATTAATTTAAACTTGTTTATTATCAATAATACATATACATAGTTCTAGATTAATATTTATGGTTTAAATTGGAAACTATTGCATCAAAATATTCTTCATGACATTGTTTCCTCTATTGGTGTCCCAATTCATATGGATAGGGAAACTGAAGTGGTTCGGTTCAATTATTTTTGTGTAGATTTTGGTAGAGATATATCTTAGTATAAACTTGATAGATAAGGTTGTTTTATCTACTCAAAATGAATATATCATCCTACATAATGATTATAAGAAGATTTCATCTCCATTTATTGATTTTATGTTTTCTATTCATTTGAATGGTAGATGTTTTTTATCTTTAAAATATAGAGTTTTTTCTCCAAGGGTTCGTGTTGAAAAGGGATGCAAAAGTAATAAATTTTAGGGATTTTGTCTTTTTATAATATAGATAATCATGTGGGATAATTGATTTTTTGGGGTGATAACTCCTAATTTTTAAATCTAGGTATGGGGGTGGGATTTTCAGATTTTCCTTTGTCTATAAATGCCACTTACAGTAATAGAATTTTGGTTTATGCATAGATTCATGTGGATATTCAAGTTTTGTGTACATATTAGGGATGTAATGGAGTAGGTACATACACTAACTCTATGTTAAATCAGAAAGATGATTCAAGGGTTGTGGATTAAGTTAAGTCTTAGGTTATAGATGATTTTCATATTTTTAAGCAGAATAAGGGAAACTCATAGTGGAAGGTTTTTTGTTCTAAGGTAGAAGAGTAGGTGGAAAAAATATTAGAGGAAAGAAAGTAGTTACAAGGGATGGATGTTGTGGTTGTGAGTACAAGCATTCATAAATAGACTGACATTACTCACTTTCCTACTTTTGGGAAGGAGAAAATTATTCATGTGCTGAAAATTTCTTAATTATAAGTTGAGTATTATATCCATTATTATATTTATGAGGTTATATTTAAATATAATAAGGTGTAAATGGTTGAAGTAATATGGGTGGATATAGATAATGACATGTAACCTCAACAGAGTACATCATATAAGCTAGCTCTAAATGTGGGAAAAAGACTTTGGTTGATGAAGATGGGTTTTAAAAAGTGCCTCCTAAAAAATAATGGATACAAATGGACTATTCTCATATCAAAAGAACAATGGTAATAAGATATCAAGGTATTACTTCTATAAATTTGATCCATATGATGATTATGATGGTGGAAATGTGCTCTTTTACTATGATAGTTGAATTTGATTTTTTGAATGGTTTTCTTTTTCATGAGGGTGGTTTCTCTTATCTGACCCCATCCTATTTTTATATCTTTTATTTATGACATAAAGTAAGTTAGGGGGTTTTGAATCCATTCTATAAATTTTTTGATTATTATTATTAAATCAAAAAATTTATTTCCACAAAAAAAATAGTAATTAAATAAATAAATAAATAATTTCATTTATACCCAAATTTATTTGATAATTTAGTTATCACAAATTCAAAGAAAAAATATTTCATAGCTTATCATATTATTTTTAAATAAATGGAGACACCACAATTTCATTATAAGGTCATACAAATTACCATTTTTCATATTGCACATTAATGATCAAATTCCATAGAAAATTTTATAAACATATAATTTCCAATACATTAAATATTAGACTCTTGTATGCCTTCTATAAGAATAAAACCATAACACCCCAAAGTGAGGTACATAATATAATAAAACCTTTCTCTAATAAATTATTATTTAAATACTTGAATCCTATAGTTTTATTTTAATTATACAATAGGGTATTATAGATATGTGTATCGGTCCATTATACAACAAAAATTTCAAATTGACCTCTCTTTTTAAGGGTAAAATAAATATCTTCCACACCAATATTTCATTATAGTTATTCAATTTAATTTTAAACTAATAAATTATTGAATCATGGGAATAAAATAACTTTACTGAAAAATGTTATATGATTAATGTAATATTCATCATACTAATATCCATTTAATATATCTATAAATATAATACACTAAATAAAATAAATGTATTATCGATAAATCTGTTGTGAGAAACCTCGGATAAGAAGTAATAAATGTATTCCAATGTAATTATTATTGAATCAATTCATATTATGATATAATGTGACATTATTTTGGTGATTATGAGATTCGATATAAGAAAAATATAATGAATTGATAAATCATTTCTCCTATAGACATCAAACAATCTTCAAGGATCCCTGGTGGATACCACAAGAGAATTAATTTTTCTATTTTATCCAAAAGTTAAAATGATATCCAATAACATCCATATTGATATATATGAATAAATATATCGTGTATCAAACAAATAAAGATCCAAAGTAAAAATTATAAAAAATGTTTTATTGATGATACCTATTATTAAGTAATCTACTACCTCTTCCTTAAAAAGAGGGAAAAATTGAATCATTCCATGTTATATCCCAATTGAATAAAGATATCATGTCATTTGATTCCCTACTAATGTTTTAAACTATGTGAATAAAACAACTAACCCACACCTTCACTAGTAAAACCACCCTTCTTTGATTTATACTACTTAAGGAGACAATCAAAGTGACAACCCTCCATCACATGATACTTTTCAATGGATAAATAATTTTCCTCATACCAAAAATATGTCCACATCTACTTTTGATTATCTAAAATATCAAAATTAAATCATAAAATCTCATAAATCCAACCCAACTATGGTTATAAAATTATAACCAATGATCTATAGTCCAGAAGTCATTATTTCTAAAAGACCCCATGAGACCTCCTAGAATAATAATTTAGAATTTTTTCACTAGATTAAAATTTATATTGTGTCTCAACCCAAAAATCAAAATGAAAATAGATATATCTAAGATAGATTTATAATTATACATTTTTATTTATGCTGCACAGGAAAGAGATCAAGAATAGAAATTCCACTTATGGATTGACCTCTAGGCTCGAACCTATCTCATAATGTAAAAATAGGATTTCTTCATTCACCAGGAGTTTAAGGGAAAATCGACTAACTTGAAGAATCATAAAACATACTCATAAATAAAATATGTGTTATGCCTCACATTGATAAACTCTTTTCATTTGTAAATAAACATATTTAACAGGTAATATTTACACCCAAAATAACATTATAAAAGTCACCCATGACATGGATATGAAATCAGAGATTGTGAAAACAAAAATCTACCAGATAATCTATAACTCTTGGATTAATTTGTTCATGAGATATATACTTAGATCCATGACACACCCATCAACCTAAATATTACCACAAAAACTATTATAACCAAGATTATAGGTTCCCCATCACTTGATAATATTTGATAAATAGGTTCAAGGACTATGTGGGGATGTAAATTTCTCTTTAATAAAATTAATTAATATAGATAATAGAAATAAAGTTTTATAAGAATATAAAAACTTGTATAGATTTCATGAAAAATTTAGGTTCTTCAATATTCATATAACTTATAATTTTTCATTATAATATTAATATAAATTTTTTTTATATTGTAAATTATAGTATTACATGTATCCTATCACCCTAAAATCATTGAAATAATATTATGGAAAGGATTTTTTTCATAATTTTTTTATTTAATCCATTTATCCTTTTGTGGATGTCATCATATAAGATAATATTTTTTGAAAATTAAACCCCATTAAGACCGTATTATGGGTTATTAATGAGATAGAGATCACCACTCCAAACCCACCTCTAATAGACCAAGTGTATATGTAACACCCTCGACCTACACTCCCAGATCTGATGCCTAAAACACATACTTTATATACTATCTTGGATACCAACTATTGATTCCCAAATATAACTATACCATAATTATATTAATTAAGAAAAATATTCCATTACATACATTGCCAAGGCCTTTTTGGTTTTTGCCTTTAGAGAATTAGCACAAATCAAAAAAGAATAAACCTCATGACTTTCTCAACCAATGGAATTTTTTCACTAAATAATAAATTGCCACACCCCGACCTTAGATTCCCTTTATTTTACTCTCATCTCAGTCTCGATTCGATTATTTTTTTAAATTTTAATAATATTGATGGGTTTCGGGCCCGTGCGTACACATCAGACCATTAGCGGTGACCATTTGTTCCGCCTGTGTGACTGTGTGGTTTCTTGATGCTTAAAATAATAATATTTTGTCTAGATAATAACATTATCATTATTACTAAATTGTTATTAATAATAATATTATTTAAAATGAAATGAAACAAATTTATTATTGTGATTATTATTATTGATTTGTTATACTATTATTGTAATTATTTTTATTATTATTACTTATTATTATTATTATTATTATTATTATTACTTATTATTATTATTATAATTATCATTATTATATTATTAGTAATAATGTTTTTATATAGAGTCCCATTTTTATTTTATTTTATTTTAATTCTTTGCGCTTTCGGATCCACCCTCTCCTTCTCATCTTTCTCCCCACTAGACTCTTCCTTGCGCTTCCCCATAATGTCGGATCTCCTCCCCCTTTCCATCCCACGTGGTGGCCCCGTCCCCATTCCATCACGCCGGAAGCCCCCTCCCCCCCTGCATGCCTGGTTCCCAACGGTGACTAGCTTTCCTAGTTCCCAATGGCTGCACCTCCCGGCAGCGACACCCCCTACCTTGGCATTTTTAATTTAACCTAAACCGCATACCGTAGCCTTTTCTGATGGCCCAAACCCCTTATGCATCCTATTTCTGGCGGCCCAAACCCCTTGTACCTCCCCTTCCAGTGTGGTTTTGTCTCCCGTATATTTCATATCTTTTGGTGTTTTTCATTAAATTAGCAGAACTCTAATTCTCAGTTATATTTCATGAATCTTGTTCGGTGTCTAGGCTGTGTGGTTGGTCATCAGAGCAATTATCTTCACTCCTTTGATGTTTAATTGCATTCATGCATGTTGATATAGGTACTTCCATAAAATTTCTTTTAATTTTGTTCCATGTGATTCTTGTGTTTTAGTAATTAATTATTAAACCTTGATTCCCACTTATATTAAAAGTGTAGTTAGTTTATTTTAATGATTAATCATTGGTTTAACTTTCCAAAAATAGGTTTTAACATGTCCTTCCATTCATTCACATGTTTTTGTCTATGAAATTGTTTCTGGATAAGTTGTGTTATTTTGGAAATGGTTTTTTTAATGTTTTGGGTGGGTTTTACCTTTAGAGTGTTTTTATTAAAGTTGTTAAACATGTTATCAGGTGGATTTATGAAATTTGGATGGTTTAGTGAGGTTTTCTCCATTTTAAATATTTTTGAAAATTGATTTAAAGTATGTCTTGGATTTTCAAATGAGGTTATTTCATGAAAATATTGATGATCAAGGACCTTTGAATTTGAAAAAGTGTTTTTTTCAATTAGTGGCTTGTTTTATAAAAAAAGGGGTTGTGTATAGTGTTTTTGACACATATTGTTTTTGGAAAATCATGTGAGGTCCATTTGGCACTTTATAAATCATTTAGTTGGCCAATGCATTCTAAATGTTTATTAAATTATGATTATCTCTTATGAACTCATTCTGAATTTAAATTGGTGATTTAAGTCTTTAAATAGGTTTTGGAAAAATAGGTTCTTAATGGTATATGCCTCTTTGGGCCTTGTAATTGTGTTATTGATTTTAATGATGGGTTGGGTCATTGAAATGGGTTCCAATTCAGTTGTAAAAGTGGTTGGTGTGTGGTATTTTATGAAATGAATTGTTTTTGTGAGAATGATGGAAAGACCATTTGTAAACTTTGGATATTCTTTGTGTTTTTGTTTGGCTTTAAAATACACTTACATACATTTTTGGTGAGTTCTTGGTTTAAGGTACCATTGGCCACGTTATAAAAAAGACGATGTTTTGGTAATGTTTTGAAAACGGTTTTTAAGTGCTTTGATAAATTGTTGAACATTGTGAAGTTAAAGGCCCATATCATAGTTTAAAATGTTATTTGGAGAACCCTCACTTGGTTTATGTCTCTTGCCTTGTGGATTTATCATGGTACGGGAGGGTCCTTAATATGGGACCTCCTATGAGAAATTATTATTTAAGGTGGGGGACTAACCTTGAGGAGGTCGGGGTGGTGTCGGTTTGTGTGATGTGTTTGGTTATATATATGAGTCTTGTTGTTTATATGTGAGGAACACCCTCTTGAAAACTATACATAGGAACCTAGAATAGTAAAGAGGCTTACTAAGAACGATTGATGCACTATTTTAAATTATGCACTGGCTAGTGGTCCATAGCAGAGAAAAGTTTTTTTATTATGGATATGGGATTGGGCCCCTCGACCAGGCCAGGTAGGGAGACGGTCAGGCATTAGGGCATTATAACGTCATTGAGTAGAGAATTCCTTCATTATGAGTCACATATATAGTACGATCTTCTCTTCCTCTAAGTTCCTAGGATTTCTCGTGTTTCCCTATTACGGGTATTACTAGTTTTGTTGCCCTTGTAGTGTATAATCCTATTTCTTGTACCTGGTTTTGGTTTTTATTTAGAAAACTGTGAATTATTGGTTGGTTTAAAAATATTTAGAAGTGAATGCTTGAAAAAGAAAGTAAAAATTCTCGTTTTCCTTCTTATTCCTTGTTCTGAAATGGGAGGGAATTTGTTCATGTTGCTTATTTGTTTTCAAAATATAAAATATATATAGAAGTTTATTTTTATATATGTATTGCAAAATGGTATCAATGGAAAGTTTTTGGGAAAATAATGGCATGTACTCTGTGATAATTTCCTATTGAGCATTTCAGTGCTCACCCCTACATTATCATTACAGTTTCAGGTTCTCTTGGTGCTAAATCGCTCTTGGATGGAGCTTGGTTCTGAGTTGTGGGGTGACCTATTAGGTCAAAAGAAGATTTGTGCAGTTTTTCTTTCTTTCCACGGCTAGTTTTTATTTTTAATTTCAATATTTATTTGTTTAATTATCTTTTATTTATGGTCCAAATCATTCCCACATGTAAATTTTGATTCCTAGTACTAGTTTCCATCCTAGAGGGATCAAGAACGCCCCTCGGGACATGTCACGGACCGACAAGTTTCCTAGGGTGATTGTGAATGAGGACAAAAGAATACTGGAAAGGACATGTGTTGGCCTATGGGGACTGTCATTATTCAAATGACCCGTTGGCCCGTGTGGGTGGGCCCTAGGGTGGGGACCATGTGTCTGTGGTGCAACTGGTGGTACCTGGCAGGCCAGGGCCGGATGGCCATGTTAAGGAGGGGTGTTTATGCTGTTAGTGGGGCCCAGCTATCACATTTGGTATTAGAGGAGGCCCTTATTTTTGTGGTTTTTGGTATAAGGAGATTAGAACTATTGGGACTCAGTAGGTAGGTTCAGGAAGGGAAACATGAACTCTCACTCATTCTAAACCCTGATTCGCCAGGGGTAGTTTGGGATTTGAGTCTTTTTTTCTTAGGTTGTTTTGGATTGAGGGATGAAAATGAAGGAAAATCGAGTAATTTTGTGGCCTCACATGGGGTGGTGACCCATGTGGAGTCCAAGTGCCTGGTTCAAGGTCCTACTAGTGTTATTCTTTACTTGGGGAATGACTCACCACCATGCCATCAGGTTGGTCAAAGGCACAAGTTCCTTATTCCGGTGGTTTTTTATTGTTTTTGTTTCATTTTGATCTCTATTTATGTGAGTGTGTGTTAAAAACAAAAGTTGTTTTGAATTGGAAATGGGTTTCTTTGAAATTGTTTTGAAATTGGTGGAGTGGGTTTCAAAGGGGATGTGTTTCAATTTGGAAAATTTGGTATGTGTTTGGATTTGATAATGAAAAGAGATGTTTGGACCTTGGAATTCTTTATGGATGGTCACATGTGCATGGATATTTATGAAGAGTGTGTGGAGGAACTATTCCATGGTTGATGTAATCAGGATCAGATGAACGTGCATGTGGTGGTTCATAAGGTGTCATAGGTTATTTTTAAAATTTAAAAGAAATGGTGGTTTTTGGAAAGAAATTATTGTTTGTGTTTGAATATGTTTGGCTTATAGTCCTATTTCCCCTAGGTCGCGTTGTTACTTTGATTGAGTTTTTGGCTTGATGCTGGTTTTGATTTTTTTTTTATTCTGAATATGTTGCCCAAAAAATCTCCAAAAGTTGTCAAGGAGCTACGCTCAATTGTCGGTTCTTTTCATGTGTTGTTTTTTCATGGAAGTAATCAAAGTCCATTAGAGTTAGTTTTATAGTTCATAAAGATAGAGTGCGTATTTGGGTTGTGGGGAACTTCCAAGGGTGTTAGGGTTCGTACCATCTTGGTATTATTTGATGGTTCAGTTCTAGATGAGTAAGGATGGGATGTCTCTTTGTCTTTGGAGTTTATGGTGTATTTGGTGGTGGTCGGTTTTCATGAGGGTTTCCCATCTGATGAGCGGGGTGTGTGAGAGGAACTTGTTACTAAAAAAATATTCTTCATCAGTACCAACCTCGAGTTTGTCAAACCATTCTCTTGTGTGCCATCAATGTGGCCAGTTCGGGAATTCTAATCCATCATCCAATATTCCTTTGAAAATATTCTACCATTGTAGTAATTTGAATCATTAGGAGGAAGAAGGAGTTGGGGACTGGGGGATGTGAATTCCTGACTGTGAGTCAAGAGATGCTTCAGTCATCATGCCCCCAACCACAGGTCTTGGGGTGAAACTCGCACACAGTCAGAAGTTATTGATGGTTTATGGAACATCGGTTTGGATCATGTTTTCAACTTTGGGGAGAGAAATATCCAAAGTTTCCTTATTCTATTCTTGTCACCATCGTAATATCATCCTTATTTTGGTGGTGTGATGACCACTTTTTAACACAATCCAAGTGGCCTCATCTGCTCTAAATGTGGATTTTAAATTATTTTTATTACTTCAAGGGTGTTGGTCCCATGAATAATCAGACCTATTCTAATAATGAGTTTGGTATCAGTTGTGTTAATTAGGGGAATGTATGGTTACATGAATTAATAGGTGGTGTTTCTAGGCCCATTCTTAGTTCGGCCACCACTCCGTATATTTTCCTCTACTATGTATTGGTTTTATAGGGGATTCTTCCATCCGAGTGTCCTGGTGTGTTCTCTTTCCCCATGATGGTTTTAATCCTAGTGGTGGAGTTTTTCCATTAGTGTTAAGAAAGTGGGATGAGTTCGGTTTGGGAAGTTCCAGCATTTCCCCCCCCCCTCCCCGGAGTGGTGTGTTCAGGTTTCAAAGTTTTTGTGTTAGTAAATTCTTGTTGTGGGGAGAACCCTCTCAAGTTCTCCCCTAAACCTCAGGCAGTGAATGTTCTTGAGTTGTTCAGGTGTGACGTGTGTTGGTAACAGTAACTCTGAGCCACTCGGTTTCTTCTAGTTTTCTCTGGGCATGGACTATAGTTGTGTCAACTATTGTCTTGGTGACTTTCTGAGGGAAGAAAGTGTCTATGGTGGATAGAATTATCACACTCTAACCTCAAACACCCTTTATTTTACTCTCTTCTCAGTCTTGGTTCAATTTTTTTATATTTAATAATAATGATGGGTTTCGGGCTGGTGCACAAACACCGGACCTTTAGCGGTGACTGCGTGTTCCACCCAAGTGACTGTGCAGTTTCTTGATGCTTAAAATAATAATTTGTTGTGTAGATAATAACATTATCATTATTACTAAATTGTTATTAATATTATTATTATTTAAAATGAAATGGAAAAAATTTATTATTGTGATTATTATTATTGAGTTGATATATTATTATTATTGTTTTTATTATTATTTATTATTATTATTAGAATTATCATTATTATATTATTATTATTAATTTTTTTTTATTATTGATTTCTCTTTTTATTTTATTTTATTCTTTTTTTGGGTGAAACCCTAAAGGGTGCCCCCTTTCCCTTCTACGGCACAATTGACCCCCCCCCCCTCACTAGTTCTTCCCCTCATGCACTCGTAGTTCCCCTGCCCTTATTCCTATGCCTACCGCTGATGACCTCCCTCCTCCCTCTCGTTTATTGTCATCCCACACCGCCCTCAGGCTGTCATCCCTCCCCTCTTGTTTGAGCGGCGCCCTGCCCAGCTCTTGTGCGTGCCATCTGGTCGGTCGATCTTCAAACACACAACCAGCTTTCCCAGCGATGACCCCTACTCCCTTGACCTGAAGAAAGCCGACAGCCTAGCACCGCCCTCTCCTTCTCAGCTTCCTCCCCATCGGACTCCTTCTAGTGCTGCCCCACTCTGCTGAACCTCCTCCCCCTTACCATCCCACCAGTGGCCCCCTCCCATTTCCATCACACCCCCCCCCCCTGTGCACTCGGTTCCTGATGGAGACCATCTCACCTGGTTCTCGACAGCCTCACCTCCCAGCATTGACGGCCCCTACCATGACCTTTTCCAGTGAACCCAAACCCCCTACTGCAGCCTTTTTCGATGGCCCAAACCCCTTTCGTGCCCTGTTTCCGGCAGCCTGAACCCCCTGCACTGCCCCTCCCAGTGTGGTTCCCCCTATGTTATATTTCACCTCTGTTGTTTTTCATTAAATTACTAGAACTCTAATTCTTGGGGTCCTGTTCGCACATCTTTTTTGGTGTCTAGGATGTGTGAATGGTCCACGGAGTGATTATATTCCCTCTGTTGAGGTTCCATTTCATTCGTGCATGTTGAGGTAGGTGCTTCCATGAAATATCTTCTAATTTCATTCCATGTGATGCTTTTATTTTAGTACTTAATTATTAAACCTTTATTCACACTTATATTACAAGTGTAGTTAGGTTATAGTAATTATTTATGGTTGGTTTAACTTTCCAAAAATAAGTTTTAAAATGTCTTTCCATTTACGCACATGCTTTTTCTATGAAATTGAATCATGATAAGTGGTGTTGTTTTGGAAATGGTTTTATTAAATTTTTTGGGTGGGTTTTACCTTTAGAGGATTTTTATTAAAGTTGTTAAACTTGTTATTGGGTGAATTTGTGAAATATGGATGGTTTAGTGAGGTTTTCCCCATTTGAAATGTTTTTGTAAATTTATTTGAAGTATGTCTTGGGTTTTAAAATGAGGTTTCTTCATAAAAAGCTTGATGATCAAGGACCTTTGGATTTTTTAAAGTGTTTTATTTTCAAATAGTGGAATTGATTATAAAAAGGGGATGTGTATAATTCTTATGATACATATTATTTCATGAAAATTATGTGAGGTCCATTTGGAACTTTATAAATCATTTAGATGGGCTATGCATACTAAATGTTTATTAAATGCCAGTTTTCTCTTATGAACTCATTCTGAATTTTAATTGGTGATTTAAGTCTTTAAATGGGTTTTCATAATAGGTGGTTTATATTATATTCCCCTTTGGACCTTGTAATTGTGTTCATGATTTGAATGATGTGTGGGATTGTTGAAATGGATTCTAATTTGGTTTAAAAAGTGGTTGGTGTATGGTATTTTATGAAATGAATTGTTTTTGTGAGAATGATGGAAATCTATTTTGGCACCTTCTGATATTCTATGTGTTTTGGTTTGGCTTTAAAATTCACTTAGGTAAATTTTTGGGGAGTGGTTGGTCTAAGGTAATTTTGGCCACGTTATGGTAAAGATAATGTTTTGGTAATGTTATGAAAATCATTTTTAAGTTCTTTAATAAATTTTTGAGCATTGTGAACCTAAAGGATTATCTCCTAGTTTAAAGTGGTTTTTGGAAAACCCCCTATTGGGATATGTGTCTTTCCTTGAAAATTGATCATGGGATGGGAGGGTCCTCGGTATAGGACCTTCTGAAAGCAATTATTATTTATGGTGGGGGAATAACCATGAGGTGGTTGGGGTGGTGCCGGTTTGTGTGATTGGTTTGGTTATATATATGAGGATTTTTGTCTAGATGTATGGAACACCCCCTTGAAAACTATACATGGTAACTTAGCATAGCAGATAGTCTTACTAAGAATGATTTTTTAACTAATTTAGATTACGCACTGGGTATTTTCCCATAGTAGAGGTATGTTTTTGTTATTATTGCTATGGGATTGGGCCCCTCGACCAGGCCAGGTAGGGAAATGGTTGGGAGTTAAGGCATTATGAAATCCTTGAGTAGGGAATTACTTTATTATGAGTCACATGTATAGTATGTTCTAGTCTTCCTCTCAATTTCTAGTATTTCCTGTGTTTCCATGTTACGAGTATTACTTGTGTTTTTCCCTCATCAGGTAGAATTCTATTTTTTGTACCTGGTTTTGATTTTTTTTGGAAAAATATGAATGATTGGTTGGTTTAAAAATATTTCTAAGTAAATGTTTGAAAAAGAAAATACAAATTCCCATTTTCTTTTTTATTACATGTTTTGAAATGGGAGGGCAATGGATCATGTTTCTTGTTTGTTTTCAAAATGTAAGATATGTATAGAAATATATTTTTATAAATTTATTTCAAATTGGTATCAATGGAATATTTTTGGGTAAAGAATGGCATAGAATATGTGATGATTTTCTACTGATCATTTTGGTGATCACCCCTACTTTATCATTCAAGTTTCAGGTTTTCTTGGTGCTGGATCACTCTTGGAGTGATCTTGGTTCTGAGTTGGGTGGTGAACTAGTAGGTCACAAGGGGGTATGTGCAGTTTTTTTATTTCCTTTGCTAGTTTTTATTTTTACTATCAATCTTTATTTAATTACTTGTATCTTAGTTATGGTCCAAATCATTCCCACATGTTAATTTTGATTCTCGGTACTAGTTTCCATCCTGAGGGGATCGGGAACGCCCCTTAGGACACATCACAGACCGGCTCAGGTGACTAGTTCAGAGTTGACTCGGGCTGGTTCATGACATAAACTATTTAATCTATAATAATTATTCAAATTCTAACATAAATTCTTCTACAGATGCTATCCTTATAGATATATCATGTGTAATAATTTACTTCCTAACCTGGGGAATGGAAAAAAAATAAGGTGTGAGCTAAAATTCTTAGTAAGGGAAACATATAACTGAATCAGTAAAATCATAAGATTGGAATAAATATTATGATGGGAATAAATAATCATAATAATTCCATAATCAACTTAATATAAGAGTGCGATATATCCATTTCAATAAATTAAAACATGGATAACAATAATCTTTGATCACATAGTGATGGAATGCTTAATTTAGGACATTAAAAATGTGTTTCAAAGTCATTATTGAAAGATATTATAATATGTGGAAATTTATACACCAGAACTCAAACTGTTTTGTCTCATAAGACCAATTGATGCATTGATGGTCTATATAATTTTGGGCCCCAAATATCACCTAATTATGTTCAATACATTCCCCATATTATTTGACAATAAATATCAAACCTTTCCCTAAGTAACCACTTTCTAAATAAAAACATGGTTATCTATATAATGAAAAATATGGAAAACAAAAAATTACCCATTAAATGGAATAATGTAGATGTCTAGGTGAATATCCCTTTATCAACATAAAAGTTCTGGGGTATTTCTAAATTAATAGGAAGTACCCTTATCAAATAAATGTAGTGGTGACGGTACATTCAATGGATGAATGACTTACCTCCAGAACTCCTCGAGTGGGTGAAATTTATCATGTACCAAGTTTTTGTGCATTTTTATCCATGTTTTCTATTATGTCACCAATAGCTGTAATAATTTTATCAACTAGGGATCCACCAGCTGTAGCATCTATCATTCCATGATCCAGGTGGACAAGTCCCTAATTGAAGTATTAAATTATAAATTTTTCACTAATTTGGTGGTGGGTGAAACTTGAAAATAAATCTAATATCTCTAAATATTCATGAAGGGTCTCTCCTTGTGACAGTCTAATTCCACATGTTTATTTTCTAATTGATAAAGTTTCGGAGGAAGGGGAAAAAATCTCTTGAAAGATTAGTTTAAGAGCATTTCATTCCCCAATTTTGGTAGGTAGATATTATATCCCACCTTTTTCTACAACATCTAGGGAAAAATGAAGTCCCTAAACTTAATGAGTTCATTAGACACACTTTGTAGTTTCATGGTAGAGCACACAATGTGAAACTAATTGAGATTTTGGTCAGGGTTGTCACCGGGAACACTGTGGAATTTTAGATGGAGGTGGATGAGGCCTATCCTCATATCAAATTTGGCAACTTCCTCAAGATATTGGATTCACATAGGTTGGTACTCAACACCTAGGGTGGTCGATTATTTAAAATATTGATTATTTGCATCCATGATTTATAGGGTTTGATTTGGTTCAATTTTTGATTGGCTTGGTACCAATTGAGGTTCTACAAGGGTTTACTCAATTTTAAATGATTTTTATACTCTAGATTACCTAATTTGTGAGTGAAGTGTCTTTTCAATTTCTGGGTCAAATTCAAGCATTTTTTATTTTTTTGACTGGGTCATGAAAATAAATTATAAAGTTTGTTTTTTTATAATAGAAGATGGATAAAAAAATAACTTAAAAATAATGGAAGGAGAAAATAAAATATAATTATATACTATGAAGTTAATAAGATATATATAAATAGTAATAGATAGAGAACAAGAAGAAACACAAAAATACAAAAAAAAAACAATAAAAAGGTAAGGAGTAAATATTGAAATGATTAAGAAATAAAAAAATAAAAGAAATTAATAACATGTAAAAATGATCTTGGATCTCTGAAAATGGCGCTAAAATTTCACCATGTTGTCAAGTGCATCAAATTAAATGTTTATTTTTTACTAGAATTTACATAGTACTGAAGTAACCCTAGGTCATCTATTAAAGGAGCCTTAGATCATTAATTAAAAACTAAAACTTTTATTAGGATAATAAAATTGAAATGGGATTTTTAAAAAACCTGGGTTTTATTTATTTTAAAACCAAAAATTTAAACTATATTACTAAGTGATTGAAATTGTTTGGATAAATCACGATCAATCCAGGTGAGTGTTCTTTAATGCTCATCTATCATCACTCCCAAGGGAAGTGTAAGAGATTATTGATTCATTGATTTATGCACATTGAAACCAGTATGGTATGTGATGTTCTTAATGTGTTACCACCTAGTGTTTGATTTAACAATGATATTTATTACTGGTTACCACTCACAATCAATAAAATATTGTATATGTAAGATCCAAACTCAATCAAGGCATCATATCAACAACATGAAGAGATGTCCAGATTTGGATCTATCTCAAAAAAAATCTCAAGAAAATAACTTTAATAATCATGGGTTCTACCTTATGTATTTCATAAAACATTTAAATATATAAGAAATATCGTGAAATATAAGAGGTGAAAAAAGGGGAAAACACAATAAAATCATCAAAAGATATGATTCATGCATGGAAGCATGAGGATTATTATTCTTTTGATTTGTATATGATCATACCAGAAAAAAATAAAAATATAGAAATGAATAACAATGGAAAAACATAAAAATTCAATTATCCTCAAATGATTAAAATCATGAAACTCGGGATTACAAAAAAAACCACTCAAAGTGATCACTAAGAGGATTAGAAGTACTAGGGGGATAAGAGGATTAAAATGGAAGAAGAAATCTCTTGACTATGAATCACCCTTAACCCTGGTCATGTAACATTATAAAATGAGGATGTAAGGTGATTTTATGGAAACTTTAAACAAACCTTCCACAAAAAGAAGTCAAGTATTTATGGTAATAGGTTATTATTCATTGTAGACTTTTTAATTCTTTATCTATCTGGTTGACTGACCAAAATATGTGAAAATGTCATAAAATTTAGTGGAGATGTGGGAATTTGAGTTATCTATTAAATGGAGGTATAATTATCCCAATTGGAGGTCTAAGGTCCATGTTATATCCCAAATGTAGAATGGTGATCCAATCTAGCCTATCTAAATTTTATTCACATAGTGGACCGCTTTTGGGCCTCTAAATGGAATAATTTGAATCCATGGTCTTCTTGATAAACGTATCCCAACTAGTTTTTCACACTCCCTTAATTTCTTTAGTCCAATTAGATGCATATATTAGCCACATTAGGTATTTAAGTCCCAATTGTGATCGGTCTCTCATACAGTTTGGCCTGTTTTGCTTGACTTCCATCATTGTCTCTCCAAATCACCTCTACCTAAAATAAAACCCTCAAAAAAAGTAAAATTGACATTTTTAAGAGTGAATAAAATTATATTATTAAATAAAACATGAAATGAAATTTGTTATTATATTTAGAATTTTCAATAAAAAATCAATTTAAAACAAGAGTGAAAGGGTGAAAATAAGTACTTAATTGTTACATAATAAATACCACACTAATATATATTAAAAGAAAATTTAATTTATTAAATTTCAGGCCATTACAATCTTTCTATTAAGAAACTTCATCCTCAAAATTTGTGTCCATACATAATAAAAATGATGGTACTTATACATCATCACTTAATCAGGCTTCTACGTCAGTTCATAACTTATGATTCTCTAAAATATTTTCACAAATTGGGTTGTCTTATTACAAAACACTAGTTCCCTTTCATCAAGAATATTGATCAATTATTATTTATGTAAAAGTTCATGATCCAATACCATTTCATTTGAATGTATCATATGTGTTGGTTATCACATAAAATTTCTTAATAGGTACATATAGAAAACATTAGGGACATTGGAAAAATTTAGATGCAGTGCTACGAGATAGGCAAGTGCTCCAACATGCTCTATAATATCAAATGTTCCAATATATATTATAATTAGTTTCCCATTATTTTTAAAACTTTTTGAACCTTTAATAGACATGAAACTATAATTACTTCCATATATTGTCATCATAAGCCTTTTTTCAACTTTGAGAAGCGTAGATATGTTTTTGGATCACTTGTATCCTCTCTATAGTGTCTTCTAAAATGTCTAGTCCTAATAATTTTCCTTATTGAAATTTATACCAACATGTTGGAGTTTTACACCTCTTTATATTGAGTTATTTATAAGGATACATTGGAATGGTTGAGTGAAAGTTTTTTTATTGAATAATTCAATAAGTTAATAATTTTGATCCCAACTCCCTTAAAAATCAAGTGACATAGCCCGTAAAGTGTCTTCAAATGATTGAATATTCCTCTAAGACTGCCTATCATTTTTTGGATGATAGTTTATTATAATATTTACTTTCTTATTCATATACATATGATGGATCCTATAGGAAATAGAAGTAAATCTTGTATCATGGTCTGAAAAATTTAATTATAGCACCCTTTAAGTCTCACCACTTATTCAATATACATACGAGCATGGAACTGAATGGATAAATATTATAATATATCAATAAAATGGGAAAAAATATATATAAATGATCACCCATATAGAATTATTTTCAATGGATGTATCTGGAAAGCTAGTGAAAAAGTACATATTGATGTTGTCCTACTTCCATAAATGTATGGATAGTGATTGCAGCACACCTCTAGGAAGTTGTCACTCATCCTTAACCAGTTCACATACCAAAAATCTTACAGTATAATAAGTAATTTCCCTTTTCATGTAATCCAATAAATAATTATCTCACATATCTATGTACATTTTGTTATTTCTAGGATGTATAGAGAATGTAGAGTTTTGCGATTCATCCATAAATTCATTTTTTAACTCTGTATTAGATAAGATAATTATCCTTGTATGAAACCTCATTACTTCCTCTTGATCAAAACTGAACATAAAAAGATTCCTATTTTTCATGGAATATATATTATTTTATAACATATTATTGTTTATTTTTAATTTTTTGATATTCCTTAGAAATTATGATAGCGAAATAATTTTATATAGGATTAATGATAAAATTTCCAAATTGAATTCCATGCACAAATTTTCTAGACCCTTGATCAATGGGTCTCTTTTAATCCTCATCATTTAAATAACTCCAAGTTATTTCGTAATAAATGCACCAATGAATTTGTTTTATTTTCTAAAGTGATAATGGATAGAACAATAGTAGTCCTTAAGAAGTTATAACCATCTCCCTTGTCTCATATTTAGTTCTTTTAGTGTAAATATATACATCAAAATATGATGATCGATGAATATGTTATACCTCTACAAATAATACTAGTGTCTCTTTATCTTTAATGAAAATTTTATTTCATCAAACTCCAAATCATGGTTAGGTTGATTCTTTTCATGTGGAATTAACAGTCACGTTTCCTAGGTAGTCACTACGCTTTTTTCATGATTACATATAAAAGTCATTTCAAGGATATGTCACTATAAATATAAAATCCTTCCCCACTAGATAGTAAAGTATAAAATGGTTTACCAACCAACCACTTATTTTTTCTTCAAAACATTCTTCACACTCCTTTTTCTAGATAAACAAAACTTCCTTTGGAGTTAACATGCTTAGTATACTAGAAAGTAATGAAACTTTTCCCTAAAACTTTATATTTTATCCTACTAGACCAAGAGAACAATAAATATTATTTAGTGATATATGATGTATTTTTTCCTCTATAACACATGTATTTTCTAGATATACGGATACTAATTCACTAGAAAAAATGTTTCCTAATAATGTGACTTTTTGTAAGTAGGACTCACATTTGTTGAATTTACTATAAGGTTTCCCTTTCCTCTGAGTTTAAAATATGACCCATAGGTTACCCTCATACCCTTCATGAATTTTTGACTATATATATTTGATAAGAACCACAAAATTTATGAAGTTAGTCAATAAAGTCTCCATAAAATCTATAAATATAGTAGGATCAGTAGTCAATCCAATGTTCATAACAATAAAATCGTAATGTCCATATCATTCTTAAAAGGCAATCACTGGTATATCTTCTTTTTATACCCCCAACTAATGATGCCCTTATTAGAATTCAATCTTAGAGAAGAATTTTTCCCCATGAAGCTAGTCAACCAAATCATCAATCCTTGAAAGTGGGTATTTTTTATATACTATGATCCCATTATGATCTCTATAATCAATGCATTATTTCTTTGATTCATCCTTCTTATTTAAAAATGGAACAGCATCTCACCAAGGAGACATACTTGGTCAAATAAAACCATTCTCTAAAATATATTCAAGTTGATTCTTTAATTACTTTAACTCAATATATTCCATTTTACATGGTATCTGAGATATTATATTAGATCTAAGTGTGAGTTAAATTTATAACTCTACCTCTCTTTCTAAGGGATTTCTCTGTAGATCTTTACTAAATATATCTATGTATCCCCAAAAAATGAATAAATATTCAATGATTGTACTTTATATTTGTTATTGTTATTTATAAACATATTTATAAAGAAGGAAATATGAGCTGTTTTATTTAAAGAATCGTGTTATTATATCTCCTCTTTGAAGATAATAATGGGTTCCCCTTCCAGAAAACAGAAATATCCTTTCTTCTACAATTTATCTTTTAATTATAATCTGAAAACCAATCAATCCCTATAACTATGTAAAATTACACCATTAGAATGACAATAATATTTTAAAAGATATTTAATCAAAATATTTAATTGGGTAATCCCTATATATCATTGATTATTTAATAGTTCCACTTATCGCATAGAAATTCACTATTCAAATCAACACTTACACCATTGTTTTAAACTGGTTTTGTAATGAATATAAAAAATATAATAATAAATTTTGATTTATGATTTAATAAATTAATTAATTTTTATCACTGTTTAATAGGGAAATTTTACTTTTTTGGTGTTTTCATTGTAGGAGGAGATGATTTGGAGAGCTCGTGATGGAATTCAAGCAAAATGGTCCAAACTGCATGAGAGCCCAAGCATGCATGTGGAAAATTATTTTTACTATGGATAATTAGTTTATAAAATTGTGATAAAATGGGTCTATGAGTTCAAAACAATGTGGGATACATTTCTCTAGATTATCATGAATCCCAATTAGTCTATTTGGAGGCCCAAAATAGGCCCACAATGTGAAGAAATTATGGGTGGGACAGATTGGACCACCCTTCAGTATTGGGCCCATACATTGGGTCTCGGAGATCTAATTGGGCTTATTCTACCTCCCTTGGATAGAGAACTCAAATCCCAAACGCTCAACCAGATTTCAAGTCATTTTCATGCATTTGTGTCATTCAACCAGCTGGATAATGATGGAGTAAAAAATATGACTTGAACAGTCACCTATCCCTTTAGATACTTGACCACTTTATGTGGAAATATATATGCGAATTTCTCATAAAATCACTCCTACCACTCATTATCTGGGTGGAATGACTTGGGGTTAAGGTTAGTCAAATTAGAGATCTCTCTTCACTCATTTTATTTCTCTTCTCCCTTGTGTACTTCTAAACCTCTTAGTGATCAATTTAGGGAGTGTCCTTTGTTTTAATCACGATCTCCACACTTGTAATATTTATAAGGTAATTGATTTCCAGGTTTGTTTTAAATTGTTCTTCATTTCTACATTCTAAAGAATTTATTCTGGAATGATCAAATATAAATCAAAGGAACAAGAATCAACACGGTTTGATGCATTACCTGGATCTTGTGATGATTTGAGTGTGGTTGTCTCTTTTCTCACCCCTCTCTTTCATGAGTGTGCAAATGGATTTTTCTGGTTGAAAAAATCAAGGATATTGAACCTATGAATATACATGTTCTTGTCTTGTGGAATATTTTTATCATTGACACAAATCTAGTCATCTCATCACATTTTTAATGTGATGCCTTGATTGAGTTCCGTTTTTACATCGATTCATGTTTGTTGATTTTGAGCGGTTGTCGATAATCAATATAGTTGATCATTCAAAAACTAGGAGGTAACATAGTAAGAACTAACATACTATTATTGGTTCAAGTATGTATAAAAATCAAGGAATCAATGATCCTTCCCTTTCCCTTGAGATTGATGAAGGATTGAGCATCAAGGGACACTTACACGGGTTGATCACGATTTCTCCAACCGGTTTCTCTCAGTAGTAATATACTTTCAATTTCTGTTATTAAAGAAAAAAATCCCAAGTTTTATAAAACCTCATTCCCCTTTTAGTTTCTTAATCCGAACCTCATTTTGTAATTAATGATTCAAGGTTCCTTCAAGAGACAACCTAGGGTTTCTGCTAAACTACAAAAATTATAGTTAAAAATAAACATCTAATTTGACAAACTCGACAACGTGATCATCCACCAAAAGATTTAACGATCAACTTTACCACTAGTATTTTGGGGTTTAAATTTATGTTATTCACAAAATTGAATAAAACAAAACAATCTGTAGAACCAAAATCAAATAATATTCTTTCTAGTATTGTGTGTGTGATGAGTGTACCTTACACAACATCATTTGGTCCAACAATTTCATCCATCATGATCACAAAAAACATAACCATGCTTCATTGGCCTTTACTATGATTTATTGAATTTTTCCCTCGTTGATTTTTATTTGTATAGTGACTATCATAATTTGTATACTTCTCACACCTAAAGAATTTTTCGTTCACTGTATTCCCTTTTTATTCAATCCATAAGTCCACTAGGAATCTTAAAAGTCTGTTTCAACTTTGAGAGAAAAAAATATTATATATTTGTAACTCCTTGAGTCTCATATTTCCAATTCTTTCCATATATGGGGTCTTAGTCCTCTAAACAATCGATCAATCATCCTATTATAATTGATGAAAATGATTAAATCACAATTTTCAATCCTTATGAAGTTCATCTAATAATTCCCAAAATATTTATTTTCCTTTTTATTTAGGTTAAGGAATTCCCTCTCCATCTATTTTTGGATGGTGAGGTTAAAATACCTACTAAAAAATTAATTTTTAAGTCTTCAATGTATTAATCTTTATCCTTGGGATTTGTGTTCTTGACCAGTATCAACCACATATTAGCTTCAACCTCTAATATATATACTTGAAATGTATGTTTTTCTTTCTATGAATAGTGGATAACCAAAAACCTTTCCAATAGTATTTATCCATTATTATATGATTAGTTTATCATAGGATCCAGGAAAAATAAGTTTTCATTGACACATGAAGGATTCAATTGATGGGTGTCCCTTAATGAATTCAGACACTCCACATGGTTTAGGTTGTTATTTATATCCTGAGATAACTAATTTAGCATCTTTATAAAGTTTTAAACTCTTTGCCCCTTCATATTTTGAATTTCATCATTGTATTGTCTTTTGAATCCAATATTTACATGAGTCATTCTATTTCCTAAAATTTTTCTAGAAGAAGAAAATATAAGTGAGGAATTTGTTACTATTGTAAATATTATAATAATAACTCTATAGTAAATATTTATTCTAATATTTTTCAACAACACGCCTTTAGGATTATAAAGAAAAATACTATTCATAGATAAATATCACATGTTATTATATAAATATTGAATATAAAACACTATAATCCATGACATAATCATATAGGTATAGTGTATTTGGAAACTTGGATAAAAAATGAACTTTTTCATAAGATACGTAAATCACCTCCAACAAATTACATCATAACTAGTATCCTCATTAGATATATAAAACTTACAACCTTTCTTCATAACCTAAGGAAACAAAACATAATAAAGGTTAATCTTTGATGCTCAGTAAGGGTGGACAAGGGAGATATCAATGATCACTTGAACATGACATGAGTATAATGGTATAAGAACATGAAATAAACATTTGAAAACCATACCCTATATTTCAAAGATCATAATATTGATTCATGTCAAAAAACATGAGGACATGAATCATAAAGTAATATTAGAACATTGGCTAATATTCCATAACATTGGCATAAAACAAAAGTTTTTAGTTAACACTTAAGTGTGGAAAATCATTTACTTAGTAAAGGTTCACTTCCTATACTACCTCAGTAGATTGGGTTCACTCCTCAATTAATTATATTCTTATTCAAGGTTCACTCCCAAGATTATAACAGAGGATAGAGCCCCTTTCTAAACCGGGATCACTCCCCATTCCAGTCCTTGTTATCTCATGAGATATCCATATTTACCCAATGCATTTGAGGATATATAATTTTGGTCCCACACATAATATAATCATAATTTATTAATATGTATTCTATATGATCACAAATAATCCATCATATCATAACCCATGAAAATGAAATAGGTTTCATAATCATTTCAATATTTCATTATAGCATACCCTATGGAAAAATAAACTGGTTTTATAAAAATCTCATCAACATAATCATAACTCAAATAGAGAAAGAATAAGTATGGAATACATATTTCATATCCCCTGTAAATAATAAGTAATATAAAATGATTTTATAATAAAAAATGTCTTTAAAATATTAATTGGAACGTCTCTTGAGGAAAATAACATTTTCATTTTAGAATCAGTTATTTAAAATCCAAGAAAATCAAAATATTAAGGAATAATTTTTAATTGAAAATAACCTTTGAAACTTTTAAATTAAGCTTCAAATCAATCATTTTTCAGGATTGTGGAGAATTATATTCAAGTCATGTACATTAAAAAATATTCATTTTACATTTGTGATAAAAATTAAAAAATACCTCATTCAGAAAGTAAAAGAAAGATTAATTTTAAAACATTTTTTAAAATTCAATCATGGGTAAATATTTATTTAAACAATCCTAGGATAGTATAAAAACATCCTTCAAAACATTTTTACAAGACTTATATATGGGAAAAAAATATTTTCATCCACATTGAGAAATATCGTCGGATTTCATTAAAAATATTATTTTAGATGCTTGAGTACTTAAAGAGAATAAAATGAAAGGAAGGCATGTAATATATATAAATAAATGGAGTATAAGAAAATTCATTTCATTATTGAGAGATAGGTTATAAAATTTCATCATCGGAAATAAAATCATACACAATCCTCATAAACAATGAGATTATAATATAAAACCCTTACCACTTTGGATATTAATATACCTATAATTTTCATGATAATAATTATAAAATACATTCATAGATATTATATTCACCATATAAAATAAATAAGTGGTGAATATGATATATGGATCACAAAAATAAAAGTGCGATGAAAATCTATTACATCAAATTTGACTTTCTTCAAAATTTCTCTAACCTCGGTAATAATAAATCTAAATTTTTTATATTTATATAAAAGAATAATTTAAATAATTATAATATCATATATGATCCAAAAATAAAATTTCAACATGAATTTGTTGATTAATCAATATTAAAATCATTATTTTTAAGTGTTAACCAAAAGGACTCATCCTTGTTACATTTAATAACCTTGAATTTTAGTCAAGAGCTAACTTACTTTCATATTGAGGATATATTCATGTTTAGAGTATTAGATAATTGGTATATAATATATAAAAAACATTCCACCTTCATATAGAGTATATACCACAAAAAGGGTATCTATTTCTTCTGAAATATAAAACTTTTCAAATAAAACATGTTTTCATTGAAAAATCATAATAACATTTAACTTGGAACTATATTGGTCTTACACATCCTTATAACCTATTAAAATAATTTAAAAACATGGGATGAGAAAAAAAATCTTAGTTAGGGGTAAAAAAGAAAATATTAGTCCATAAATACTTTTAACGTATAAAATAATTTCCAAAAAGACATATGTGTCACCCATATAAACTTAATTTTATAAAATTGAGATTTTCATGAGATTTATAAAAAACATATAGAACATAAATAGAACCATATAGTTAAAACCAAAGATAATCCAAGATAAGAGACTTACCTGGGAAAATCCGCCTTCAAACCACCTTGAAACCCCTTATAATCGCTTCCAAAATGAGTAGAAGAGCCCCTAAAACCCTTGAGAACCTAAAATACTAAGTGAGTATAGAGTGGTAGGAAGTTTGGATTGAAATGTATCAATCCCGAGTGAACCTTGACTTAAAAATCCCCTTTTTAAGTTGTCGCGCGGTTAGCCTGCACGGTTTGGAAAACTCTGTGCTAACTGTGCGTACGGCACTGACTCAAGAGAAGGGGTCCCACATGGTTGTCTCACAAAGTTTTCCAAACCATGAGCAGATCATACGAAGCCTATTTTATCCCCCTATATAATTACCTAGACAACCATCATGGTTCTCCCTATCCATGCTCCAACGGTGCGCCCCTAAAAAGGCCTCTAAACTCTTCCAAAACCCTTAAAAACTCTCCCAACCTTATCCAAACTCATCCAAAGAAATTTAATCACATAAGAAGGCATAAAAAGGCAACATAACTCAAACCAGGGGGTTCTAAATTTTCCCCACCATTGTAATTTCCATCCTCAGAATGTAGAGAACCATCTCGTTGTTTAAGGAGCTCGGGCCATTGCTCGGCCATCTCTTTCTCCCACTCCCAATTCTCTTCATGAATCTGACTATGCTAATGCAAAATATGAACTAAACCAATGCTTTTACCATGAAATAATTTCTATTACAAATCCACAGTCTGAACAGTTACGTGCACCAAAGAAGCATCTTGTTCTATCTCAACATGATCCCAAAGAATCACATGGTCACAATTCGACTGATACTTTTTCAACTGCAAGACGTTAAATACATCGTGCACCAAACTAAACCGTGGTGGAAAATCCAACCAATAAGACACCTCTTAAATCCACTCATATATCTCAAAAGGCCCAATATACCTTGGAGATAACTTACCATGATTTCCAAACTGATGATGTACTAAGAGAGAGGGAAGACTAGATATAGATAAAACCAAAGAGAATCCAAGGGAAGAGACTTACGTGGGAAAAACTGCCTTTAAACCACCTTGAAACCCCTTCAAATCGCTTCCAAAATGAGTGGAAGATCCCCTCAAACCCTTGAGAACTAAAAATCCTTTCTTTCTCCCACTCCCAAAATGAGTGTAATAGCCCATCAAACCCTTGGGCCATTTCTCATCCATCTCTTTCTCCCACTCCCAATTCTCTTCATGAATCTGACCATGCTACCGAAAAATATGAACTAAAAGAATGCTCTTACCATGAAATACTTTCTATCACCAACACACAATCTGAACGGTTACATGCACCAAAGAAACATCTGGTTCTTGCTCAATATGATCCCAAATAATCAAATGGTCACAATTCGACTGATACTTTTTCAACTGCAACACGTTAAACACATCGTTCACCGTACTAAACTGTGGTGGAAAATCCAACCAATAAGACACCTCTTAAATCCACTCATATATCTCAAAAGGCCCAATATACCTTGGAGAAAACTTACCATGATTTCCAAACTGATGACGTACCAAGCCAGGATAGATTCTCAAACACACAAGATCACCCACCTCTAATGACCACAGTCATCAAAAATGGTCCGCATATGATTTCTGATAACATTGAGCCATCTCCATCCTCTTCTTGATCAACTTTATATTCTATATATTCTCTTAGACATGGTTCGGTCTAATAATCTAAGTCTCACCAGTTTCCACCCAACATAGAGGAGAACAACACGGATGACCATATAATGTCTCAAATTAACCCATATGTATGGAATCCTAATAACTAGTATTATATGATAAATCCATCAACAGTAAGTGTTCCTCCCATGATCCACCAAAATCTATGATATAATCCCTTAGAATGTCATCCAAGGTTTTTATCATCTTCTTGGACTGGCCATATGTCTGAGAATGATACATCGTTCTCATCATCAACTGTATCCCATGGTATTATTGTAAGGATTTCCAAAAACATAATCTGAATCTCAGATCTCTATCTGATAAAATTGAAACTGCAACACCGTTCATCTTTACCACTTCCTAGATATAGATTTTGGATAGATCTTCCACTATATGATATTCAAAAATCGGGATGAAACGGGCCTACTTTGTGAGCTGATCCTCAATCACCCATATGGTATCATGGTTCCAAACCATTCTTAGAAGACCTGTCACAAAATCCATTACTATTTTCTACCAATTCCAAATTGGAATAGGCAAATATTGCAACATTCCTGCTGGCCACTGTTCTTCTTCCTTGACTTGCTGATAAGTCAAGAATCTCTAAACAAATTTAGCTACATCACTTTTCATACCATCCCACCAAAACTATGCTTTTAACGCCTTATACATATTCTGAATTCCATGATGGACAACCAACCTAGAATGATGATATCTCTGAGACGTTCTACCTAAAAATACACTACTACCACCATCTCATTCTGAAAACACAAGATTGAATTCCATTTAGTTCACATCCTTCAATGGGCTCCCCAACATTGAGTTTCAACCTCATTTCCATACACTTAGAAATAGATACATGTACCTCTTTCACCAAACCAACTAAGTTAGGAATCAATGAAACCAGAAATAATACCGCTCTTTCACCCAAGTCCTCACATTCCAACTACATGTCATTTATGACCTACATCAACTACCACTGATATAATGCAAGTTTTACCACCCAAGCATATGATTTCTTACTTAATGAATACACCACCGAATTCCCCTTACCTAGTGTGTACATTAAGTCAAAATCAAACATCTATAGATATTCAATCCATCTCATTTTTCCTCAAATTCAAATCTCTCTATGTTAAAATATGATTTAAGCTATTGTGATCAGTAAACACTATAAATTTCTCACCAAAGAGATAATGATTCCATATTTTTAAATCATGAACCACTACCGCCAACTCTAAATCATGTGTTAGATAGTTTATCTCATTAAACCTCAACTAGCATGAGCCATAAGAAACTACATGATCCCCCTTCATGAGAACACACCCCAAATGTGATCCCGATTTGTCACAATACACAATTTACCCTTTCCCTAGTTTAGAAAAAACCATGATTGGTGTTGATGTAAGGAAAACCTTTATATCTTCAAAGAATTTATGAAACTTCTCATCCCAATGAAATGAGATATTCTTCCTTGTCAAATCTATCATTGGAGAATAAAATTGTGAGAAATCATGAACAAAATTTCAATAATACCTAGATAGACCAAGGAAACTCTATATTTAGAAAATGTTCTTTAACAGTTTCCATGATATAACAGCCTCTATCTTTTCTCAATCAACTGAAAAACCCTTCTCAGAAATAACTTGACCAAGGAAATGAACCTTCTATATCCAAAAGTCACACTTTGATAATTTTCCATACAACTGATGATCCCTTGAGATCCCCAATAGTATATCCAAGTGCTTCTCATGATCTAACATTGCCATAGAATACACCAATATATCATTAACAAATACCATCACAAATGAATCCAAATATCTCTGAAATATCAAATTCATCAAATCCATGAAAATCGCTAGTGCATTCCTTAGACCAAAGGGCATAACCATATACACGTAATGTCCACATCTACTTCTGAAAGTTGTTTTAGGGATATCCTTCTTCCTTATAGGCAATTGATGGTATCCAAAACTCAATTCAATCTTGGAGAACCAATGATCTCCCCTAAAATGGTCAAACAAATCATTAATGCATGGAAGTGGATATTGGTTCTTTATCATAACCTAATTAAGTATAAGATAATCAACATAAAGCTATAGAGTTCTATCCACCTTTTTAACAAAAAAAATTGGTGTTTCCCATGGAGATGTTCTAGCCGGGATGAACCATGTGTTTTCTAGCTCTTCTATACACCTTTAATTCCGACAATTCTACTAGTGTCATTTGGTAATATGGAAGTGAGATAGGACTGGTCCCTGAAAGGATATTATTCATAAACTCCACTTCTCTCATAGGTGGTAATCCTGGACATTATTTGGGAAAGACATCCATAAACTGATCCACAACTTCTGTAAGAACACTCTGCTCAATACATTCCATTGATGCCAATGACAAAACCGCTAGTTGATATGATATTGTCTCAATAGATGGTTCCAACAAATATTTCGCACCAATCTTTTCATTCTTCTTCCCTCTAAAGAGGTGTTCAATGACATTCCCCATCATAAAAAAATCATTCGCACATAGAAATCTATTTGGGCCTTAAACATCTCCGACTAATCCATTCCTAGGACTATATCATAAGAATCCATCTCAAGCACCGAGAAATCCCACATCAATTCAATGTCATCCACAGTTAAGCAACATGATCTACATAGTAATGCTTGACACTCTCTTTGATCGATAGGAGTTTGTAGTTTCAAAATAGAAGGCATCATTTACACTTTTAAAACCAACAATCTAATAACACGGGAAGCAATAAAAGAATGTGAATCACCTATATCAAATAAATCTTTCATCAATGTAGAATTAAAAATAACCATACCTCGCACTATGGATATTCCAGACTGATCATCCATCACAAGATGTTCAGCTCCAAACAACTCTTTTCTTGAAATGCTCTACTCTTTATTACCCTACTGTGGCGTCGTGGTATTTGGAGAATCTCCACGACCCACTTTTCTCTACTGAAGAGGGGTATGCTACTGCCCTATCCTGTTGAGGCATAGAAAACTTGCAACCCCTAAGATGTTTTATAAACACCCGACCTCAGAGGATTACAGTAATACCGATGTAGATGCCACATCTTCTTATAGTTATGACATGCTCAAGGTTGTGTCATAAAATCCCATTTTGCGTACCCTGTGGAGAAACACTAAAAACATCACGACTTACTCTGAGTCTTCTGATAGGATTCATCGATCCTGCCATCGGATTCTAATCCATACCCCCACCCTGAAAATAATTGTTCCTCCTCAGCTTGAATCTAGCATTCAAGTTCCCATTATTCCCTATGGGTAACAACATACTTCCCCCGACTGTGTCCCCCAAAATATCCCAGTCATCCATCATATCACTATTCACCATTTTTTTGTAATCATTTATACACATCACTACTATTTGGAATGAATTTCCTACCTCAAACCATCTTCAAAAATTTGTGCCATCAATGATGTACTACCTGCCACCTCAGGTAAAAAATGCACAAATTTCATAAACTTATCCACATATTATTTCATGGCCATGTTCCCTTACCTCAACCAGAAGAAATCCATCGTACATTGAATTATAAATGTATGAGGTTAGAATCGTTTATTAAACCACTCCTCAAAACCCTCCCCTGTCACACCCTGATCTGTCCCAGCTTGGACTGCCAGTTCCCACCACTGAAGGGAAAGATCTTCCAACATATACATGGATAACTTCATTTTCATATCTTTTAGTGTTCCTAAGAAGTCAAATATCCAATTCATTCTATTCGACCATGCTTCAACCCTTTTCAACTCCAAATCACCCCTAAATAAGGGTGGATTCTGCTTTTGAAATCAAACATTATGATCCACATGGTTTGGTGTAGCCATTTTATTCCCACTTTCCATAGCTTGGAATTATTGAACTATACTTTTCAGTAGATTCTGGTTCACCTGAGGCTTATGTGCAACCACATTTTCAGTAGCTTCCTCTGGTTGGTCACTAAGACACCTACCTTGTGCCATTTCTATCAATACAAAACAAATCATCATTCTCACTCCCTTAATAAGGAAAGTCATAAAATTTTAAAATTCAATACATTAAAACTATCACAAATAGGATTTCCCCTAGTTCACATTTCCCATGTTTCACAATTATAAAAAGTCCACCATGTTTTAAAAATCAACCCATTTTCAAAATACCAATTGTTTCCATGTTTTAAATCCTTCTGTTTTGAAACCCAGTTCAAATTTTAAAAATCCACACATTTATATCACATCATAAATCATTATACCCAAATTAAATATTCATCCTTGTGAGAATTTATTTCTACTATGAAATATATGATCATCTCATTGGCCACACCCATGACAATGAGATATCCAATACCTAAAAGTGTCTTCAAATACTTATGTACCCAACTCTCTCGTAACTTGAATTTTAGCATAAAAGGTTAGATACGTCCTTTTATTCTATAAATTCCATGTTTCAACAATCCTACGCCTTGATACTATCCCTAATCAAGGAATATACCAAGAACAAATGTCAACACAAAGACCAATAGTCAACTCCAAAGGACTAAACAACTGCTCTCACTTGAAAGTCAAGGACCAAACAAACTGATACCACTTGTAACATCATGCACCATCCCATTGTCTTCAGAGGGTGGTGGAATGCTACTTGGCCTTAAACGACGTTCCAAAGGCACAAAAGGCTATCAATAAATTCCATGGAATTATAGAATCATTGCGGAACAATTTTCCATTAAGATAAAATCAACCAAACATTCCATTTTCAAAAAACTACATGATGCATGTCAACAAAACAACACAACCCATACATTACCAAAACACAACCAACCTATTCCATAATAATTACCATATACCAATTCAACCAAATGAAATATCAAAGTACCAATCAGAAGACTATACAACAATACCCCAAAGAACTAGGACACCATCCATATCTCTACACCAAGCTCCATGCTCCATGAACCACAACATCACCAAAGCATCATGTCATTTTGCTAGCAAAATGAGATGCTTTACCCTTACCCATGTCCCAAAATACAACATATACAAAATCACCCAAGTTCCAAAGTAGGGGTGAGTAATAATACTCAGTATGATATCCCCAAATGACTTCCCTACACATGCCACTAGGAAAGAACCATTAACACATTTATATAAAGCAGTTTATATAAAACATTAAAAAGTGCAACAATTACCACAAGCTAAACATACCCTTACCCAGCCATGTTTGTAATGGCCTGCACCTCTCTGGTCCATTCCTTTGTGAAAATATGGTGTTTGAGGTGTTCTGGGAGGTCAAGGTGACTTATCCCCAACACTTTTCCAAATTACAGTTCTGTGAAAAGTTTCAATGGTAGACCATTGTGAAAAGTGCAACGGTAACCTTAGGTGAACAGTGCCAACATTAACCTTCTGTGAACAGTCCAATGGTGAGGTTCATGAACAGTGTTTCTAGAATGGTGAGGTTCTAATGGTGAGGTTAATGAATAGTGTTTCTAGAAGAGTGAGGTTCCAACAGTGAACAGCGTTTCCAGATTTCTACTATTTCACCACTTTGACGTTTCCTTTGATGTAAAATTCATTTAAAGCCTCGTTTTTAGGACTCTAAGGCCGATTCAAAGGCCATAACTCCTATATTAATTATCATTAAGGTTCGGGATGTTTTTACTAGGACAAACAGTGTGGTTTAATGTGATCCTCTTTTAATGGTAAATTATGCATATCTTAAACCGTCGCTCCGTAAAATCTTCTAAAGAGATGGGATATCTTCCTCCCTAATTCTTTCTCCTTGTTCTCTTGTGTGATACACTCGAAAATCCCGTTCCTTCTCATAGTAGTTTCACAATCAAACTTTCATCCTCGGGTTGGTTTTTTTTTTGGTTTTGATGCAACCAAGCTATATCGATCAATCGTTAATATAAGGTATGTTTCATCATCATTATTTTAGAGTTCATCTTCTCCTAAATATCCTTCCATATTATACCATGCGATCTCCATGCTTCTAATAGAGTTTTCTTGGGTTTTGGTTTATGTGGTCGTACTGTGGCATCCTTTGGTGGATGCATTTGTTTCAAGATGAGGATCGTGGCCCATTTTGTGGACTGTTCTCATAAAAAGAACATCAATAACCGTTTGAGGTAGGGGATTCGTTGCTTCTCTCATCTTTTATGTGAAACTGTATCGTTATCATGTTTTATCCCACTAGATGGAAATGGAATTAACATAACAAATATTTGAATTGGATAAATAATTTTATATCGATCATATGTTATTGCCTCTTTTTTTGCTAGATAGTGTGATATCTATGCTTGCTTGTTTACATTTTCGTTCTTGATGGAAATTAGTAATGAATCTAAACAGTAATTAATTGATAACTGTTTGGTTAAAAGATAAAGAGGCATGTAAATGAATCTGGTTCTCCTTGTTGTAATTTGATGTTAATCAAATTGGCACAGTAAGCGTTTTTAATTGTTTTTTTGATAGCTTACCGATTAGGTTTTCCAAATTTGGAACCTATGAATAATAGATCTGTTAATTCAAGATGGATTAAAGAACTGATTGTTTGATAATTCCTTGAAGGGTTTTGATTTACCCTCTTGATTGTTAAAGGGCCAAGAGCCCAATTGTTAAGATGTTTTTTTTTTCTTCTCCTTGTGTTGTGATGTGAGCCTGGATGGCTGTTGTGGTATGTGGGGGCATGGAGACCTTTGGTTGTGGTAGAAGATGATGCCTAGAGTGGTGAGATGCATCGTTTTATGCATGTGGGTGTTGGGGAGGACACTGAGGATGATGGAATGGGATAGATGTGATTGTTGGATGCTTTCTAATTCTTATTTGTTGATTATCTGCTTTACTTCTCCCCCACTGCTTAAGGCAGCTAGTCTTGCTTACCATTCTTCTGAAATAGGTGAAGATGCACAGGGTATACCATGTGTTTTCCGGGTTTAGATTCTCAAGGGAGGATGGGTCTAGGTTCTTGCTATAGATGGAAAAGAATCGACGAGTAGTACATCTACTCACCGTGTTGATCCCCCTTATTTTTAGTAGCATAGAATATTTTTCTAGAATTCATGGGAATATGGGAAAGAAATTTTGTAATGAATAATTGAATAAATGATGTTAACCCTTGGGGTTAGAGTTGTTGGAACATAATGATGAGGTTGTACTTTTAAGGAGACAATGGACTTTGGGTCTATAATGGCTTGTGGTTATTCACACACATATATTCTGGATATAGTTTTCTATGTACTACTATAGGTGTAACGGGTATAGGATGTGATGGATTTAGGATCCTTACTCGGTGTATAGGATGGAATGGCTTGAGGTATAATACCTGATGTATGATACATGTTATGCAAGCTATGGTGGCTCCCAAAACCTACCTGGTTACTTTCCTTACATGGACATGGTGGTTTTGTTTAATGAGGTGCATGTTGTGGTGCTTCGCCCAGGTGTTTCTGGGAAAGCCTTTTTGGAGAGAGATGATTAGGATGTGTGACGTTGGGGTGAAACGGAAAACCAGTGGGGAAGTAGTAGGAGGTTACCCTTGATATTCTTTATTATATTATATACTCTTGTATGCATTACATAGTGAGAGTATCCATGGGGAGGCTAGGAACTTAGTATACTTGTTTATATGAATAGTTAGTTTTACTTGTTGTTCACTATGCTTTATCATGCTTTCTTTACTTTTGCACGAGAGGCTTTGGGGAGGATCCCACTGAATATATTGTTATATTCACCCTATTTATATATAAACTTTTTTTAAGGTCACTTGGAGAAGGTTAAAGATTATGTTGGTTACTACAATCTTTTGGTTACAGGAGCTTTTTGGGCTTGTGGTTACTACTGTTTTACTTTCTTTTAGGTACTTGCAGTTTTTCCCCTTTAAGTGGTAGTAGTTTTCATTGAAATTTCATATGTGTACTTGGGATTTCTTTCATCTTACTGGTTGAGTTGGAGTTTTTTGGTGTCTATCTTTTCTCTCTCTTCCGAATTGGTTCTCTTGGAGGGTAATGCCTCTCATTTGTGGGTTTACTATACCCTCAGCACTAGTCACCAACCTGGGGCCTACTGGAGGCAGGACTCGGGGGGTCATTATCTCCCTTCTCACATTGTCGGCCCAGGAGGGGTACACATTGTGGGGAGGGGGTCATGATAATGTCAAAAAAGGGAAAGCCACAAAAATTCCATAAGCCATATCACCATCACACATTAGCCCAAAAAAATCCATCTTGCAAAGCAACACACAATAAGGCAACAAAAACAGTGGAACTTCCGCCCATTTCATTCCCTACATTTCCAACTAGTGGTGCTTCCCAACCACTCTCCATAATGGTTACTCTTCCATCCACTACCCATCACCTTTTATAGTGAGAATTACCACACACATCCAAACAATCAACATAATCCATAACATCCAATCAACCAACAATCATAAAGCACCAAGCCCACACAATAAGCACACAACCATTTCCAACACATGCAAATGCACTTCAATAAATCACCCATTTATTTAAAACGCCCTTTGCATACTTCCCATGCCCAACCACATTTCAATCAAAAAAATTATTTGAAACCACATTTCACAAAACATTTTTCATGATCAACCACAAATTATTTTAAAATCAACAATTTAAAATCACCCAATAAAGCCCCTTTTTGCAACAATAACCCATTTTCCTGAAAATCCCCAAATCATCACCAAATGGGTTTCCAACAACATTCATACATCATTATCACAATTAATTTCATGAAAAACAATTAATTTCAACCAAAACAACTAGTTCTAACCAAGTAGAGTCAAGAGACAAGCCACCTACCTTTAGGGATCTGGTGAAATCGACCCACAAGAAACAGCACCACAAATCTAGCGAACGCACAACCGAAACCGCTCTACATCATATTCATTACCATCAACAAGCCCTAAAATCATCACTTTACGCTAAAAAACCCTATATATACACACAGAAGATGTATATAAAGAAAACTAAGAAATAATAAAGAGTAGGTCTAGGGAAAATCAAAGTGAAACCAAAAGAAGAGATTTACCTGGGGAAAACCACCTTTAAACAACCTTGAAACCCCTTTGAATCACTTACAAAATGAGTGGGAGGGCCCATAAAACCCTTGAGAAATTAAAATCCTGAGTGAGTATCAAGTGGGAGGAAGTATGGAGTGAAATAGTTCAAGCCTAAGTGAACCTCGATTTAAAAATCCCCTTTTTATGTCGTCAAACGGTTACCCTGCACGATTTGGAAAACCGTGCGCTAACCTTGAAGACACCACTGCCTCAAGAAAAGGGGTATCGCGCAGTTTCCCTAAATGGTTTGTAAAACCATGCACAGACTGTGTGAATTCCATTTTCTCCCCCTACACAGTTACCTGGAGAATCTGCACGGTTTTCCCTAATCGTGCTCAAACCATGTGCCCCAGAAAAGGCCTCCAAACTCTTAAAAACCCTTCTAAACTCTCCCAACCTCTTCCAACCACTTCCCAAGAATTTTAATTACATAAAAAGGTATTAAAAAAGGTTAAATACTTCAAACCAAGGGTTATACATAGGTGTTTCCATCTATTTCCTTTATAAATCATGTTGATAGGTGCTTTTTCTTTCGTAAATGGATTCTAAATTTGATAATCATGCGTGTTGTGTGTTAGTATAAATTTTTTTAGTATTTTTATGATTTCAATTTGGTAAAAATTGGTCAAAATAGGGTTTCCTAATTGTATATGTATGAAAATTTTTTGATAAAATTTCACTTGGACTTTAAAAGTGAAATCGGGTATTTGGGTTTGGGTTTGGTTTAAAGTGGGTTTTTGTAATTTGTCTTTTCTTTGGAATTGTGTTTTTTATATAGTTAGGGTAAAGTGATCATGTGTGTTGTTTGTTATAATTGGTGGTAATTCTTATGGTGGTGTTTAAAATTAATCTTTTGGTATTTTATGGTTTTCAACAAGTGTTCCATTGGATGTCAGAATATCTCTATGTAGACTGGATTTATATAGGTATAGAAACACAAATGAAATGGATATCTATTATGATATTCACCTTGAGAACAATTTTTTAAAACATCCTTCCCTCTTCTTATTTATTTTTCTTATCCCTCATCCTTTCAAATGGTTCTTCTAAAACCCCAATTTTTAATAATTGGCCTTGGTTCACAAAATTCAAATGGTATTTAGATTGTGTTTTCTAACGCTACATCCATTTAGAATCTTGAGGTATTTTTTGGTTTCTAAATGACATAAATCCTTATTTTGAATCTTCGAAACCTAAATAATATTTTCACCTTGGTTTTGGAAATGGTTTGGAAATGGAATCAAATTTGTAACTGCTAAGGCTCGGTTGGTACCTTGTGGTGTTTTTGAAACTCATCTAATGTTTAGGTGTAGTTGGTACTTCTGTGTGGGTTGATATGTGATGAGAACCTTTATGGTTTCCCCTCTATGGAGAGGAACTCATTATTGTTGGTGTTGGAATTTATTAAAGGCATGCATGGTGGAATATGTGGGTTATTATTTTATGACATGTGTGTGATAAAGTCCTAATTCTCCTTTATACTATTATCATGGGATTCCTAGATTATATATATATGTTTGAGTGATAGTGACTTGTTGGTCCTGATTAGACGCACTGGTACCCCCTAGATTATTTGAGAATCTGGGTGGGTTGTGCCACTGGTGAAGCTAGTTTAGAGTATTTGGGTTGGTTATTTACTATAGAGCTACACCATACATTGGCATGTCAGTGTGAACTGAGTATGTACATGGATATATTCTAGGGATGTTTAGAAAATTCCTATGATTACTTCCTTATATATTTTTCTTTACTATGATTCACTTTGGTTATTTTCCCTACTAGTATTTTCCTACTTGTATTGTTTCTATTATTTTCATCATGGCTCTTTGATCACCTTAGGATTGTTATTTGGAATTTTTTTATTGGAAATCTATTTTTGAAAAGTTAATATGTTGTTTGATTTAAAAATGGAATTTTTGGAAAAGATGTTTTGGTTATTTAAATGATAAAACCCCTATTTTATAAATATATTCTAAACTATCATTTGTTAACTATTTTAGTGAAAGAAATTTATAGATTCTATGGTGCTTAACTACTGATCTATTTTTTTCTTGCACCCTACTTGATCCACTCGATATCGGTAGACCTGAGATATTTTTAAGGTTCATGTTTCTAATTCAGGATTCCTACGGAGAGCGTTGGTATTATGGTTGGTGGTTACCAAGGGGTAATTTAGATATATGGTCAGGTTTCATTTTAGTTCTAGTTCTATTTTTAGTTTCCAGTTTATTCAGTTTTCAATGTGTGTGGATCATGTTTACGTATTATTTATTTTTAGTGTTTATGGATCCTCTTGGTCCTAATACATGTTCTGTGTGATTTATTTATATACTGTTATTTGTTGGCATAAATCAATCCCACTATGATATCTTTGACTCCCAGCACTAGTTTTCATCCCTAAAGGATTAGGAATGCCTCTTAGGCCTTGTCTCGGGATGGGTCGAGTGTCGGGTTTAATGGAAACATGGTTTAGTTCATGAAAAAATAATATCAGAGCAGCCCTTTATTATTTGGGGCATTATAAAAACTAGAGTTTAGGACTTGCAAGACTCGAGAAGTAGGTATGGGAAGTAATTCATGAACCCTTTCTCATCCTGAGCCACAATTTACCAGGGGTATTCTAGGATTTGAGTCTTTTTTATTGGTTTTGGGTTTATGGTTTGGGAAATTACAATGGATTTGATAAAGTGTTCTACAGCAGGCTTACATGGAGTAGTGGACCACGTTGATCCCGGTTTTAGGGTTCATGATACTTCCAAATGTCAGTTCTTCATTAGGTCATGGTCTATTAAACAATGTTATTAGGTTAGGCATATCCACTAGTTTTCCAATCTATGGGTTTTTGTGCGAGTGGTGTTTTGCATTGGTTTTGGTTGGAGTGAGAGGATTTTGAAATAAAAATATTTTTTAGGAAAATAGGATTTTAAAAATGAGAATACTTTCAATATGTTGTTTTTATTTCAAAATTGGTATTTAGTACTTGAGTTGGACCTGTAAATGTGATTTGGTATTTTGAGAAAATAGCATTGGAATGAAATGATTTTAAAATTGGAATGGAAATGTGGTTTTTCAAAGAGGATTGTGGTTTTGTTTTGTGATGGTGTTCGTTACCATGGTATTTTTGTTTTGGGGTATATTTTATTGACTTTTTATTTAAAGTTTATTTAGTCTTATGTTTTTATGTTATATAGATTTTTCTTCCCAGAATGGTCCTAAAGGTTTCCAGTGAGCCTCTTTGAGTTTTTGGCCCTACCCGGACTCCTAGTAGGGTGGAAGAGTCAAGTTATTATCAGTAGTCACCCATTTTTAATGATGGTTGAGGTCTGATAAGGGTTTTAGAGTGGATTAAGGAAGTCAAATTTGTTTCCCGGTCCTTGATAACTCCCAAATATATAAGGCATCGAGCTCTTTCTCGGTTTGTTTGAGGGACCAGCTTTGGATTGGTGTAAGGTGATCATCCTATCATCATTGTAAGTTAGACTATCTTGGTAATTATTTAAGACTACATTAATCCAATGGTTTATAACAGAGGAGGTGAAAGTGAGGAAAGTGGAAAATTTTTTGGGTTTTCACCAAGGCCAGTGGACAATGCAGGCCTATATTGATCGCTATAAAGAGATAGTTCCTTTTTATATGAAGATAGCATCATAGCATCAGTAGAAGTCTTCTATATTCATTTGGGTATTATTCTATAGATTAAAAATAGAGCTCTTTAATCCAATAAATTTAAGTTTTAGAATTTGGTGGATGAGAAATTCCATGTCAAGTTGGTTCCTGGAAGGCATTCTATAGCAGCCATTGATCTAATTCATTTTGGTGATCATGAAGGTTCTTCATATGGCGATAGGTGTACTATAAAAAAAATTATTCATAAAGAGGCTTCATTTTCAATTCTATCTTCTCATTTTTCAGTTTGTTTGTTTGTGTTCTTACATTGTGGTTGATTTATGGAATGGAAACCATTTTTCCACTATTCTCTGAAGACTTTTCGTTGATGTGGCCATTTGGGTCATAGGGAGAAGTTCTAAAAGTGATGTTTCCAAGACAAGGAAGTCTCAGGTCGAGGTTGACATCTCTTGGCTATAGGTCCTTAGATGCTTCAACAGCATTAGGATCCATCCATAGGCCCTGAAGTGAATCTTTTCACGCAGTCAGAAATAATTAGGTGAGTGGAACCATGGCCTAACTTTTGTCTCCAAGGTGGAAATTTCTTTGTTGTAGTTTTCTCTAATATTGTAATTTCCTATTTGTTTTAAAAGTCTTTGTTTCCCCATGTTCTTTTAATTCTATTGTTTTTCTCTATGTAGTGAATCTTGTGAGGTAATATTATAGTGTATTATTTTTAGTCGTAGTCTTTGTTTCTTTTGGAGTTTCTCTAGTTTTGTAGAAATGACGAATTTTTGTTGGGTCTGATGCTCAGTTCATGTTACTTACATGGGTTTCCCCTTTCATTATACATCTTTTGTTTTGGATGGGATTTTATAGTGTTAGTGTTGTTTATTTTCCACTATGAGTTCTCTTGGTGGTGTCATTGGGAGTCATGATCTTGTTTTGTGCAAGGTTTCTTGATGTTGGTTAGTGTTATACAGTTTCTTGTGGTGGGGAGAACCATTTACTATTCTTTTCCCCAAGGTTCTTTTTGTTTTGTTTTTATATAGAGATGGTTAAGTGTGACTTGTTCAGTGAAATTTTACACCAAGGTTCATTGTTTTGTTCGGTGTCATTTATTTTTAAGCCCAAATTTTGTTCCTCGTTCAGTTGGATGACTTTTTTATGGTAGTAAGTGTTTTTGGTGGGGATAATTTTTACACCCTAACCATATTTTCTGTTATTTTATTATTTTATTGGTGATCAATATTTTTTTTGAGGTTAGGATCCTGTTTCAAGTTATATTTTTTCACATTTTGAGGTTTTAGGTGTGTTTTGGCCCTATTGATGGCCTGAGTGCATGGTTTGATGGAAAATAATGCAGCTGGTTAAAGTTGAGGGTGTTTCTGATTCATGTTCTTCTTACATGATCTTTCTATCATGGAAGTTCATGGTTTGGGTAAAACCATAGAAGACTCAAGAGAAACTGTGCGGTGTGTGGTTGGTGTCTGAGACAAAGTGCATAGCTTACGAATAGTTAGAGGAAACCATGCAGAAAGTATGCAGGGTGGATCTATAAAATGATAGAGTTGAGTTGCACGAATGGCACAAAATTTCGCAAACCATTCAGTTAACTCATATGTGCGTCCTCCCCTTCCATTTGGGTGCACATGGTTAGTGTATGTTTTGGAAAATCATGTAGTCTAATTGTACGACTTTTCCAGATGTCATAAAAACATTAAATTCTTCTTTTTTACCTCTTTATTTTTATTCCCAATTTGGGATTCTCATCTATTTTTAAGTTTTGATTCATGAGAGGGATCCCAAACCCTCTTCCATTTTTCTCTCCTTGGATCCTTGGCTATTATTATTCAAATATTTATGAGTTTATTACTATTTTTTTTCTTATTATCCTATTCGTTCGCTCTTAATTTCCCCCTCTTTATTGGTTGGGTTTCCTCTTAACTGAACCATATGGAGAGTTTTGGATAATTTAGGTTGTTTTACTGAATTCTAGGGTGTTCAGTTTGTTCCTCAGAGCATGATCTCTCTACCTTGATATTTTCATCACCTTTACACATCGTTGTTGTTGGTGTTTCCATCCATTTCCTTTCAAAAGAATATTGATTGGTTCTTATGCTTTCTTAAATGGATTCTAAATGTGATAATTATGCTTGAGTTGTGTTAGTATATTTTTTGGGGTTTTTTCATAATGTCACTTTTATGAAAATGGGTCAAAAGGGGGTCTTTCCAATTATACCTATATTTATTTTTTTGTAAAGTATTTGATAAAATGCCACTTGGCCTTTAAAACTGAAATTTGGTATTTGGGTTTGTGTTTGTTATAAATTTGGAATTGGTATGTTTTTGTTTAGAATTGTATTTTTTGTGTGGTTGTGATGCCTTGTTGTGGTCCAGTGCTCATATATGTGGGTTTTTGTGATTGGTGGTAATTCTTATAGTGGCACTTAAAATGAATAATTTGGTATTTTATGGATTTAAACAAGTGTTCCATTAGATTCGGTCATATCCCAATATGAATGGGGTGCATAGAGAGAAAATAAAAAAAAAATTATAATGGCTATCCATTATGTTTTTCACCTTAAGTCCAAGATTTCAAAACACCCTTCCCTCATTTTCATTCTTTTATTTTATCCTCCTCCTTTCAAATGGTTCTTCCAAAACCCTAATGTTTTATAAGTGGATCCTTGGTTTAAAAATTTAAAATGGGTTTTCAAATACATGTCATAAATCTAGGATTTTTTGTCATCTTAAGGTGTGGTTTGGTTTTTAAATGACATAATGTCCCATTTTGAATCTTTCAAACATAAATGGTGTTTTCCCTTAGTTTTGGAAATGATTTGAAAAGGGAATTTGATTTGTAAATAATGAGTCAATTTTGGTACCTTGTATTGTTTTGGAAAGTGGATTTGAAACTCATTTTATGTGTAGACTTGTTTGGATCTTTTGTGTGGCTTGATATGTGATGGTAACCTCTATGGTTTTCCCATTGTAGAGAGGGCATCCACATAGTTGGTGTTGGAGAATGTGCAAGGCATGCACAGTGGAAACCATGGGTTATTGCTTCATGAAAAAAATGTGATGACCTCTTAATTCTCTAATATACTATTATCATTGGATTCCTGGACATCATATAGAGGTTCAAGTTATGGTTACTTACTGGTCCCGATTAAACAAACTGTTCCCCTAGATTTTTTGAGATGCCAAGGGGTTGTTCCATTGGTGAAGTTAGTTTAGAGAATCCATGTTGGTAATTGACTATGGAGTTGCACCATACACTATAATGTTAGTTTTAACTGAGTGCATCTAGGTATTTCTTCTAGTTATGTTTAGTAAATTCCCATGATTACTTGTCTGTATATTTTTCTTTACTTTATGGAACTTTTATTATCTACTCTGCAAGTATTTTCCTACTTGTACTGTTTCTGGTATTTTCATCATGGATATTTGATATCCTATTTTATATTCTTATTGGGAATTTTTTTTTTACTAAAAATCTATTTTAAAAATTAAATATGTGCTTTTTTTAAAATAGATTCTTTAGAGAAGATGAGTTGGTTCTTTAAAAGATAAAACCCCTATTTTAAAAATGTATTTCAAAAAAGAATTTATATAATATTTTTGGAAATAAAATGTACAGATTTTATGGTGATTACCTATTTATATGATTTATGCTCATAGAATAATTGTTCCACTTAGAATTAGTAGACCCAATCTTTCTTGTACATTCAACTTTCTTATTTAGGTTCCATATGGGGCGGGTTGGTCTTATGGTTGGTGGTGACCAAGATGTCATGTGGAGATCTGGTCAGGTTTCAATTTATTTATAGTTATGTTTTTAGTTTAAATATTTTTTAGTACTAACTGTATATGGATCCTGTTAATGTATTATTTATGTTAAGTGTCTATGTATCCTCATAGTTTTTATGCATGATTTTTTTGTTTTATTTATATAAAGTTTTTTATTGGGCTAAATCATTCCCAATATGATATCTCTAATGTTCATCACTAGTTAGAAGCCCATGGGAATCAGGAATAATTTTATACCTTTTTCTCTAGATTTTTTGGTTGTGGGGTTAGATGGAATCCTGACCCTTTTTGTGATAGGTGGAAATGTAGAAATGAATGGCATCATTTCGGGAGGCAGTAGTCCACCGTACACACAAAAGATGATTTCATAACCCATTTTATAGAAGTTTTTGTAGCTTTATGTCATACCCTTAACATAATAACATCTTATTATATTGAGTATAATTTGGTTATTATATAATAATTGTATAAGAATAAATCAAAGAGGTGGAGAAGGAAATAAAATAATAACAATTTTAGATTAACATTACCACTTCTTGGGGTATCCTCCTCAGTTTTTCACTAAAACCTATAAAGGTTTAATTTCTACCAAAAATAAGGATTATATGATAAAGTAAGTGTAGTTGGAAAGTCATTTTTTCAGAGTTTGGATGACCCAAATGGATTTATAGGTGTGAAAAGTGGTTAGAGTGGGTGCCTTTTTATAGTTGAGTAGGAATGTCATTCTTGTAAACACTAAAAAGTATTCACAATTGGGAGGTAAACAAATACCTAAATTTGATGAAAATTTTATAATAAAAGGTGGTTTGGGATTAAATGTTCTAAAAATCATACACCACACAAAGAAACATTTGTTTTAAAAAAAATTCCTTAACTCATAAGTTTCCTTATTTTTTTCATTTTGGTTTTTCATTAAGGTAACTAGTTTTCTATCCTAAGTAATTTATCCATTAAGACTAAATTAAAGTGAGACATATTATATAATTTAGATTCACTAATTATAAGTTTTAAATATAAATTATAAAATAAAAATATCATGTGTGTTGAAAATTAATTTTAACAGAAGCCCATGTAACACGCAAAAACACTGCTTTAAACCTAACTTTTCTAATAGTGTTTTTACTATTTATTATCAAAATATTCATTATAAAAGATAAATTGGCACATTAATGGAAAATATTTAATATTTATTAAAATTTAAAAAACACACGGTCAAATATACGATTTTTATTAATTTTAAATCATTTAATAAAATATCATTTATTATAAAATAGTATTAATGTCAATTTTGGTATTATTTATTTAATTTTGATTTTAATATATCAAGACAATGGTGGAATTTTAATATATTATGTTAACACTTGTTTGTAATTATAAATTCATCTAAAAAATAATGTAACATAATAATTCATTCAATTTACATTAATTTTAATATTTTTAGTATCATTTAATTTATTTAATTATTAACTAAAAAATTACTGAGTTGGAATTTCTTAAGCATTTTAAGTAAAAAATTCATCGTTAAAAATTAATATAAATTATTATGATAACAAAAATAAGTTTATATTTCAAAATAATTTTTACAACTGATCATATTTTTCATTTTTCCCAATCCAAACCTTTATAAAAGTTAAAAGGAAAAAAGTGTTCCTTTTTGTCTTTTTTTTGCTTAACATATTATAACGGTCACTTTCCTAGATAATTGTCCGAAAAACTCATAATTATCTATAATAAGTTCATATTGATCTACAAATATCCATAAAATGGGTGTTTCACAAGTTTTGGTTCATTTTTAAACCATATATTCTCAGTTTAACCAATAAGTAAACTCATTTTAACCTCATTTGTTGTAATTAATTATAACTATTTTCACTAATACATTTGGTAAAAAAACTATGATTGAATAACTATACATTATTAATTATTATTATTCAAAATATGGAATAAATATTTTTAAATTCAACTAATATAAATAGAAGAATTTAATTTGAAATTTGCCCTGAAAACTGGATGAGAAAGCTGGTTTTCAAAGTGAAAAAATGATCAAAAGTTTAAAATGTTTTAGTATCCAAATTAAAAATAAAAATTATTAAAATTAACTAAATTTTATTAATATATATAATTTATCTAATTTTACATTAAAATTAATTTAACATATAATATAACATTATAAATTATTTTTATGAAAAGTCAGTTTTCAATTAAAATGTGGTATTTTCACTATTCATCAAAAAATAAAACTTCTCAAAAAAATAACAAACATTCACCATAAGATAAATTTTACATTACTATTTAAAAAATGAAATTTATTTTTTTGAATAAAATTCATAAAAAAGTTAAAATTCAGTTTTAAAACAAATTCTTTAATAAAAGGTGGAAAAACTGGTTTTAGAAAAATACAATTTTTTATGTATAAAATAATATTCATTATTATCATATGCCTATAAAATATATTTTATGAAAGTAAAAAAATTATTAAATATATAATATTTAAAATTAATTAATATTATTCACTAATATTAATTAATTTAATTTATTAGGATAAAACATCTTCAAGACATAAAAATAGTTTTTTATAAAAACATTTCCTTTATATTAAATTGGTTTTCATATTCATTTATAATTAATTTTACATCAAAAATTCATTATATACAAATTTGTAAAAAATATTTTCATAATTCAGTTAACCTTTTTCATACCCTCCATTCCAACTGCTAATTTATAGCAATAATATATTTCGCGGGTCTTTTAAGTAGGGTGTTGCGTGTTGAATGCGCTATAGAACATAAAAAACTTGTGGTTGAGTGTAATTCAAGATAAAATATGTGTTGAATGTAATGAAATATAAACTTATTGTCTCATGTATTTTATGCTATTGAATATAATTCTCCTCTTTTAAAATATTTGGGTGATATTTCCTCCCCCCCCCCACCTAAAAAACGTTTCCTCACAATTTCAACTTTATATCGGTAATCAACGGTTGGAAATTTGAAAATAGTTTTGTTGTAAAAACACATTGTAAAAGGAGTTAATAAAACATTCTCTTAATAATAGATAAAGGAGAGTAAAAATGTGATGTGGAATAACACATAACAAGGCTTCAAAATAGGAAAAAGTTGGTAGGAATGGAGGAAATTTGTAAATAATTATAGAGGGTGATTGAGGTCATTAGTCACAAAAAGTGACTCATCAATGGAAAGTTAAGGGCCTAAAAACCATAAATATATGATAATAAAAAATGAAATTTGTTTATAAGAAATGAAGATACTAGGATAACATTTTTGGTTCAATATACTTTTCCTCGAGTTAATGAATTCTTTTACAATCTAGACAGAAGACATAGTGAAATATACTTACTTGTCAAGTAGAATTTTATTTTTTTGAAAATTTCAACTAGAATTCCATATTTTTATCTAAAAGATAAGTATTCAAGATGAATTTTATAATATTAAATAACAAAAACCATCTTTTAAATACCACATAACCCTAAAAGGGATGATAATTTATTCCTCCTATATTTATACATTAACCAAAATTGAAGTGGTTACCACAAGGTAAGATAATTACCAAAATGGATAAACCTTCATATGTAACATTAATAGTAAAAATTCAATGGAAATACCTGAAGTTGAAAATAAATAATTCCATAAATTACTATCATTAAAAAAATTAAAACCTTTCTTGACTAAGTTCAAAATCAAAAGATTGGAAGGATTTGATCATATATTCTCTTAAGATAACTCAATTGTAATTCCTAAAATAAAATCCCATATGTTTATGAAATAAATATAAATTTTACCCAAAAATTTTTCAAACTAACCCGGACATCATGTAGGCCATTGGTAGGTGTTAAACCCTTATCATCCTTCAGTTTTGGGTTCAATCCTAGTGGCCTTTTCAGATGTGACGAGTTATCGCTCTTCCATTAGGTTGTACCTTTTTTTATTTAATCATGAAAAATAATTGTTCCATAAATATAACTTTATATTGATCCTTTGGGTTACAAATTCTCCAACCAAATAAAATTTCTCCCAAATTTTCATTAAATACCTCAAAAAATTACAACTTAAAACCCTTAAATGAGGTGTTTAAAATTTTGAACATCTGCTCATCCGTAATCTTATATACCTATGAGGGTATCCAAAACTCTTAAGATAAAATCTTATTAAAATACACTAATCTCCAAATTTATCTAATATGACATTTGATATCAACTATAACAACCTAAGACCCGAACACCAAGATCCTATGCTAAAAACATGAACTTTATATTTCCATCTATGATGCTCGTAATTGTAACTCTAATTTTTTCACTAAAAAAATTACAATACGAAAATGAAAAATTAGATAATTTATATACTATAGGACCTTTTAGTTTTATATTTTTAGAGAATTATGACCAAATAATATCAGCATGAACTAAATAAATAACTGGTTCATAAATATGAACATCATCTCCCGTCATACCCAACTTTTCTTATTTCACATTACGTTATCAACATCATCCTTGTGAAATAATTTATAGAAATAATTCATTAAACCTATCTCTTTATAACCTGGGTAAGAGGAAAAATAATATGGGTGAGCTACAAAGCTCAGTAAGGGAAAACATAAGCATTAAAAAATGAATTTCCTTAGTGAACATAAGATGAGCATAAGGGTATGATGATATGATCAAAGTACATGAGAATAATATATAAATATCCATACCCACCAATACCTAGAATATTAAACATTAAAACATGGGATAAAACATTAAAAAATGAAATAATAAAAACAATAATGTTCCATGTGATATCAATATTGATCAAATGAAAAATCATAAACCCGTAGAATGTAATAAAAACCTTTTTCAAAAACTTGGCACACCAATTTTATAAAAACCTTTCAAAAAAATATAAATTGGAATAAAAATTAATAACACTTAAAATATAATAATTACCCAATGAATTGTATTGCTTTTTGAGCTTCCCCATTATATAAGTTGTAATGGGAAACCCGACACTATCTAGGCCACACTTTCGTATAAGAAGTAACAGGCTCACTCAGCACTATTTTTGCCACCCCATCCTATAACGCTCAAGTACCATATCATTAATAAAACACATAAAGAATTAAATTCATAATAAAATCCATATAAACAATAATTAATCCTTCATAAACTTATTTACCCATTGAAAAGGAATGAGTTTCATGTCAAACTCTTTGAAACAAGATTAACACGTGGAAAGGGAATGGGTTTCATATAAATCTCTTTAGAACAATCTTATTTCATCTATATAAATATTTCTAATGGTATCAATACCAAATATCCCCATCGGAGGATAATTAAAAAAAAGGTTTTTTTATGTTTATTAATATAAATTCCATTAAAAGATCACTAAAATTTTTTTTAGGAAAATAATGTTTTGATTTTCAAAATCACTTTTCTTAACATAAAACATTTTTATAATCCTATTCTTTGAAAAACATTTTTTAAAAATATTTTATTCAAAAAGAAACTCATAAACCTGAAAAGGAAGATTAAAAGAAATGATAGCGGTAAATCTGTAAATTCCATAAAATTTAAAAATAACATACCTTTGCAACTGTAATAATGTTATAAATTTCCATATTTGGAAGTTAACAAAAAGGTTCCTTCCAAATTTTTGGAAAAAAACAAATGGGAACTATTATGAAAATGAAATAAAGATTAATTTGAATTAATTTTTTAAAAATTCATTTATTAAATCATTTTTAAGAGCTTAAAAACATTTTTCAAAAAAAATAGAAAACATCATTTTGGAAGAAAACTAATTTCTGAACAAAGTGATAAATGAAGTCATATTTTCTAAAAACAATTCTAAAACATTTTGAGTACTGAAGACTTGAAAATAGTATTTTAATTGAAAAAAATAACATGAATAACCATAGGAGAAAAAAATTCATGAGTTTTTTTATATATAGATCTTAAGACTTTATCATTGGAAACATAATCATAAATAATTCTTATAAATGAATAGATTATAAGATAAGACTCTTACCACTTAAGGAACTTTGAATCGAAAAACCCATGAACAACATAATTAAATTAAATTTATTGTATCATGAAAATGATAATATTCATGATATAGCAAGTCAAAGGGGTATATTATACATCTCATAAAAGTATATAGGTGTATAACATAACTTACGTCTCAAATAAATAAAATTGAGACAAAAATACTTTAACGCTTTGGTAACTTTGAAACCATAAACCCCATTAAAAGAGATACCATGAAATTTATATATAAATACACATTAATTTAAGGATGATATTAATAAAATATAATTATGTGTATTTTATACCCCACACAACAAAATAAATATTGAATATGGAATATATCCCAAAGATATAAAAGTGAGACAAGAATAACCCTTACCTTCAGTCTGGTTTGTCCCACTTATTCTTTAACTTCTGGAATAATTAACTTTTTTTAATTATCTAATTAATTTAGAAACTTTTAAAATTTTATTATTAATTTTATTTCACTTATATATAAGTTATATATAATTACCTGATCAATTAAGTTTAATTTGGACATTTTGACCATATTCAGCTTATAAGTCAAAGCAGGCTTTGGTAGGTCGACTAAGTTCAATTAGTTCATTATTTTAAAATATCCAAAATAATAATAAGGAAATAATTTTCATATTTATAGATAAATTTCACTCTTAAAATCAATAATTAAATATGGTTATTAAAAATGAATCAACATTACAATCATGGGGATGGTAGGTCTTACGTACACATGAGTAATGTTCTCATTTTTCAATGATCATTATGGAAAGAAGGTAACTAAAATTTATCTATACATAATTATAATTATATCACAAATATAGTATTTTTTAATTATATATTCTTATATATATCATTACTATGATGTGGGGATGAAAAAATAATAATTGCATCGCTTTGAGGAGGTGGGGGTCCACACGTCCACGAACGTTATTATAACTTTTTCAGTGTGTAAAATGGAAAGAGTAAAATGATAAATTATATTTACAAATAAAAATTTTTTAATTAATATAAAAATTATTTAATTAAAATCACATATATTTTTTATAGTTGATATTATTACATTTCATGTAACTGTTTAGTGAAAAACATTTTGCATCACTTCGCGGGGCGGTTGTCTGTCGTACACATGAGCGATATCATCGTGTCCCTTAAGAAATGGAATATAAAAATAGTGTATATGATATAACAAATATATAGGTATTATAATTTTATAAATATCAGAAATTTTATACCTAAAAATTATGTCCATCATTATTCCCAACCATGAGAGGTGGTAATGGAAAAATTAATGTCGTTGTATCGCGAGGTTGTAGTCCGCCAAACACACGAATGATGATTTTTTAACCCATTTGATGGAATTTTATGTGGTTTTAGGTAGTAAAATTAACATAAAACATATAAATATATTTAGGATAATTATTTTCTTATATATTATTGGTATAAGAAAAATTAATGAGGTGGAGAAGGAGATAAAATAGGAACACTTTTAGAATAACGTTACCTCCTCTTCGGGTATCCACCTTCGGTTTGAATTAAATCCATAAAAGGTTTTATTTATTCTCAAAATAAATCTTCTTGTAATTTGGTTTGGGAAGTTTGGAAGTTATTTTTATAAAATTTTTATGATCCAAATGGATTTATAGGTGTGAAGAAGTGGTATGAGTGAGTGCCTTTTTATAGTTGAGGAAGAATGATATTCTTGTAAATACTCAAAAGTATTCACTATTTTGAGGTCCAAATTACCTAAAGTGGATCAAATTTTGATAATTAAAGGTTTTTAAGGAGTAAGTTTCAATAAAAACCTCCTCCATAAATATAAAAACCTGTTTTAAGAATTTTTTCCTTAACTCCTAAGTTTCTTTATTTTTTATTTTCATTTTTCATTAAGGTAATTATTTTTCTAACCTAAGTAATTTATCAATTGAAACTAAATTAAAGGGATAATTATTATATAAATTATAACCAATTATTATAAGTATTAAATCAAAGTTATAAAATAAAAATCACATGTGTTCTGGAAATTAATTTTAACATAAGCGCATGTAACATGCAAAAACACTACATTAACCCAAACTGTGCTAACAGTTTTTTTAACTATTTAAGGGTCAATATAATAATTATATAAGATAAATTGGTCAATTAATTCCCTATATTTTATATTTTCTAACATTTAAAAATAACTTGTAAATATATAGTACTTTTTGAAACTTTAAATCGTTTAATAAAATGTCATTTATTATAAAATAGCAATATTGTCAATTTTGACATTATTCATTTAATTTAAATTTTAAAATATCAATAAAATGATGGAATTTGAATATATTATGTTCACACTTTTTTATCATGATATATTAATCTAAAAATAATAATTTAACACAATAATTCATTCAATTTACATTAATTTTAATATTTTAGTATCATTTAATTTATTTAATTATTAACCAAAAAATTACTGAGTTGGCATTTATTTATAATTTTAAGTAAGTAATTAATCTCTAAAAATTAAAGATAAATTATTATGATAAAAAATTAATTTATATTTCAAAATAATGTTTAAAAGTGAACATATGTTCTATTTTTTCTCAATCCAAATCTTTAATAAAATAAAAGGAAAAGGGTTCCTTTTTGTCTTTTTCTTTACTTAAACTATTATAGGGTAAATTTCATCAAAAAGTATACCAAAACCTCATATATTTAGATATTAAGGTCATTATAGTCTAAATATGTCAACAAAATTGATTTTGGACAAGTTTTGGGTCAATTTTACACCTTATATTCTAAGTTTAACCAATAAGTAAAATCATTTTTACCATAATTGTTGTAATTAATTTTAACTCTTTGTACTAATTAATTTTTTAAAAAATGTTTTATCATTATAAATTATCAATTATTATGATTAAAAATATGGAATCCATTTTTCAAATATTCAACTTATAAAAATGGAAAAAATGTAAATTAAAATTATCCACATAGACGTGACAAGAAAGCGGGTTTTTTAAATGAAAACATTCAAAACATTGAAATATTTTTGTATCCAAATTCAATATGAAAATGATTAAAATTACATAAATTGGATTAATATATATATATATATATAATTTATCTAATTTCACTTTAAAACTAATTGAAAAAATAATCTACCATTTTAAAATATTTAGATTAAAAGTTAGTTTTCAAATAAAATGTCATACTTTTCATTGTTCATCAAAAAATAAAGCTTCTCAAAAAAATACTAAAAATTCACCCTAAGCTAAATTTGACATCAAAATTTCAAAAAATACGATTATTTTTTCAAATAAAATTTATAGAAATATCAAAATTTGTTTTTAAAACAAGGGCTTCATTAAAAGGTGGAAATCTATCTTTAAAAAAATAAAACTTTTTATGAGTAACAAAGGATTTGTTATTATATTATGTATATAAAATCTATTTGATAAAAGTAAAAAAATTGAATATAAAATATATAAAATTCCTTAATATCATTCACTAATATAAATAAATTTATTTTTTTAGGATAAAACCACTTCGACGTATAAAATAGTTTCTCATAAAAACATTTTCTTTATATTCAATTGGTTTTCATATTAATTTCAAATTAATTGGTCATAAAAGAATTCATTATATGCACATGTGTAAATCATATTTTCTTAATTCATTTAATCATGTCCGTACCTACCATTCCAATGGATAGGTTATAATGGTAATATATATCATGGGTCATTTAAGTTTGGTGTTGCGTGTTGAATATTCTATCGATCATAAAAATCTTGGGGTTGGGTGTAATAAAAGCTAAACTAAGTGTAGCATGTAATGTAAGATAAACTCAATTTTATGTTTCCTTTATGCTATCAAATATAATTTTATTCATTTAAATCTCAATGGGTTACAAACAAAGGAACACCCAACAATGGTTGATCAAATATGGTGGTCTCCCATATATATTTAAATTTCTCTTAAATGTTAATTCTCTAAAATGATATACTACTCCCAAGGATTCAGTTGTAGAATGAAATAATCAATAAGTTATATAAATTTGATATGAGTGCTACATATAGGGTACCAATCAGAGTGTTTTGGTAAACATTACATCTATTATATCTTAGAATGAGGATTTTATTCTCCAAACAAGTAGATATTATAGAATATCCCAAAAAATATAAGGTCAATATAAAGAAAAGGAAAGGTGGAGGGATAAAGTAAAATGATATCATGGTCTAATGGGATAATATAATTAAAGTAATTGGAGTATAAAAATAATGTAAAGGAAAAATGTGGAATAATAAAAGAACATCCCAAACAATATCCCTTGTATTTCTACCTAAATTCCCATTACTAGACCTAAATTCACTAAACCTATGAATAGTAATATTCCAAACACAAAAGTGGTGATTTTTTGAATTCTAATTAATAAGTTTTACATTTCCCAAAAAGGAGACAGATGGTTTACCACATGAGAAAGGTGAATACCACTTTTTAAGGTGAAAGAACCAAGGAGTGTTTTTGATCTACCACTCCACTCATGTTATGGGTAGGTCCAATAATTGGAAAGGCTAAAGTGAACTTCTAGTAGATTTGATTCTAAAAAAATCTAAGATACTGACTCTCTACAACCCACCCCCTGGAACTCTTCGAGGAGGAATACAATAAATAAAAAATAAGGAGAATGCCCTTCAAGAAAATTAAAAAAATAATGATTTAAATCCCAACTAAAAAGAAAAAATTACAAGTAATAAAAAATATTAGAAAATAATTTTTACATCATTTAAAAATCACACACTTTAGATACTTTATTCCATAAAAATTAATTTTAAAATCATTCTGAATCTCTATAAATTTATTATGAAACTATTTTTCATCTTTCTCAAACATAAATCCATTTATTTATTTATTTTAATTAAAAATCAAAATACCACCTTATTAGTTCCAAATATTTACTTTCAAATCTATGTCAAATCTCAAAAATCTCCCTTTAAAATTCATGTTAATATTCCAAAACATCACCTTCATTTCAAACCTTTCTATAAATCATATTTATCAATATTAAATATAAATATTTATAATTAGAACTATAATTTTATCTCAAATCCCCATAAAATTATATCCAAGCAATGTCGAAGTATCATTGAAAACCTATTTATTAACATTAAACCTAACTTTAACCATTATCAAATTCAATAACCATTTATAAACAAGAATCATTCATTAAAACTAATTTAGAAAATTTCAAAAATTAAACATTCACCTTTTAAAAACTATGAATAAATTAGGTAATCTCAAGTAAATTAAATAAAATAAGATCATTTCACTATGTAAGTACTCATTAACTCAATAAAACATACACATAACTCAAAAAATCAATAACAAATAGAGTCCAAAAAAAAATCAACATGGCTAGTGTCTATACACATTTTGCCTACTTTGTTTGGTAGACCATGATCTAAGGGTGTAACTACCACAAGAAGGAAAAATAGAACCATTTACATGGGATCTTTATGGTTTTCTAGACCATGTAGGGTAACATTGTGCCTCAGAATCCTCCATTTTCTCCCCCAAAACATTTAAAAAAAACTAAATTACTTATAAAACATAGATATAATTCTAACTATTATCCACACAGATCAAAATATGCCAAAAAATAATGAAAATAATAGAAACTGGAAACATATAACCAACCTTCCCCTGGTAACTCACGTATCTCAATGAACTAGAGTTATACATTCTCTTTATACACATACATATTAATTTTTTATATCCCTAAATCCAATATAACATTACTCACCAAATAAAATAGGGCACTCTATTCTCACAAACCAACACAGCCAGTGTTGACCTAGACACGTAATCCATTCCATGTAAAGGCTGGAAGTTTATACCCAATCCCCATAGATTGGAAACTATTAATTAAGGAAATTATATTTGGAATGGTTTCTTCCAAAAGTTATAATAAAATACATAGTATAAACTTGTCAAAAAAAATTCATGATTTTTATGTAATTTGAATGTACCGGAAAACCAAACAAGGTGTTTCATAACAAGAAGAAAACCAAACGTGGGGTAATCAAAAATAAACATTTAAGAAACTATAATATGACATTAAAGTTATACAATATCACTAAAATATTTCATCAATATAAATATGGAATAAAATGAAAAAATTGAATACCTAAATACTGAATCAAAAATCTCCACGTGAACTACGGTCACCCACCAACACCATCATCTAACCCACTTAATGGCCAACATATTTATGAAATACTCCACTAAAGGGATATTCTAAATAACCCAAACCAATAATGAAATCTATATAGGCATTTGAAAAATAAAATAGTGGGTAACCTCTCCACACCTCAGTAATAACCTTTAAAAGTAAACATTTGTCATGGTAGTTTGATAATATATCTATAAAGGTATGACCTCTATTTAAAATTGAAAAATGCATAGATTCATCTCTATAATTTATTCTCTATAAAAAAATCCTTTATAATTTAAAAAAATCAATCCTTAAAATCTTTTATAAAGGAAAATTCATTTAACAGAAAGGAACTATTTTATGTTAGACTTCTAGAATAATAACATTCTTAACATGAATAAAAACAAATCACTTTTGAATTAACCAGTTTTAACTTAATTTAAATTATTAATAAAATAAAAAAAACTACAGAATTCAAAAATAGACATATAATATGACTAAAAGTAAACAAAAATGGCAACATCCCAAGTAAAAGAGAATAAATTACTCAATATAGGCTGCAATAACATCTACTTTCAAAGGAACATGAAAAAATGTGAACATTAAAAAAATATAAGAAGAAAGAAATTACTGAAATTGGCACAATATGGTAGTGAACCTTGGGAACTATGGAATTGAAAACCTAGGATCCTCATATTATTTACATGATTGAACCAATCAAAACCAATTACACATGAACCAATAGGGAGATCATCATAAACACCTTGAAAAAAGGTGAAATCCTAGAAATTGGCACCATATACTTATAATTGTAATGATTATTAATTATTATAGCATGATCCAAATGCTCGGTATAGTGTAATAATGCCTAATGATGATTTTTATTACATTCATTACCCATGATCCTGAGTTCCCCTGATCAACTAAATTAACGCCAATATATAAATAAAAAATTATATCACATGAAATTTAAAAACATAAACAAACCTCACCCAAATGGGCCTGAAATATTTGATCCATGGTTCGAAACCTTGAAATACCTCTTTAAAACCAAACAAAATTCAATACTTTGAAGCCAAAACATATAAACCAAAGTAAAATATAATTCCATGATAAGTAAATTAAAAATACTTAATTAGTATTTCTAATTTTATTTAAAATATCACTACATATTATAAAAATCAATCTAAGGGTAATAATAATAAAATGAAAACCATATAATCACTAAAATTCAATAATAACCAATACTCATTGAAAAATACTCCATTTGATTTTAAAAACAACTATAATTAATATGTTAGTTATATTGAAAACATTTTAAACACACTATCTTTCTTGAATATCAATTTTAAAACTTAAATTTTCAAAAATGATTCATTAAAAAATATTGTAAAACTCGTATAGGGTCTTAGAAAAGTAGTTAAAACTATACACAAACTAAGGGCCTTTGAAAAATAATTGAAAATCACTAAGTAAATAAAATAATTATATATAACTTTGAAACTAACAGCATCCAATGAAATTTAGAACAAATAAGGCATTATAAAACTCAATAAATTGGGGTTTTAATGTTTAAATAATTATTCATATAGAACCCAACCAATAAAAGACACTTCAAGAAACTAAGGTGTTAAACCACTCCAAAGAGGAAATAACCACTCTTAATGAAGAATTGCAAATACTAAAATAGAGAATCACCCAAGAGAAAACCAATCAACCTCAAGACCATGGTTTCCACAACCATAATAGGGTAAGAAACCAAGATAAAAGGAAATTAATACAATGGAATAGGTAGTTTGGTTGGAATTAACATAAAAACCATCACCAAACCTAAATAAATCCATTGGAAATAACTATGGTGGGAGAGGGAGAATTAAGGGGAGGTGTACCTAGATCAATGGATATGATTGGGATAAGAATGTAATGGCTTAGGTTTAAAATTTTTAAGGGGTAGAAAGATACATTCCAATTTTCTAAACACTATATGAGTCATGTTGTTTGGATACGTAGTTTACTGAATTGTGCGCCAACCATGCGAGACTCACTAGACAAAAAGGGGTTTTGTTGCACGATTTAATGACATGGCTCGGTAAACTATTTAATAACTATATGAATAGATATACTAAAAATATATACTCTTTTATATGTTCATCTCATTATTTATACTAATTGTGTGTTAACTATGTGATAGAAAAAATTATTAAATCTCCCAAAAAAATCAAAATAAAAAAGGCATAAAACTCAAAGAAAAAATTAAAAAATAATAATTGAATAAAATAATAGAGAAAATAAAGGTTGGGTGTGACATGTAGATAAACAATTAATGTAAAGAGTCACCCTAGTTATCTAAAATTGTCTCAAAGAAAAAATATTGGTGGACAGGTCACATAATGATGATAGTGATGAACTTAATCAAAGTTCTATGTGTATAATTAAAGTAATTAACATTATAACATTAGATGTTATAAAGTAAAAACAATAAATACTTTTTCAATGAGTTTATCATTCGAAATATTATTCCTAAGTCTCAAAATTATTCAAACAATATTTCTTCATAGAATTTACTCACTAAAACAATTTAGTGGGAGAGTTTTATCGTATGGACATAGAGAGATGTGGTAGGAATTACATAGAGATGTAATGAGTTTAATAAAATCCAAAAAATGTGGAAAACATAAGGCTGATATGGAAGTCTATCTAATTTGATATAATGATATAGGCACATATCTATGGTTTTGTAAATTACACTTAAAAGAGTTTGAGAATATAAAATTTATAATTTTATATAAAAGGTAGACTCCATATTATCTTCATTCATGTTGGTTGCATATATTTCATGAAGTGAGATGATAATTAACAACTTTAAGTATGCCTTTGAGTTATCCTTAAATGATATTATACATGGAGTATTATAGTTTGTGATTAAATTTAATTGTTTTTATTAATATAATTTTATATTGAGATACGGGATATTTTCATAAGTAAAACAATGGTTTTTCTTCCTTGGATGACCCCCACATAGAGTGATATACACTCTGTAATTTGAATAATATGTGTAAATGTTTTACATTTAGACTTACCTATACCTAAAGTTGGTGAGATACCTACCATGAGAATATTTATACTTTTATACCATTATTATACAGGCCTTGTAGCTTAGATAATTATGGGTGGTTAGGTATATTGTTGATCATGTCATTTTTTGATGATTAACAATATTTGATTTTTATTCTCTTAAGATGATCATGAAATTTGGTCTCTTTATTGAGATAGGTTGTGTAAGTGTATGGAGAAACCTAGATTGTACTTTTGATGTTCTTAAATATTTTTGTGAGGGTTATTGATGTGTTTATTCATTAAGATGAATATCATGTGATGTATTCATTAACCTATTCAGTCTATACTCATAAATTTGAGAATGTATGAGTAGCTAAACATGATTAACATGTTTAATGTAATTTAATTAATATATGTCTTAGAAATAGAAATTATATTATTTTTGATACTAACATACCATGAATTTTGTGGGAATGGGTATATAGATAAATGGGTTTCATTTAGATTATGTAAGATCCCATTATAGCTTGAGTATTATCCATGATTTTCTAGAGATCACTCCTTGATTATAATTAATGATTCATGAATTCATAAGTGTTTTCAATGCTATTAATTCATGTGGGGTCACACTTTATGACCATGTTAGTTATGATCAAGTTTATGAAACTTTGAGGGCTACCCCAAAAGTGTTTTAGAGGATATTCAAAAGTGGTTTTGGGTAGATTTTCACAAGTTGTTACATATGATGTAACATGTTGTTAAAATGAAAGATATATTTTATAAAATTAGTTTTATAAATATTCAAAAGGACTTTTTTAATATTGTTTCATGAGTTGTTTCATATAATGTGAAAGAATGTCAATGTTCACTAAGTTTATGATGATTTTTAGGGAAATGTGAGATTTTTTAATTATGTACTAAAACATGCATGATCATGACATAAATTATGCCATGGTCTGTGATGCAGTGCACATTATATAGTGAAATTCACTATGTCATGGTTAATGTTTATATAATTATCATTTCTTGTGATAGTGCCCCAGTTCCTTTGATCTTATATTATAAAAACTATCATATTTGGTTATTCACATTATGATAATGGATTTTTAAAGTTTTGACATCTCATATAATCATTTAAAAATAAAAATATTATTAACGTGATTGACCTATATGTTTAAAATAATTTGAAATGTTTAGGTTGGTTTGAAACATAGCATTAATAGGATGAACTTTTTGAGTTTCTTGAAGACCTATATAAACTAGTTAAACCATATTAAAGGAGGTATAACTTGTTAAATGTGATCTTGTTATTGTTAGAAAAACTAAAATAAGATTCTCTTATGCTCTTGTTCTTGCCCATATTTAAAAAAGATTATAGTATATCATGGTGTTGAGATAGATCATGAATTTTTGTCGGGTGATTCCCATTATATGAAGATATATCCAACGGAAGGAGTCTAACGGATGCTTCTCATTGATCTCAATTAATTGATTATGAAAAGATTTTAAAATATTTATTTATTGGTATATGGTACACCATTCTTATTTTACTTCATTTATATGCATTCCAAACAAAAAGATATATTCTAGGATTAATCAGGTTTTGGACTGTTCTTATACTATATTTAGATCTTTTAAATCTCTTTGAAACCCATAAAGGTCACCCAAATCCCCAATTTATACACCATCTTCCACCTCTAACATTAACTTCATAGATATAAAATACTCTTTAAAAATGTATACCTATTATCTAATATTCAAAATAGTCTTATATATTAAACTATTTTCTTCTACTTCTCTCTACTTTCAACACGTTACATCAAATACACCATGAAAAACTACCTAATAAATAGGAAAAAATATAAATTCATAATATTATTTTTTATAGGGTGAACCATATTATTTATATTTTTATATCCATATAAAAAAGTATCTCTAAATAATAATTGATTATATAATCCTAAAATGTTAAAAAAATCATTAATTACTCTCTTGAACTCCCTTAATAAGAATCATCGCTAAGTCTCATAACTAAACCATATATCTCTCTTAATAATAACTTATATTAAATGAATATTCTTTCCACTTTACATTTTAAATTTTTATTTACTATAATTTAAATTAAAACATAATAATAAACTATTTTCATCGATATATAATATCCCAACACAGTGAACTATTATTATTATTATTATTATTATTATTATTATATCAGGAGGATAGGGTCTGATCTTCTGTCTATAAAAGGTGATTCACATGGAGTTTTAACTCTATATTCTATGGTATTTCCATGTGATTTTGTGGTCAATTTTGAGAGGCTTCTGGGTGGTGGGAAGTGTGTTACTATTTTTATAAAGAGTAGGCAAGGAGGCATGAAAATGTCTCTTTAAAGGGATAAAAATTGAGATTGGAAGTTAGTATGTCATGTATGTAGGGTTTATATTTTATATTTACTTATTTTAATATTCAATCATTAGAAGGATTTTATAGTAGTTTCCAACAACCCATGTCATAAAAAATCCATATATTTTCTCGAATTATTTAATAATGTATATGCATTCAATAATAGATAGATTTTTATTCCGAAATGGTAAAATCAATGGCAGTAGGATGAACTAGTACATTGTGTCTCTTATATTTTGGTATTTTATAACTAGAAGTGTATTTAAATTGGTCATGGATTTTTTTTCATTGTCTCTTCCCCTTAGATGTTTAAAAGTAGTGGGCATGGATCATTGGTTCTCTATTTTTGAAACTATGATATTGTAACACCCATTAAGGGTCAATTCATTTAAACTTGTTTATTATCAATAATACATATACATAGTTCTAGATTAATATTTATGGTTTAAATTGGAAACTATTGCATCAAAATATTTTTCATGACATTGTTTCCTCTATTGGTGTCCCAATTCATATGGATAGGGAAACTGAAGTGGTTCGGTTCAATTATTTTTGTGTAGATTTTGGTAGATATATATCTTATTATAAACTTGATAGATAAGGTTGTTTTATCTACTCAAAATGAATATATCATCCTACATAATGATTATAAGAAGATTTCATCTCCATTTATTTATTTTATGTTTTCTATTCATTTGAATGGTAGATGTTTTTTATCTTTAAAATATAGAGTTTTTTCTCCAAGGGTTCGTGTTGAAAAGGGATGTAAAAGTAATAAATTTTAGGGATTTTGTCTCTTTATAATATAGATGATCATGTGGGATAATTGATTTTTTGGGGTGATAACTCCTAATTTTTAAATCTAGGTATAGGGGTGGGATTTTCATATTTTCCTTTGTCTATAAATGCCACTTACAGTAATAGAATTTTGGTTTATGCATAGATTCATGTGGATATTCAAGTTTTGTGTACATATTAGGGATGTAATGGAGTAGGTAAATACACTACCTCTATGTTACATCAGAAAGATGATTCAAGGGTTGTGGATTAAGTTAAGTCTTAGGTTATAGATGATTTTCATATTTTTAAGCAGAATAAGGGAAACTCATAGTGGAAGGTTTTTTGTTCTAAGGTAGAAGAGTAGGTGGAAAAAATATTAGAGGAAAGAAAGTAGTTACAAGGGAAGGATGTTGTGGTTCTGAGTACAAGCATTCATAAATAGACTGACATTACTCACTTTCCTACTTTTGGGAAGGAGAAAATTATTCATGTGCTGAAAATTTCTTAATTATAAGTTGAGTATTATATCCATTATTATATTTATGAGGATATATTTAAATAGAATAAGGTGGAAATGGTTGAAGTAATATGGGTGGATATAGATAATGACATGTAACCTCAACAGAGTACATCATATAAGCTAGCTCTAAATGTGGGAAAAAGACTTTGGTTGATGAAGATGGGTTTTAAAAAGTGCCTCCTAAAAAATAATGGATACAAATGGACTATTCTCATATCAAAAGAACAATGGTAATAAGATATCAAGGTATTACTTCTATAAATTTGATCCATATGATGATTATGATGGTGGAAATGTGCTCTTTTACTATGATAGTTGAATTTGATTTTTTGAATGGTTTTCTTTTTCATGAGGGTGGTTTCTCTTATCTGACCCCATCCTATTTTTATATCTTTTATTTATGACATAAAGTAAGTTAGGGGGTTTTGAATCCATTCTATAAATTTTTTCATTATTATTATTAAATCAAAAAATTTATTTCCACAAAAAAAATAGTAATTAAATAAATAAATAAATAATTTCATTTATACCCAAATTTATTTGATAATTTAGTTATCACAAATTCAAAGAAAAAATATTTCATAGCTTATCATATTATTTTTAAATAAATGGAGACACTTCAATTTCTTTATAAGGTCATACAAATTACCATTTTTCATATTGCACATTAATGATCAAATTCTATAGAAAATTTTATAAACATATAATTTCCAATACATTAAATATTAGACTCTTGTATGCCTTCTAGAAGAATAAAACCATAACACCCCAAAGTGAGGTACATAATATAATAAAACCTTTCTCTAATAAATTATTATTTAAATACTTGAATCCTATAGTTTTATTTTAATTATACAATAGGGTATTATAGATATGTGTATCGGTCCATTATACAACAAAAATTTAAAATTGACCTCTCTTTTTAAGGGTAAAATAAATATCTTCCACACTAATATTTCATTATAGTTATTCAATTTAATTTTAAACTAATAAATTATTGAATCATGGGAATAAAATAACTTTACTGAAAAATGTTATATGATTAATGTAACATTCATCATACTAATATCCATTTAATATATCTATAAATATAATTCACTAAATAAAATAAATGTATTATCGATAAATCTGTTGTGAGAAACCTCGGATAAGAAGTAATAAACGTATTCCAATGTAATTATTATTGAATCAATTCATATTATGATATAATGTGACATTATTTTGGTGATTATGAGATTCGATATAAGAAAAATATAATGAATTGATAAATCATTTCTCCTATAGACATCAAACAATCTTCAAGGATCCCTGGTGGATACCACAAGAGAATTAATTTTTCTATTTTATCAAAAAGTTAAAATGATATCCAATAACATCCATATTGATATATATGAATAAATATATCTTGTATCAAACAAATAAAGATCCAAAGTAAAAATTATAAAAAATGTTTTATTGATGATACCTATTATTAAGTAATCTACTACCTCTTCCTTAAAAAGAGGGAAAAATTGAATCATTCCATGTTATATCCCAATTGAATAAATATATCATGTCATTTGATTCCCTACTAATGTTTTAAACTCTGTGAATAAAACAACTAACCCACACCTTCACTAGTAAAACCACCCTTCTTTGATTTATACTACTTAAGGAGACAATCAAAGTGACAACCCTCCATCACATGATACTTTTCAATGGATAAATAATTTTCCTCATACCAAAAATATGTCCACATCTACTTTTGATTATCTAAAATATCAAAATTAAATCATAAAATCTCATAAATCCAACCCAACTATGGTTATAAAATTATAACCAATGATCTATAGTCCAGAAGTCATTATTTCTAAAAGACCCCATGAGACCTCCTAGAATAATAATTTAGAATTTTTTCACTAGATTAAAATTTATATTTTGTCTCAACCCAAAAATCAAAATGAAAATAGATATATCTAAGATAGATTTATAATTATACATTTTTATTTATGCTGCACAGGAAAGAGATCAAGAATAGAAATTCCACTTATGGATTGACCTCTAGGCTCGAGCCTATCTCATAATGTAAAAATAGGATTTCTTCATTCACCAGGAGTTTAAGGGAAAATCGACTAACTTGAAGAATCATAAAACATACTCATAAATAAAATATGTGTTATTCCTCACATTGATAAACTCTTTTCATTTGTAAATAAACATATTTAACAGGTAATATTTACACCCAAAATAACATTATAAAAGTCACCCATGACATGGATATGAAATCAGAGATTGTGAAAACAAAAATCTACCAGATAATCTATAACTCTTGGATTAATTTGTTCATGAGATATATACTTAGGTTGTTTTGGATTGAGGGATGAAAATGAAGGAAAATCGAGTAATTTTGTGGCCTCACATGGGGTGGTGACACATGTGGAGTCCAAGTGCCTGGTTCAAGGTCCTACTAGTGCTATTCTTTACTTGGGGAATGACTCACCACCATGACATCAGGTTGGTCAAAGGCACAAGTTCCTTATTCCGGTGGTTTTTTATTGTTTTTGTTTCATTTTGATCTCTATTTATGTGAGTGTGTGTTAAAAACAAAAGTGGTTTTGAATTGGAAATGGGTTTCTTTCAAATTGTTTTGAAATTGGTGGAGTGGGTTTCAAAGGGGATGTGTTTCAATTTGGAAAATTTGGTATGTGTTTGGATTTGATAATGAAAAGAGATGTTTGGACCTTGGAATTCTTTATGGATGGTCACATGTGCATGGATATTTATGAAGAGTGTGTGGAGGAACTATTCCATGGTTGATGTAATCAGGATCAGATGAACGTGCATGTGGTGGTTCATAAGGTGTCATAGGTTATTTTTAAAATTTAAAAGAAATGGTGGTTTTTGGAAAGAAATTATTGCTTGTGTTTGAATATGTTTGGCTTATAGTCCTATTTCCCCTAGGTCGCGTTGTTTCTTTGATTGAGTTTTTGTCTTGATGCTGGTTTTGATTTTTTTTTATTCTGAATATGTTGCCCAAAAAATCTCCAAAAGTTGTCAAGGAGCTACGCTCAATTCTCGGTTCTTTTCATGTGTTGTTTTTTCATGGAAGTAATCAAAGTCCATTAGAGTTAGTTTTATAGTTCATAAAGATAGAGTGCGTATTTGGGTTGTGGGGAACTTCCAAGGGTGTTAGGGTTCGTACCATCTTGGGATTATTTGATGGTTCAGTTCTGGATGAGTAAGGATGGGATGTCTCTTTGTCTTTGGAGTTTATGGTGTATTTGGTGGTGGTCGGTTTTCATGAGGCTTTCCCATCTGATGAGCGGGGTGTGTGAGAGGAACTTGTTACTAAAAAAATATTCTTCATCAGTACCAACCTCGAGTTTCTCAAACCATTCTCTTGTGTGCCATCAATGTGGACAGTTCGGGAATTCTAATCCATCATCCAATATTCCTTTGAAAATATTCTACCATTGTAGTAATTTGAATCATTAGGAGGAAGAAGGAGTTGGGGACTGGGGGATGTGAATTCCTGACTGTGAGTCAAGAGATGCTTCAGTCATCATGCCCCCAACCACAGGTCTTGGGGTGAAACTCGCACACAGTCAGAAGTTATTGATGGTTTATGGAACATCGGTTTGGATCATGTTTTCAACTTTGGGGAGAGAAATATCCAAAGTTTCCTTGTTCTATTCTTGTCACCATCGTAATATCATCCTTATTTTGGTGGTGTGATGACCACTTTTTAACACAATCCAAGTGGCCTCATCTGCTCTAAATGTGGATTTTAAATTATTTTTATTACTTCAAGGGTGTTGGTACCATGAATAATCAGACCTATTCTAATAATGAGTTTGGTATCAGTTGTGTTAATTAGGGGAATGTATGGTTACATGAATTAATGGGTGGTGTTTCTAGGCCCATTCTTAGTTCGGCCACCACTCCGTATATTTTCCTCTACTATGTATTGGTTTTATAGGGGATTCTTCCATCCGAGTGTCCTGGTGTGTTCTCTTTCCCCATGATGGTTTTAATCCTAGTGGTGGAGTTTTTCCATTAGTGTTAAGAAAGTGGGATGAGTTCGGTTTGGGAAGTTCCAGCGTTTCCCCCCCCCCCTCCCCAGAGTGGTGTGTTCAGGTTTCAAAGTTTTTGTGTTAGTAAATTCTTGTTGTGGGGAGAACCCTCTCAAGTTCTCCCCTAAACCTCAGGAAGTGAATGTTCTTGAGTTGTTCAGGTGTGACGTGTGTTGGTAACAGTAACTCTGAGCCACTCGGTTTCTTCTAGTTTTCTCTGGGCATGGACTATAGTTGTGTCAACTATTGTCTTGGTGACTTTCTGAGGGAAGAAAGTGTCTATGGTGGATAGAATTATCACACTCTAACCTCATACACCCTTTATTTTACTCTCTTCTCATTCTTGGTTCAATTTTTTTATATTTAATAATAATGATGGGTTTCGGGCTGGTGCACAAACACCGGACCTTTAGCGGTGACTGCGTGTTCCACCCAAGTGACTGTGCAGTTTCTTGATGCTTAAAATAATAATTTATTGTGTAGATAATAACATTATCATTATTACTAAATTGTTATTAATATTATTATTATTTAAAATGAAATGGAAAAAATTTATTATTGTGATTATTATTATTGAGTTGATATATTATTATTATTGTTTTTATTATTATTTATTATTATTATTAGAATTATCATTATTATATTATTATTATTAATGTTTTTTTATTATTGATTTCTCTTTTTATTTTATTTTATTCTTTTTTTGGGTGAAACCCTAAAGGGTGCCCCCTTTCCCTTCTACGGCACAATTGACCCCCCCCCCCCCCCTCACTAGTTCTTCCCCTCATGCACTCGTAGTTCCCCTTCCCTTATTCCTATGTCTACCTCTGATGACCTCCCTCCTCCCTCTCGTCTATTGTCATCCCACACCGCCCTCAGGCTGTCATCCCTCCCCTCTTGTTTGAGCGGCGCCCTGCCCAGCTCTTGTGCGTGCCATCTGGTCGGTCGATCTTCAAACACACAACCAGCTTTCCCAGTGATGACCCCTACTCCCTTGACCTGAAGCAAGCCGACAGCCTAGCACCTCCCTCTCCTTCTCAGCTTCCTCCCCATCGGACTCGTTCTAGTGTTGCCCCACTCTGCTGAACCTCCTCCCCCTTACCATCCCACCAGTGGCCCCCTCCCATTTCCATCACACCCCCCCCCCCCTGTGCACTCGGTTCCTGATGGAGACCATCTCACCTGGTTCTCGACAGCCTCACCTCCCAGCATTGACGGCCCCTACCATGACCTTTTCCAGTGAACCCAAACCCCCTACTGCAGCCTTTTTCGATGGCCCAAACCCCTTTCGTGCCCTATTTCCGGCAGCCTGAACCCCCTGCACTGCCCCTCCCAGTGTGGTTCCCCCTATGTTATATTTCACCTCTGTTGTTTTTCATTAAATTACTAGAACTCTAATTCTTGGGGTCCTGTTAGCACATCTTTTTTGGTGTCTAAGATGTGTGAATGGTCCACGGAGTGATTATATTCCCTCTGTTGAGGTTCCATTTCATTCGTGCATGTTGAGGTAGGTGATTCCATGAAATATCTTCTAATTTCATTCCATGTGATGCTTCTATTTTAGTACTTAATTATTAAACCTTTATTCACACTTATATTACAAGTGTAGTTAGGTTATAGTAATTATTTATGGTTGGTTTAACTTTCCAAAAATAAGTTTTAAAATGTCTTTCCATTTACGCACATGCTTTTTCTATGAAATTGAATCATGATAAGTGGTGTTGTTTTGGAAATGGTTTTGTTAAATTTTTTGGGTGGGTTTTACCTTTAGAGGATTTTTATTAAAGTTGTTAAACTTTTTATTGGGTGAATTTGTGAAATATGGATGGTTTAGTGAGGTTTTCCCCATTTGAAATGTTTTTGTAAATTTATTTGAAGTATGTCTTGGGTTTTAAAATGAGGTTTCTTCATAAAAAGCTTGATGATCAAGGACCTTTGTATTTTTTAAAGTGTTTTATTTTCAAATAGTGGAATTGATTATAAAAAGGGGATGTGTATAATTCTTATGATACATATTATTTTATGAAAATTATGTGAGGTCCATTTGGAACATTATAAATCATTTAGATGGGCTATGCATACTAAATGTTTATTAAATGCCAGTTTTCTCTTATGAACTCATTCTGAATTTTAATTGGTGATTTAAGTCTTTAAATGGGTTTTCATAATAGGTGGTTTATATTATATTCCCCTTTGGCCCTTGTAATTGTGTTCATGATTTGAATGATGGGTGGGATTGTTGAAATGGATTCTAATTTGGTTTAAAAAGTGGTTGGTGTATGGTATTTTATGAAATGAATTGTTTTTGTGAGAATGATGGAAAGCTATTTTGGCACCTTATGATATTCTATGTGTTTTGGTTTGGCTTTAAAATTCACTTAGGTAAATTTTTGGGGAGTGGTTGGTCTAAGGTAATTTTGGCCACGTTATGGTAAAGATAATGTTTTGGTAATGTTATGAAAATCATTTTTAAGTTCTTTGATAAATTTTTGAGCATTATGAACCTAAAGGATTATCTCCTAGTTTAAAGTGGTTTTTGGAAAACCCCCTATTGGGATATGTATCTTTCCTTGAAAATTGATCATGGGATGGGAGGGTCCTCGGTATAGGACCTCCTGAAAGCAATTATTATTTATGGTGGGGGAATAAACATGAGGTGTTTCGGGTGGTGCCGGTTTGTGTGATTGGTTTGGTTATATATATGAGGATTTTTGTCTAGATGTATGGAACACCCCCTTGAAAACTATACATGGTAACTTAGCATAGCAGATAGTCTTACTAAGAATTATTTTTTAACTAATTTAGATTACGCACTGGGTATTTTCCCATAGTAGAGGTATGTTTTTGTTATTATTGTTATGGGATTGGGCCCCTCGACCAGGCCAGGTAGGGAAATGGTTGGGAGTTAAGGCATTATGAAATCCTTGAGTAGGGAATTACTTTAGTATGAGTCACATGTATATTATGTTCTAGTCTTCCTCTCAATTTCTAGTATTTCCTGTGTTTCCATGTTACGAGTATTACTTGTGTTTTTCCCTCATCAGGTAGAATTCTATTTTTTGTACCTGGTTTTGATTTTTTTTGGAAAACTATGAATGATTGGTTGGTTTAAAAATTTTCTAAGTAAATGTTTGAAAAAGAAAATACAAATTCCCATTTTCTTTTTTATTACATGTTTTGAAATGGGAGGGCAATGGATCATGTTTCTTGTTTGTTTTCAAAATGTAAGATATGTATAGAAATATATTTTTATAAATTTATTTCAAATTGGTATCAATGGAATATTTTTGGGTAAAGAATGGCATAGAATATGTGATGATTTTCTACTGATCATTTTGGTGATCACCCCTACTTTATCATTCAAGTTTCAGGTTTTCTTGGTGCTGGATCACTCTTGGAGTGAGCTTGGTTCTGAGTTGGGTGGTGAACTAGTAGGTCTCAAGGAGGTATGTGCAGTTTTTTTATTTCCTTTGCTAGTTTTTATTTTTACTATCAATCTTTATTTAATTACTTGTATCTTAGTTATGGTCCAAATCATTCCCACATGTTAATTTTGATTCTCGGTACTAGTTTCCATCCTGAGGGGATCGGGAACGCCCCTTAAGACACATCACAGACCGGCTCAGGTGACTAGTTCAGAGTTGACTCAGGCTGGTTCATGACATAAACTATTTAATCTATAATAATTATTCAAATTCTAACATAAATTCTTCTACACATGTTATCCTTATAGATATATCATGTGTAAGAATTTACTTCCTAACCTGGGGAATGGAAAAAAAATAAGGTGTGAGCTAAAATTCTTAGTAAGGGAAACATATAACTGAATCAGTAAAATCATAAGATTGGAATAAATATTATGATGGGAATAAATAATCATAATAATTCCATAATCAACTTAATATAAGAGTGCGATATATCCATTTCAATAAATTAAAACATGGATAACAATAATTTTTGATCACATAGTGATGGAATGCTTAATTTAGGACATTAAAAATGTGTTTCAAAGTCATTATTGAAAGATATTATAATATGTGGAAATTTATACACCAGAACTCAAACTGTTTTGTCTCATAAGACCAATTGATGCATTGATGGTCTATATAATTTTGGGCCCCAAATATCACCTAATTATGTTCAATACATTCCCCATATTATTTGACAATAAATATCAAACCTTTCCCTAAGTAACCACTTTCTAAATAAAAACATGGTTATCTATATAATGAAAAATATGGAAAACAAAAAATTACCCATTCAATGGAATAATGTAGATGTCTAGGTGAATATCCCTTTATCAACATAAAATTTCTAGGGTATTTATAAATTAATAGGAAGTACCCTTATCAAATAAATATAGTGGTGACGGTACATTCAATGTGTTGTGTTATCAATGGAATATATTAATTATGTTTAATAGTTTTCACTGGTAGGATAAAAAGTAAATTATAAGAAGAATCATTCATCTATGTTCATAAAGAGAGTTTGAATATTCCAAATCATATCCCATGGAAGTATCAATCTTGGTGTGTGTTCTTAGACCCACTCATCGGGAATTAGAGTGATTGTTGAGTCAATGATCAACCTACCATTTTTGGATGATTACCCCTAGGTGAATTTGTTCCTTATCTGCATCCACTTTCCAGTATCCATATAGGGATATATTTTATAGGAAAATATACACACATTTACTTTACCAAAACTTAGGATTGTTTTCTACCATGGAAAAGATTGAGTTTTAAACGATTTTGGTAACTCTTCAATCAAAATTATTTTATGGAGGGATAACAATATAGACATTTAAATCCATTGAAATTCATGAGGAATATGGTAAAAAATATTCAATGTATATTTATACATCATATAAAAGGAAATAAGTTGTGAATATAGAATGAGTGTTAAAGAAATATAATTGATATATAACAACTCACTTATGGTTTGGGTGGTAATTCAATCAGAACCTCTTGAAGGAGAGGGGTTAAAATTGATATTAAAATACAATTAATAAAATATATTTCAGGATTTATCATCTAAAATAGTTATTATATATTATAAATATCATAAATTAGGTTTATAATACAAAACATGTGTCCAAGAGAGCAATTTAAGATGGAAAACCATTACATTGTTCTAGATTTGTTCTTTGCATGAACCTAACATCTTGAATAATAAAATAAAGTTTAAAAATATATTATTAGGAAACTTATTCTTATGTATACTTGATGTGGAACAATTATTATTATATGATACATATTTATAATATATTTTTTCTAATTTTTGTTAAAATATGTATTGGTATCGGCATATTTTGGAAATTTTAGCAATCGAATACGATATTTTTATAAGAATTTAAAAAATTAATATAACCATGAAAAACCAAAAATATTATTAATTAATTATTAACTAATAATATTATTATTATTTATTTTCCGAAATTCATCCATCGTAGAGTTTTATAGCATTATTTAAGTGAGTGGTCAAACTGACTCAAACATGAACATGCTATATCTCGATGGGTCGGTTTGGTTAAGAAAGTTTATAATATTATTATATCAAAACAATAATGATATTATTAATATTTTTTTAGTTCTTTAAATAATATTTTAATAGTTTTGTATAAATAGATAAAATAAATATCAAAAAAAACATCACAACTTGGAGGTGTTAGTCTTTACAACGAATGGTTAATGTTGATTTGTTTTTCTAAGTGGATGGAAATAAATAAATAAAGGTTGTTAAATTAATACAATAAAAAATAATTATAATAATTATACTTAATTTATTATATTACTGTGGTAATCATATGTTTGGAAGATAAATATTAAGAATAAAATGTTAAGGATTAAATAATACTCACTTTAGGGATCTGAACTGTATATTGAAAATATCCTTGTAAAAAAGGGATTAGGATAAATAATTGACACCATAATATTATGAAATTTATATATAAATATATGAGGATAAAAAATTTAGTGTTTTTGGAAGTAATTATAATGAATGGGTTTGGCATGAAGGAGTGGAAGTGTTCCCTTTTATATGTGAAGAAAAGAGCACTTTTGTAAATACCCCTTTACTTTTCAATGATTCCATTACATTATTCAAAGGAAAAAAAGAATCTAAAAGATATAAATAATGTAGTTTGTGTGATATTTTGTCTATAAAGTCTCATAAAAGTATTTAGACATATGTTTTAAACATTTTATAATTCATTTGTTCTTAGGTTTTTACTTTTAATGTTTTTTTACCTTAGTAACTAGTTTTTAACTAAGTAATTTATGTATTAATTAAAATATAAAGTAATACCTATTTAAAAATTTGTGTTTGATAAAACTAAATATAATATACATTTAATATAATTAAATTTCTAAATAATATAAAATTAACTTTTAAATTAAAACATTTTATATAAAAAAAATATATATTTGTGTAGAAAAAAAATTATTTTAACCATTATGTGTTCTAAATATTATTTAGAATTGGTTACAATTTAATTTTTGTTCTATAATTATATAGGTGTTAAAAAATAAAATTAAATTCATAATTTAAAATATATTAATTTAATTTATTAGATAAAAATTACAAAATATTAATAAAATAATTCTTAAAAAATAATATTTTTACCACCATTAGGGTCATTAACTTTAATCTTAGTAATCATAATTTTAAACCAAAAATTTAAATATGAAATTCTATAAAATGTGATAATATTTATATAAAATAATAATTCCATTTAGATATTTTTAATAAATATAAGTGATGAAAATTAATTTTTAATATAAGCGAATAAAATTAGTTTGTAGATTAAAATATTGTTTAAGTTCCCAAAATGAAATGGATGGGTTTTATAACAATGACATAGTAATTTTAAATGATCTATATTACATATACACATATATATATACATATATGTTGTAGAAAAAGGTTTCAAAAATATTTATTTTATTCTTGTATTATGATAATGTTATAAATGTGATATTTTTTAGAAATATATGTGTTTTCCACTATTCACCTTAAATCCAACTATTTCAAAAAAAACCCAAAAAATAATATTTGGATAATATTGATGCTATAAATACAAAAAATAATTTCAATTTCGTTACATTAAAATTCTAAAATTTAAAAATTCATGTTTTGAATAAAATTATTAAATATAGTGCAAAAACATTTTTATTTGAAAATGACATTTTCAAATATTTACTATTAATATTATTATTTAATATAATTAACTAAATGAATTAGTGTTAACCAATTATTAATGTAAAACAAAATTTATCATCATTAAATATTCATTTCTTGAAATATAATTTTATATCACATTAAATGGACATTTTTAAAAAAATGATTTTCTAAACAAAAAAAAGATCTCATTAGTCATTTTAGGTAAACTAATTAAATTTCATTAACATTAAAAGTAGCCTTTAATTTATTTATAAAAATATTTTATAAATTTGTTAATCTTATTATTTCTTGATAATTTAATGTATAAGTTTTAATGATCATAGATAAATATTTATATTTTATCCAAATATATCATGGTTTTGTTTAAATTTGGTGTTTCATGTAGAGAAATCTATCGATAACATTGATTTATTTAAAAGTAATAATATTTATTTATATCATTGAAATTTTTAATTATCACCCACTAATGAAATTAGGTGATTTTATTCTTAACATATTTATTATTTGAGATATAACTTCTAATATGACATCTACCTCACTTACTTAGGCTATATTAAGTTACTAATCTTTCCTCAAACAACATTGATAGTTAATGAAATAATATAATCAAGTATTTATAAACCTTAATCATACATTATCTAAAAGTACCTTTCCCACAACTATCTAAAGCTCCAAGATAATAAAAAAACAATGAAAATAGATATTCATCAAAAAAATAGATCTATATTTAACCCTCAAATGTAATAACCACTAGTTCATAAATTCACACACTCAACAATATGAACCCATAATAAGATAAACTACCCCCAAAATAAAATGGATAACTTTTTATTAAATAAATAATCAATTCCAAGGTGATAAATTTTATCTAACTCAATTTTCTCAAAATTAATCATCATTTTTAACCAACAAGTTTCCCATCCCTCAATCATGTGTTCTTAAATAGTTATCCCCAAAAATATAAACTTATAAAAAAACTTTTCAAAGTTATTAATACCATTTAATATATGTTTAAAAAAATTTAAATTATAAATACAAAAAACTCCTTAGATGTTTCACATAATCATCATAAATTTTTAAATATATGAGAATATCATTGATTAATATCGCTTACTAATGAAAATAGCTAAAATATTGAATAATTAATTTATATGAAAATATAGATCTCACTACCTCATGTAACCTATTCTATTATAATAAAAATTTAATTAAATTATCAACCATTTAAGTATTCTCCCTTATTTGGTTATAAGATATAGTGGTTTCTAGATATATACCTTTCTCAGTTTTATATATGTAACCTTGTTTCAACCAAATACTAAAACCAAAAATGATTATAAAATCAGAGTAAATAATCATATTAATATTAAAACTAAATCATAATATGTCTTCCCCAATGACACCTTCATTTCATCCTTTTATACTTATAGTTCAATCTACTTTTCTTTAAGTTAGCTTCTCTTTTACTTATTAACCTAATCCATTAAATTAATTAAAAAATAAATCCTTCAGAATTTCCTATAAAGAGAATGTGATTAAAAAAACATAAACCCTAGAAGTTTTGAACTAGGTTTCAATTAGGCCTCCATTTCATCCACTAGGTGGTGATTGATTTACTACCTGATCCACCCTTTTAGGGTTATTACCCCAATGTAAATATATTCTAGAGTCTATATCCACTTGTAGTATCTAGAAAGGGATGTGATTGTTTAGAGAACCAAACAATCTATACTTTACCAAAACTTCGGTATGTTTTTATATAGTTAGAAATATCCCTTAGACTTATCCCTATCATTTTCACTAAAGTTATTATATCCTAATCCCTAAAATATTCAATACAATTTCAACTAAACTAAAAGATTATCTATGCCTTTTAAATTATGATCAACCTTATCTTATCAACCTTTAATAGCATTACTAACTCTTAAACTATCCTCAACTATTGGAATATTAATATTAAACCTTATCTGAACCCTAATCTGATACTAACTGTAATGTCCCGAACCTATACTCCCTGATATGGTGCTTAAAATACATACTTTAAATATTGAAATTAATACCAACTGTAGATTCATGGATATAAATATCCTATAATTAAAACACTTAACGGAAATATTTCATTACATACATTCCTAAAACATTTTGGGATTATATATTTGGATAATTAATACAAATCAAAAAATAATAAAGCTTATGAATTTCTCAAATAATGGACATTGTTTCCATGAAATATTAAATTACTTAATAAATAATAAGTCTTCAAAATCTCCCAAAAATTCTTTTATGCATCATATCCTTCTAGACATATCATGTATCATACTTTTCTTCATGACCTATAAAATAGACAACATAAGAAGGTGTGAGATCAAATACTCATTGAGGAAAATATATGAGTGAATCTTTCAAAGCAGAAGCATGGAATAAATAAAATGGAAAGAAGAAATAATTAGAATAATTATATAATTAAACAAATATTATAGCATGATATATCCATAATAATAAATTCAAATATGGGTAACAGTAATTATTAATCACATACTGATGGAATAAATAATATCAAACATCAAAAAAATGATTCCAAGGACTTATTCCAAGGCATTATACGAATATAGTGAGAGGTATACCCCAAAACCCAAACAGTTTTATCTCATGAGACTTGTCGATGAATCGAGGGGCTATATCATCACCTAATTAAGTCCAATGAATTCAACATAATAGTTAAAAATACATTTCATAACATTCTCTAAGGAGCCTCTGACAGAATAAAAACATGGTTATCCATATAATTAAAATATATAAAACAAATAATATCCCATTCAATGGAATAATGTGGATTTCTTCATAAATATCCCTTAACTAACTTATAAATTGTGGGGAATAATCAAATTTATAGGAAGTACCCTTATCAATAAAATATGGTTGTTATGTTACTTTTAATGTATTGGATTGTCCTTGTAATATAGTAATTGTATTTGATACTTTGCATTGTAGGAGACCATGTAAATGATAAGAAATATCTTTCATCATGGTTCATAAAGAGAATGTAAATATTATAAAGAATATACACCATGGATGTATACATAGGTGTATAGTATTAGGACCACTAATTTTGTGTCATAGTGATGATTGATTCAATTTTATCACCCCATGATTTTAATATATGATTATTATTAAATAATTTAATATGTTTGATAGCTTTCCCCACATGCAACAATGAACTTAAACAAAACTATGATATAATTAGATAAAATATAAATATTTAAGTGTAACCATTAAAACTTATCCATTTCATTAATGGAAAATAACAAGTGTTATTTTTTAACAAATATTTATAAATAAAATAAAGTTTACTTTTAATATAAATGAAATTCATTTGGTTTACCAAAAATGACTAATAAGATCTTTTATTGTTTAGAAAGTTATTTTTTTTTAAATAATTTTCAAGGAATGTATGATTAATGATGATAATTAATGTTTTATAATAATAATTGGTTAATAAAAATTTATTTGTTAAAGGAAATGAAATAAGAATAATATCAATAAATATTTGAAAATGTAATTTTCTAAAATAAAATATTTTTTCATATTTTTTATAATTTTATTAAAAATAATAATTTATAAATTTTGGAATTTGGAATTAATAAAATAAACTTACTTTTTTTTAATTCCTTTTATCAAATATTACTTAGTATGAATTTTTTACCTTTTTTTTAAAGATGATTTTTAGTCAAAAAATACTATTTTTCACGAAAAATGCAATTTTTTATGACTTTATAATCATATAATAATGGTATATAAGATTAAAAAACTTTTTAAATGATAAAATATGAATCTATGGAATAAAATTAATCATTTTAAAATATTAAATGGACTAATAGAACCTATGTTAAATATTTTTAGAACTAAAGTAAAATGTTACTTTAATAAAAATTGTTTTCGTACTTTCTTTGAGTCAAGTACTTTCAAGGTGATATTTGGAATTTTATTTCCATGAAATCATAATATATTTTATTTTTTAAAAATAAAATAATTTCTACCAAGGGGATTCATAATATTAATAATTATGGAATATACATAAATTTAATCATAAAAACACAATATCTAAAAAATTATTTTATAGGTTATGTATAATAATATTAAAATTAACTTTTTAATACCATATAAATTTTATTTGATATAATTATTTAAAAAAATTATTCATAATGGTAAATTTATTTAAAGTATCAATATCGATTTTTTTACTTAAAATTAATTACTAATGTTAAAAATTAATTACTATAAAAATGTAAATTTGTTTAAAAGGTTAAAAGTAAAACTAAAAGCCTTGAAAACTCAAATTTGTATCACAAATGAGTGGTTGAGGTGATTTTATAACCAAAATCACTTTAACCTACTCTTTTTTCCATTTTTGGATACATTGACCATTGAATAGTAATATATCATTATTGATAATATTAAGGGTGCTTCCAAAAATTCCCTTCCCCTAACTTATAAAAAGGTAAAACTCCCACCACTTAAAGACTCACAAATTATTAGAATTTATCCTTTAAAATATGTAAAATTTCTCTTGTTATAACCCTATTCTAATTTCAAAAGATTTTAGTCATCATTAGTTAGCATAAGTCCTTCATTTCTAAGGAAAATTTCAAGGATAATTCAAGTACCCAATATGAGTATTGTCAACTACTTATCTTTTTTCTTAATTATATTCATTAAAATTTATTCTATCCATAATTATGTAATGATAATATAATCATTTAAATAATTTAATATTACTATATTAAGATTATTATCAATATCTATTCATCTATCACATCCCTTAATAAAAATAAAAACTTTAATCATGTGCACGGAGAACTACCACCTCCATAAATGATGAATTTTTTTTGACATCACCATCAATATTGTATGGTTCTAAGAATTTATTTTTTAGGAATATAATATAATTATTAAATTTTTAATATTCTTAAATTTCATAATATATTTATCTAAAAACATTCCACTTCTCATGAAAACATTATAAAATGTTAATGTGTGGGAGGGTTTTACCACCTATGTGAACGATGTTATAATGTTTATAATTTGAATGATTAATTATTTTTATATAATGATAACATCATGTAATAACAATTAAAATTATATATATCAATTATTTTAGTAGGTGTTATTATAATTTTAAATATTTATTAACATAGAACCTTTCAATCATTAAATACACCGAAACTAGTTTATCGCCATTTCCATATTCACAAGTCGTATTCATGTCTTTCACATAATGAAAATGGGACTTAAGTAATCATTAAAAAAATTAATATCTATATTCAATGGTTTATTAATGATTATCTTGAAAATTATTAGTTATCATCAATCCATTTCTTTGTGAAGTTATATTAAACAAGAAACTAAAAGCTCTAACACCCAATAATGAAAAAAAATATAATCGGTTAATATATTTCTAATATATAGTTAAAAAATAATTATAAAAAAGTTATTATGCTTATATTAATTTTTTATAAAAGTGATTAAGATATTTATGTTCATTATATCGGGGGTTAGATCAAGGTTGAGTAATCCAGAATACTAGGTAAGAGTTTTCGTCTCAAATTCCTCTCTTGGACATACACTTAGTAGTATAAACCTAATTACAATAATTTGGTGTATATAATAACTATTTGAGATGTAATATCTAGAATTATATTGAAATAATGGTGTTTTAAGTTCAATTACAAACCCTATATTTCAAAGAGTTTTGGTTTAAAAGTTTCTAAAGTCATAATGTTTTTCTTGGTCTCAATTATGAAACTTTGAGTCATAATATATTTTGTACACCATTTTTTATTTTTAAGTTTCATTCACTACCTATAAATATATTTTTATCATAATGTTTATAATTCATGATATTTATAATACAAACCATATTACTTAATTGAATTTGTTATCAGTTCAGTTTTTTCCCAATAGTAAGGATTGTAGGTAACTCAATTGTCATTATTTGAGTTAGGATTTTTCTCTCAGACTAATTTCACATAAGATAGGTATATTTTGACCTCTGATTGTGTTATATGGTATTATCTAATTACTTAAATTTTTACCACATAAAACCCATTTAAACTTTTTTATGCATCATATATTATGTTTCTCGTAAGGGATATTGATAACTCAAAATTCCTTTCTTTGAGTTATAAAGTTTCATCTTGAACTTTTCTTTTCCATTATTGGTTTCTCCCACATTTATATTTTTTCATATGGTATTGTTTAATCCTATTTGGGAAAATTATTTTTTCCTATAATGGTATTTTTCGTAAAACTTCTTATAATTTGATTTTTAAACAAAGGTATTTTGAAAATAATAAAAATTCTTTTTTCCCATTCACTTTAATATGTTTTATATTTAAATCTAATTTTCTCCAAGATAAACCATATATATTTTGAAGGCCCTATTATTGAATATTTTTTAAAAAAATAGCAGTTTTCAAATATTTTCATTCCACCTTTTGAAAATAAACTTTTAGTAGTGATTTATAACTTTCTCTTTTACATTAATGTTACAAATGTTTTCTAAAATATCTTTTAATATTTCACTTACATTTACCTTTTAATTTTCAAAAGGAATTAACCTAATAGGGTTTATGTTTCATTATTTATAATCTAATATATATTTATCATTTGGGGAATGAACTCATGTTACAAAACAATCCAGTTTCTGATCCCTTCTTGGGTGGTTCGTTTAAGAATTATTTTTTGAGGATGTGTTTCATCTATGTCAAAATACTTATATGTTTCTTTTATTATATTGGGGTTCTATTATTTTTAATTCATACACCTTCCTTATATATTTGAATTCTGATCATGCAATTAAAATATTAACTTACATGAATACTCATTAATCTATATGGAAAACATTACCTTATACATAATTCATATTGGATTATGTTCACCATGAAAAAAATGTTATTATATTAACATGAGGAAAAGTATTGGAATTATCTACAAAGTTATTAAAATTAATATGATTATTGATGTGTTTTATATATAGTTCTTGTACATCCACTTTTATTCCCCATATGTTTTATGATCATGTTATCCCTTTTACTGACATGGGGGAAAGTATTGTTGTATCATATATTGTTACCCAAATCGAAAAAAATTATTGGAAAGTTGACAATGTATTGTTTGAACATCCACCTTATTTCCCAAGATATGTTATTATAATGTTATCTTTTTATTAACATGGGGAAAATTATTTAAATTTTTATTTATAATTAATTGATAACACAATTTTCTCATGTATTGATATTCTATATTCTTTAATATATAGATAGTCCTCCAAATGTTCCTTTAGGAATGGTATGAAAGGTATTATTCACTCTTATGGTGAATGCATTGAACTTAGTTAGGTGACAGGTAGGGAATAATATAATATATCACCCCAGTACATCGATATGTCTCATGAGACAAAACTTGTTTGGGTATTTGATGCTAACCTACCCAATTTAGCAATATGTCTTGACTATGGTCTCAACGACAAGTAAATGTCTTGGCACAAAGCTTGGAAACCATGTTTTTGATGTTTGACATTATGAATTTTATCAGTATGAGATCAATATTATTGATATACATGTTTTCATTTATTATTATGGATATTGAATTCTCAAATTTTCATATGATTATGTATTTATTTTGTTCACTTATTATTTCCATAATATTTATTTCATGTTTAGGTCATGATTACCTCAGTAGTATATTTTCCCTTACTAGGCATTTTAGATCACCCCTTATTATATTTCTATTTCCCTAGGTTGTGAAGAAATTTATTACAGATGACATTCATAATAGGATAGATTGTGTGGATAATTTATAGGAGATTTTTAAGACTCTTTATAGATTAAGTAATTTCTTATATAGTGAAAAAATATATCCATTGTTTGAGAAAGATAAGGATTTTTCTAGTTTATGTTTTATCCTAATTCTATAAATCTATAAACCTAAAAGGTATTGGGAATTTATGTATTGGAGTATTTTATTTAAGTTATGTAATTATGGGATGGTTATATTTTGAAATCTATGGTTGGAATCAAATCCATTAAGAAAAGTATGTACTTATGGAACTAGGCTCAAGAGTATGGGTTTGAGGCATTAAAATTGGTATCATAGATGGTTTTAGAAAATTATAGAGATTGGTATTTTTTTAGGATAACTTAAGTGTTGATAAGTTGAGGTTGGTCATAATTTCAAAGTTCTAGATAACCTTTAGGGATAGTATATGATTTAACTTTAAGGTAAAAATGCATATTTTATCTAGGAATTATAATAAAGTAACATCAATGAAAATCCTAGGCATAAATCTAAGTACATAATGACATACTAAAGTTTTATTAATGTCTTAATTATGTGTTTTACTAGAAATTACATCCTTTTCTGGATATTACACAAGGATGAAGGCTCTAGAACATATATACCTAGGGGTAATAACCTTTAAAAGTATGTAATTGGTATTAACTTGATTGTCACCAAGTTCAAAAAAAGGTGCAAAACTGGACACCACTTTTGAAACTCCCAAGGGATATGCTTTGTTTAATCATTTTCTCCTTATAAACAATTTTAAACTATTTAGGAATAATTTTAACTAATTATGTTATAAAACCTAATAAAAAATGGGCATTTATAACCCAGGATTAAATAATGAGAGTCATAGATTGATCTGAAAGTATGATATGTTAAAAGAAAAGGATTCATAAGGGAATATATATTTAGATTGTTGTTTTTATATTAATATTTTGGATGTTATCATAACCATTTGGGTTTTATTATTTTGTTAAAACATGATCAAAAAAATGAATCTGAGAATGGTATGTACCTAGAAACCATAATGTCTTATTACTGAATAATAGTGCATAATTAAATAGTTGAGAAAATTATTATTTTCCTATTATAATTGAAAAGGGTATTTTACTATACTTACATAAGGTATTGATATTGGTATTTTAATTATCTTGAAACTCTTAACTATTCTCATTAGTGAGTGAAATTTTTCAATGAAATTCTGGTATTTACAAACATTTATGAGGATTGCGTGAAACATCTAAGGATTTTTCTTCAGTAGTCTTACTTTAAAGGTATGGAAACATATATTAAATAGTATTAATAACCTTGAAATTTGAATTTGTGGAAAGGTTATATTTTTTTCATAAATATTATAGAACATGTGATTGAGGTATGGATAACTTTTAGGTTTAATATATGATTGATTTTGATATTATAAAGGGTGGTTTGATTTTGAAGTTGTATGTAAAATAGTTTTGGTAACCTTAAGATTTATAATTTATTCGTGATATTTTTATAAAGATAATCAAATTTTTGGGATTATGATATATATTGAATAGTTTGTGACATTTTTAACTAGTGGTTAATGCTATTTGAGGGTTAAAGATGCAGTCAATTTTTTGAGGAATATATAACTTCATTGTGGTTTATTGACATTGAGATTCAAATAGTTTTCGGAAAGGTATGTTATTGAGAATATAAGATTAGTTTATATACATACTTAGGTATACTACTTTATGAATATATAATGTTTCCTGAAGAAAGATAGGTAACTTGATATGGCCTAATAGAGTAAGATAGATGACATATTAATGGATATATCCCAAATGATAAATATAACAAGAATACCCTCACTTAATTTTATTAGTAAGTGATAATTAAAATTATGATGACAAAATTTATTTAAGGGGAAGAATTAAATATCCTAAGATTTTAATATATTAATACCTTTAAGAAAGTAAATTTTATAGATAGCTCGCTCCATATGTTACACCAAACTTAAATGAAACAATGATATATTCAGATAAAATATTAATAATTAATTATAACCATTAAAACATAGTAATATAATTAATGGGAATGAATATTATTAATTTATTTATTAAATATATGTATAAAAAAATAAATTCTATTTTAAAAAATTTTCAATTCAATTATTTTACCAAAAATGACTAATAAGATCGTTAATTATTTAGAAAACTATTTTTATAAAATTAACTTTTCAAGAAATGTACGATTAATGGTGATAAATTACGTTTGATATTAGTAGTTTTTAATACAAATTTAGTTGGTAAATGATATGAATTAATAATAATAAAATTTAATATTAGAAAATATAATTTTTCAATAAAAAAATCATTATATTTTATGATTTTGTTAAAAATTTGAATTTATAAATTTTTGTAATTTTGAATTAATAAAATGAACTTCATTTTTGAATTCATCATTTCAAAATTAACTTAGTATATATTTTTGAGATTTTTGTGAAATGGTTGGTTTTTAGCCTAAAATTTTGGTTTTCAAAAAACTTGTAATTTTTATGACTTTATCATTATATAATAATAGTGTATAGGATTATATAAAATTTTATGTGATAAAATATGAATTTATTGACTAACATTATGCATTTTAAAATATTCTTTGATCTTATAAAACCTATTTCAAGCATTTTTTGAACTGAAGTAAAATGTAACTTTAATAAAAATTATTTTTTATCTTTCTTTGGACCAATTATTTTAAAGGTAAGATTTATTTTGTATTTCGATGAAAACCTCATAAATTTTATTTATTTTAAAATAAAAAAAATATTGGGGATTTATAATTTTAATAATTTTGGATTAAAAATAAAATTTTAGCTTAAAAACATAATTTTCCTAAAAAACTGTTTTACGTGTTATGTGCACTAATATTAAAATTATCTTTTAAAACCATCAGAAATTTAATTAAAAATAATGATTCAAATTTTTATATCATAAGGTTCTATTTAGGTAAAAGTAGAAATATTAATTTTTGTCATTAAAATTAATTATTATTGTTAAAAATTAATTTTTATAGTAAAATTAAATTTTGGTAAAAATTTTAAAAGTAAATCTAAGAGCCTTAAAACACTAAATTTTTTCTCCTAATTGAATTTTTTATGTTGAGGGTGCTTCCAAAAGTGTTGTTATACTCACTTATAAAAAGTTAACTCTCCCTATACTTCAATACTCACTTATTTTTTCAAATTTCTACTTAAACATATTCCATATTGATCCAACTAGAACGTTATCCCACTTTAAAATTCCTTTTTCACCATTATTTAGAATATGGCTATCATTTCCAAAGAGAATTCTGAGAAAAATTCAAGTACCTGAAGTGAGTATTATCAACTACTAATCTTTTTTTCTTAATTATCATCATTAAAATTATTCTATTTATAATAATATGATGATATTAGTATCATTTATATAATTTAATGTTTCTATATTAAGGGTATTGTCAATATCTATTCATCGATCACATCCATTATGAAAAATGAATTTTTTTAATCGTGTGTATGGAGGACTACTACCTCCACAAATGATAATTTTTTATTTTCATCACCATCCATCCTGGATAGTTCTAAGAATGGATTAAATTGGGATATATAATAATTATGAAATTTTTAAGCCTTTGAATAAATCAAACTATAATTATCTAAAAAAATTCCTCACTTATGAAAACATTATAAAACATTATAGTTTGGGTTGTTTTTACCACCAATGGGAATGATGTTATAATGTTTATGTTGTGAATGATTAAGTGTGACAAACCCAACCCATATACCCTATCAAACTAGTGCCCGACCTGAATTCCACAAAACCAAATGGCATTCCTGATCCCCATAGGATGAAGACTAGCACCCGAGCATCAAACAATGACCAGGGGGAAAATTTTCACTTCATAAAGAAACAACATAGAAAATATATATATATATATATATATATATAATAAAGTGAAATAGCATAAGAGATACACATATTTATTAACTGAAATAATATAGAAAAAATGATACAACTCAAAAGTAGTTATAACAACCCAAATTACAAGTCCAATAATTAAACAAAAACTAAGTATAAAACCAACTACTCTATGCGATAGCATGGGAAAATCACACCATCTCACCACTAACTACCCAAACTCAGCTGATAAGTACCTCACTACCTCACTACGGTTCCTTCCCTTTCCCTACATTGAAAAACATACAAAGGTATATGCATCGTCGAAGGGGTGCGTAAGGTGTGAGTTAACAATCTTAGTAGCATCCCAACCAGGTGTTTCATAGAAAGTATTTTTATAATAATATGAACATGATCAACTTTAAAGAAAATGTGGCGTGGTGTACAGTGTAATAGTTTTTATATCAAAATAACTGAAAAAAATTTAATTTCTTCTTTTCCCAAATTTAAAAAATGAATCTAGTATATCATTTTCAAATAATTTCATAAACATACCTCAAAATAGTCAAATCCATTCAAAGCAATGCTTATATCACAAATCATATCAAATCCATGGTAGTACAAGTCAAATAGTAAAAGCTAAAATCATAGGTCACATCACACCAAGGATTATAATAGGTCAGGATAGCTAGGAAATTCATACCCCTAACATAGAAAATTACACATGCATAAATATCTTAGATATATGCATCAAATCTAGGTTGCATAGTAACACCCTAGAAAGTGATCCCTCCTAATAGTTTCTGTCAAGTCCCAAGAATAACAGGCCTAGGGAGAAAGACAACACCCCATGAGTAGACCCCATGATGGTATTAATTACTTAATCCTAATACTACACCTTCCACCAAAGTACCTAAGGCATTTTATCAACTTTATTTTCCCAAAAACAATTCATTAAAACCAATATTTTGAAACCATTTCTTAAACACATTTCACAATGCTTCGAAAAAACCTTCCATTTACCAAAAACATGGTAAAACCATATTTTATCAAAAATCCATTTCCACACACACAAATCAAACAATAAATCATTCCATTTAATTTATGAAACAATTTATAAAAACTAGATAAATATAGTTCATCCAACATAGGCTAGAGAAGGAACCACCTACCTCAAACTCGGGTCACACACACCTATAACAGGATCCACCAACAAGTAAGAACACAACAAAAACAACAATATTGGACCTATAATTAATCTACACATATCATAATCAATTTTTAAAAAAAAATGTTTAAAGAGAATACAAACCATAACTTACCATGAAGAATGCACACCCTCTTTAGTGCAACTAATAAGGGATCGACCCCTCAAAGAGGATCACACAATGGATCTAGAATAGAATCAAGAAAACTTAAATCACATATCAAAGTATCTAAAACCATAGTGAAAAGAGATACCATGATCAAGGTAATGAAGAAGCATAAAGTATTACACACCCAAAGAGATACAGCCCAACTGTGAAGGTGATTAATCACTGAACAAAGCAATTTGGATAGAGAGAAGTTCCCCAAAATCTCCCTTGAAAACCTCTAGTTTGAGAGCCAAAAGACTGCAACCTAATGAAATTATAATTAGATGTAAATTGACCTAAATTCCTTAACCCCAGAGACTTATATGGATTTTAATCCTATTACACATTGTGTAATCCAAAAATCTCAAGTACATTGAAAAAATCATTTCCTTTTTAAGAAAAATACAACTTTTACTAATACATGATGTGAACAAGATACATGGTGTATAATCCTTTAACACTATGTACAAAACTCACAGCTTATTCCCAGTGATGAATACACCACATGTAAAAACATGACACAATGTTTATTTCCCCTTTAGATAGTAAAAAATCAATTTTTCAGTAAAAAAACTCAAAAACACTTTCTGTAATTTCTGAATTTGGGGAGAACCCAAAATTCATTACAATTGTATACCCAAACTCCATTAATTCAAACAAACATACATCCTTAAACATTAGTTCATTTTCACCGTTAAATTATCTCCATTCTTATAAGTCTTAAAATAAATCCAACTAAATAGGAAAACAAACAAAGATAAGGGAAATAACTAATGTAGAAAAATCCTCACCTTAAGACTTTCCATCCCAGGGAAGTCATGTGGAAGAATTATGTCTAGTAAATAAGTGTGAAAACCACTCCCTCATCAATAAATCACACTCCCAAGTCTCGTCAGAATCAAATTTGTGACTCCATAAAAATATATCCAACATAATATACTTCCCCTATAATCCCACCACATGAGATTCAATGATATATAATGGCTACTCCACAATAGAAACGTCTGGATCTAACTCAATCTATTCCCAACTCAAAATGTGAGGGGGATTATGATGGTATTTCATGATCTGTGAAATGTGGAAAAAATCCTAAATACTTATCAACTGATATGGAAAATGCAACATATAATAATCCTTCCTAAGTTGCTCAATGAAATCAAACTATTTGACATATCTCAGAGCCAACATTCTCAATTTTCCCAGCCAATGGTGACCCAACCCAGGAGAAACATTCCAAAAACCGCATCACCTATAGAACACTCCAAAGGATGATTCCACTGATCTGTATAAGAATTTTTTCAATTATTCCTAGTAACCAGATAATGAATTATATTTTGAATCCTCGCAGACATCTCTTGAACAAGACTCAGTCCCACCAAAGATGTTTCACCAACCTCTTCCCATCAAAGAGGTGACCAACATGGGTCACCATACAGAGCCTCAAAATAATCCATTCTAATAAAATAATAATAACTTCTGTTATAATAAAACTCAATTATTATCATATGGTTATCCCAAGATCCACCAAAATCCAACATATAAGCACAAATCATATTCTCGAAAATCTGAATAGCATGCTCTATCTGACCATCTTTCTATGGATAATAAGTTGTACTCAACCTGACCAAAGTCCACATCACCTCTAGGAGACTCCTCTATAATCTTGAAGTAAACCTAGGATCCCTATCTGAAAAAAATTATATATATAACCAAAAGTAACCTTATAATCTTTAGTACATATAGATTATCCATATCTTCAACTTTAGTGGTGTCTCTAATCAGAATAAAATGATATGACTTGGTCAACTGATCAGTCACCACCCAAATAGCATTCCTTCCTTGGAGATTCCATGGTAATCTAGTAATAAAATCCATGTATACCTTATCCCATTTCCAAATATAGAATTAAAATATGTAATAGAAAAATATAAGGTTTAAAATGATATAACTTTATCTATTAGAAGGTATAACAATGGGACACATATTCAGAAATGTTATGCTTCAAAAGAAGCCACCAGAATTACCCTCTCATGTCATAATACATCTTTATTGTGCCTGAATGAATGTCCCATGAATAGTTATGATATTAAAACAAAATTGAGTTCCTATACAATTATAAGATGATAAACCAATCCCCAAAATATATAATACCATCTAAAGATATATACCAACCAGTAATGGTCTCCCCACAATAAAGAGTTTCTCAAATTTCTATGAACTCTTCATTCTACTATTAAATTTGTGGAATAGACTCAAGGAGATATGATGATAAATAAACACTAGTTAGAACCATACATAAAATATTCTCTTTCGTATCCAGGTGAAAATGGTTAAAGAGTCCCATAAGGTTCCACTCTTCCTTTGATTCCAAAATAGCATGCGATGGTACTTTCCAACTAGGAGCATCTGAAATGACATTCCCCTTCCCTAGGGTGTTGGCGATATCAAACTCAAATGTCTGAAGTTATTCTACCCAATGAATCTATATGATATTCAAGTATTTCTGAGGAAATATATATATCATACTATTAAATTCAGAAAATACTATGAAACTCTCCCAAAAAAGATAGTGTCTCCAACACATAAGAACATGTATAACTACAGTAAGCTCTAAATCATGAGTGGGGTAATTGTTCTCATGCAGTTGAAGCTGATGAGAGCCATTGGACACCACATGTTCATCCTATATAATCAGTCAAACCAAAATATTACTAGAAGCATCATATAAAACCACATACCACTTATCAAGCTCAAGTAAATCAAAATAGTAGTCTATTTCATATATCATTTCATCTCATCTAAAGAAGATTGATACTTTCCAACCCATGAGAATTTCACCCCTTTCCTAGTAATAGAAGTCAAAGGTGATTCCAAATTTGATAAATCCTTGAGTAACCATCAATATTTTCAAAAAATACTAAGGAATATCTGAAACTAAAAGGCATTATGTGTTTCTTCTCAGAAAAAAATAGCCCCCACCTTCTCAGGATCAACCAATAATCCATTCTCAAAAATCACATGCCCCAAGAAAATAACTTCTCGAATCCATAAATTGTATTTTGAAATATTTTCATATAAAAGGTGAATCCTTACTATTTCTATGACCAAATCAAATTGTATTTGTTCTAATGCTTGGATCTTGAATAAACCAAAATATTTTCCACAAACACTACCATAAAAAGTGTTAAGATACTGATGGAATAACTGATTCATCCCAACCATAAAAATTTCATGAATTTTGTTCAAACCAAAGAGAATCAAAAGAAATTCATAATATCCATACCTACTATTGAAAACCATCTTTGTTACATTAGACTCCCAAACTCTGAGATGATGATAAATCAACCGAAAATCAATCTTTGAAAACCAATTTCCCCCCATTAACTGATCAAAAAAATTCATCCACAAAAGTCAAAGGATGTTGATTCTTAACCTTTACCTAATTTGACTTCTAATAATCCACACACAATTGGAGTAACCCATATACCTACTTGGAAAAGTGTTTTGGGGATTCCCAAGGAGAAACACTAGGGAAAACAGAACCTTTTTCCAAAAATTTGTCCAACTGAATCTTTAGATCTTTCAACTCCACCGGTTAAATATAATAAGAAGGTATCAAAATCATCTATGTACCTAGAACTAGTTCAATCATCAATTATACCTCCCTCTCTAGAGGAAACTCAGAGAAATCATCTAGGAAAATAATAATAAAATCCTAAACAATAGAAGGAAGATCAATAGCAGAAGAAATGTCATTAGCATCATCCACTACAGAAGACAAAAAAAACACATGAGATCTAGGCAAGAAGTTCTTGTATGACTATACTTCAGGTCCCACTCTCCCTAAGACACTTTTTATCTCCCATCATCCATAATAAATGAGACATTATTATGATAACATTCAACCTCAACATGATGATCAACTATCCAATCCATTTCGATGATGATTTCAAACATATCTAGATTAAGAATGAGAAAATACCAGACTAACACTGTATAAAATATCAATAGCACACAATAAGGGCACTAAAACCCCTACTCTTTCCTCCTCCCAAGATGTGTCACTAACTCCATAATAAAGGACATGATATCCATTGTAAGTTTAATCATATCAACAAAATATATAGATATAACTGAATGGAAGTCCCAGTATCAAATAAATAAATCACTACTGAATATTCAATAAATATGGTACTTCTCACTATCACTAAACCCATATCTAACTCCACTAGAAACTCATATACTATTTAAAGGTGCTTCACTCATGAGGCTAGTGTATCGAGATCTATAGTCTTTGAAGCATCTAACTATGTCATAGTAACTTTTGGTTCTGATGATCCCTGACTATATTGAGGTGTAGACATAGCCTGATATAAACACTACAGATGACCATAACGTCCATCACTATTACACATATTTTTAGGTGTAGGAAAATAATGTCTGGTATGTCTGAACTTTCCACATTGATAGAAAATCAGGGGTACACAACTAGCTATAACTGAAGGTACATAGGAGGCCTACCACTGAGAACCGATTGCACCACCCCTATGATGATATTTCAACTTTCACTTTTTACCTTTAGAGACACTAAATCTTTCACTGGGTGGAAGTGGAGGGGTTGAATAACCAACATTTCTTGTTATATTCATTTATACTATCATATCATTTCAGATTATCTTTTTATAAGTTGAAATCTTCAGCATGAAAACTTAAGATCTGATATCCAGTCCAAAACCACAAACGTACTTCTGATATTTTATATGTTCATTCCTTACCATCTCAAGTGAAAAAACTATATTTTCAAACTGATTGGTGAATGAAGACATGGTATTCTCTTCCTAATATAAATAGAGTAACTCTATATAATTTTCCATCATTATAAATTTAAGACAAAAATTCTATAAGAAGTGGGTCTTAAAACATTTCTAGTCCAAGACCATGTGTCTATCCACCTGTACCATGTAATTCCACCATCACTTGTTGAGAACCTCACGTATGAACAATGCACACTTCACCTTGATACTCTTAGTACTATCTAAGAATTAAAATATATGGTCAATCATGTCTATCCAGTCCTCCGACTCTGGAGTTCATTCATACCTTTAAAGGATTATGGATTCTTATGAAAGAACTCCCAAGATTGATCCATGTTTCCTAAAGATCTTGTATGTACCTCAACAACTACATTCTGTACCAACAGTATATTCTGGTTGATAACAAAAAATGTTCTCATGTTTAATTCTATAATATTCTGATCTATGGAAAGAAAACCTTAGGAAGCATCTAATTCACCCTCCTGAGGAAACTGTGGAACACATCTCAAAGGCATAACGCTTCACACTGAAATAAAAGATATGATTAGACAATGGAATAATCTCAGTTGAAACAAAAAAATCATAAGAAAAAACTAAAATTAAGATCAATAACTTAAGATAGGAGACAGATATTCTCACATCCCTTAATAACTTAAGTCTCACTCATAGAAATGTCTAGTCAGGTACTCACCAAAACCTACCACTCAAGCCACAAAAATTCAATCCCTAATCTACAAAACATCCCAATACAAGGACTCTTGAGTAAAAACCACCCACTAATACCAAACTATGATGAAACCGACCCAGATAGCCTCTCAAACTGGTACCCAACCTGAATTTCCACATACCTGAATGGTGTTCCCAATCCCCATGGGATGATGAATAACACATGGGCATAAAACAACAAATAGAGGGAATTATTTTGCCCAATATGAAGCAATAACATGGCATATAAATATATATATATATATATAATAGAGAAAAACTGCAAAAGAGATACACATATTCCATAACTGAAAGAAGATAGTTGAAATGATACAACTTAAAAGTAGTTAGAACAACCCAAATTAAAAATCCAATCATCAAAGGATGACTAAATAAGAAACCAACTAATCTATGTGGTGGTGTGGGGAAACTCCCACCATCTAACCACCAGCTACCTAGACTCAGCTATTAGATACCCCATCACCTCACAACAATAGCTTACCTCTCCTTATATTGAATGTCATACAATGTTCTATTCACAACCAAAGGGGTGCATGGGATGTGGGACAGAAAGCTTAGTAGGATCCCACCCAGGTGTTCTATAACAAGTCTTCATAAAATAATATGAACATGATCAACTTAAAATAAAACAATGAATGATGTATAGTTTAGAAGTTTTTATATCAAAATCATGTGAAAACATTTAATTTCACCTTTTTCAACATTTCCAAAATTAAATCAGGTATATCAGTTTCGAATTATTTCATAAACATATATCAAAGATATCAAATATGATCAAAGAAAAGCATGTATCACATATCATATCAAATATATGAAAGTACAAGTCAAGCAATACAATGTAAAATAATAGGACACATCACGCAAATGATCTCACTAGGTCAAGATATCAAGGACACTCATACCCCCAAATATAGAATCATGCATGCTCAAGATCCAAGATATATGCATCAAATCTAGGTCGTAGGGAAATACCTCAGAAAGTGAACCCTCCTAATAGTTTCTATCAACTCCAAAAAAATAAACCTTTGGATAAGCAGAACACACAATGAGTAAGCCCCCTAATGGAATCAATGGATGAGGAAAGTTTCTATACCTTACACCTATGTACCCAAGGCTTCCCATGTGCTCTATTTTTCCAAAACCAATTCATCATAACAATTCTTTGAAAATAATTATAGAAATCCATTTCATAATGAATTTGAAAACCATTATATTTAGAAAAACCAGGGAAAATTATTTTATTGAAAACCCATTTCCACACACGCAAAACAAAAAATCAATAATTCTATTTCATTTATAAAAAAATTATGAAAATTGGATCAATATAGTTCATCCAAAAATGGCTGGAAATAGACCTCAAACTCGTGTTGCACATGCCCAAAATAAGATCCACAAACAACAAAGAACATAGAGATAAGGATGTAGGCCTTAGAATCAATCTATATATATCATAATCTATTAAAAAACAATCGTAATAGAAGACAAACCACAACTTACCTTGAAGAATGCACACCTATCGCATCGCAACAAACAAGGGATCGGCCCCCAGAATAAGATCACATAATGGATCTATAATGAAATCAAGAGAATTATCATCGCATATAAATGGATTTAAAACCATAGTGCAATAGAGATACCATGATCAATTAAATGAATAAATATAAATGATTACTCACCCAGAGATATAAAACCCAATCGTAACAAAGATCAATCATTGAATGAAGTGATTCAGACAGAGCGGAGGTCCCCAAAATCTTCCTTGAGAGCCTCTAGGTCGAGATCCAAAATCTTGTGGCTAAATGAAATAATAATCAATCATATATCACCTAAAAAACCAAAACCTATGAGACTTACAAGACATGTAATCCCATTACATGTTGTGTAATTCATGAAGCACACATACACAGAAAACCCAATGTCTTTTTTGATAAAAACCCTACTTTTACCAATACATGATGTAAACCACATAAAAATCATGTAATACTATCACAATATTTAACAAACTCATGTATTCTTACAGAATACGAATACATGATGTGTAAAAACATTACAGGGTGTGTATTTCCCCTGTAGACAGTGAAAAGTATAGTTTTAGCAGAAAACTACAAAACCACCTTCAGAATTCTCTGAACTCGAGGAGAACCCAAAAATATGTTACAAATTTATAACCAAACTCCATTAATAAAAAAAACATACATACTTGAACACTATTTCATTTTCCCTATAAAATTCTCTCCATCCTTTGGAGTCCCAAAATACACCCAAATAAAGTGGAAAATTAATAAAGAGAAGGGAAATATCTAAAAGAGGGTAATTGGATGTCACATTAAGGATAATTGTATAATGATAAAATCAAGTAATAATAATTTATTTTAGATATATTAATGGTTTATTTATGTGTTATTATTACTTAAAATATTTATTAATATATCAATTTTCAATCATAAAAAGGTTGAAACTATTTTATTACGGTTTCCATTTTCACAAGATGTATTCATGTCTTCCTCCTAATAATAATGTGACTTACGTAATCCTTAAAAAAATTATTATTGTATATTTAACGATATTTTAATGATGAACTTGAAACCAATTTGTGAGAATCTATCACTTCTTTATGAAGTTATACAAAATAAGAAACTAAAATTTCTATTGAACAATAATGAAAATAAACTATAATTGGTTAGTATATTTATAATATATAGTTATAAAATAATTATAAAAAGGGTATTATTTTTATATTATTTTCATGATAAAATTATTAATATAGTTATGTTCATTATACATTATGTTAGAGAATGGTCAGGTAAGCATGGATAAGAGGTAAGTCTTTTCAACTCAAACTTCTATATTTAAGACTAGATTCTTTGGGACATAATAAATATTGTGCACCTTGTTTTATTTTTATGGGGTATTCACGTACCATGAATATATTTTTATAATAATATTTTTATTTAGTGGTATTTACTATCTAAGTCATGTTACCTTATTCAAGTTTCTATTGATTCATTCATTTCCCCAATAGTAAGGACTTTTGGTTACTCAATTTTCATTAATTGAGTTATGATCAGTCTCTAGAATTGATTTCATATATTTAAGGTACAATATTACCTTTTATTATATTATGTGGTATTCTGTCATTTTTTACATTTTTACCACATAAACCCCATTTCAAATGTTTCATGAATCATGAGGTATATTTCCCGTAAATGATATTGATAACTCAAATATCCTTTCATTGAGTTATAATGTTTCATCATGAACATTTCTTTTCCATGCTTGGGTTATCCAACCATAATATTTTTTCATATGGTGTTTTATAATACTCTTTGTGAAAAAGAATTTTTATGATAAATTAAATTTATTTTTACCTTCTTACAATGTGAGTTTTGAACAAAGTTATTTTGAAAATAATAAAATGGGTTTTTTCATTCATTGTTATATATTTTATATTCCACTATATATTTATCCAAGATAAAATTTATGACTTTTCAAGGCCCTATTATTAAATATTATTTTTATAAAAATAAGTTTTTTTAATTTATTTTCACTTTAAATTTTCAAGAAACCTTTTCAAAGTGGCCCATAGCATCCATTTTTATGATAATCTTAAAAAAACTAAAACCACTTTTAATTTTTAACTTTAATTTACCTTTTCATGTTTATAAGGATTAATGTTAATAGGATTTATGTGTCCTTATTTATACTCTAATATATATTTATCTTTTAGGGGTAATAAACTCATGTCACCAAATAATCCCTTCTTGGGTAGATTGGTTCAAGCATTCTTTAACAAAGATTTTTTTTATCTATGTCAATATACTTCTAAGTTTCCTTTATTATACTAGGGTTATATTCTTTTGAAACCATACATATTATTTCTAAGGATGGATTATGATCATGTTATTATAGTATTTAATTAGATGTGTACCCATTGATCTATACAGCATGAACATCTCATTATACATAATTCATGTTAAATAATTTTCACCTAGAAACAATGTTATTCTATATAAATAAGAAAAATTATTAGCATTCCATATGATGTTATTCCAATATAGATGATTATCTACAGGTTGACTATGTATTTCTTGACCATCCATTTTATTTATCCAGATGATTTATGATTCATTTATCACTTTTATTGATATGGGAAAATGTATTAGTGTGCCATGTATTTCTATTATAATTCAAAAAAATATTGGCAAGTTAACTATGTATTGTTTGACCATACACCTTATTTCTCAAGATGGGTTATGATCATATTATACCTTTATTGACATGGGGAAAATTATTGACATTATTGATTATTATTATCTACTAATGTATATTGGCCATGTATTGGTCTTCTGTATTTTTCATTACACAGATATCCATGTTTTTATTCAGCCAAGGGTTCCTTAGGGAATGGTATGAAAGGTCTTTTTAACTCTTATGGTTAATGCATTTAACATAAAAAGATGATGGGTGGGGCCCAAAGTTATATAGTCTCTTAATGTATTGAAAAGTCACATGATACAAAAAATTATTAGGTATTTGGTATATGTTGTCCCAATTTAGTAAGATCTATTGATTATAGTCTTAATGACAAGTAAATATTTGGGCAAAAGGCCTTGACAACAAGTTTTTTATGTCTAGAATTATGCCTTACATTGGTATCAGATCAGTACTTTTGATATCCTTGTTTTCATTTATTTTCATGGATATATAATTCTCTCAGTTACAATTGATTATGGCTTCATGTTGTTTACTTATTCTTACCATAGTATTTTTTTCTATGTCTATTCCATGATTACTTCAGTTGTATATTTTCTCTTACTGTGGGTTTTATATCACTCATTATTATGTTTCTATTTAACTAGGTTATAAATAAAAGTATTAAAAATGATATTCCTAATAGGATATATTATGTGTAAAATTTATATGATATGTTTAAGACTTATTATAGATTAATTAGTTTCTCAAATACTATAAAAAATATCCATTACTTGAGAAATACATGGGTTTTTCTAGTTTATGTTTTGTTCTAATTATCTATATATCTAAATGAAAAATTTATTGAGAATGAATATGATGAAATATTTACTATAAGTCACGTAATTATGGGATAGTTATTTCTACGAATCTATAGTTGGTATCAAAGCTATCATGTAAAGTATGTTTTTATGGCATCAGGCTCGGGAGTACGGGTTTGAGGCGTCACATCAATACTCAACCAACCCTTTTAGTGGTGATTTACCCAAGGTAAATTTTTTACGTAGCTGCATCTAAATTCTAGTATCCAAATGGGTATGTTCTTACTAGAAAAATAAACATAGATTTTCTTTTCAACAATTTAGGATAGATTTTCTTCTGTGGAAAAGATTGTGTTTTACAATGGTTTTGGTACCTATTGAATCAAAAGAATATAAGGAAGGGATAAAAATATAGGATTTTAAATATATTTATATTACCAATTAATATGTTAGAAAAGATTCCATATAAATTCATGCACCATGAAAAATGAAATAATTTTTTAATATATGATGAGTCCCAAAACATGAAAATTGAGAGGGAAACCCCAACTTATGGTTGGGGTATCAATTCAATCAAAAACACTTTGAGTAAAGGGAATAAAATTAATATTAAAATAAAAAATTATAAAATTTATTTCATGATACAACGATGAATATTTTCATTATATACACTATATAATGGATATTTAGTACATAATACAAAACATGTCTCAAAGAGAGGAATTGGAAATGGAAAACTCTTAACATGTTCTAGATTCATTTTATAAATGCGGATAACTTCATAAATAATAAAATTCAGCTTATTTTATACCTTCTTAGAAACATTATTCTTCTATATTTCATTTTATATGGACAATTTATTATCATATTCTATTTATCTATTATATAGTTATTTTATGTTTTCAAGAAAATTGAATCTGTAGCGGCTTATTTTGATAATTTTAACGACTGAATATGATATTTTAATAATAAGTTAAATAATTAATATAACAATTTTATAACCCAAAAAAATAATTAACTTCTTATTATATAATAATATTATTATTATTTTAGTTCTTATAGTCATCCATGATACGGTTTGTATAATTATTTAAGGGGTCAAACTAACCCAAACATTAACATGTTATATCTCATTGGGTGATTATGGATAAGGAAGTGTATAATATCATTATAAAAAAAATAATAATGATATTTTTTATATTTATTTAATTTTTTGAATTGGGTTTATGTGTTTTTAATAAATAAATAAATTCAATATGAAAAATAAAAACGTTACTTTGGGGAGGCGGAAGTCCGCAAAACGCATGGTTAACATTATTCAATTTTTCTAAGTGGCTAAAAATGAATAAATAAAAATTGTTCCCTTAATTTAATAACAATTTAGTATAATGAAACTTATATTATCATATTAATATGTTAATTATAGGTTTTGAATAGAGATATTAAGATAAAAATGTTAAGGATTAAATAATACTCACTTCGGGACGCTCTTGAAATCGGGTCACCTGGAGCATCCTTAAGTCTCTTGAAACTGGGTCTCCCAGTTTCATCTAGGTGGTAAAAATGAGGCACAGACCAATTTCTAATGGATCACTATGATGGACCATCATTTTCAGTTCGTTACCCTCTGGGATGCTTTTCCATCTCAACTGGAAAAACCTTCTTCCATGGCTGGGGCGTTACCTCAAGGAAATGACCTGTTCATGAGGGAGGGGGGTTTTCATGTGTGGAGTGTAACATCTCAGGAAAATAAAGAATATTAAATTTTCATATTTATTAATATTTTTGAATTAAATATAAATTTTATTTTAAAGTGGATTCTATATTCAATGGCGCACCTGACACACAACAATGGGTTTCTTTGAAATCTTACGTTACACACTAATAATATAATATTATTATTTTAAATGGTAGTTAACACCTAGCCTTTGTATTGGTGGTAATTAATATATATAACTTAAATATGATAATATATTTTTGTTAAATTTTTTTACATTCTTCCAAAAAAAGTGAGAGGCTTAATATGTAAATGAATCTAATTTTAAGCATAATTTACTTTAAAAGGGCGATTTACTGCCTTTTGATGGACAAAACCTTTTTAAATATATTTTATGTCACTTTTACATATTATATTTGAAAAAATAATTTTCATAAATATAATCTTGACATAAAAATTTACTTTGGATGAAATTTTTATATTTTTCTGATAATGTTCATTTTTAATGAATAGTGAAAAAATGATGTATTTTAATTCAAAACCTCCTTTTAATCTAATTTATTTATATGGTTAAATTATATTTTTAATTGTATTTAAAGTTTAAATAGATTATATTTTTACCATTTAACCCAATTTTGGTCATTGGAAGTAATTTCACTTTGAAATTGGACATTAACAAGTATCAATCTTTTGATGGTTATTATTTCTTAAAAACACGCTTTTTGTTTTGACAAAAGGAATTAATTATAAAATTAATTAATGAAACTTCAATGTTTTGAATTTGGTAAAAATAGAAATAATTTTTGAATTCGGAATATCAAATTTATCTTAGAGTGAATTTTTAGAATTTTTCTAAAAACCTTCAATTTTTTATGAATAGTGAAACCACTAAGTAGTAGTTAAAAAACTGACTTTTTCATTTAAATGAAAATTTACCACTTCTGTGAATTGAATTTCAAAAATCCAACATACATGTTTTCTATTATTAAGTAAAATTTGGTTCAATGGTATGAAAATAATTTTTGGTGAATAGTAACTTTTGACTTTTATTAACCATGATTAAAGATAATTAAGGTAATTTAAGGTAAAAATAATGTTATAATAATATAAAATTACCTTCAAAATTGTCATAACCTTATTTTATGAGTAATGGAAGACCAATACAATCCATGGGTCAATTTTGGGACCCCATGGAGCCACTTGGGTAAGATAATGACATTAATAACTTTTTATTTAAAGTAAAAATAAAAATGTCATAAACATGTTTTGTTTTACTAAAACAATTTTTACATGGAGTTATATAAGTTATTTTTTCAACTATAAATATTAATTTGAAAGGTAAAAATATTTCTTAAATCATGGTATTTTTTTATAATTTTTAGATATCAAATAAATAAAATTATTTATGACATAATGATGATGAAGTGTTTATGTCATTAATGGATGATTTAAATAAATAAGAAGATAAAAATTAAACAAATATCCAAAACTTGTACAATTCTTATTGGATGATTTTATTTCTAACATGGGACACCTTATCTTCTACTTTAATTATTTTTGGACCTTTAGAAACCGAAAATCATTCTATAATAAAATAATATTTTCAAGCTTTCCAAAAGAGTCCCTCCTCTCCCTTATAAAAAGCTCTCATTTCCTACCCATTTATCACACTTCTCAAGCCATTGGCTCATCCAAACACTACTCCAATAATCTCCCAAGAACCCTCTCTTCATTCTAGAATCCTTAACTTAGGCATAAAGCACTTCAAGAAACCCTTTTTCTTCAAACCAAATGGAGTTACCCGATTTAAAGGTAATGTCTTCTCTTAAGTTTTTTTTGAATTATTTTACTCCTCCAACACCCTAAACACTTTTTATTCCTTTCCTTTATAAAAACACCAGTATCATAAATATAAAACTATTTTGTTATGATAATTATCTGATCTATACTTATACACACCTCAATCTAATGGGAAAAGAACATACTGTTTTAGTGGACGGTGAACTATTACCTCACGAAACGATGACTGTTCAATTATCTCATACCGCCTCTAATAGTGGACATTATGATGTAACTGTATCTATATATGATATATATTATATTTATTTTTTCTTTATGCTTCTGTATTTTCCTTTTTATAGCATACCTTTATGGTTCCCATAATGGGTAAATGCGAAAATTTCATTAGAGGAAGTGCGGACTACCGCCCCCTCAAAGTGATATGACTCGTTCATGCCATACATGGAACATATAAAGGATAGAATTAATGAACTTATGTAAAATATAAAACATAAATATTTTACTGAAATTATAATATACCAATCAATCACTATGTTTTTATTTCATTAAAATATGAAATAGAAATGAAAGTAGCGTTCATGCGTACGTACGAATTACTATCTCCATGAATGGTGTGTTTCATTTCTTATCTCCAAATGTTAGGTACTATTATAAATGCATATATATACTGGATATATATGATATATATGACATCTAAATGATGAATATCATTCTGGAGATAATGGAATTTTGACCACGTGGACAATTTATAATTATAACAAGATCATTTTTTACTCAAGTTCCGAACATTGAAAAAATGTTCGATATGTGCTCAAATAATTAAATAATTATTATAGAAAGGTAATAAGTAATATAAAAGGAAAAATAAACTTGAAAAATGTTCTTAATAAAGTATAAAGTAACTTAAGTTTATTATTCAGGAAGAACAAGGAACATACGATCAAGTCAAGTCAGACAACGAGGTCAGGGGTTTCTAATCTCACTTTTAATTTTGTGGGATTTCCATTGTTCACCACTAATTTATTGCATTTGGGGTATTTTGTACTAAAATTTGATATATATTATCATTATTATTTTTATATTCATGTTATTCTATGAATAATTTGGTGGTTATTAACTTTTGGTCATACGACTCGATTGATTACAACGCGGTAAGGGATTTTCATCTCACTTCTTATTCCTGTGAGATTCATGGTATATTTGCCACTATTTCCTTTTATGTGGTGTATGTACTACCCATTATTGTACTCTTTGTGTAATATAATTTAATTTATGGGTATTTACATATTATTTATATGATCCTTCTTTCATGGGTGTACGTTTCGAAAGTTATCAAATCAGTAAGGAACCTTTCACCCTCCTCTTTTAAGTCCGGACGTCCTTTATGTTATGTCTTATAGTTACATTTTATTATATGGGGGATTGTTATTATATATCTTTACTAATATCCATTTCATTTCTAGATTATTAGAGACCCTTTCCACTCCCATCAGTTGATTTTCTGAATTTTTATGTGACGTTGTTAGGCTGCAGAATTTTCATAAAAGAAATCATGCTTTCTCTTTCATTTCAAGTTTTCTTTTCATGTGGTGTTTCATTAAAATAACCACATAATGATCTTATTTATTTTTATTATGTACCTATAATTAAAAATGGTTCATTTATGGATGGGATACCCTTGTACCCTCTCTTTTTATTATTTTCTAAAACCATGATATATAGCAGTTATGCTACAGAAATTTCGCTTCAAAATTTCTAGCTCTTTCTCTCTTGTATTATTTTTGTAAATAAACAATTCTATTTCAGGTTTATTCATCAATACATAAAATTGATCTATTTGATTCTGTAATTGACATACATATAACCCTCACTCCCTTTCCATTGGTTACAAATGACATAATGATCATGTTTTTAAGATCATTTAAAATGTCACGATCTTGAAATGAAACCCATTTCTTTTATTATCCATGGGTTATTTATGAAATGGTTGATTATGATCTATGTGGATCACATGAAAATACATACATATTAAGTATGTTCCATGATATCACTCCAATTAATTGGGTAAATAAATTAATTTCTATAGATGACAAGTTTCACGATACCTAAGTGAATAACCTTGGTAATATTTATGACACCTTGGAGATGGACCTTGGTGATATGTTCATGAATGTCTAAATGAAATGTTGTAGACACATATTCAATTTATGATTCATTTTCCTTTTATTATGATATTCCTCTTTTAACATTGCTCATGTATTTATGTTTTTCATCAAGTTCTTATTGATATCACAAGTGAACTAATTCCCTTGCTTTCCTTACTAGGCATTCTGTTCAACCTTTCCTTTGATTGTATGTATCCGGGTTATAAGATGTAGTAATTAGGCATAGGATAAACTTTTCAAGAAAATTTTAAAGGGGATTTAAAGGAGTGTTTAAGTTTTCATGTTTTTATTCCTGATATCCAAGACACTAGACTTTAAAGATCCTTTGTTTGTAAAACGTAATGAAATGTTATGTATTAAAAAGGTGGGATGTCGTAGTTGGTATCAAAGGATAGTTTAGTTATTTGTGGAAATTAGGCTATGAAAACTTTATAAAGAACCCTATAGAAAAGTTTAAATATAGGAAAACTTCCTGGTATTTTGGTGAGTATGGATTAAGTGTTTTATCAAGGAAATACATCCATGTCTCAATACGAGCATAACTATCTTAATGTGTTGGGATGAAAATGAAAGGTATAAGAAAACCTTTAAGGTTAAAACATGTTAGGGTTATTTTTGAGTTTTATAAAAAGGACAACATGAAAACCATGTGACAACCAATCACATATGACAAAGATGTGGGAATCAAACCCACAACCAATGTGTGATAGGGTTTTATCACCTACCACTGGCCTATGTGAAGTCCCTAGTTAGTATGACTTATTCTTTTTATTTAAATGATTTTATGGATCAAGAATAAGTTGATTTTGGGAAATTATGTTTTATCAAATGGATATCTTTAGTATAGAAAAATGATTTGTTGATTAAATGATAAAGGTTATTTTCGAAGATGTTTTCTCTTTTGTAATACTATATGCCTAAGGAAAATAAAATACGACAGGATTTCATTTGTGGAAGAATGGTTGGAATTTTTTATTTTGTAAGAATATATGTATTTATTATAAACATATGGTGATTTGGGTTATTTATGTAAAATTATTAACCTATAATATAGAATATGTGATTAGGTTAATTACATTTCAGTATGATACTTTAAGAGTAGTCGATGTTATTTGGAGATAAATGTTAAGATTTATTTTGGAAGACTATGTCATTAAATCCTTCTGAGTTTTGGGTTTCAATCTTAGTTTGGATTATTTTTAATAATTTTAAGGATGGTTTTGTATTGAGTATTCTTTCTTAAAATTTGGGTAATTTTTGTTGAATTTTGGAGATTAATAGTAGTATTTATTTTTATAAAGGTTAATCCTTTTTGGGGATTATATGATCTCATACTAACCATTTTGGTTTTAGTTGATATATAAAGACAAGGGAAATATATAGTTCTTATTTTGTGGATTATGTAATTCTCTAGAAGAAAATTCTTGTGCTTTTGATGTGACCAAGCCTTTTTGAATGCTCATTGTTTGGAGAAAAGATTAGTTTTTGGTAGAAACTTATTAAAGGATGAAACTCTACTTGAAGGTAAGTATATTTCATTATGTTTTTATTCTATGAAGTAAAAGAATTCATCAAAATTATGAAAAGGAACGTAAAACAAAAATGTTTCTGGTTTACATTTTCTACTGAGTAATCGAAGACCATTTAAAAAATCTTAAGTTTGTGATTTTCTAGTGGTTAACTTTCTCTTAATCGTGTTTTCTATCACTCTCCATCAGAACTTGACTAATTGTTTTCTCTTCCTTATCCATGTTTTCCTACATGGAATCCAAGTGTGGGTTAACTCGGGTGACCTTTGTACTTCTCTTTCTTTCTTTTAAAGTGATAGTTTTACTGACTCTTTTTCCAATGTGGGACTTTCAATGAAGTTTCCAAGACCAATTTTAGAATTGCACAGATGCAATTTCCAAAAGGGGGAAAGAATGTAACATCCCAAAAAAATAAAGAATTTTACATTTTCATATTTATTAATATTTTTTAATTAAATATTAATTTTATTTTAAAGGGTATTATATATTCAATGGTGTACGTGACATGCAACAACGGGTTTCTTTGAAATCTTACGTTGCACACTAATAATATAATATTATTATTTTAAATGGTAGTTAACACCGAGCCATTATATTTGCAGAAATTAATATAACTAACTTAAATATGATAATATATGTTTATTAATTTTTTTTACATTCTTCTAATAAAACTCATAGGCTTAAAATGTAAATGAATCTAATTTTAAGCATAATTTACTTTAAAAGGGCGATTTACTGCCTTTTGATGGAGAACCCTTTTTAAATATAGTTTTTGTCAATTTTACATATTATATTTGACAAAATAATTTTAATATTTAGAATCGGGAAATCAAAATTTACTTTGGATGAAATTTTGATATTTTTCTGATAATGTTCATTTTTAATGAATAGTGAAACAATGTTGTATTTTAATTCAAAACCACCTTTTAATCTAATTTATTTATATGGTTATATTATCTTTATAATTGGTTTTAAAGTTTAAATAGATTATATTTTTACCATTTAACCCAGTTTTGACCATTTGAAGTAATTTCACTTTGAAATTGGACATTAACAAGTATCAATCTTTTTATGGTTATTATATCTTAAAAAACACGCTTTTTGTTTGGATGACGGGAATTAATTATAAAATTAATTAATTAAACTTATATTTTTTGAATTTGGTAAAATAGACATCATTTTTTAATTTGGAATATCAAATTTATCTTAGAGATATTTTTTGGAATTTTTCTAAAAACCTTCAATTTTTGATGAATAGTGAAACCACTAAGTAGTAGTTAAAAACTGACTTTTTCATTTAAATGAAATTTTACCACTTCTGTTAATTGAATTTCAAAAATTCAACATACATGTTTGTCATTAGTAAGTAAAATTTAGTTCAATGGGATGAAAATAATTTTTGGTGAATAGTAACTTTTGACTTTTATTAACCACGATTAAAGCTAATTATGATTATTTAAGGTAAAAATAATGTTATAATAATAAAACAAATTACCTTGAAACTTTTCCTAACCTTATTTTATGAGTAATTTATGACCAATACAATCAATGGGTCAACTTTGGGAACCCCTGGAGCCACTTGGGTAAGATAATGATATTAATAACTTTTTATTTAAAGTAAAAATAAAAATTTCATAAACATGTAATATTTTACTAAAACAATTTTTACATGGGGTCATATAAGTTATATTTTAGACTATAAATATTCATTGGAAATATAAAAATATTTCCTTCATAATGGTATTTTTTTTATAATTTTTAGACATCAAATAAATAAAATTATTTATGAAACAATGATGATATAGTGTTTACGTCATTAATGGATGATTTAAATAAATAAGAATATGAAAATTAAAACAATAGCCAAATATTGTCCAATTATTATTGGATGATTTTATTTTTAACATGGGACACCTTATCTTCGACTTAAATGATTTTTGGACCTTTAGAAACCGAAAATCCTTATATAATAAAATAATATTTTCAAACTTTCTAAAAGTGCCACTTCTCTCCCTTATAAAACATTTCCACTTCCTACCCATTTCTCACACATATCAAGCCCTTGGCTCATCCAAAATCTTCTCCAATAATCTCCCAATATCCCTCTATTCATCCTAGAAGCCTTATGTTAGGTAGAAAGCACTTCAAGAAACCATTTTGGTTCAAACCAAAGGGGGTTACCCGATTTAAAGGTAACGTCTTCTCTTAAGTTTTTTTGTTTTCTTTACTTCTACAACCCCCTAAACTCTTTTTATTTCTTTATTTTAAAATAGAAATATTATAATCAATATATAAATATGTTGTTTTGATAATTATTTGAGCTACACATACAGACACCTCCATCTAATGGGTAAAGAACATACAGTTTCAGTGGACGGCGAACTACTGCCTCACGAAACAATGATTGTTCAATTATCTCCTACCGCCTCTCATGGTGGCCATTATGATGGAAATTTATCTATATATGATATATATTATATTTATTTTTTTTATTCTTCTGTATTTTCCTTTTTATAGCATACCTTTATGGTTCCCATAATGGGTAAATGTGATAATTTCATTAGAGGAAGTGCGGACTACCGCCCCCTGAAAGTGATATGACTCGTTCATTCCATACGTGGAACATATAAAGGATAGAATTTATGATCTTATATAACATATATGACATACATATTATACTGAAATTATAATATACCTATTTATCACTAATTTTTCATTTCATTAAAATATTAAATACAAATGAAAGTAGCGTTCATGTGTACGTACTGCTTACCATCTCCATGAACGGTGTGTTTCATTTATTATCTCCAAATGTTATATAATATTATAAATACATATATATACTGGATATATATGATATATATGACACCTAATGATGAATATCATTCTGGAGATAATGGAATTTCAACCACATGGACAAGTTATAATTATAACAAGTTCATTTTTGACTAAAGTTCCGAACATTGACAAAATGGCTGATATCATCTCAAAAAATTAACTAATTATTATATAAAGGTAATAAATAATATAAAAGTAATAATAAACCTTAAAAATATTCTCAATCAAGTATAAATTAACTTAAGTTTATTATTCAGGAATAACAAGGAACATACGAGCGAGTCAAGTCAGACAACGAGGTAAGGGGTTTCTTATCTCATTTTTAATTCTGTGGGATTTTCTTTGTTCGTGTCACATACCAAGTAAGTAAATAATAATATATTTTCATATCTATTCCTATTTATTAATTATATAGTGTTTTATAGGCTTAAAATGAGAATAAATCCAATCATAAGAATAGAATACTCTAATTTTTTTAAAAGATTGTTTTACTACCTTTTGATGGAAAACCATTTTTAAATATAACTTTTGACAATTTTATAAGATCTATTTGTAAAAAAAAATTATTCTTTATAATTGGGACAATGAAATTTACTTTCGATAAATTTCTTTGTATTTTTCTGACAATGTTCATTTTTTAACAAATAGTGAAAAATACTGCATTTTACTTCAAAACTATTTTTTTATCTAATTTAATTATATGGTTAGATTATATTTTTAATTTGTTTTAAAGTGTAATTAGAATATAAATTTACCATTTAATTTAATGGTGGTAATCATAATTAATTTCACTTTGAAATTGGACATAAACAATTGTCAATCTTTTGATAGATATTGTTTCTTAAAAACACGTTATTTGTTTTGATAGTGGGAATTAATTATAAAATTAATTAATGAAACTTTTATGTTTTGAATTTAGTAAAATGGAAATCATTTTTTAATTTGGAATATTAAATATATATTAGGGTGAATTTTTGGTATTTTTCTGAAAAAAACATCAATTTTTGATGAATAGTGAAACCATTAAGTGGTAGTTAAAAAACTGATTTTTTGGTTAAATGAAATTTTACCACTTCTTTACATTGAATTTAAAAATTCCAACATACATAGTTTTCATTATTAAGTAAAATTTGATTCAATGGGATGAAAATAATTTTTGGTGAATAGTAACTTTTGAGTTTTATTAACCGCGATTAGAGGTAATTTGGGTAATTTAAGGTAAAAATAATGTTATAATAATATTAAATTACCTTGACACAATTAATAACCTTATTGGATGAGTCATGGACAACAAATACAATCCATGGGTCAATTTGGGGACCCCATGGAGCCACTTGGGTTAATACATTTTTATTTAAAGTAAAAAAAATGTCACAAACATGTATTGTTTTACTAAAACAATTTTTACACGTGGTTATACAGGTCATAATTTTGACTATAAATATTCATTAGAAATACAAAAATATTTCCTACATCATGATATTTTTTTATAATTTTTATACATTAAATAAATAAATTTATTTATGACACGATGATGATGCAGTGATTACCTCATTAATGAACAATTTAAATAAAATGAAAATATAAGGAAAAATATAAGAATTACACTTGTCTAAAACCTATTGGGTGGATGGATTTAGAACCCTTATCACCTAATACTCTAGATCTATAATTTTGGGACGTTTAAAATCTGAAAACCATTTTATAATAAAGTAAAATTTCAAGACTTTCCAAAAGTGACCCCCCCTCCCTCTTATAAAAGGTCCCCACCTCTACCCCCTTACCCACAACTCTAAACCCCTTGGATCATCCAAACTCTTCTCATATTATCTCTCCAAATCACTCTGTTACTCTTAGAGGCCTCACTTTGGGTAGAAGTCTTCCCAAGGAAGCCTTTGACTCAAATCAGAAAGAGTTTCCCGATTTTGAGGTAATGTCTTCTCTCGAGTTTCTTTCTTTTATTTTCCTTCTTCACTAACCACTATATTTTTATTATTTTATCCCATAATAAAACCAGAATACTCAATATAATAGGATGTTTTTATGATAATTATTCTACCTACACTTACACACACCTCCGTCTAATGGTTAAAGAACATACTGTTTCTGTGGGTGGTGAATTACTGCCTCACGAAACGATGATTGTTCAATCTTCTTTTAACAACTTTCATGGTGGTAATTATGATGTCACTATATTTATATATGATATATATTATATTTATTCCCTCTATATTTCTCTTTATTTTATATTTAAAACATACCTTTATTCTTTTCATGTTCTGCAAATGCGATAATTCCATCTGAGGAAGTGTGGACTACCGCCCCCTCAAGTGATGTGACTCATTCATGCCAAACATGGAATTTATAAAGAATGTAATAAATGAAGTTATGTTACCTATATGACATATATATTATACTGGAATTATAATATATATATATATATATGTCTCATTTATTTTTAATTCATTTAATATGACAAAGAAATGAAAGTATCGTTCATGCGTACATACGGCATACCGTATCCCTGAACAGTGAATTTCATTTTTTATCTCCAAATGTTATATAATAGTATAAAATTAATATATACTAGATATATATGATATTTAAATAATTAATACCATTCTGGAGACGATGTACTTTTAACTACATGGGCAATTCTTTTCAAACAAGTTCATTATTGACTCATGTATCGAACATTGAAAAAATGTATGATATGAACTCACATAATTAACTAATTATAACTTGACTATATGTTTTTTTAATTGAATAATAAACTTTAAAGAAATTCCTTAAGAAATTATAAATTGACCAATGTTTATTATTTAGGAATATAAAGAAACGAACAAGACAAGTCGGACTTGAGGTAAGGGACTTCGTCTCAAATCCCTTTCGTTGAGGCATAATTCAATTTATATAGGACCTTATTTTATTAGTTGTATAATAAATCCTTTTGACTTTTAATTTCATTCAAAAAGATTCTTTTTACATGAATTGTTTTACTAAACAACAAAAGGGAATGTTTTTCCTTAAGTATGCGACTACAATGACTTCTCTGCCGCCATGACCATTATTTGTGTTTTTCCTTCCTATACAAGCCATAACTTTTTTAAATGAAAAATAAATACCATGTTTTAATTTTATTTTATTTTGGTATTGATAATGGTTTTGATAATTTTTTGAATATATGATATCTAGTGATTGAAATGTGGAAATGTTGTGTTTCATTTATGCATGTTTTATGTGATAAGATTATGTTATGGTTCTTGGGCATTGTTTATGAAGTCAGTTGGTTCCATGATAAACTAATGGCAGGTGAGCCTGAGATAGATCTCCAATGCATTAGGTAACGTGAAGGAGTTAAACGCTAAGGTTTCTCTAAAGAGATTTAGGGAATATATTTTGATGGGTGTTCCAAACATAACCATGAGGGTTACTCCCTATGTAAGAATGTTATGAATGCATCAAGTTGCCTTTATGTCATATGATTTCAATGAGTTATTCATAAATCTTATGATTTCATGAGGTATGTTAAAGTGCTTATGTTTTATGAGTAAAGTATGATTTCATTTATTCTTTTGTATACATGGACTAATGTTTTCTTTCCGTATTTTTATATCCCTTACTGAGCTTTTTATGCTCATCCTAAGTTTTTTAAATGCTTTTCACAGGTCAAGGGAAATGTACATGATGTGATGATAGTGTCGAGGAAGTGTCAAGAAAGAAACCATGTTTTTTTTAAATATGTTTCCTTTGGTGGAAAAAAATGAACATTGTATTTGATGTAACCACCTTATTTAAATGTGTAATGTAATGCATGATTTATGATCTAATTCTCATAAACTCTAAAACTGAAAAGATCCTCAATGTGTATTCTTGAAATAACTCAAGATTAAGTAATGCTTAAGGCTGTGGCCTTATAGTTGGTATCAAAGGTCGGTTTAGATAACTTTAGGATTTATAATTCTATTAAATGATTATCCAAAAATAATTTTTTTACATTATGGTCAAATTTAAATGATATAGCATTTGAAGATTACCATGTTGCTTCATCTAAGACATGTTTGTTCAGAATGGTTTTCCACAGAGGAAACAGGGAAGCAGTGCTAGGAAGGCATACATAAGGAAATAACCTTCCAAATTATCATCCTGAAATGGTCGAAATTGGAACTAAACAGTTTGTTGCAGCAATGGCGTAGTTGACTCAGCGATAAATGGTGGTGGTATCCATACACGAGATCAGCCAGATCAACCGCAGAGGAACATGTTAGTGGTGGAACATTTCATGAGGAAACATCCCGCATCATTCAGAGGATCATCTGACCATGTGCTATTTGAAGGGAGGATTAAATCACTGGAGAAGATTTTTGATTTCATGGGGTGTTCGGATAATCAAAAGGTTAGTCTTGTTGCTTACCGTTTGGAGGGTGAAGTAGATCAGTGATGGTCGATGGTTAAAAATATCATCGATCCTAATGAGATTGATGCTCTTGACTGGGATGAGTTCAAAGGTATGTTTCTTGAGAAATATTTTCCTAAGGATATTTGACTTAGGATAGAAAAACAATTCTTGGAATTGAGGAAAGAGAACTACTCAGTGGATTCTTATGAAGAAAAGTTCACTCGATTGGCAAGGTATGCTCCAGATTTTATTAGATAACTTGATAGTAAAATCAATCATTTTTACTCAGGATTAAAGCCAAAATATCGAAGGGAATTAGCTTCTCGTTAGTTCAAAAGTTATGAAAAGCATGTTTGATGTGCTGAGAAGTTGTAAATGGAGTTTACCAGTGATCAAGTTTTCTATGACAACCAACAGAAGAAGAGACCAAGGTGGCAGGAGAAAGGGAAGAATCCTTCAAAAAAGTTTGATAGTAAGAAAACTAAGTTTGCAGTTTGTGATAAATGTGGTAAAAAGCATGCTGGGGAATGTCTTTTTAAGTATGGAAAGTGCTTCCGATTTGGTTATATGGGACATAAGGATCGTGATTGCACTGTAAAAGATCAGGGTAATGGTAAGACCAAATTTGATTTACAGTTAGTGAAATGTTTCAAGTGCAATGAGATGGGTCATTATGCAAATGAGTGACCGTAAAAGAGCTCAAATGATGGGAAGCAGTTAGACTACAAGCAGAAAGGTGTGGTGAAATCCTTTGCAACTACTTCAGCAGATCTTGGGCCATCAAATGAAGTCGTATCAGGTACATTATTTGTTTTATCAGACTATGCCAATGTGTTTTTTGATTCAGGGTCTACACATTCTTTTATCTCTGTAAAAATTTCTAGTAAATTGGGAATTCCATCTCAATAAATGACTCCTAAGCTTGTGGTAAAAACACCTGGGGGAAATGTTGAGGCAAAAATAATTTATAAGAATGTTCTTATCCTTATCCATGGAAAGAACCTACTCTAAAACCTTATTGTTTTTCCTCTAGTAGAGTTTAATTTTATTCTGGGTATAGATTGGCTCTCTGTTTACCATGCTAAGATTGATTGTAGAACTAAAGAAGTTTATTTTCAGAAATACTTTTAGTTTGTGTACAATAATGAACCCTTACTGTTGATAACATATCAATAGGCTGAAAAACTTGTAAAAGATGGAAATTAATGTTACCTTAAACATATTGTTGAAAACAAAGGAACCATTCAGATTAATGATGTGCCAGTGGTAAAGGAGTATCCTGATGTTTTTCTTGATGAGTTTCCGGGAATAATACCAGATCGGGAAGTTGAATTTACTGTTGACTTAGTTCCTGGTGTTAAGCCAATTTAAAAACCCCCTTATCAAATGGCACAAATTGAACTTTTAGAGTTGAGGGAACAATTGCAAGATTTGTTAGAGAAAGGTTTCATTCGACCTAGAACATCACCATGGGGTGCTCCTGTCTTATTTGTTAAAAAGAAAGATGGTTCAATGAGACTTTGCATTGATTATAGAGCCTTGAATAACATCACTGTTAAGAACAAATATCTTTTTCCTCATATCAATGATGTGTTTGATCAGATCCAGGGAGCTCAATATTTTTAAAAAATTGACTTGAGATCAGGGTACCATCAGTTGACGGTAAAGGAAGCAGAAATTCCGAAGACCGTATTTCGTACAAGATATGGACATTATGACTTTGTAGTTATGCATTTTGGGTTAACCAATTCACCTACTGTATTCATGGACCTTATGAATAGAATTTTCTATGAGTTCTTGGATAAGTTTTTGGTTGTTTTCATTGATGATATTTAGGGGTTTTTTTAAAAGTAAAGAGGAGCATGAAAGTCATTTAAGGGTTATTATGAAAACCTCAAAAGAAAATAAATTGTATGGGAAATTCAGCAAGTGTGAGTTTTGGTTGCAACAAATTTCTTTCCTTGGTCACATTGTTTCTAATGATGGAATAACTATTGATTCTGAAAAAACAAAGGTTGTTGAAGAATGGCCAAGACCCACAAATGTAAACTAGATTTGTAGATTTCTTGGTTTGGAAGACTATTACCGAAGGTTTGTTAAAAATTTTGCATGGTTGTCTAGCCCATTGACTAAGATAACTCAGAAGGGTGTTAATTTTATCTGTACAAAATAATGTGATGATTGTTTTCAGGAATTGATAAGAAGATTGGTGAATTCTCCAGTATTGGCACTACCTTCTAGGAATGGTGAGTTTGTTATATATAGTGATGCTTCATTGAAAGGACTTGGTTGTGTCCTAATGCAGAAAGATTAGGTAATTTCTTATGCTTCACATCAGTTGAAAACTCATGAGATAAATTACCCTACACGTGATTTGGAATTAGTTTTTGTTGTTTTTTATTTAAAAATTTGGAGGCATCATTTGTATGGTGTAAAGTGTGAAATATATACCGATCACAAAATTTTAGAGTATATATTCACTCAGAAAGAATTGAACATGAGAGAGAGGAGTTGTATATAATTAATCAAGGATTATGATTGCACGATTCACTGCCACCCAGGAAAAAAAATAAAGTGGCAGATGTTTTGAGTCGAAAAGGTAATTCTTCATTAACCATGTTACGTTTGGAACGTGATCCTTTGGTTAAGGATTTGATGAATTTTGGTTTGGAATTTGTTGGTGCAGGAAATTCTTCTGCTTTTTTTCAGGTATCAGTGAAATCTTCGCTAATAGACAGAGTTAAGAAAGCACAGAAGCAAGACAGTGAGTTGCAGAAAAAGGTAGAGGAGGTTCAGAAGGGTATGTTAGTTGAATTCAACATTGATAATGATTCTGTTTTGAGATTTGGGAAGAGATTGTGTGTGCCTTGTGATTAACAATTGAAGATATATTTTTTATGTGAAGCTCATAGTTCTCCATTTTCAGTTCATCCTAGTAGTACTAATATATACAGAGATCTACGGGAGTATTACTTGTGGGATGGAATGAAAAGAGATATTACTAATTTTACTATGAAGTGTTTGAGTTGTCAACAATTTAAAGAAGAGCGTAAGTTACTGAAAGAGATGCTTCAGCCTTTACCAGTGCCAAAGTGGAAATGGGAGAATATATCCATGGAATTTGTTGTGGGATTACCGAAGACACCTTGAGGTAATAATGCAATCTGTGTTATTGTTTATTGCTTGACTAAATATGCTGATTTCCTTTCTATATGAGATATTTTTTCCCTAGATCAACTTTCTCGATTATATATTATATAGATAGTCATTTAACACGGAGTTCCCCTCTCCATTGTATATGATCGTGATCCCAGGTTCACTTCTAACTTTTGGAAAGGCCTTCAGAAGTCATTGGGTACTGAATTAAAATTTAGCACAGCTTTTCATCCTCAAGCAGATGGGCAGTCAGAATGAACAATTCAAAATTTTGAGGATATGGTATGTGCTTGTTCGATGGATTATCATGGAATTCAGGACCAACATCTTTCATTGGTTTAGTTTTCTTATAATAACATTTTTCATTCCAGTATACAAATGGCACCATTTGAGGCATTATATGGGAAGCGGTGTCGAACTCCAGCTTTTTGGGATGAAGTGGGTGAAAGGAAGTTGATGGAACCAAAATTGGTAGAAAAGTTGGCATAAAAAGTTCAGCTGATATAAAAACACATGAGAACAGCTCAGAGTAGGCAGAAAATTTATGCGGACAATAGGTGGAAGGATCTCTCTTTTGAGGTAGGTGATCATGTCTTCCTCAAAGTTTCACCATGGAAAAGTGTGATGTGATTTGGTAAGAAAGGAAAGTTGAGTCCAAGGTTCATTGGACCATATGAAATTTTGGAGAGAGTTGGATCAGTTACATACCGAGTGGCTTTACCTCCAAGTTTATCTCCGGTAAACAATGTTTTTAAGTTTCAGTGTTAAGGAAGTACATGCCAGATCCAACTCTTGTTTTCAGTCCAGAGGTAGTTCAGCTGGAACAGAATCTATCTTATAAGGAACAATCAGTCCAGATTCTTGACCATAGGGAGAAAGTGTTTCGGAATAAGGTGATTCATCAAGTTAAGGTTTTTTTTAAAAACCACATGATTGAAGAGGCTACATGGGAATCTGAAAATGCAATGAGGAATAAATACCCCCACTTATTTGATAAGTAAATAAATTGCGGGGATGCAATTTTCTAAAGGGGGGAAGGATGTAACATCCCAAGTAAGTAAATCATAATACATTTTCATATATATGTCTATTTATTAATTATATAGTGTTTTAGAGGCTTAAAATGAGAATAAATCCAATCATAAGCATAGAATACTTGAATTTTATTTAAAAGTTTGTTTTACCACCTTTTGATGGAAAACCATTATTAAATCTAACTTTTGATAATTTTATAAGCTCTATTTGTCAAAATAAACTTATTCTTGAAAATTGGGACATTGAAATTTACTTTGGATAAATTTTTGGTATTTTTTTGACAATGTTCATTTTTTAATGAATAGTGAAAAATACTGCACTTTACTTCAAAACTATTTTTTTATCTAATTTAATTATATGGTTAGATTATATTTTTAACTGGTTTAAAAGATTAATTATAATATATTTTTACCATTTAATCTAATGGTGGTAATTATAATTAATTTCACTTTGAAATTGGACATAAACAATTGTAAATCTTTTGATAGATATTGTTTCTTAAAAACACATTAATTGTTTTGACAGTGGGAATGAATTATAAAATTAATTAATTCAACTTCTATGATTTGAATTTGGTAAAATGGAAATTATTTTTGAATTTGGAATATCAAATATCTCTTAGGGTGAATTTTTGGTATTTTTCTGAAAAACATCAATTTTTGATGAATAGTGAAACCACTAAGTGGTAGTTAAAAAACTAATTTTTCGTTTAAATGAAATTTTACCCCTTCTGTGAATTGAATTTAAAAAATCCAACATACATGGTTTTAATTATTAAGTAAAATTTGGTTCAATGGGATGAAAATAATTTTTGGTGAATAGTAACTTTTGAGTTTTATTAACCGCGATTAGAGGTAATTAGGATAATTTAAGGTAAAAATAAAGTTATAATAATATGAAATTACCTTGAAACATGTCATAACATTATTTGATGAGTCATGGCCGACCAAGACAATCCATTGGTCAATTTTGGGACCCCATGGAGCCACTTGGGTAAGATAATGACATTAATACCTTTTTATTTAAAGTAAAAATAAAAATGTCACAAACATGTATTGTTTTACTAAAACAATTTTACATGGGGTTATAAAAGTCATAATTTTGACTATAAATATTCATTAGAAAGGTAAAAAGATTTCCCACATCATGATATTTTTTTATAATTTTTATACATTAAATAAATAAATTTATTTATGACACCATTATGATGCAGTGATTACCTCATTAATGAACGATTTAAATAAAATTAAAAGACAAGGAAAAATATAAGACTTAAACTTGTAGAAAACCTATTTTATGGGTGGATTTCAAACCCTTATCACCTTATCCTTGAAATATATAATTTTGGGACCTTTAAAATCTGAATACCATTTTTTAATAAAGTAACATTTCAAGACTTTTCAAAAGTGACCCTCCTCCCTCTTATAAAAGGCCCCCACCTCTACCCCCTTACCCACACCTCTAAAGCCCTTGGATCATCAATAATCTACTCATATTATCTATCCCCATCCCTATATTACTCCTAGAAGCCCCACTTTGGGCATAAGTCTTCCCAAGGAAGCCTTTGGCTAAAATCAAAAAGAGTTACCCGATTTAGAGGTAATGTCTTCTCTCGAGTTTCTTTCTTTTATTTTCCTTCTTCACCCACCACTATCTTCTTATTATTTGATCCCATAATAACACCAGTATCCTAAATATACTAGGATTATGTTATGATAATTATTCTACCTACACTACACACACCTCCTTCTAATGGTTAAAAAACATACTGTGTATGTGGGTGGCGAATTACTGCCTCACAAAACGATGATTGTTCAATCTTATTTTAACACCTTTCATGGTGGTCATTATGATTTCACTGTATTTATATATGATATATATTATATTTATTCCCTCTCTATGCTTCTTTATTTTATATTTAAAACATACCTTTATGCTTTGCATGTTGTCCAAATGCGATAATTTCATCCGAGGAAGTGTGGACTACCGCCCCATCAAGTGATGTGACTCATTCATGCCAAACATGGAATTTATAAATAATTTAATTAATGAACTTATGTTACCTATATAAAACATATATTATACTGGAATTATAATATATATATGTCTCATTTAGATTTAATTCCTTTAATATGACAAAGAAATGAAAGTAGTGTTCATGCGTACGTACAGCCTTCCATCTCCATGAACGATGCATTTCATTTTTTATATCCAAATGTTATGGAATAGTATAAAATGAATATATACTGAATATATATGATATTTAAATCATTAATACCATTTTGGATATGATTTACTTTTAACTACATGGGGAATTCTTTTCAAACAAGTTCATTATTGACTCATGTACCGAACATCGACAAAACGTATGATATGAACTCACATAATTAACTAGTTATTATAACATGAAAATATGTGATATTAATTGAATAATAAACTTTATAGGAAGTCCTTAAGCAATTATAAATTGTCCAAAGTTTATTATTCAAGAATATAAACAAACGAACAAGACAAGTCGGACTTGAGGTAAGGGACTTCGTCTCAAATCTCCTTTCGTTGTGGCATACTTCGATTTATATGCGACCTTCTTTTGTTAGTTATATAATAATCCCTTTTGAATTTTAATTTAATTAAAAGGGAGTCTTTTTACATATATCATTTTACTAAATGACAAAAGGGAATGTTTTTGTCTCATGTATGCGGCGACAATGACTTCTCTACCGCCGTGACCATTATTTGAGTTTCAGCTTCCTCTACAAGCCATAACTTTTTAAAATGAAAAATAAATATTGTGTTTTACTTTTATTTTATTTTGTTATTGAAAATGGTTTTGATAATGTTTTGAATATATCAATGTGTTGTGTTGATATCTTGTGATTTAAATGTGGAAATGTTATGTTTCCTTTATGCATGTTTTATGTGATACGATTATGTTATGGTTCTTGGGAATTGTTTATGAAGTCGGGTGGTTTCGTGATAAACTAAGGGCGGGTGAGCCCGAGATAGCTCTCCAATGCATTGGGTAATGCAAATAAGTTAAACTCTAAGGTTTTTTCGAATAGATTTATGGAATATACTGTGATGGGTATTCGAAATGTAACCATAAAGGTTACTCCCTACATAAGAATGTTATGAATGCTTCAAATTACCTTTATGTCTTATGATTTCTATGAGTTATTCATAAATATTAGGATTTCATGAGGTATATTAAAGTGCTTATGTTTTATGAGTAAAGTATGATTTCATTGATTCTTATTTATACATGGAATAATGTTTTCTTTCCATATTTTTATATCCCTTACTAAGCTTTTTATGCTTATCCCAAGTTTTTGTAATGTTTTTCACAGGTCAAGGGAAAAGTACATGATGTGATTATAGTGTCGAGGAAGTGTCAAGAAAGAAACCATGTTTTATTTTAAATATGTTTCCTTTGGTGGAAAAAAATGAATATTGTCTTTGATGTAACCACCTTTTTTAAATATGGATTGTAATGCATGACTGTTGATCTAATTATCTAAAACTTTAAACCTGAAAAGATTCTCAATGAGTATTCTTGAAATAACTCAAGATTAAGTAATGTTTAAGGCTGGGGCCTTATAGTTCACCACTAATTTATTTCATGTGGTGTATTTTTGACTTCCATTTGATATATATTATCATTATTCTCTTTATATTCATGTTAATATGGGAATAATTTGGTGATTATTAACTTTTGGTCATACGACTTGATTGATTACAACGTGGTAAGGGATTTTCATCTCACTTCTTATTCCTAGGAGATTCATGGTATATTTGCCACTATTTCCTTTTATGTGGTGTATCTACTACCCATTATTGCACTCTTTGTGTAATATACTTTAATTTATGGGTATTTACATATTCTTTATATGATCATTCTTTCATGGGGTGTATGTTTCGAAAGTGATCAAATCGGTAAGGGAACCTTTCACCCACTTCTTTTAAGTCCTGACTTCCTTTATGTTGTGTCTTATAGTTCCATTTTATTATGTGGGGTCTTGTTCTTATATATATTTAATACTGTCCATTTCATTTCTAGATGATGAGATACCCTTTCTGCTCTCATCAATTGATTTTCTGAATTTTTATGTGAAGTTGTTAGGCTGCCGAATTTTCGTAAAAGAAATCGTGATTTCTCTTTCTTTTCAAGTTTATTTTTCATGTGGTGTGTCATTAAAATATCCACAACAAGATCTTATTTCTTTTTATTATTTACCTCTACTTAAAAATGATTCATTTATGTATGGGAGACCCTTTTTCACTCTCTTTTTATTATTTTATAAAACCATGATATATAGCAGTTATGCTGCAGAAATTTCGCCTCAAAATTTCTCTCTCTTTCTCTCTTGTATTATTTATGTAAATACCTAATTCTGTTATAGGGGTATTCATCAATACATAAAATTGATCTATTTTATTCTGTAATTCACATACATATAACCCTCACTCTCTTTCCATGGGTTACAAATGACTTAATGAACAAGTTTTTAGTAACTTTTAAAACGTCACGATCTTGAAATGAAAATCCCTTCTTTTATTCTCAATGGGTTATTTATGAAATGTTTGATTATGATATATGTGGATCACATTAAAATAAATACATATTAAGGGTGTGCCCTGATAGTGCTCCAATGCATTGGGTAAAGAAATTACTCTCTAAAGATGACAAGTTTCACGATACCTTGGTGAATAACCTTGGTAATTTTTATGACACCTTGGGGATGGACCTTGGTGATATGTTCATGAATGTCTAAATGAAATGCAGTAGCCAAATATTCATGTTATGATTCATTTTATTTTTATTATGATATTCCTCTTTTACCATTTCTTATGTCTTTATGTTTTTCATCAAGTTCATATTGATATCACAAGTGAACTAATTTCCTTTCTTTCCTTACTGGACCTTCTTCTCACCCTTTGCTTTGATTGTATGTCTCCAGGTTATGAGAAGCAGTAATTGTACGTAGTATGAACTTTTCAAGAATATTTTCAAGGGGATTTAACAGATTGTTTAAGTTTTCATGTTTTTATTCCTGATTTCCAAGACACTAAACTTTAAAGATCCTCTGTTTGTAAAATGTAATGAAAAGTTATGTATTAAAAAGGTGGGATTCCATAGTTGGTATCAAAGGATAGTTTAGTTATTTATTGAAATTAGTCTATGAAAACTTTATAAATAACCCTATAGAAAAGTTTAAATATAGGAAAACTTCCTGGTATTTTGGTGAGTATGGAGTAAGTGGTTTATCAAGCAAATACATCCCTGTCTGGATATGAGAAGAACTATCTTAATATGTTGGGATGAAAATGAAAGGTATAATAAAACCTTTAAGGGTAAAAAAAGTTAGGGTTATTTTTTAGTTTTATAAAAATGAAAACACACAGACCGTGTGACAACTCTTCATGTCAGACAAAGTTGTGGGAATCTGTAACATCCCGGTTCCGGTTGCCACTCAACGGGTGCCCCAAACCCGGTTCGCCACATGAACTCAAGCTCATTTCCCCAAACGCAAAAGGCTGCCAACTAGCAGTGAGGTCCCAGGTCTGATTGTGGGGAAACTATGCCCTAATTTTTCAAAGTGAAGCGCAGCGGAATAAAATAGAAAGAATACAGTAACATCGGAAGTAATAAACCATACAAATTTAAAATAAAAAACTGCAGTAAAATATAACCAAAAGTTATATAGATGATGATGCAACATGTCTTAAGTTATAAGAAAACAGCCATAACATGTTACACAATAGTATTGTACAGTCCAATACAGATTACAGCAAAACCAAAACAAAACATCCTGTAGCATCGCGAGCCTAAGTCTGGTCCCATGTTCCCCTACTCCTTAGCAGCAATCAAGTACCTGTATAAGGACCATTTCCCTTATCCACACCTGCAGAAATGTAATCTTTTTTGGATGAAGACATGAAACAAATAGGGTGTGAGAAATAAATCCCAGTAGGCACCCACCAAATGCGCTTTCCCAACTGTGTGAAATTGTTCAATAATAGTGTGCATTAGTAAAATGCAATAAACTAAGCAGTACTCAAAAGTATCTAACTTACCAGTTATATTGCCATTTTAGTATTCATTTAATTGTTCATTATAAGGAAACCACCATAGTGAATTTCTATGTAAATAGTCAGTGTCCTTAGACACGCAAACCCTTACCCTCAGGTAAATAGAAACGTAACCCGCGGGTAATTTCCCATAGGCATAACAGATATTTCAATCAAGCGTACAAAGTGTCTCCCTTAGTCACAAAGTCTATTTCCCACAGGCACGGAAGAAGTTTCCCTCAGGCTAAAAGATGCACTTCCGTCAGGCTAAGTAAAACATTTCCCTCGGTCTAAAAAAGTAATCGGGTCATTCCCAATATATAAAAAAGCAAAACACATACAATTCCTCTAAAGGAAAAAGTAATGCGCAAAATAAACATGGAATACCCTCAAGTATCCTGGCCAAACGGCTAAACAGAGGAACGCACCAATGGGGTGGTCCTAGATCCAAGTATTGATCCCAAACAGGAGTTTATTAACACATTTAATTACCTATACAATTCTAGGTATTTAAAACAGCCAAGGCCTCAGCCACAAAAAACCCCAACATGGGTTCGTAGCTCAACAATTCACACAAACACACAACAGTTGGAAATTAAACACCAATCCACCTACCTTTAACGTCCCTGAACGGTATACGTGAACGACAATCCTCGAATTGTCTAAGAATGATGTAGATCTGAGGTGGAATAAAACCTCTTTAAAACCTAAATAACTCCTCTTAGAGGAAGAATTTCAAGAACATCTTAAGGAGAGTGGAGATATTACCCGTGCGGTTCCAACGAGATCGTCATAGGCGAAAACAGATTCTCGACGCTCGATCTGGAGACCCTCGAAGGTCCAGCCTCCTCTCCTGACTCCTTCCTCCGGTTCTAATCCTACCCTGTGAACAGGGGAGGATACTGCCCATTTAAGCAAAAAAACAAACTACACGGCATGCACTATTGACTACAAGGCATGTACTTTTCTCATTTAATTGTTCCTCTGGAGGCACCGCCGCACTGTTCATCCATCGACATGAGTACACAGCGTGTCTTTCTGATTACACGGAATTTACTATTGATCTACTGGCAGCTGCTTCCACTACCTTACTATTTTCCTACCGACTGACTACAGGGCCTGTAAATACCCACTACAGAGTGTGTAGTCGGTTTTTACACCTTTCGTCGCTGACAGGGCTACACACCCTGTGTACTCATCCCACACGGCCAACGTACACAGCGTATGGAATAGTACATGATGTGTAGACCCAAAATTTAGGATTTTTCCCCATTTTCCTTATTTTCTTAAAAACACTTAAGGAAAAGAGAAAAGAAGAAACTCGTACCTCAAAAAATAAGAATCGGGTTCTTACAAACTTCCCCCCTTAAAGCAAATCGCCTGCGAATTGCCCTTCCAAGGGTGGCGAAGATAAATATCAGAACAACTCTAGCCACTGAGCACGTACGTCGGTCTCCCACTCCCAGGTTTCATCCTACACTTGGCTATGCTGCTATAGCACCCGTACGAGAGGAACTGACTGGCCTCGGAGAACCTTCGTACTCCTATCAATGATATGAATCGGATGCTCCTCAAAGGACTCATCTACATCAAGCTCAAACTCCTCAGGATGAAAGATGTGAGATGGGTCTGAATGATAGTGGCACAACTGAGATACATGGGAGACTTCATTCATGGCTCGGTACCTCTATGGTAACTGAAACCGGTAGGCAACCAGCCCAACTCTCTCCAGAATCTCAAATGTCCCCACTTACCTTGGTGAAATTTTACCCTGTCTCCTGGTCCGCCTGTGTCCCAACCTCGGTGAAACACGCAAGAAAACCTAATCCCTGACCATGAAATCTAAGGGACATCTGCAGCAATTAGCATAAGATTTCTGACGAGATTTTGCAGTAGCCATCCACTTTTGAATCAACTGGACCTGCTCATGAGTCTCCTGCATGAGACGTGGTCCCAGTAAAGCTGCCTCACCTACCTCTAACCAGCACAAAGGTGATTGGCATGGCCTAACTTATAAAGCCTCGTATGGTTTCATCTCAATAGTTTTATGAAAACTATTATTATAGGCAAAATAGACTAAGGGTATAAGTTTCTCCCAAGAGCCCCCAAAGTCTAGGATGCATGCACGCAGCATGTCCTCTAGCACCTATATCGTACACTTTGACTGGACGTCGGTCTGAGGGTGGAAAGCTATGCTCATAAGCACCAGTGTACCCAATTCCCTCTGAAAACTCTGCCAAAAATGAGACATAAAATGGGTGTCCCTATCTGAAACGATAGAACGAGGGACCCCATGAAGACGTAAAATCACTCGGATATACAACTTCTTGAGATCGTCAACACCGAAGGTCTTCTTGATTGGAAAAAGGTGAGACACCTTCATGAGTCTGTCTACAACAACCCACACGGAATCATTGCCTTGAGGTGACCTCGGCAACCCAGACACGAATTCCATCGCGACATCATCCCATTTCCACCCCAGGATGGGTAACTCATGTAACAGTCCGGCTGGCCTCTGATTCATCACATTCACCTACTGATAGGTGGAACATCTCATAACAAAACCAGCTACATCTCTCTTCATACCCGGCCACCAGTACTGACGTCTCAAGTCATGGTACATCTTGGTAACTCCGGGATGAACTGCCTAGACTGAATCATGAAACTCTTTCATTAGCTCCTCGCGTATAACCCCTGTAACCCATACTCATACATGGAAATTAATTACCTCATCATCTCCTATCGTCCACCCAGGAGGAGGGTCCTCACTTGCCACCGACTCCTGTAGAACTAGGCCTTCTGAATCAGATAGCTATCTCATCCTCACTCTATCCAGGAGGGTAGAGGTCATAGATAAAGATGAAAGATAGGTCTGTCCCTGACTATCGTGCACCTCCAAATGCATCTCAGATAAAAAATCTATCAGTTTCCATTCACCACTGGCCTCCTGCACTGCCTGTATCTGAGTCTTCTTGCTCAATGCATCAGCTACTGTATTACCTTTACCAGGTGTATATGCAAGCTCAAAGTCAAAGGACTGAAGGTATTCGACCCACCTTCACTACCTCAGATTCAAGTCACGCTGAGTAAAAATATACTTGAGACTTTTTTGTCCAGTGAAAACCACAAAATGATCTCCCAAGAGATAATGTCTCCAATAGTGCAACGCATAAACAACTACATCCAACGTGAGATCATGCATCGGGTAGTTCCTCTCATGTGGCCTCAACTTCTGAGACCCGTACGCAACAACTCGATCGCCCTGCATCAATACAGCTCCCAGCCCAATACCTGATGCATCAAAATAAACTATATATCTCTTCCCCTACTCTGGGAGTATGAGGATTGGTGCTGATGTCAACCTCCCTTCCAGGTCCTGAAAGGCTGTCTCGCAATATTCCGACCAAACAAACTTCACACCCTTCTTAGTCAAACCCATCAACAGCGCTGCTAAGCGGGAGAAGTCTAGTATAAACTATCTGTAGTATCCAGCCAGCCCCAAGAAACTCTGTATCTCAAACACATTCTTGGGATTCTCCCAAGAAACTACTGCTCTCACCTTCTCTGGGTCTACTGCAACTCCTACTTCCGAGATGACATGACCCAGGAAGTGAATCTGGTCCATCCAAAAGTGGTACTTTGAGAGCTTAGCATATAGCTGATGCTCTCTCAATGTACTCAATATGATCTCAAGATGGGTGGCATGGTCATGTCGAGTGTGAGAGTACACCAAGATGTCATCCACGAATACTACCAAGAAAGAATACATATAAGGATGGAACACACGATTCATCAGATCCATAAAAACTTCTGGCATGTTCGTGAGTCCGAATGGCATAACCAAGTACTCGTATAGACCATATCTACTTCAAAAAGCTATAAGTGGTATATCCGATAGTCTCACGCGTAGCTGATGATATCCTGATCTCAATTCAATCTTCGAGAACACTTGTTCCCCATGAAGTTGATCAAAAATATCATCAATCCTTAGCAAGGCATATCGGTTCTTAACCGTCAACTGGTTTAGCTTCTGATAATCCACACAGAGTCTGAGGGTAATGTCTGCCTTCTTCGCAAAAAGGACCGGAGAACCCCAAGGATAAGTAATGGGTCGGATGAAACCCTTTCACTGTAACTCCTCTAATTTCTTCTTGAGCTCCTGCAACTAAGGTGTGGATATCCTATAAGGAGGAATGGACATTGGCGCTACTCCTGGAACATGCTCAATAGAGAAATCCACCTCATGCTTCAAAGGTAGACCTGAAAAGTTGTCTGGGAAGACATCCCTAAAACAATCAACCACTAGAGGGAAATCTGTGTAACAAGTCCCCTAATCATCCAGATATAAACTCACAATCTGGGTTGTGACTCCACCTCACCCATGATGCTCTGGTCCAGCTCAACTCGCCTGAAAATCCCACTCACCCTTGTATAGAAACTCTCCACCCTCTGGTGATGTGAAACTCACCCTGCGACGATAGCAGTCTACAAAGGTGTGAAAGGGAACAAATCAATCCATTCCGAGAATGACATCATAGCTCGTCATCTCTAAGAAATAGAGGTCCCAAAGAAAGTGACAGCCACCAACCTCAAGGGGGCACTCTTTGCACTGATGTACACCAGCCGTTCTAGTCCCCAACAGAGTTTCCAACGTCATTACAGTAGAAGAAGAAGAAACACAGAGCCCAAGGCTCTCCACAACACGCATAGATACAAATCTATGTGTAACACCTGTATCAAAAAGTACTGAAGATAAGACAGAAGCTACTAGAATAGTACCTCTAACAATAGATGGTTCGAGATCCTACCCCTGCTAGGTCTGTTGCACTGCATATGCCTGCCCAGTGTCGTGGCCCTACGACACAGCCTGGCTATCCTGAGCTGTCCCGCCCTGCTGCCTTTGAGATCCTGGTGTCTGGATACCATGGCCAAGACCTCCATCCCAACCTTCACACCCTAACGTATTCCATTTTCCTGATTGGTAAGAAGCTACTGGTCCTGCTCCCGCACGCAGAGTCTGCACAAAACCCCTCTCACTAGCCACTGATGTAAATGCCTTTCAGAAGCGTTGCAGATGACCCATCTTACCGTAAGCTCGGCACTCCACTGGGTCTCGTGGAAACTGAGGTCTCTTGTGCCCCTCCTTACCACACTGGTAGCACATGACCTGGCCACCTGAAACATACTTCTGGCTGGTACTTCCACCCTGATAGGAGTCCATCTGTCTCTTCCTCTTGCCAGTGGAAATAGTACTAGAAACTGGTTCTGAACCGCCCTGGCTCACCCCACTAGCTTTCCGAAGGTTCCTCTCTATAATCAGTGTCTGGTTCATAATATCATGTACTGAAGGCAACTTGAAAACATTCACCAGTTCTCAGATGTCATATCGAAGACTATCCTCAAAGCATCTGGCCCTCAACGTCTCATCACCCACCAGAACAGGTGCAAAATTCTGAATCTCAGTGAAACGAGCAGAATAATCCATCACTGACATAGCACCCTACTATAGATTCAAGAACTCTCGAGCTCTATCTTCCCTCAGTGTCTTAGGAAAGAAGAAGTCATAGAAGACTGCCTAAAAATCCTCCCACGCCATGTCTCTGTGATGTTCTGACTAGGTGGTAACATCCCACCACCTCTTAGAAAAATCACGCAGCATATAAGTCATGAGCTTGACCCTCCACCCTGAAGGCATCTCCAGATGCTCAAATATAGTCTGCATAGACCCCAGCTAAGACTTCATAGCCTGTTGTCCGCCATCCCCTGAAAATGTAGGTGGGTGCTACTGCTGAAAGATACGAGTCAGCTCAGCCATAGATGTGGCAACCGATGGTGCTCCCTGAAAGGTCTTCATGAACCGCATAAAGCCTTCATGGAACTGCGCTTCCTCACCTGTGTCTGGTATAACGGTTGGCACCGCATCTGGCTCTGCTGGAGGATCCACTGGTAGCCCATGGACCACCATCTCTAGAGTAAAATCGTTGCCGCCTTCCGGGCAAACAATGCATGGTCATCTCGGCGGCATGACTCTACAAGGTCAAACGCACACCTTAGATCCAGATTATCAAGACTGAAAAATGAAGGGACCCAAAAGGGAACAAGATGAATAAGGAATTCAATATTTTCAAAAAAACTACACCGTGTGTATAATGACTACACGGTGTGTACCTGTCTTCTCTTCCCTGCTCGGTTCCTTCCACACGGCTCCCGTTAAACAAAACTACAAGGCATGTATTTAAGCTACATGGCTTGTATGGTGTAAATTTCCAACTACTCGTGTCGTTTGTGACATGGTCAACTACTCGGCTTGATACTACATGGTGTGTTACACCCACACACAGCATGTAAACCACCCCATTTCCCAACCACATGGCTAAGTCTACATGGTTTGTCCTCGGACAAGACTACATGGCATGTTCCACCGGTACACGGCATGTACTAAACGAGCTTCGCCAACCCGTGTTGTTAGTTACACGGCCGGATACATGGCTCAAACTACACGGTGTGTTCCATATACACACAGCATGTACATGAAAGGATTACACCGACCTATGTTGTTAGTTACACGGTCAGGTCCCCAGGTCAGACTACCCGGCATGTTCCATGGTGGACATGGTGTCTATGTCTTAAGGTCTCCTTATTCCGTGTTTTTTTGTTACACGGGCGAACTCCGGGTCAACACTACATAGCGTGTACATCCGGTACACGGAGTGTTCACCCCAAGCATTTCCCTTCCCTGTGTCCCTACCCACACGGTCTATGACACGGGAAGAGACTACATGGCGTATACTTAGGGTACACAGTGTGTAATTAAAAAGTTTTCTTTTCTTTCCAAACAGAAGATCACACGACATGTGTCCGAGGAACTACACGGCATGTATCCTGGGTTTTCGGGACAGTTAGGCTCATATACAACTCTAGAACCCAGAAAAAACTATTGAACCAACTCCTAAGTGCCAAATTCCAGCCCGTGAGGTCCCTATACTCCCCGCGAATCAAAGTTTGGAATCTTATCTGAGTTATAAATAAGGTAAACACCCAATGATCCACTAAATTCCTGTCAATGAGGGCCCATACTATTTAATAACCAAAGTTTGGCGTTTACTCTATCAACAGGCTCACACAAAAACACCCTATCACATAGCAGGTATTTATCAAGGCAACTATCACAACAGCATTCTTTTCTAGCACAACAACTATCACAACAACATGCAATTCCTAATGCACCTACATGGCATGGAACTATGCGTGGAATGTGATTTATAACAGGTGCCTAAATGATGCATGAGATGGCACACCCTCATCTAATCGGTTTGTAACTAAATATAACCCTTGGATAAAAGTTAAACAGCACAACCACAAGTGTGTCACCCAACGGTGAAAATAAAATCAACTATAAAATTTGAAAAATCAGAGAAATTTCAAAAATACGAGGTAGACTGACTTTTCCCTATACACAAGTTAGCTACACTCGTGCACAGCTTATTACCAACTATTGTTCCCATACTACCCCTAACTAAGGCTCCAAATAATAAGTCAAGGAAAAGAACCCCTCTGATACCACTTTGTAACGTCCTGGTTCCGGTTGCCACTCAACGGGTGCCCCGAACCCGGTGCGCCACGTGACCTCAAGCACATTTCCCCAAACTCCTGAGGCTACTGACTAGCAGCAAGGTCCCAGGTCTGATAGTGGGGAAACTATGCCCTCATTTTTCAAAGTGTAGTGGAGCGGAATAAAATAGAAGGCATACAGCAACAGCGAAAGCAATAAACCATAAATATTTAAAATAAACAATTGCAGTAAAAGATAACCAAAATTTATATAGATGATGATGAAACATGTCTTAAGTTCTAAGAAAACAGTCAGAACATGTTACAAAACAGTACCGTACAGTACAATATAGAGTACAGCAAAACCAAAACAAAACAGCCGGTAGCATCGTGACCCTAAGCCCGATCCCATGCTCTCTTACTCCTCAACAGCAATTAAGTACTTGTATAAGGACCCTTGCCCTTATCCACACCTACAGAAATGTAATCTGTTTGGGCCGAAGACATGACCCAAATAGGGTGTGAGAAATAAATCCCAGTAGGCACCCACCAAAGGCTCGTGCCCAACTGTGTGAAATTGTGCAACAACAGTGTGCAGTAGTAAAATGCAATAAACTAAGCAGTACTCAAAAGTATCTAACTTACCAGTTATATTTCCATTTTATTATTCATTTAATATTTCATTATAAGGAAACCACCACAATGAATTTCTATGTAAACAGTCAGTGTCCTCAGACATGAAAACCCTTACCCTTAGGTAAACATAAATGTAACCCGTGGCTAATTTCCCACAGGAATAATAGATATTACCCTCAGGCGTACAAAGTGTCGCCCTCAGGCATAGAGTCTATTGCCCATAGGCACGAAAGATATTGCCCTCAGGCTAAAAGATGCACTGCCCTCAGGCTAAGTAAAACACTGCCCTCGGGCTAAACAAGTAATCGGGTCATGTCCAACATATAAAAAAGAAATACACATACAATTCCTCTCAAGGAAAAAGTAATGCGGAAAATAAACATGGCATACCCTCGTGTATCCTGGCCAAATGGCTAAATAGAGGAACGCACCCCCAGGGTGGTCCTGGATCCAAGAATCGATCCCAAACAGTAGTTTATTAACACATTTAATTACCTATACAATTCTAGGTATTTAAAACAGCCAAGGCCTCATCCACATGACACCCCAACATGGGTTCATAGCTCAACAATTCACACAAACACACAACAATTGGAAATTAAACACCAAGACACCTACCTTTAACGTCCCTGAATGGTATACGCGAACGACGATCCTCGAATCATCCAAGACCGATGTAGATCTGAGGTGAAAGAAAACCTCGGTCAAACCTAAATAACTTCCCTTAGATGAATAATTGAATAGAACGGCTTAAGGAGAGTGGAGAGCATACTCGTGCGGTTCCAACGAGATCATCAGAGGCGAAAATGGATTCCCGACACTTGATCTGGAGATCCTAGAATGTCTGGCCTCCTCTCCCAACTCCTTCATCCGGTTCTAAGCCTTCCCTGAGAATAGGGGAGGCTACTTCCCATTTAAGTGAAAAAACAAACTACACGGCATGTACTATTGACTACACGGCCTGTACTTTTCTCATTTAACTGTTCCTCTAACGGCACCGCCGCACTGTTCATCCGTCGACATGAGTACACGGTGTGTATTTCTGATTACACGGCGTGTACTGTCGCTCTGCTGGCAGCTGCTTCCACCGCCTTACTAGTTTCCTGCCGACTGACTCCACGGCATGTAAATACCCACTACACGGCATGAAGTCAGTTTTTACACCTTTCGTCACCAACAGGGCTACACACCCTGTGTACTCATCCCACACGGCCAATGTACACGGCATGTGGAATAGTACACAGCATGTAGTCCCAAAATTTAGGATTTTTTCCCATTTTCCTTATTTTCTCAAAAACACTTAAAGAAAAGAGAAAAGAAGAAACTCGTACCTCAAAAAATAAGAACCAAGTTTTTATAGAATCAAACCCGCAACCAAAGTTCGATTGGGTTTTATCACCTACCAGTGGTCTACGTGAAGTCCCTAGTTAGTATGACTTATTATTTTTATTTAAATGATTTTATGGATCAAGAATAAGTTGATTTTCAGAACTTATATTTTATCAAATGGATATCCTTAGTATAGTAAAATGATTTCGTGATTAAATGATAAAGGTTATTTTTGAAGATGTTTTCTCTTTTGGAAGATTATATGCCTAAGGAAAATAAAATACGACAGGATTTCATTTATGGAAGAATGGTTGGAGTTTTTTATTTTGTAAGAATATATGTATTTATTATAGACATATGGTGATTTGGGTTATTTCTGTAAAATGATTGACCTAGCATAGAGAATATGTGATTAGGTTAATTACTTTTCAGTATGACACTTTAAGAGTAGTTGATGTTATTTGGAGATAAATGTTAAGATTTATTGTGGAAGACCATGTCATTAAATCCTTCTAAGTTTGAGTTTCAATCTTATTTTGGATTATTTTGAAGAATTTTAAGGATGATTGTGTATTGAGTGGTCTTTCTTGAACTTTGGTCACTTTTTGTTGAATTTTGGAGATTAATAGTAGTATTTCTTTTTATAAAGGATTATCCTTTTTGGGGATTATATGATCTCATACTAACCATTTTGGTTTTAGTTGATGTCTAAAGACAAGGGAAATATATAGTTCTTCTTTTGTGGATTATGTGATTCTCTAGAAGAAAATTCTTGTGCTTTTGATGTGACCAATTCTTTTTTAATGCTCATTGTTTGGAGAAAACATTAGTTTTTGGTAGAAACTTATTAAAGGATGAAACTATACTTGAAGGTAAGTATATTTCCTTATGTTTTTATTATATGTAGTAAATGAATTCCTCAAAATTATGAAAAGTAACGTAAAACAAAAATGTTTTTGGTTTACGTTTTCTACTAGGTAATCAAAGAACATTTAACAAATCATAAGTTTGTGATTTTCTAGTGGTTAACTTTCTCCTAATTATTTTTTCTATCACTCTCCATCAGAACTTGACTGTTTGTTTTCTCTTCCTTATCCATGTTTTCCTACATGGAATCCAAGTGTGGGTTAACTCAGGTGACCTTTTTACTTCTCTTTCTTTCTTTTAAAGTGATAGTTTTACTTACTCTTTTTCTGATGTGGGACTTTCAATGAAGTTTCCAAGCCCAATTTTAAAATTGTGAGGACATAATTTCCAAATGGGGGGAAGAATGTGACATCTCAGGAAAATAAATAATTTTACATTTTTATATTTATTAATATTTTTGAATTAAATATTAATTTTATTTTAAGGGGGATTCTATATTCAATGTCATACTTGACACGCAACAACGGGTTTCTTTGAAATATTATGTTGCAAACTAATAATATAATATTATTATTTTAAATGGTAGTTAACACCGAGCCATTGTATTTGCAGGAATTAATATAACTAACTTAAATATGATAATATTTGTTTGTTAAATTTTTTTACATTCTTCCAATAAAACTCAGAGGCTTAAAATGTAAATGAATCTAATTTTAAGCATAATTTACTTTAAAAGGGTGATTTACCGCCTTTTAATGGAGAGCCCTTTTTAAATATAGTTTTTTTCACTTTTACATATTATATTTGACAAAATAATTTTCATCTTTATAATCGGGACATCAAAATTTACTTTGGATGAAATTTTGATATTTTTCTGATAATGTTCATTTTAAATGAATAGTGAAACAATGTTGTATTTTAATTCAAAACCTCCTTTTAGTATAACTTATATATATGGTTAGATTATATTTTTAATTGGTTTTAAAGTTTAAATAGATTATATATTTACCATTTAACCCAATGTTGTCCATTGGAAGTAATTTCACTTTGAAATTGGACATTAACAAGTATCAATCTTTTGGTGGTTATTATTTCTTAAAAACATGCATTTTGTTTGGACAATGGGAATTAATTATAAAATTGACTAATTAAACTTCTATCTTTTGAATTTGGTAAAATAGACAACATTTTTTAATTCGGAATATCGAATTTATCTCAGAGTGAATTTTTGGAATTTTTTTGAAAACCTTCAATTTTTGATGAATAGTGGAACCACTAAGTAGTAGTTAAAAAACTGAATTTTTCATTTAAATGAAATTTTACCACTTCTCTAAATTGAATTTCAAAAATCCAACATATATGGTCGTCATTAGTAAGTAAAATTTGGTTTAATGGGATGAAAATAATTTTGGTGAATAGTAACTTTTGACTTTTATTAACCACGATTAAAGCTAATTAGGGTAATTTAAGGTAAAAATAATGTTATAATAAAAAAATACCTTGAAACTTGTCCTAACCTTATTTTATGAGTAATGGATGACCAATACAATCAATGGGTCAACTTTGGGACCCCATGGAGCCACTTGGGTAAGATAATTACATTAATAACTTTTTATTTAAAGTAAAAATAAAAATGTCATAAACATGTATTATTTTACTAAAACAATTTTTACATGGGGTTCTATAAGTTATATTTTCGACTATAAATATTCATTGGAAGGATAAAATTATTTCCTACATCATGGTATTTTTTTATAATTTTTAGACATCAAATAAATAAAATTATTTATGACACAATGATGATACAGTGTTTACGTCATTAATGGATGATTTAAATAAATAAGAAGATAAAAATTAAAATAATATCCAAAAATTGTCCAATTCTTATTGTATGATTTTATTTTTAACATGTGACACCTTATCTTCCACTTCAAGGATTTTTGGACCTTTATAAACTGAAAATAATTATATAAAAAAATAATATTTTCAAACTTTCCAAAAGAGCTCATCCTCTCCCTTATAAAAAGCTCCCACTTCCTACCCATTTCTCACACATCTCAAGCCCTTGGATTATCCAACCTCTCCTACACTAAGCTCCCAATATCCCTATATTCATCATAGAAGCCTTAACTTAGTTTTAAAGAACTTCAAGAAACCCTTTTAGTTCAAACCAAAGGGAGTTACCCGTTTTAAAGGTAATGTCTTCTCTTAAGTTTTTTTGTTTTCTTTTTACTTCTCCAACCCCCTAAACTCTTTTTATTCCTTTATTTTATAACAACAAAAGTATACTAAATATACAAGTATGTTTTTATGATAATTATTTTATCTAAACTTACACACACCTCCATATAATGGGTAAAGAACATACTATTTCAGTGGACGGTGAACTACTGCCTCACGAAACGATGATTGTTCAATTATCTCCTACCGCCTCTCATGGTGGCCATTATGATGAAACTGTATCTATATATGATATATATTATATTTATTTTTTCTTTATGATTCTGTATTTTTCTTTTTATAGAATACCTTTATGGTTCCCATAATGGGTAAATGCGATAATTTAATTAGAGGAAGTGCGGACAACCGCCCCCTCAAAGTGATATGACTCGTACATGCCATACATGGAACAAATAAAAGATAGAATTTATGAACTTATGTAACATATATGACATACATATTATACTGAAATTATAATATACCTATGAATCACTATTTTTTCATTTCATTAAAATATGAAATAGAAATGAAAGTAGCGTTCATGTGTACGTACGGCTTACCGTCTCCATGAACGGTGTGTTTCATTTCTTATCTCCAAATGTTATGTAATATTATAAATACATATATATACTGGATATATATGATATATATGACATCTAAATGATGAATATAATTCTAGAGATAACGCATTTTTTACCACTTTGACAAGTTATAATTATAACAAGTTCATTTTTTACTCAAGTTCCGAACATTGACAAATTGTCTGATATGAGCACAAATAATTAACTAATTATTATATAAAGGTAATAAATAATATAAAAAGAATAATAAAACTCAAAAATATTCTTAATCAATTATAAAGTAACTTAATCTTATTATTCAGGAAGAACAAGGAACATACGAGCGAGTCAAGTCAGACAACGAGGTAAGGGGTTTCTTATCTCACTTTTAATTATGTTGGATTTCCATTGTTCTTGTAACATCCCAAGTAAGTAAATAATAATAGATTTTCATATCTATGTCTATTTATGAATTAGACAGTTTTTTAGAGGCGTAAAATGAGAATAATTCCAATCATAAGCATAGAATACTCTTTTTTTTTAAAGATTGTTTTACCGTCTTTTGATGGCAAACCATTTTTAAATCTAACTTTTGTCAATTTTATGAGAACTATTTGTAAAAACAAACTTATTATTTAGAATTGGGAAATTTAAATTTACTTTCGATAATTTTTTGGTATTTTTCTAACAATGTTCATTTTTTAATGAATAGTGAAAAATACTGCATTTTACTTCAAAACAATTTTTTATCTAATTTAATTATATGGTTAGATTACCTTTTTAATTGGTTTTAAAGTGTAATTAGAATATAATTTTACCATTTAATCCAATGGTGGTAATTATAATTAATTTCTCTTTAAAATTGGACATAAACAATTGTCAATCTTTTGATAGATATTGTTTCTTAAAAACAAGTTATTTGTTTTGACAGTGGGAATTAATTATAAAATTAATTAATGAAACATATATGTTTTGAATTTGGAATATCAAATATATATTAGAGTGAATTTTTGTTATTTTTATGAAAAAACATCAATTTTTTATGAATATTGAAACCACTAAGTGGTAGTTAAAAACTGATTTTTCGTTTAAATTAGATTTTACCACTTCTCTAAATTTAATTTCACAAATACAACACACATGGTTTTCATTAGTAAGTAAAATTTAGTTCAATGGGATGAAAATAATTTTTTGTGAATAGTAATTTTTGAGTTTTACTAACCGCAATTAGAGGTAATTAGGGTAATTTAAGGTAAAAATAATGTTATAATAATATGAAATTACCTTGAAACATGTCCTAACCTTATTGGATGATTCATGGCCGACCAATAAAATACATGGGTCAATATGGGGACCCCATGGAGCCACTTGGGTAGGATAATGACATTAATAACTTTTTATTTAAAGTAAAAATAAAAATGCCACAAACATGTATTTTTTTACTAAAACAATTTTTACTTGGGGTTATAAAATTAATATTTTTGACTATAAATATTCATTAGAAATCTAAAAATATTTCATACATCAATATATATTTTTTATAATTTTTAGACATTAAATAAATAAATTTATTTATGACACAATGATGATGTAGTGATTACCTCATTAATGAACGATTTAAATAAAATGAAAAGATAAGGTAAAATCTAAGACTTAAACTTGTCTAAAACCAATTTTATGGAGGGATTTTGAACTCTTATCACCTTATACTCGAAATATATTATTGTGGGACCTTTAAAATCCGAAAACCATTTTATAATAAAGTAAAATTTCAAGACTTTCCAAAAGTGACCTGCCTCCCTCTTTTAAAAGGCCCCCACCTCTACCCCCTAACACACACCTCTCAAGCCCTTGTATCATCCAACAACTACTCATATTATCTCTCCACATCCCTCTATTACTCTTATAATCCTCACTTTGGGTATAAGTCTTCCCAAGGAAGCCTTTGGCTCAAATCAAAAAGAGTTACCTGATTTAGAGGTAATGTCTTCTCTCGAGTTTCTTTATTTTATTTTCATTCTTAACTCACCACTATCTTCTTATTTTTTGATCCCTTAATAACACAATTATCCTAAATATACTAGGATATTTTTATGATAAGGATTCTACCTACACTTACAAACACCTCCGTCTAATGGTTAAAGAACATACTGTTTCTGTGGGTGGTGAATTACTGCCTCACAAAACGATGATTGTTCAATCTTCTTTTAACACCTTTCATGGTGGTCATTATGATGTAACTTTATTTATATATGATATATATTATATTTATTCCCTCTTTAAGCTTCTGTATTTTATATTTAAAACATAACTTTATGCTTTTCATGTTTTTCAAATGCGATAATTTCATCAGACGAAGTGTGGACTACCGCCCCCTCAAGTGATGTGACTCATTCAGGCCAAACATGGAATTTATAAAGAATGTAATTAATGAACTTATGTTACCTAAATAAAATATATATTATACTGGAATTATAATATATATATGTCTCATTTAGTTTTAATTCCTTTAATATGATAAAGAAATGAAAGTAGTGTTCATGCGTACGTACGGCATACCGTCTCCATGAACGGTGCATTTCATTTTTTATCTCAAAATGTTATGGAATAGTATGAAATGAATATATACTAGATATATATGGTATTTAAATCATTAATACCATTCTGGAGATGATGTACTTATAACTACATGGGTAATTCTTTTCAAACAAGTTCATTATTTACTCATGTACTGAACATCGAAAAAACGTATGATATGAACTCACATAATTAACTAGTTATTATAACATGAAAATATGTGATATGAATTGAATAATAAACTTTAAAGGAATTCCTTAAGAAATTATAAATTGACCAAAGTTTATTATTCAGGAATATAAAGAAACAAACAAGACAAGTCGAACTTGAGGTAATGGACTTCGTCTCAAATCTCCTTTATTTGAGGCATACTTCAATTTATATACGACCTTATTTTATTAGTTGTATAATAAACCCTTTTTAACTTTAATTTCATTCAAAAAAATCTTTTTACACGAATCATTTTACTAAATGACAAAAGGGAATGTTTTTGTCTTACGTATGTGGCGACAACGACTTCTCTGCCGTTGTGACCATTATTTGAGTTTTGGATTCCTCTACAAGCCATAACTTTTTTAAATGAAAAATAAATACCATGTTTTACTTTTATTTTATTTTGGTATTGAAAATGGTTTTGATAATGTTTTGAATATATCAATGTGTTGTATTGATATCTTGTGATTGATATTTGGAAATGTTTTGTTTCCTTTATGCATGTTTAATGTGATAAGATTATATTATGGTTCTTGGGCGTTGTTTATGAAGTCTGGTGGTTCCCTAATAAACTAAGGGTGGGTGAGCCCGAGATATCTCTCCAATGCATTAGGTAACACGAAGGAGTTAAATGATAAGGTTTCTCAGAAAAGATTTAGGTAATATACTGTGATGGGTATTCCAAACGTAACCATGAGAGTTACTCCCTATGTAAGAATGTTATTATTGCCTCAATTTACCTTTATGTCTTATGATTTCTATGAGTTATTCATAAATCTTATGATTTCATGAGGTATGTTAAAGTGCTTATGTTTTATGAGTAAAGTATGATTTCATTGATTCTTATGTATACATGGACTAATGTTTTCTTTCTATATTTTTATATCCCTTACTGAGCTTTTTATGCTCATCCTAAGTTTTTTAAATGTTTTTCACAGGTCAAGGGAAATGTACATGATGTGATGATAGTGTTGAGGAAGTGTCAAGACAGAAACCATGTTTTATTTTAAATATGTTTTCTTTGGTGGAAAAAAATTAATATTGTCTTTGATGTAACCACCTTGTTTAAATGTGGAATTTAGTTCATGGTTTATGATTTAACTATATAAAACTCTAATCCTAAAAATATCCTCAATTTGTATTCCTGAAATAACTCAATATTAAGTAATTTTTAAGGCTAGGGCCTTATAGTTGGTATTAAAGATCAGTTTAGATAACTATAGGAGTTAGAATTATATTAAATGATTATCCAAAAATGTTTTTTTACATTATGGTCAAATTGAAATGATATATCATTTGAAGATTACCAGGTTGCTTCATCTAAGACATGTTTGTTCAGAATGGTTTTCTGCAAAGGAAATAGGGAAGCAGTGTTAGGAAGGCATACAGAAGGAAATGACCTTCCAAATCAGCATCCTGAAATGGTCGGAATTGGAACTGAACAGTTTGTTCTAGTAATGGTGCGGTTGACTCAAGCGATAAATGGTGGTGGTATCCATGCATGAGATCAGCCAGATCAACCGCAGAGGAACATGTCAGTGGTGGAAGATTTCATGAGGCAACATCCCCCATCATTCAGAGGATCATCTAACCATGTTCTAGCTGAAGGGTGGATTAAATCACTGGAGAAGATTTTTGATTTCATGGGGTTTTCAGACAATCAAAAGGTTAGTCTTGTTGCTTACCATTTGGAGGGTGAAGCAGATCAATGTTGGTTGATGGTTAAAAATATCAGGGACACTGATGAGATTGATGCTCTTGACTGGGATGAGTTCAAAGGTATGTTTCTTGAGAAATATTTTCCTAAGGCTGTTCGACTTAGGATGGAAAACCAATTCTTATAATTGAGGCAAGAGGAAGACTCAGTGGCTGCTTATGAAGAAAATTTCACTTGATTGGCAAGGTATGCTCCAAATTTTATTAGATACCTCGATAGTAAAATTAATCATTTTTACTCAAGATTAAAGCCAAAATATCAAAGGGCATTAGCTTCTCGTGAGTTAAAAAGTTATGAAAATCATGTTCAATGTGCTGAGAAGGTAGAAATGGAGTTTTCCGATGATCAAGTGTTCTATGAAAACCAACAGAAGATGAGACTGAGGTGGTAGGATAAAGGGAATAATCCTTCAAAAAGATTTGATGGTAAGAAAAATAAGTTTGCATTTTGTGATAAATGTGGTAAAAATCATGTTGGGGAATGTGTTTTGAATTCTGGAAAGTGCTTCCGTTGTGGTAAAATGGGACATAAGTCTTGTGATTGCACTGGAAAAGATCAAGGTAATGGTAAGACCAAATTTTATTTATAGTTAGTGAAATGTTTTAAGTGCAATGAGATGGGTCATTATGAAAACGAGTGTATGTAAAAGAGCTCGAATGATGGGAAGAAGTTACACTACAAGCAGAAATGTGTGGTGAAATCCTTTGCAACTACTTCAGAATATGATGGGCCATCAAATGAAGTGGTATCAGGTACTTTTTTTTCATATTATACCAATGTGTTGTTTGATTCAGGGTCTACACATTCTTTTATCTCTGAAAAATTTTATAGTAAATTGGGAATTCCATCTTAAGAAAAGACTCCTAAACTTGTGGTAAAAACACCGGGGTGAAATGTTGAGGAAAAAAGAATTTATAAGAATCTTTCTATCCTTATTCGTGGAAGAAACCTACTTGAAAACCTTATTTTTTACCTCTAGTATAGTTTGATGTTATTCTGGGTATGGATTGGCTCAATGTTTACCATGCTAAGATTTATTGTAGAGCTAAAGAAGTTTCTTCTCGTAAAGGCTTTCAGTTTGTGTACAAGAATGAACCCTTACTGTTGATAACATATCAAGAGTCTGAAAACTAGTAAAAGATGGAAATTAATGTTACCTTGCATATATTGTTGAACCATCACTGTTAAGAACAAATATCCTTTGCCTCATATCGATGATTTGTTTGATCAGCTCCAGGGAGCTCAGTATTTTTCAAAGATTGACTTGAGATCAAGGTACCATAAGTTGAAGGAAAAGGAAGCAGATATTCTGAAGACCGCATTTCGTTCAAGATATGGCCATTATGAATTTGTAGTTATGCCTTTTGGGTTAACCAAATGCACCTGATGTATTCATGGACCTTATGAATAAAATTTTCCATGAGTTCTTGGATAAGTTTTTGGTTGTTTTCATTGATTATATTTTGGTGTTTTCTAAAAGTAAAGAGGAGCATAAAAGTCATTTAAGGTTTATTTTTCAAACCTTAAATAAAATTATGGTAAATTCAGAAAGTGTGAGTTTTGGTTGCAACAAATTTCTTTCCTTGGTCACATTGTTTCTAAAGATGGAATAATTGTTGATCCTACAAAAACAAAGGTTTTTGAAGAATGTCCAAGACCCACAAATGTAACCAAGATTCATATTTTTCTTGGTTTGGCAGGCTATTACCGAAGGTTTGTTAAAAAAAATTCACGGTTGTCCAACCCATTGACTAAGCTAACTCAGAAGGGTGTTAAGTTTATCTAGAAAAAATAATGTGATGATTTTTTTCAGGAATTGAAAAGAAGATTGGTGAATGCCCCAGTATTTCCACTACCTTCTAGTAATGGTGAGTTTGTTATCTACAGTGATGCTTCATTGAAAGGACTTGGTTTCATCCTAATGCAGAATGATCAAGTAATTGATTATGCTTCACGTCAGTTGAAAACTCATGAGATAAATTACCCTACACATGATTTGGAATTAGCTGCTGTTGTTTTTGATTTAAAAATTTGGAGGCATCATTTGTATGGTGTAATGTGTGAAATATATACTGATCACAAAATTTTAAAGTATATATTCACTCAGAAAGAATTGAACATGAGACAAAGGATATGGCTAGAATTAATCAAGGATTATGATTTCATGATTCACTGCCACCCAGGAAAAGAAAATAAAGTGGCAGATGCTTTGAGTCGAAAAAATAATGCTTCATTAACCATGTTATGTTTGGAACGTGATCCTTTGGTTAAGTATTTGATGAATTTTGGTTTGGAAGTTGTTGGTGCAGGAAACTATTCTGTTTTGTTTCAGGTATCAGCGAAATCTTCTCTATCAGACTGAGTTAAGAAAGCACAGAAGCAAGAAAGTGAGTTGTAGAAAAAGGTAGATCTGGTTCAGAAGGGTATGTTACCTGAATTAAACATTGATAATGATTGTGTTTTGAGATTTGGGAAGATATTGTATGTGCCTGGTGATTCACAGTTGAAGAGAGATTTGTTATGTGAAGCTCATAGTTCTCCATTTTAAGTTCATCCCGGCAGTACTAATATGTACAGAGATCTGCGAGAGTATTACTGGTGGGATGGAATGAAAAGAGATATTGCTGATTTTACTGTGAAGTGTTTGACTTTTCAACAGGTTAAAGAAGAGCGGCAGTTACCGAAAGAGATGCTTCAGCCTTTACCAGTGCGACAGTGGAAATGGGAGAATATATCCATGGACTTTGTTGTGGGATTACCGAAGACACCTCGAGGTAATAATGAAATCTGGGTTATTGTTGATCGCTTGACTAAATATGTTCATTTCCTTGCTATACGAGATACTATTCCCTAGATCAACTTTCTCGATTGTATCTTAAAGAGATAGTCATGTTACACGGATTTCCCCTCTCCATTGTATCTGATCATGATCCCAGGTTCACTTATAACTTTTAGAAAGGCCTTCAGAAGTCGTTTGGTACTGAATTAAAATTTAGTACTGCTTTTTATCCTTAATAAGATGGGCAGTCAGAATGAACAATTCAGAATTTTGAGGATATTCTAATTGCTTGTTCGATATATTATCAGGGAATTTTGGACCAACGTCTTTCATTGGTAGAGTTTTCTTATAATAACAGTTTTCATTCCAGTATACAGATGGCACCATTTGAGGCATTATATGGGAAGCGGTGTCGAACTCCAGCTTTTTGGGATGAAGTGGGTTAAAGGAAGTTGATGGGACCAGAATTGGTAGAATAGTTGGCATAAAAATTTTAGCGGATACAGAAACACATGAGAACAGCTCATAGCTGGCAAAAAAGTTATTCCTACAACAGGAGGAAGGATCTCTCTTTTGAGGTAGGTGATCATATCTTCCTCAAAGTTTCACCATGGAAAAGTTTGATGTGATTTGGTAATAAAGGAAAGGTGAGTCCAAGGTTCATTGGACCATATGAAATTCTGGATAGAGTTGGATCATTTGCATACCGAGTGGCTTTACCTCCAAGTTTATCTCAGGTACACAATGTTTTTCATGTTTCAATGTTAAGGAAGTACATGCCAGATCCATCTCATGTTTTGAGTCCAGAGGTAGTTCAGCTGGAAGAGAATCTATCTTATGAGGAAAAACCGGTCCAGATTCTTGACCATAGGGATCAAGTGTTGCAGAATAAGTTGATTCATCAAGTAAAGGTATTGTGGAAAAACCACATGATTGAAGAGGCAACATGGGAATCTGAAAATGCAATGACGGATAAATACCCTCACTTATTCGATAAGTAAATAAATTGAGGGGACGCAATTTTATAAAGGGGGGAAGGAAGTAACATCCCAAGTAAGTAAATAATAATATATTTTCATATATATGTCAATTTATTAATTAGATAGTGTTTTATAGGCTTAAAATCAGAATAATTCCAATCATAAGCATAAAATACTCTAATTTTTTTAAAGATTGTTTTACCGTCTTTTGATGGAAAACCATTTTTAAATATAAATTTTGAAACTTTTATAAGCTATATTTGTCAAAATAAACATATTATTTATAATTGGGACATTCAAATTTACTTTGGATAAATTTTTGGTATTTTTTTGACAATGTTCATTTTTTTAATGAATAGTGAAAAATAATGCATTTTATTTCAAAACTGTTTTTTTATCTCATTTAATTATATGGTTAGATTATATTTTTAATTGGTTTTAAAGTTTAATTAGAATATATTTTTACCATTTAATCCAATGGTGGTAATTAGAATTAATTTCACATTGAAATTGGACATAAACAATTGTCAATCTTTTGATGGATATTGTTTCTTAAAAACATGTTATTTGTTTTGACAGCGAGAATTAATTATAAAATTAATTAATGGAACTTATATGTTTTGAATTTGATAAAATGGACATAATTTTTGAATTTGGAATATCAAATATATCTTAGGGTGAATTTTTGGTATTTTTCTAAAATACACCAATTTTTGATGAATAGTGAAACCACTAAGTGGTAGTTAAAAAACTGATTTTTCGATTAAATGATATTTTACCAATTATGTGAATTGAATTTCAAAAAACCAAAATACATGTTTTTCATTATTAAGTAAAATTTGGTTCAATGGGATGAAAATAATTTTTGGTGAATAGTAACTTTTGAGTTTTATTAACCGCGATTAGAGGTAATTAGGGTAATTTAAGTTAAAAATAATGTTATAATAATATAAAATTAGATTGAAACATGTGATAACCTTCTTTTATGAGTCATGGCCTACCAATACAATCCATGGGTCAATTTGGGGATCCCATGGAGCCACTTGGGTAGGATAATGACATTAATACCTTTTTATTTAAAGTAAAAAAATAAAAATGTCACAAACATGTATTGATTTACTAAAACAATTTTTACATGCAGTTATAAAAGTCATATTTTTGACTATAAATATTCATTATAAACCTAAAACTATTTCCTACATCATGATATTTTTTTATAATTTTTAGACATTAAATAATTATATTTATTTATGACACGATGATGATGCAGTGATTACCTCATTAATGAACGATTTAAATAAAATGAAAAGATAAGGTAAAATATAAGACTTAAACTTTTTTAAAACCTATTGGATGGGTGTATTTCGAACCCTTATCACCTTATCCTTGAAATATATAATTTTGGGACCTTTAAAATCCGAAAACCGTTTTATAATAAAGTAACATTTCAAGACTTTCCAAAAGTGACCCTCCTCCCTCTTATAAAAGGCCCCCACCTCTACCCCCTTACCCACACCTCTCAAGCCCTTGGATCATCCAAACTTTTCTCATATTATCTATCCATATCCCTCTATTACTCCTAGAAGTCTCACTTTGGGAAGAGGTCTTTCCAAGGAAGCCTTTGGCTCAAATCAAAAAGAGTTACCCGATTTAGAGGTAATGTCTTCTCTCGAGTTTCTTTATTTTATTTTCCTTCTTCACTCACCACTATATTCTTATTATTTGATCTCATAATAACACCAGTATACTCAATATACTAGGATGTTTTTATGATAATGATTCTACCTACACTTACACACACCTCCGTCTAATGGTTAAAGAAAATATTGTTTCTGTGGGTGGCGAATTACTGCCTCACGAAATGATGATTGTTCAATATTCTTTTAACACCTTTCATGGTGGTAATTATGATGTAACTGTATTTATATATTATATATATTATATCTATTCCCTCTCTATTCTTCTGTATTTTATATTTAAAACATACCTTTATGCTTTTCATGTTGTGCAAATGCTTTAATTTCATCTGAGGAAGTGTGGACTACCGCCCCATCAAGTGATGTGACTCATTCATGCCAAACATGGAATTTATAAAGAATGTAATTAATGAACTTATGTTACCTATATAACACGTATATTATACTGGAATTATAATATATATATGTCTTGTTTAGTTTTAATTCCTTTAATATGACAATGAAATGAAATTAGTGTCCATGCGTACGTACGGCCTACCATCTCTATGAACTGTGCATTTAATTTTTTATATCCAAATGTTATGGAATAGTATAAAATGAATATATACTGAATATATATGATATTTAAATCATTAATACCATTTTTTAGATGATTTAATTCTAACTACATGGGCAATTCTTTTCAAACAAGTTCATTATTGACTCATGTACCGAACATCGACAAAACGTATGATATGAACTCACATAATTAACTAGTTATTATAACATGAAAATATGTGATATTAATTGAATAATAAACTTAATAGGAAGTCCTTAAGCAATTATAAATTGACCAAAGTTTATTATTCAGGAATATAATGAAACGAACAACACAAGTTGGACTTGAGGTAAGGAACTTCGTCTCAAATATCCTTTCGTTGAGGCATACTTCAATTTATATATGACCTTATTTTATTAGTTGTATAATAAACCATTTTGACTTTTAATTTCATTAAAAAGTAATATTTTTACATGAAGCGTTTTACAAAATGACAAAAGGGAATGTTTTTGTCTTACATATGCGGCGACAACGCCTTCTCCGTCGCCGTGACCATTATTTGAGTTTTGGATTCCTCTACAAGCCATAACTTTTTTAAATGAAAAATAAATACTATGTTTTACTATAATTTAATCTTGGTATTGAAATTGGTTTTGATAATTTTTTGAATATATCAATGTTTTGTATTGATATCTTGGGATTGAAATGTAGAAATGTTATGTTTCCTTTATGCTTGTTTTATGTGATACGATTATGTTGTGGTTCATGGGTATTGTTTATGAAGTCAGGTGGTTCCATGATAAACTAAGGGCGGGTGAGCCTCAGATAGATCTCCAATGCATTGGGTAATGCGAAGGAGTTAAATGCTAAGGTTTCTCTGAAGAGATTTAGGGAATATACTGTGATGGGTATTCCAAACGTAACCATGAAGGTTACTCCCTACATAAGAATGTTATGAATGCATCAAGTTACCTTTATGTGTTTTGATTTATATGAGTTATTCATAAATATTATGATTTCATGAGGTATTTTAAAGTGCTTATGTTTTATGAGTAAAGTATGATTTCATTTATTCTTTTGTATACATGGACTAATGTTTTCTTTCCATATTTTTATATCCGTTACTGAGATTTTTATGCTCATCCCATGTTTTTGAAATGTTTTTCACAGGTCAAGGGAAAAGTACATGATATGATGATAGTGTTGAGGAAGTGTCAAGAAAGAAACCATGTTTTATTTTAAATATTTTTCCTTTGGTGGAAAAAAATGACTATTGTCTTTGATGTAACCACCTTGTTTAAATGTGGAATGTAATGCATGATTTATGATCTAATTATCTAAAACTCTAAACCTGAAAAGATCCACAATGAGTATTCTTGAAATAACTCAAGATTAAGTAATGTTTAAGGTTGGGGCCTTATAGTTTTCCACTAATTTATTGAATGTGGTGTATTGTGTACTTCCATTTGATATATATTATCATTATTATCTTTATATTCATGTTAATATGGGAATAATTTGGTGGTTATTAACTTTTGGTCATACGACTCGATTGATTACAATGTGGTAAGGGATTTTCATCTCACTTCTTATTCCTGTGAGATTCATGGAATATTTTCTACTATTTCCTTTTTTGGGGTGTATGTACTACCCATTATTTCACTCTTTGTGTAATATAATTTAATTTATGGGTATTTACATATTCTTTATATGATCATTCTTTCATGGGGTGTATGTTTTGAAAGTTATCAAATCGGTAAGGGAACCTTTCACCCTCTTCTTTTAAGTCCTGACTTCCTTTATGTTATGTATTATAGTTCCATTTTATTATGTGGGGTCTTGTTATTATATATATTTAATACTGTCTATTTCATTTATAAATGATGAGATACCATTTCCTCTCTCATCAATTGATTTTCTGAATTTTTATGTGACTTTGTTAGGCTGCGGAATTTTTGTAAAAGAAATCGTGCTTTATCTTTCTTTTCAAGTTTCATTTTCATGTGGTGTGTAATTAAAATATCCAAAACATGATCTTATTTATTTTTATTATGTACCTCTACTTCAAAATGGTTCATTTATGGATGTGAGACCCTTTTCCCCTCTCTTTTTATTATTTTTTAAAACCATGATATATAGCAGTTATGCTGCTGAAATTTCACCTCAAAATTTCTCTCTCTTTATCTCTTGTATTATTTATATAAATACCCAATTATATTACAGGGGTATTCATCAATACATAAAATTTATCTATTTGATTCTGTAATTTACATACATATAACCCTCACTCCCTTTCCATGGGTTACAAATGACTTAGTGATCAAGTTTTTAAGAACTTTTAAAACGTCATGATCTTGAAATGAAACTCGTTTATTTTATTCTCCATGGGTTATTTATGAAATGTTTGATTATGATATATGTGGATCACATGAAAATAAAGACATTTTAAGGGTGTGCCCTGATATCACTCCAATGCATTGGGAAAAGAAATTAGTCTCTTGAGATGACAAGTTTCATGATACCTTGGTGAATAACCTTGGTAATTTTTATGAAACCTTGGGGATGGACCTTGGTAATATGTTCATGAATGTATAAATGAAATGTTGTAGCCACATATTCAAGTTATGATTCATGTTATTTTTATTATGATTTGCCTCTTTTACAATTTCTCATGTCTTTATGTTTTTCATCAAGTTCTTATTGATATCATAAGTGAACTAATTCCCTTTCTTTCCTTACTGGACCTTCTACTCACCCTTTCCTTTGATTGTATGTCTCCTGGTTTTGAGATGCAGTAATTTTACATAGGATGAACTTTTCAAGAATATTTTCATGGGGATTTAAAGGAGTGTTTAAGTTTTCATGTTTTTATTTCTGATTTCCAAGACACTAGACATTAAAGATCTTGTGTTTGTAAAATGTAATGAAAAGTTATGTATTAAAAAGGCAAGATTCCATATGGAGGGTTCTAAAAGGCTATATAGGGACATTCTCTTTAAAGAAAAAGAGACTTAGGGACTTTGAACTTTCTTGTTAAAGTCTCCTTGGAAATGAGTTGATTATGATAAATAATTGAAAATGGAAGTATATTAACATGAGAGGAAATTCTAAGAGGATAAAAATTGTAGTTTTTTATGAAGTTTTTTAAAGTAATTAGTGAGGTGTAAAGGGGTTGAAGTGTCCCATTTTATAAGTGAATAAAAGGGTACTTTTTTTAATAGCTCTTTAAATTAAAATTATATCATTACACTATTTAAGGAGTAGTGACTTGGACTTTCTTGTATTATTTTTTGATATTGTATAGGTTATTTTTTAGACCAGATGTTGAGACAGCGTGTGATACCAAGGATCTATGTTCCTGGAATAAATGTATAAAATATATTAAATATATTAAATATCATGTGCACATAGTTTTCCTAAAAAATTGGAATAACTTATATATCGATTCAAAGATCAGAAATATGAGAGAACTATTGAGTTCAGATAATGGGTTTTACCTAAGGTGAGACATAAACTTTGTCAGTGAGTGGCATTTGTAAAAATTCATCGCGGACATGAAATGAATAAAATAATTAAATAAATTACTTTATTTCGTTCGTTGATGTAGAGACCTAGTTTTTCCTAAAAGTATATGGTTATTAAAGATTCCTAGGGTTATCCACATAACCCTGGAGCCATTGGAGAACCATTGGAGATAATGTTAGAGGATCTCTCTCATATGAGCAACAACTGGATTAAAAGATCGATGACGGGTGTGAAAAGTAATCATAGGATCGCACCAATGACAATTATACAACTCTATTTTTCATTAGTAATTGAACCAAATATAGGTAATACATTTTTATTTATTTCTTTCTTTCCCTTTTATCTATTTCTATAATGAACGAGAATTAATAAACCAACATATTTATTCAAAAATTGATTGTTTTGCAGGATGGATTGTCTATGGGGGTCATTTTGGTGGAATTACTTTTATTTCCTTTGTTTATCTCTTCATTTTTCATTTTAATGTAAACTAATTGATCCCAACACAAAAAATTGGATGAGGTTCATTCCTTGTGGTTGTGATTGTTTATTTATCCCCCATTTTCCTCATTCATCGTTAGGGTTTTGTTTTCCTAGTGGTTCAACCCAAATATAGAGGAATTGATCATTGCGTTATTACATAGCACAATGATTTGATATCATAGATCTAGACTTGGTATATCATGGGGATTGTGCGATGATGGAAGTGGTATCAGATCTAATGGATTTGGGATACTCAAATTGTGTTCTTCAATGTGTGATGACAGTTTGATTTGTGGGGCCATTTTCCAAATGGATTCAAGGTCTGAATCCTAATGTTCAATGATGGTAAGGTAAGACAACCATATATTCATAATTTTTAGCAAGGTGAGTGGTTGGATCGATGGCTGGAGGTGGGGGAGTAGACATTGAATCGAGATCTAGATTTCTATAAATTTACCAATAACATGGTGTGTACACTGGAGCTACACGTCGTTTGAGTCCCTTTTAGTGGAATCTTGGGTTTCCATATAAAGATAAGTATCACATGGTGTGTGACCCTATCACATGTCTTTTAACCCTTTCGAGTTGGCTCGGAATGTACCTCAATGTGTACACAAACACGGCTAGGAGTACAAGGGAACGAGCACACCATGTACTCCCACACAGAAATGGACAGTCTAGATGTACATAGGCATATCCATGTACTAGGATAGGGGAATAAGTACATGGGCATGGTCATGCCATGTAATTATACACAAAAATAGTCACTGGCCATTTTACATGGGTAGGACCCAGTGCTTAAGGGACATGTTTTGTACTCATAGTACACGTCGTGTACTCCATTAAAGTTGTCTTGGAGTCCTTTTCCTCTAAATATTGGATAAGTTTCATTAGGGTGTGTTTCCAATATCCTGTTTCCTAAGGGTTAGTATGAAATTGTGTCCTATATGCAGGACAGTGATCCCTTTAGCAGGACTTATTGAATAAAGTTTTTTCAATCCTTATGTGAGGCCTGGAGTGAGATACTCTATCATCTTATTTCCCTAGGTGGAGTTCTTGGTATCATTATGACCAATGCTACATGTGCACTGATCCTCTAATTAGAAGGTTATTTGTGATTGAGTTTTCATTATACCCCATGATCATAGGTGTGATCTTCATTTATTTATTGTATCTCTTTAGAATTCCAGTATATACTTTCTATGATGAGAATAGATGAGCATGAACTATCAGATGGATGTTGTCAGTGTTATCAGACTCATAGAGTGTGTTCTCTTTGATGATCTCTTTATGGAACCTTCAATCTGTAATTCTTGGATGGCATTACAGTTGTGAATTTACCTTGAGACTATGTGTCTTTATTGATTATATATATATATTATTGTTATATATGTTTTATACATATACCTATATAGAGCTGACAGCTATTCTTTTGTTATATGTTTTGTGGTTTTTGGGTTTCAGACTGGGTATTTTTATACTCACCCATACGTGATCTTTTTCCACACATATTGTGTCTTATTCTAATGATCAACCTTTTGATGGTTTCTTAAAGGGACCAGGACCAGGTGTCACTTATTGATCTAGACAGAATGAGGTGTGTTCGTGCAGTTAACCTGACAGTAGTCCTTATCTTTATTCTCAGGTTATATTTGTTTTCAGACCTATGGTGGGATTTTATTTAGACCTGTTTACTTTCCATTAATTCTTATTTTACTCTGGTTTTGGGATTTAGATGTATGCATTCCTGGTTCCATTTGGTGGTTTGACATTTCATCCTTGTATGGTCTTGGGGATGTGTGTGTTTGTACATGTACTTAGGTTAAGGCCTCCCATGTTAGTGATATTCCTACTTGGAACTAGTCACCATCCCCTAGCCTATTGGAGGTCGTCTTGGGGAGTCTTGTAATTGACCCCATTGGGACGGGTCATAACAGAGTGGTATTAGAGTTGTTGGTTCTACCTTAGGACCAGAGTCTATGAGATTCATTTGGGGCAATAGTGTTAATTTTTTTGAGTTCATATTTTAGCCCAGGGATCCCATTATTGGTGCGGTGGATGATGTATCCATACACCAGGACTCTAATCACCTTATTTGCAACTAGGTATATGAGAACACGGGTTGTAGGGAAAAAATTGTACATGCATCATATTGGAATGTGTTATGGTTTTCATTTCCTTGAGTTACCATTTCATATATACTCATTGATAGTAGTACATCTTGTTTGTTTCAGGATGTATCCACAACATATGCTAGCTAGGATTCAATATTTGGATCATGAGGATGATCCCCTCAGTGATGAGGACTTGATAAAGGGAAAAAAATCTAGATGATTTACCTCCATGTGGTGCACTATCTATACCACCACCTATAGAGAAGAAGATGGTACCCATGGTACTAGTAGATGAGGTGTGCAGGCTGAGCATGCTTCATGATTTTCAACGATAGAGGACACTTAGGTTTTGAGGTGATTATGACCCATAGGTAGCTGAGGAAAAGCTTTAGGTGGTGATGTGAGTTTTTTTTTCTAGTCAGGTCACCAGTAGAGAAAATGGTGGTTCTAGATACGAACCTTCTCCATGGCTCGGTAAGATGATAGTGGGGGTTAGTGACCCAATATTATGATGATAAAAACTAGCATGGTCAAAGTTTGAGTGAATTTTTATAGAAGACTCTATCATGGTGGGGGTTGTATGCATCCACGAGCTTCTGTAACTCTATAAGGGTAGCACGATAGTAGATGAGTATTTATTGGGATTCACCAACCTCTCCAGGTACATAATAGATATGGTTTGTGATCAGTTTTTCTAGGAATGGACCTTCAAGTGAGGACTACATATAGACATTTGAGCCATCATTATACCTCTAGGCAGTCCTACCTATATTGGTGTGTTAGAGAAAGATTTGGTAGTTAACAATTTCTTGGATGAGTAGAAATTGGCAGTGGTTGCTGGCAGTGGGCATATAGGAGTAGAGACTTCAATAGCAGGGAGCCGACATCACTCTCAAGGACCTGGATGTGCAATATGTTTTAGAAGGAGGTCCTAGGATTGAGATTCTCTATTTTAGGAATCATGTTATGGTTCTAGTCATCTTAGGGAGAGGCAGTGCTACTCATGTTACGGAAGGGTGCATCTTGCATGAGATTTTTTGACCTTCCATACAGTTGATAGGGAGATCATGTATGGGCCACCAATCTAGAGTAAATGGCAGGAGATGGTGGGTATGTATGGAACTAGATGTGGTAGAGGAGATGGGAGAGAATATGCAAGTGGTAGATGATTTGACTTGTTGCCACCACCATACCTAGGTGGTCCACATTAGGTTTAGGGAGCTGGAGAACAAGTTTGGGGAGAGCTGCAGGTGGTCAAGGTTTATGACCTAGAGGCTTTGGGAATAATACAAGTTATGATCTTTATATTTTCTACCTTGGATTAATAACAGGCAAACATAAGTTTTAGTCATTCCTTTATTTAAAGATATCTGGTTTGAGGGTTAGAGATTTCAGGTGAGCCCTTGGCTTAACCCTCGCGCTTGGAAACTCCTACTAGAGATGACTCAGCAAACACACACTTTTACTGACGATCTGACATGACTCTTGGAGACAATAGAATCTTTTGGGATCTCTTTGTAGAAGTGATAAGTCCATATGACATCATCTTAGGTATGTAATGTCTATCTATAGTTCATTCTTAGATAAACTGTTTAAAGTGGAGGATGCAGTGTGTATACGTCGATGGGACTGGGTTTTCCTTTGTGGGGGAAAAGGAAACCTAGACAACATAGGATGGAATCATGAATTAGAGGGTGTGAATGATTACTAATCAGTTGGCTAGCATGACCCTTGATTCAGTGGATGTTGTGAGTTTCCAATTTCATACAGTAGTGGTGGAGTTTGAGGAACTCTTTGCTGAGGATGTTCTAGGCTTAACCCCCTACTGATAGATATAATTTTGTATTAATCTACACCATGGGACGATACTGATATCCATTCCAGCATATCGAATGTCTCTCATAGAGCTTCGTGAGATGAGGGTGTAGTTGGAGGACTTATCGAGGAAGGGAATTGTTAGACCTAGTGTTTCTCCCTAATCATCCCTAGTTTTGTTTGTCAAGAAGGTGAATGGGAGATTGAGGATGTGTGTGGACTACCGACGCTTGAACAAGGTGTACATGAAGAACAAGTATCCAATGTTGAGGATCAATGAACTCTTTGATCATTTGAGAGGGTAATGATGGTTCCAGATAGTTGACCTCAGGTCAGGTTATTCTTGGTCTTGATATAAAAATCAAGAAGTTTCACTCAGGATTAAAGCCAAGATACTGGAGGGAATTGGCCTCTTGTGAATTCAAAATTTATGAGAAACTTGTCTGATATGCTGAGAGGGTAGAGATGGAGTTTTCTAATGATCAAATGAACTTTGAAAACAAGAATAATAAGAGGTACATATGTAAAGTTATGGGTAAGAATCAACCAAATAAATCTAATGGTAAGAAATTCTAGTTTCTAGTTTGTGAAAAGTGTGGAAAAATCACCATTGGGAATGCCTTACCAAAACTAGGAAGTGTTTTTGATGTGGTAAGTTTGGACATATGGCACAAGATTGTAATGAAAATGATCCTAATACTAATCCTACTAAGCAAACTATTAAGTGTTTTAAATGTGAAGAGATGGGTCATTATGAAAATTTCTACCGAAAGAGAGATCTAAATGATGCAAAGAATCTAGAATTTAAGAAAAAAGTTATAAGGAGATCCTTTGAGACTACGTCAGCAGATGTTGGTCCATACAATGAAGTTTTATTAGGTACCTTCTTTTTTTACTCATATTTTTCTAAAGTTTTGTCCGATACAGGGTCTACACATTCTTTTATTTATAAGGAATTTTCTGGTAAATTGGAAATATCACCTCAATAAATGAGACCATAACTTATTGTTAAAACACCATGGGAAAATATTATATAAAATAGGAATTATAAGAATCATTCTATTATGGTCTGTGGAAAGAATTTACCTACAAACCTTGTTTTTTTTCCTTAGAAGAGTTTGATGTCATTCTGGGAATGGATTGTCTTTCTGTTTATCATGCTAATATTGACTATAGAGCTAAAGAAGTTGTTTTTTAGAAAGAGTTTTAGTTTATATACAAGAAAGAACCAATAAAATTGATATCATATCATGAATCTAATAAACTATTTAAAGATGGAAATGAAATTTTCTTTCTCATATTGTTAAAAACAAGGTAACTGTTCAGATTAATGATATTCCAGTAGTAAATGAATACCTTTATGTTTTTTCTAATGAGTTACCTAGTGTCATACCTAATCAGGAAGTCGAATTCAAAATTGACTTAGATATTGATGCTAATAAAATTTCAAAACCCCTTTATCAAATGGATCAAATGGAACTTATTGAATTGAAAAATCAATTGTAGGATTTTCTTGATAAAGGCTTCATTTATCTTAGAACTTCACCATAGGGAGATCCTATTTTGTTTGTTAAAAAGAAAGATAGTTCCATGAGACTTTGAATTTATTATAGAGCCTTGAATAACATCACTGTTAAAATAAATATTTTTTTCCTCATATCGATGAATTGTTTGATCAATTCCAGGGAGTTCAGTACTTTTCCAAGATTAACTTGACATTTGGATGCCATCAGCTAAAGGTGAAGAAGGATGACATCCCAAAAACATCTTTTTGTATTAGATATGATCATTATAAATTTTCATGAATTTTTAAATAGAATATTTATTTATTTCTTTGATAATTTTTTGGTTGTGTTCATTGATGACATTCTGGTATTTTCTAAGAGTAAAAAGGAGCACGAAAAACATATAAGGGTTGTTTTGAAAACCCTAAAGAAAAAGAAACTGTATTGAAAATTCATCAAGTATGATATTTGGTTGCAACAGATTTCTTTTCTTGGGAATATTGTAAATAAGGATGGAATAACAATTGATCCTACCAAAACTAAAGTGGTTGATGAATGGAAAATACCTAAAAACGTTATATAGATTGCTAGTTTTATTGGATTAGTAGGTTAATACTGACGGTTTGTTAAAAACTTTGCACAATTATCTATCCCACTAACTAAGTTAGTTTGAAAATGGATTAAATTTATTTGGATAAAATAAGGTGGTGTTTTCTTTCAGGAACTGAAGAATGGATTGGTGAATGCTTCAGTTTTGTCCTTATATTCCCAAAATAGTGAGTTTGTCACCTACAGTGATTCTTCATTGAAGAGTCTTGGTTGTTTTCTAATGTATAATGGTCAGAGAATTGCTTATGCTTCAAGAAAAATATAACTACATGATTTAAATTATGCAACACATGATTTGTAATTGGCAGTTGTGGTTTTTACTTTTCAAATTTGGAGGCATCATTTATATAGAGCCAAATGTAAAATATATACTAAACATAAAAGTCTGAAGTATATATTCACTCAGATGGAATTAAACAAGAGGTAGAGAAGATGGCTTGAACTGATAATGGATTATGATTACACAATCAATTAACATCTAGGAAAATCAAACAAAGTGGTAGATTCCTTGATTCAAAAACATCATGCATCACTAACCATGTTACATTTGAAACATGATCCATTGATTAATGATTTGATGAATTTTCACTTAGAAGTTGTTGATGTAAGAAATACCTCTGTTTTTTTTAGGTTTTTGTGCAATCATCGTTATCAGACAGAATTAAGCAAGCACAGAAGGAAGACTGTGATCTATAGAAAAGGGTATAATTGGTTAAAATGGATAAGTTTCCAGAATTTAACCTTGATAAAGATTGTATTTTAAGATTTGGTAAAAGGTTGTGTATGACCTGTGATTCCCAGTTGAAGAAATATTTGTTGTGTAAATCTCATAGTTCTTCATTTTTAGTTCATCCTAGTATTACTAATATGTAAAGAGACCTTTGGGAGTATTACTAGAGGGATGGAATGAAAAGAGATATTATAGATTTTACTGTGAAATATTTGACATGACAACAAGTTAAAGTAGAGCGGCAGTTACCGAAGGAGATAATTCAGTCGATGTCAGTGCGGGAGTGGAAATGGGAGAATATATCCATGGAATTCATGGTGAGAATACCTAATACTTCTTGAGGTAACAATGTTATTTGGGTTGTTGTTGATCGGCTGACAAAATCTATACATTTTGTTTCAATTCAAAATACAATGTCTTTGGATCATATTTCTCGATAGTACCTCAAATATATTTTCAGGTTACATGGAGTTCCTCTTTCCATTGTATCTGGCTGGGATCCCAGGTCCACTTCTAAGTTTTGGAAGGGCCTTTAGAAGTTATTGGACATAGAATTAAATTTCAATACAATTTTTATTCCTCAATATGATGCACAGTCAGAACAAACAATTCATACTTTGTAGGATATGCTTCAAGATTGTTTAATGGACTTCCTGGGAATTTGGGATCAACATCTTTCTTTAGTTGAGTTTTCTTATAATAATAGTTTTCATTCTAGTATACAGATGACACCTTTCGAGGCATTGTATGGGAAGCGGTGTAGAACTCTAACTTTTTGGGATGAAATTAGCCAAAGGAAGTTGATGGGACTAAAATTAGTAGAGTAAGTGGATAAGAAAATGAAGATGATCTAGTCAAACATGAAAATAGCTCAGAGCAGGCAAAAAAGTTATGCATATAATCAGAGGAAAGACTTTTCTATTGAGGTAGGTGATTATGTTTTTATTAGAATCTCACCATGGAAAATTGTTATGGTTTTGGTAAGAAAGGAAAGTTAAGTCCGTAATTCATTGGACCTTATAAAATCCTGGAGAAAGTTGGATCAGTCACCTACCGAGTGGATTTGCCTCTGAATTTATCTCAAGTAAATGATGTTTTTCATGTTTCAATGTTGAGAAAGTATGTACCATATTCAACTCATATTTTGAGCCCAGAAGTAGTTCAGTTGGAAGAGAACTATTCTTATGAAGAGAAACTAGTCCAGATTCATGATCAAAGGGAACAAGTATTATAGAATATGGTAATCCACCAGGTAAAGGTTTTGAGGAGAAACCACATAGTTGAAGAAGTAACATGGGAGTCTGAAAATGCAATGAGGTAAAGGTACCCACACTTGTTTAATAAGTAAATAAAATTTTGAGGACGTAATTTCTAGAAGGTGGCAAAAATGTAACACCCCAAGGTTTTTAAAAAAATAAATTGATATACATGAAACCTTTTTTAATTAGATAGTTAAAACCAGTCTTTAAACGTAATTTTTAGCTTCTATGATTTGAATCTCAAAAAATGGTCATCTACGATTGTGATCAGTAAGTTATTTGGAGTCTAATATAACCAACTAGTTTTTTGTGAATAGTAACATACCCTTATGAATAGTAATATGAACCTTATAAATAGTAAATCATATTATTATTTTATTTTCTTAAGGTTATAATATAATTATATGTTGATTAATTTTTCAAGGTGTTTAAAAAGAGTTATAGATTTAAAATTCTTATTTTTTAATAAATTATGATTTTATTTAAAAATTAAATTAATAATATTTAGAAATTTATTTTCAAAAAATGGATTTCATTTTTTAATTCTACATGTTGAAAAATGGTTATAGTGAAATTTTTATATTTTTCTAAAATTCTTAAATTTTTTATGAATAGTAAAATATGATAAATTACGATAAATGCTAAATACTTGTTTTACTACTTCATAGGTGATTCAAGACTGATATAAGCCCACTTGGTTTGAACTCAAATTCAATTATTACTATTTGAGGTCACATGAATCAATACTATTCATAGTCTTGAGCAAAAATATTATAATAATGATAAAAATAATGTAAAATATATCCTCTCCTCCACTATAAATACCACCCTCATTCCCCTCTTTCTAACCCACCACTAAAGCCTTGAGAATTATCTAAGTTCTTCCAAATCTCATCCTCAAAGATCTTCCCCACATCCAAGACCACATGGTCTCACCAAAAGTCCAATACCAAAGGCCTTAAGGAAGATCTCAAGAAGAAGAGATCAAGAGGTAAGAATTATCTTCCTTTTTCATGTGTTTTCTTTCCAATTCCTTTATTTTGTTATACTCTCTTTCCCTACACTTATCCAGGAGGTATGAAATATAAATAATATTATATTTTTTATTTTTTTTCATGTCCATGTAAAATATTCATCATATTCCTTCCTCTCCTCTCTCTCTTTTTCTAAAAATAGAAACATTGTCCATGATGTGCCAATTTACCAAAATCATAAACGATGTGTTTGCAATATCCATTACATCCTTCAAATATGAACATAAAACCCAATTAATGGTTGAAATATAATTTAAATTTTATTTTTTAACCTATTTTATGTTCTGAAATTAACTTATATGCATGACATTAAATTGTATAATGAAACAAGTTCATGATTATTGAGGTACCGCCAAAAATGATCTAAACAAACATCATTAATGTTTTATCAAATGATCCATCATCATATATGATAACAGAATGATTTATGGTATAATTATATATTTTTTAAATATATTAATACCATTTCATTCCTCTTCTGAAATTTCATTTCTATATGACAATAAAATCAAATACAAACCGGCCATGGAAATCGTGTAATTAATGCACCCAAAACAATAGAAGGAAAAATATACTTATAATTAAAGGGTGAAATGATGTTATAAAATTATCATATAAGGTATTATAAACATTAATATGTTCTTTAAAGAAATTAATAACACTTTTTTAACCATTATATAGAATTTTAGACAAGTTTTAAGTAAGACAAACCTGAGGTAAGGGAATTCTTAACTTGATTTCCATTCTTTGGGTTAACCTACTACATCATTATTTATGGGGTATTAAAATTGTTTGTGTGGTGAATTTTGTTTATATTAAGTTGAATTATTTTTATTTAAAATTTATATACATATTACATCAACTCTATTAAGTATCTATTCAATTATATGATATTTATGTAGGGATTTTCTTTTAAAATCCTCTTTTAAAATTATTTTTTACAAAATTCAAAAGTAATGTTTTTATAAAATTATTCATGTTGTATGATTATGTTATGTTTCTTGGGAATTGTTTATGATTAATGGTGGGACCTATATCTTCCACTAATCCATATTGTATGTGTATGTTGGATTTCGTCCATATGATTACTCCAAGTGTAGTTGTGATAGTTACACAATAAGGTAGTCGTGATGGTTACATTGTAAGGTAGTTGTAAGGGTTGCAAATTATAAGGTAGATGAGAGGGTTAAAATATTCTGTAAGTAATTCCCCAAGATAACTTTATGGTTCTATTTATGATATATATGTTTTGTGTAAATCTCATAAAAATCCCAAGTTTCAAAAAGTAAGTTTATATGGGTGACAATTATGTGTTTTCAAAAATGATTTCATATGTTACCAGTATTCATGAAATAATGTGTTCTTTCCCTCTTTTTATATCTCTTACTGAGATTTTTCTGCTCATCCCAAGTTTTTAAATGATTTTCACAAGTTATAAGGATTTTTAAAACAAAAAAGTAATCCAATTTAAATATTTTGAATATTTTTCAAAGAAATCATGTTTTATTTGAAATGTTTTATATTTTGGAAGAAATGAATATTTTTTTTATAGTATCCACCCTATATTAATGTGGAATGTTACGAATGTATTGTGTCCCAGTTTTATAAATCTCTAAACTTGTAACTATCATCAATGTGAAAAGAAGTGAGTTCTTGACTAAATTCACGATTATATAATGTAATAAGGTCGGGTCCTTATACTATTACTGGAGATTCATACCTAACTTCTATAGGATATCATCTCCCATGATATATTTGACCTAAATGGGGCAGTCTTTCATGTGGAAAGAGAGGCTTCATCAGGCCTTTAAGGATTTGATGTAGTATTGATGATTGCACCCATCTTGAGATTACCATAGGAGGGTGTTGAGTATGTAGTGTTCTGTGATGCATCAGGAACCGGGCTTTGTTGTGTTATAATGTAGAGGAAGGTAGTGATTTCCTATGGTTCACATCAGTTAAGAACACATGATTATAACTATGTGACCCATGATCTTGAGTTAAAAGCAGTAATCTTTGTACTAAAGATGTGGTGACACCACTCGACGGGTGAGCGGTTTATCGTTTATTCTGATCACAAGATTCTCAATTATATCTTCTCTCTGAAGGATATTTACATGAGATAGAGGTTATGGATAGATTTTCTCTAGTTTTATGATTTTGATATTTCCTATACTTATAGGAAGGGGAACATTATAAAATATTCTATCAGCGGGAGATCTTGTTCGCAGTTTTTGAACGAGGTATCGGAGAAGTTGGTCTCATTAAAGTTATCCTTTATGGATAGAGATAAATCAGATTACCTTCAGTTAATGGTTTTTACCCCTCCTTTTTTATAGTTAGTTAGGGAGGAATAGTTTGGAGATGCCTACTGTGAGACCCTACGTACTCATATATCCACTAAACATGCTTCTGATGAATTTTATGAATGTGGGAAGCATGTTGTTCATTTCATAGGATACACGATGGTAATATTGAAATTTAGGGAGGATGTTCTGAGATAGTTTCATACATATCCTTTGGTGGTATATCCATGTGTGGAAAATAAGTACCAAGACCTCTAACATTATTTTTGGTGTCCAAGGATGAAGAAGGTAGTTGCAGTGTTTGTCACTCGATGAATTATTTGTTAGCAATTAAATGTTGAGCACTAAGTTCCAAAATGTTTATATCAACCCCTTAAGGTTCTAGAGTGTAAGTGAGATAGGATATACATGTAATTAATGATGATATTACAATGTATTCCTAGGAAAAACGATTCTATCTAAGTGATCATATAATGACTCACCAAGTCGACCCACTTACCAGTTATTCGAGAGAACATTTCGGTAGAGAGTTTGGGACACCTCTACATGAAATAGATAGTCTGACTCTATGTATTTCCCTCAATGGTCATTTTTGAACATGATTATCACTTCACATATCTTTTATACAAGGGGTTATAGGAGTCGTTTGGGACTCAGTTTTATTTAAACATGGATTTCACCCCAAGACTGATAGCCATATTGAGTGAACCATTTAGGTTCTTGAGAAAATGGTGCAAGCTTACATGTTGTACTTTGGACGCAGTAGTGAGGATCACTTACCATTGGTGGAGTTTGCCTTAAAAAATATTTACCATTATACCATTGGTATGGCACCATTTTAGGCCTTTTAAGGGTGACACTTTAGGTCACCACTTTTTTGGACTGACCCAGTAGATTCTGCACATATGGGCCCAGAGTTGGTGCGATCCACTACTAACAAGGTGTAGATCATCTAGGAGAAGATGAGGACTACACAAATCCATCATAAGTCTTATGTTGATAGATGAGGGAGGCCTTTGGATTTCTAGGAGGGAGACCATGTGTTCCTATGGGTTTCACCTCAACATGGATTAAGAGGATTTTACGGGGGCGGGAAGCTATCTCTGAGATTTATTGTCCCTTTCCAGATGCTATGTAGAGTTGGAAAGGTGGTGTACCAATTAGCTATACCATCAAATTTAGATCGGTTTCATAATATCGTCCATGTGTTTCTACTAATGAGGTACATGCATGACCCATAGAATGTTATCAACTAGGGTGAGCTAGAAATCAAGAATGGAGATACCATTACTGAGTACCTGGAAGATATCAATGATTAGTAGGAGATGATCCTATGTGGGTGATCAATTCCCTTAGTGTGTGTCTAGTGGAAGCATAATAATATTCAGAAAATCACATAGGAGTGAGAGGTATAGATTCATGCTCAACACCCACATCTTTTTGTATAGATACTTATTTTGTATTTTCAAGATGTAAATCCCAAAGGTGGGGAGAATTTAGTGACTCGAATTTTCCATGTATTATTTTTGGATTTTATATATATATATATATATATATAGACCATATGCTGAGATAGCATGCGATTTCGAGTCTCAGTGTGCCTGGAATTAATGTTTGAAATATGTTATATATGTTAAATAGTAAGGGTGCGTAGTTTTTCAAAAAAAAATAGAAAAACTTCTAAATGGATTCCTAGATCAAAACTTTGAGTGCACCATTGAGTTTAAATATTGGGATTCACCCTATGTGCGATATAACCTTTGTTGGTGTGGGTTTCTTGTGAAAAAGTCATTGCGAGCGTGAAATGAATAAAATAATTAAAAAGTTGTTTTATTTTGTTCGTTAACTAGATACCTAGTTTCTTATTTAAGTATAGGGTTTTGGTAGATTCCCAAGGTTAGTAAAATAAACCTATATCCATTGTAGAACCATTAGAGAGAGTATTGGGGGATCTCTCTCAAATAAATGACAACCGGATCAAAGATCGACGATCGGTGTGCAACGGAATCAGAGAATCTCACCACTGATAATGATGCAACTCCATTATTTGTCAGTGATTGATCCAAATCAAGATAAGATGTTTTTTATGTTGTTTTATATCCTTTTCATTTATTTCTTTTATTAATGTGAATCAATCAACCAATATATTGATTCATGGGTTGGTCATTTTATGGGACGGGTTATCTGTAGGGATCTTTTTGGGTGAATTGATTCATGTTTGTTTTTTTATATCTTTGTTCATAATTATAACAGCAACTGATTGAGTCCAACAAGGACATTTGATGAGGTTTTTCCCCATGGTTATGATTGTACATTTCTTCCCTATTTTCTTCGTTCATCATTAGGGATGTGTTTTCCCGATGGTTCAACCCAAATACCGAGGAATTGATCATTGAACAAGCATTTCTTGGTGAAACAATTTAATATTGCATATCCAAACTCAATATGGTGTGCGGATTCTATGATGAAATAAGTGTAAGTGTATTGGATGTATTTGGGATGCCCAATTTTTATTATTTGATGTGTGATGACGGTTTGACATGTGAGGCCATTTTCTAAACGGATTCAATGGTCAAATCCTGATGTTTGAAGATGGAAAGGTTGGACGACCATGGATTCATGTTTTTCGGAAAGTTGAGTGGTCTGATCGATGTCCAGAGGCATAGGAGAAGATAATGAATCAAGATATATATTTCAATAAATGTAAAAACAACTCGATGTGTACAGAGGAGCTACATTTCATGCGGGCCCCTATCAGGGGTGGCTAGGGTTTTTAGAAGAAGATAAGTATCACATAGTATGTAACCATATCACATGGCATGTGACACTTTCTGGTTGTATTGGTATGTACCTCAGAGGGTATATGGACACCACCATGAGTAAACGGGAATGGTTATGCCATGTACTCCCATATGGAAATGGATATTCCAGGTTTACACAGGAATAGTCATCTACTGGAAAATGGTAAGAAATACATGAGCATGTGCATTCTGTGTACTTATACATGGGCAAGGGAATCGAATGTTTTACTTAACCAGGACCTGGTGCCAAAGGAAAATTTCATGTACTCCTTCATCATTGGCCTAGATACCTTATCCTCTGTATCTTGGAAATGTTTCATTAGGGTGTGTTCACTATATCCTTTTCTTTAAGGGTTGGTATGGAATCACATCCTATATACATTATGGTGATCCCTTCAGTAGGACTTCTTGTAGAGAGGTGTTGGAATCCTTCCAAGAGTCACAGAGTGAGATCCTCTATCATCTTCTTGTACTAGGTAGATTTATTGATATCATCGTGACCAACACTTCCTGGGCATTCATCCTCTAAATAGCATGTTATTCCAGATTAAGTTGTTGGTATATCCCATGGCCTTGGGAGTGATCATCATTTTTGAATTGTATTTCTTCATACTTCTAGTATAAACTTCCTATGAAAATTCCTGATAAGAATGAACTCTTGGATAGACATTTTTAGTGTTGTCTGACTCATATAGTGTGTTCTACTAGACGAGTGCTTTTTAGAACCTTTGAGATGGAATACTAAGCTGGAATTATGGTTGTGAATTTACCTTGAGACTATGTATTTGTTGAATATATTTGGATATTTTTATTGAATGTGTTGTATAAATATACCTATGTAAATCTAATTGTTATTTTTTTCTTATATACTTTGGTGTTTCGAGGTGTCCTAGTGGGTATTGTTATACTCACCCATACATGGTCTTTTCTCACATGGGTTGTGTCTTGTACAGATAATCGACCATTTAATGGTGTCCTAGAGGGACCAAGACAAGGTGGCGCTTAGTGATCTGGATAGACCAAGGTGTGTTCCTACAGTTATCTTGACATCAGTCCCAATATTTACTCTCAAGTTGGAATTTTTTTAGACTCTTTGTGGTGGGCTTGTATTTGGACCTATTTACTTTCCATTACATCTTTTCATGCTATGGTTGTGGGATTTAGATGTATGCATGCATGGTTCCTTTAATTTTTTTACATTTTAAAATTATATGGGCTTTGAGATGTGTGCATGTGTACAGGTACTTAGTCTAAGTCCTACCATGTTAACGATATGCCTACTCGGCACTAGTTGTCATCCTCTGGCATATTGTATGTGGGCTTAGGAAGTCGCGGCACAAGCCCCATTGGGGTGGGTCATGACACAGAGGTTAAGGACTCTAAAATAGAGAAATAATGATTTTTTTGTGATATTGGTTCGATCAATTCTCAACCAAGTATGTACACACTTTTTTTATACATGTTATAAGTCATTGTTTCTTAGGTTTTATTTTTTACCATTTTTATTTTTACCATGGTAACTATTTTTTAAGTAAATAATTTAAGTTTCACTACAAATATAAAATAACCCACCATAAAAAAAATTGGTTTTATAAAACTAAATTTAACCTCTATTTAATCTAATTCAATTTCTAAATAATATAAATTAACTATTAAATTAAAACATTTTTAATATAGAAAAACATTTTTTATAGAAAAAAAGGTGTTTTGGCTGTTATGGGTACTTAATCTGATTTAGTATTGGTTACAAATTAAATATGTATTAAAATAATTATATATGTGTTTTAAAATCATATTAGATTCATTATTTAAAATATATTAATTTAATAGATTAGATAAAAACTACATGATATTAATAAAATAATTTTTTGAAAATAACAATTTTACCATTATCGTGGTCATTAACTTTAATCTTAGTAATCATAATTTTATGGAAAAATTGTAATTGACCTTATTTCATAATATGGTCATATTTATAAAAAATATATTAAATCTGTTTTTATAGATTTAATTTTTATAAGTGATGAAGATTCATTTTTAATATAAGTGAACAAAAACAATTTTTAGAGTAAAATACTACTTTAGTTTTAAAAATTATATACATGGGTTTTATAATAAAACCTAGTAATTTTAAATGATTTATTTTACTTATAGATATATATTTTTTATATAAAAATCTTTTCAATACATTTCATAATTATATTATGATAATTTCATAAGAGTGATAGTTTTTAGCAAAATTGATATTTTTTCACTATTCACATCAAAAACCAATAATTTTAGAAAAATCAAAATAATAATAATATTAGGCTAATATTGTAATTATAAATCCAAAAAATATTTTTTTTAAATTCAAATTAAAAAAATTATATATTCATTTTTATAATAAAATCATACAATATAATGAAACCCCATTTTTTAATGAAAAATGAAATTTTCTTATATTAAATGTTATTATTATTATTTCATATCATTTACTAGCTAAATTGGTTTTAATCAATTATTAATATCACACATAATTTATAATCATTAATTATACATTTTTTGAAATATAAATTAATATCACAAAAAAATAAAATCTTTAGAAAAATAATTTTTAAAATGATTAATGATCTTATTAGTCATTTTAGACAAAATAATTGAATTCCATTTATATTTAAAGTATCATTTATTTTCTTTTTATATATATTTCATAAATTTGTTACGCCTATTAATTCCTTTCTAATTCAATGGATAGGTTTTAAAGATCATAATTAAATATTTATATTTTATATAGATATATCATGATTTCATTTAAGTTTTGGTGTTGTGTGTAGAATAAGATAGAAAACACATTGACTTATTTAAAGGTCATCATATATTAAAATCTATGGGTTTTGTAGTTTATAACTAGTTTTAATGGTATAAATATCATAAATTAGATGAGTTCTTTCATATTATAATTAAATAACCCCAAATAAATAATAATATCGAAATAATATTATATAATTATTAACTAAAACCCTAAAATGTAATTAATTAAATCAAGTAGCTAGTATATTTATATAGTTGTTTCTGTAGTTTTTTTATAAAATTTTAATAGTTTATTTTATTTTTATTTAATAGTTAACTTTTTGTTTTTAGTTTATTTTGATTAATTTTACCTCAACGATCCCCTAAAGCTGTAAAATAACAGAAAGTAACCCAAATACAGTAATTTATTGTGTCGGATCATTGTTTTAAAGCATATACCTACTAGAAGAGAATATTTATAATACATTATAGAGAGATACATGGGGTTCAAGACATTATACATCGGTCAATTCAATTTTTATTAGATGGAAGTCGATCGAGGATTAAGGAGAAGGTATTTTTTACAATATTAATGAAACATGGAAAGGGTTTGTACCAATTTAGCACCTCCCCATGATAAAAAAAATATAAGTGCATTCATTTTATAATTATTTAAGGAAATTTTATAAAGGATGAGTAGATCTAATGAATTTTTTGATTAATCAGTGATAGAGATCAAGGAATCTAAAGGGAGACATATTGATTGACAATAAAGTATCAACATTTGGGAATTTTGACTATCTATCATTTTTTCACTTTGTAATATTTCTCCCTTAGCACATCAATAGATGGTTAAATAATTTGGTTTTTAGGCTTGGAATAAACCCGATAGAAAAAAAATTATAATCTTAATGAATAGTGTTTTTACACTATTATATTTATGTTTCTAAATTTGGTTAAATGATATAATGCGATAATATTTTTATGAAAAAAATTTCTGAATGAGTTCTTAATTCTATTATAGTTTATAAATACTATGAAACTGAGTTAAATGGTAAAATTTAAAAGTTTCTTCCTGATTTAGTTTCATAATCAATAATTATAACCATTATGGCCCAGGTAATACTGTTAAAATGGGTATGGGTTATTAAGAATATTAAATATAGTAAGATTTATCTATATTATTCTTTATTTAAATGTATAATTTATAATTCATTTTAAAATATAACATTGTTTAAAAAACATAAATAATTTTGTAATGAGGTGGATTCTGAATCCTCTACATCTATCCTTTTTTGAATTCATTTATTCTCTTAATTTTTTATTTTTTAAAACAAAACACTGCTTTTTAAGATCTATATATTTTGAGTAGATTTCACTACTTACATTCAATGTGTAAAACTATTTTTTAGGGCTTAACCTAAATCTCCATATATACTACCACGTATATATAAGGGATGACGATTATAAATTTATAACATTCTAATGTGTTCTTGAGATGACCACACCATGTTTTTAAAAGAATGACATTGTCCGAACCCATCAGAACCCCACCCAGGTTTGTTATGAGATCAATACTACTAATTAAAGATTAATTCCATATAATTTTTTATTTTTTAACTTTATGTTTGATTCCCTAATCATAAAACCATGTATAGTTTCCAACATGTTCTAAAAAAATGGCATGGCCAAACCCCATTAATACCCCACCCAGGTCTCTGATGAGATCGGGAATTCAACTTCATGATCACTTATGATATTCTAGGGGATAGTGATAAGCACAATGATTACATGAACATATATATATAAGATTAATTTTATTAATATAGGGTTTAATAATATGTAAAATCATTGACCAAGACAACAAGATATATGATATAACAAAAAACAAATTTATTCATGATGTACTAAATCCATAACCATAAAATAAATATAAAATATTCCAAATAAAAAACAACCTACAAGTATTGAGATAAGTAAATGAACTATGTGTTTGATAGTATTTTTCTTTTTTAGACAGATACAAATAAAACCCCCCAAGGAATGTTTAAGAAACTGCTATATTAGACTCATGACCGTCGTTGATTCTTTGAAAGTTATAAATCATTTGAGTAACCATTAGTATGTCACTAATTAGGTGATCATACAAGGTTGATTATGGAAATATCATGTAGGACATCTCAATTACTAATAAATCTATATTTATTATCTTCCATAGATAATAATAAAGTGATGAAAAATAAAATAATAAGCCTTAACCCTACCACATGACACTATAGAATATCAACTCAATATCAAAGAATAATTTAAGATCCTAATATCATCCTAGGATATTTATTTAAAACATAAACACTATAAAAGTAACCAACTCACATAACTTTATAAAATACCTAAAAATACACCGCCCAAAACCCTACCCCTTGTTAAGAAACATTTACTTGTCATGAAAAAAATCCCATGTTCTCATCAAGGCACCAACCCATATAAGATTTCATAATACCAATAATATGATACTATATCTAACAAAAATAGTGGAATATATTATATTAGTCCATTTTAAGGAGTATCTTGTTCCACCAAGTGGTTTGTTTAGAAAGAAAATCAAACTTCTCTTATTAATAATTTTCATTTTCATCAAACACTAATCTCTATGTCCTGGGATTCAACTGGACAAATAAAATCATGGACATTGGTACTTCCCTACTTGGTGTTAAGTTCTCATGAATTATAATCTCAAGTCTGTGTTTAATAAAAATTATCTCACTAAAATAACATAGTAATTTTAAGAGTCTTAGATCAAACTCATTTAGTGAAATGGTAACTCTAATGTACAAATATTTATCACTAGAGTGATTTAATTCCTGATAATAATTTATATTCTAAGGATCGTATAAATATAAACAAGGAAATCAAAGGTAATGTATCTTATTTATCTTACACTTCATTAACATAACACCTTTGAAAAAAATGATATTATGGATAATGTTTTTATATTATTATTTAATTTCACTTTATTATAATTTAATGAGTTTAATAACCATATTATATCTTATGGGATCCTATGGGATATCCTTGTTGTCATCCTCCAATATGATGGAAGTCGCTAAATTTTGATCAAAATCTTTCTCATATAAAAAATATTATTTTTAACTAAAAAATATCCTATTAAGAGATTTAGATGATTTATAATAGGTCTTGAAAGATCCTACTTATGGAAAAGACAAAAATGATGGTTTTGGAGGGCCCACTGGGCCCTTAATGAACCCTTCCCTACAGTGTGGACTTTTGGCCTATAAAGGGGTGGCATGTGGTGCCCCCATGGATATATAACTTGTGAATTGTTTGTGTGATATATATTTCATGCATCTAAATGGTTTTAATCTTAAAATGAGAGTAGATACAAGATATTTAGTCTAGATCATAAACATGGGAATGGTCAAGGGGTTCAGATATCCCCATAGGAATGATTTAGTTGTTTCTATATTTCTTAATCAAGGGGTGATGTGTTCCATACCCTAGATTTGTGTTATATACTTTAGTGATTATTTAAAACCATTACATAAAACAAAATTTAATAGTTGGGGGAAATATGATGTTCTTTAATTTCTAGGTGACTAGTGGTGCACCCTGATCACACATCTTTATAATAGTATGCACACTAGATTAATTCCCTAAATTGATATAGGTGGAGATATTTTAGTTTTTAATGAATGATATCACTTGATAAGATACATGGTTAGTATTTTTATATGTGACAGAATCAGACGCATATAGCTATTCACATTCAAGCAAGGACTGGAGAAGCTATATGAATTATGGTGGCTATAGTTGTAGACCCCTTGCCTCCCACCAGAATCCTCTCTCTTTGGGTCTCACCACACTGGGTTAATCACATGAAAACTAATTAATATTTGTATTTTTGTTGGATTAGTGAATCCCAAAACACTATCCTTCTCATAAATATTATAATGTTATTTCCATGTTCAAAAATCATATACTTTGTTATGTTAGATACAATTATTCTACAATAGTACAACTTAGACTATTGTGGATGGACATTGTTAGTGTCATTGATGACTAAGGGAGAGGGGTGTGGCTTAGATAAAGTTATTCTTATTTATTTATTAGAATTAAATTAAAACTAAAATTAAAATTTATTAGAGTGAATTAGTGACTTTCACATATGAAGTATCATTTATGAGATATTTAACTGTTTCATTTTTCTCCCAAAAACATTATATTTTGTATTTATTTAAATTCACTTATTTTAATTAATTTAATTTAATTTAAATATTCCTTAAAAATGAAGCCATACATGGAATGGAATAAAACCAAACATGGTATGGATTTGAGTATTGTGGAAGTTATTTATATTTGGTTACATATAGATATATATATATATATATATATAATATTTATTATATGGTATTATAAGAAGCTAACTTATATTGGTTTTTTTTTCTTGAATATTTTTATTTCAGGCGTATTTCTATTTAGTTTTGTATATTTCATCTCTGATTATAGGTGGGAATATTTTTTTTATTTTGATTATCTCTTTTGTATTTTAATCTCATTTTTTTCCTTTTAATAGTGAGGCTTGTACTTTCATGAAATATTATAATATAGATCTATACTTGTTCAAAAAAATGTTAAGTTGACCCAACCTCATTTAGACCTTTCCAAAGTCATTGAAGATATCAATATCTATACTCCAATATTTACTCTAAAAGACCAAAGGTGGTTATTAAGCACCATGAGTGTAAACACATGTATAAGGGGTGTTTTCTTAATAAAACCTTCAAATACTAAAAAACATCAATCAAAACGAGATGAGAAGTAATGTAATAAAAATGAATGCATGTATGATATACATAATCCATAATTATAAAATTAATATAAAACATTCCAAAACAAAAAAAAATATTCTTTTTGTATAATAATGAGAAAATAACCTATGTTATGGATTAAATTATCCTCTAATAGAGAATTATGACCAAAAACCCTATAAAACATCTAAATACCTTCTCAAATATATCCATGATGTAAATAGTGTATTTTATGATATAAAACAAATAGATAGTGATGTGGCCTTAAAAATACATGTTTTTCCACATCTTTTTAATTAATTTTTGTTCATTTATTTAATTATTATTACACTTTTTACCAAATTAGTGATCTTTTGTATTTTTATAAATAAATTTATTAATTAATCATTTTTTATAATAATTCATGTATTTTAAGCTTTAAAATAACTAATTTACAGTTTAATTTATTTTTATAGTCTAACAATTTATTAATTAGTTTAGTGTCTGAGCCTTTATAATTAATAATTTGACTATTTTATTAATTAATTAATTAATATCCTTAATTACATAAGAATTATTTAGTTGTTAATTAAAAATTTCATGTATTAAATATTAAGTAATTTAAAATAAATTAATCTAATTATTAGTTGCCTTTTAGCAATTTATTAATTATAAATTATGTTTTTAAACTTTTTACATAATTATTTTACAACAGAATAATTAAATACCTAGTTTTTTTAAATTTTCTAAAGTAACTATTTTCAATAAATTAATTTGGTTATATGAATATTTAATTTAAATTCGAATTCTTTTTATATTAACTATGGATGATGTAATTGTTATTAATTTGAGTTTTAGTCTAGTTCCAATTTTAAAGTTTTATTTTAGAAGTTAATAATAATTTAATTTAACTTTTATCTGTTTCATAAATTTTATCTAAGTTTATGAGTTACATAAATTATCATTTTATTTTTTTAATTCTTACTTTGAATTAATTATTTTGTTAGTATTAATTTTAGTTTTAATTTTTTTTAATAACCTTGTTGTTGGCAGTTTAATTCCAATGTCATGGTTCCACTGTAACTCCCTCACACCGTTTCCATTTCACGGTGGCACCGCAACACCACACACTACTTCTAGTTTCCACTCTTTCCCCTGCCACTGTTACCCTTCTAACGGTTTCACCGGTTCTCATTCTCTCCTTGTCACCGTAAACCATCTGAGGCACTATTTCTCTACCATCGTGACTCTCTTCATGGTTTCACTTTTTGCGGTGACACTATCAACCCATCTTAGTGTGCCACTGTAACTCCACCTTTATATAGTCTCACGGTTACTTGACCTATCCATCACGCACCACAAACTCTGCCCATCCTCACTCATTCTTTTCCACCACTTCCCTTTGCTTTCACCACCACAAATTCAACAGAAAATTATCATATACACATAATCAAAAAAAATTGATTTACAACACTTAGACCCGAACCAGAATTATAACAAGTTTCAGATCCACAACCATCTCCCTTGAGTTGTTCTCAAACAAGTTCTAAATCCCTTGAAGAGGAGGAGTATGCTCTCACCGTGATTGAAGGAGTCGATGAGGGTTTGCATGTCACTAGATCTAAAAGAAAACACCGTCCATCACATTTAACAATGTAGCTAGAGAATTCTATCAACATGTCTGCCATAGAGGATGTCTGACCTGCTACTGAGAATATTTGGAGGAGCTGAAGCAATCCTGGGCCATCCAGTCGAGAACCAGGAGGGGTTAAGAGCTGCCCAGATTTGGTCTGCAAGCCACTGAAAACCTAAGTCGAGCCGAAGGTGGGGACCTCAAGCCATCTGAGGAACCAGATTTGGAGGTCTGCCTGATCTGGATAGAAGCAGTGCGCCGTGACTAATGGTGTTACCACAAACTCATCAAGCTTTTTTATGAAGCGAAGGTCAGTGCCACTGAATCAATTATGGGAGAAGCTAAGATTATTGAGGAGGTTGTCGTCCGGGATGAGAACCACCACACCCCGCTGGGTTGACGACCAGGGAGCTGCAGAACTCCTTCCTGGAGAAGGAACCGAGAAATTTCTCTTCTGTAGCACCAAAATGGGGGGGAGAAGATAAAGTTAACAAAATAATAAATAACTTAAAAAGAATATTTTAATAAAAACTTAATTTAAAATAATTATAGTAATAATTATAACTTAATTTTAATACTAAATAATTATAGTTATGAATAAATATTAAATATTAAATAATAAATTTATAAAAGAGACTTAATAATTTAATTAACTTTATTGAAAATTTAATTAAACATAACTAATTAATAAGAATTTATAAATTAAATTTAAATTAATTATAATTTAATGTGGCATTCTAAATAATTATTTGTTAATAAAATTAAATACTTGATGATAATTTATAATGAATTAAAATAAGTGAATCTAATTAACTAAAAATAGTAAATGATTTAAATTCCTTAAATAAATAATAAACTTTTTAATTAACATTAATAACTTTAATTAGTTAAAATAAATAACTTTAAAAATAACATTATTAAATCTTTGAAGACTTATAATAAAATAATGATTTTAATTTTTTATATATTTCCTTCTTGTTTTTAATTATTCTCTATTTTTTTCTTGTGCATGTTCATTCAAAGGACTTAAACACATCCATATTCATTTAACTAACGCACTGGGAGTTATTTACATTGGAAAAACTAGTGTGATGTGTCAATCATGGAAAAACGCACGTGTGTGGTGCATAAGTGAATAACTTTTGAAGTCGGTGGAAACGTGTGGTGATATGCAGCAGATGAAGGATGATATTTAAAGTAGAGTAGTAGAAGAATTCTGAGGATAATCATGCTCATTCATTCCACGAACACACCATTTTGAGAGAGAAGACTCTTGAGAGATGGCAGAGCAGTACCGGTGACTTGGAGTTTTCAGAGCAGGGCAGCAAATCATGAACATTATTCATAGAGGGAGGATTCTTCTTCCTCTGGTCTATTTTATTACAATTTATTTTCTACTTTTAAATTGAAATTGATCTTTGTGTAATTTCGTGTTCAGAAAATTATAATTTCTATTGGTACATATTTTATTTTTCTTCATTAAATTTCTTCCAATGAGAATCGGATTCCTTTGGTGAGATTGACTCTGGTTCTCAACTTAAATTTAATTTACACCTGAATGCATCTTATTTCGACATAAATATTTTTTCGGTGAGATTGATCATTGATGTTTTTATTTTAAAACTGGAAATTAAAATTACAAAAAACTATCAGTGAGAAATATTTCTGTTGAAATCTTAAAATAAAATTATTGTATGTGGTTTTTGTAGTGGCGAACTTCGATAAATATAATACAGAGTGTTAATTATTTTGTGAGGAAGGATTAACGAATCATTTTTTAGGTTTGAATTTAATTATATGAAGAGTCATTCATTTAACCATTAGATTTCAAATCTTCCAAGCTCATTATGTGATCGATTCACATCACTCCTGTATATATTTCTGATTATCTTTAGTCTATATTGTTACTTATAGCTGTTTCATTTTCCAGTTAATTAAATACTAGATTTATATAATTAGTGTCATTTTTTTCACTTCATTATAAACATAATATTAAAAAAATATAAAAGTTAAAAATTAAGTAAATGTTTCCCCACTACAGACAATAGTGGGGGTTGTAAAAAAACTTTAGATCACTCACCTAACTTCTCTATGGATCAACCCTGCACCATTGTGCTAGTATAGGTTAATAAATGTAATTTTGAGGGTCGTGACGACCTCTAGCCACATCATAATTTGGCGTCATTTTCGGGGAATGCACGTGCTGATTGTTCTTAATGGGAAAAAATAAAAAATAACAAATAAAGAGAATCATATAAAAAATATGCTAAAAAAAATTATGTACAGTATCTATTGCTTGTTTTATTTTTAAAAAATCTTTTTCACTGTGAACTGTTGTGTGTTTAATCACTTTCATTAAAATAAATGGAATTTCATGAGAAATGCAATCAATTTGGGCCTCATTGTGTTTGTTGTGACTGTTATGGAAACACTCACTACTACAAAAACGGGCAAGGGAAGCGCGCCCTTATAACAGCGCTAAGCAAAAACGCTGATAAAGGATACCCTATATCAGCGCTAATATTACAGCGCTGAAAAAGCTAATTTTTATCAGCGCTTTCTTAGCGCTGATAATATAAATATTTATCAGCGCTAGAAAAGCGCTGATAAATATGATCTGTATCAGCGCTAAAATATTAGCGCTGATACAGTTGGTCTTTATCAGCGCTTTTTGAGCGCTGATAAAGGTTTCCTATATAAGCGCTAAAAAAGCGCTGATACAGAACACCTCTATCAGCGCTCAAAAAGCGCTGATAAAAATTATCTTTATCAGCGCTAAAAAAGCGCTGATAAAGAGACCCGTTATCAGCGCTATAATTGTAGCGCTGATACGGGGAATCTTTATCAGCGCTTTTCTAGCGCTGATAAATCATAATATTATCAGCGCTAGAAAAGCGCTGATAAAGCTAGATTTTATCAGCGCTATAATTTTAGCGCTGATAAAGGTAGCCTTTATCAGCGCTTTTTTAGCGCTGATAAAACCTTAGTCGACTTTTTTATAAAGTCGGTCGCACAGTGCCCTCGTTTTATCGCAGCTAAAGCTCTCGCGGAACCGTAACCCTGCTACTCTTCTCCCGAATACCGCTGCTGTGTTCGCTTCGCCGGAGCTTGCCGCCCTCGGTACAGTCGCCGTCCTCCGCCGCCCGCAACACCCTCGGCCGACCTCCACCGCCTGCCGCCCTCGGCTGCCCGCAACGCCCTCGGCCGCCGTTCTCTGCCGCCCTCGGCCGCCCTCCGCCGCCCTCGGCCGCTCTCCACCGCCTCCGTCGCCCTCCGCCTCACTCGGCCGCCCTCGGTCGCCCTCCGCGGCCGCCTTCCGCAACCCGCAACGCCCTCGACCAACTAAGGGTATGAATTCTATTCTAGTTTTATTTATTTGTTTCAAACATTCATGGAATCCCTTCAAGTTGTTATGGAATGTATAAAACCTACTAGAATTTGTCTTATGTAATGGAGAGTTGAGGCATGGTGTAGTTTAATGTCCTAAAACCAGGACCTTTGTGCAGGTTTCCATTTTGTTCTGATAAGGAGGGGAAATGATTCACCCTTTTCACTATAGTATAACCAAGAATGTTCTACCATAATCATGCATGAGGGGGGGGGGGGTGGTAGATGTAAATTTTAACCCAGGGGTTCATGAATCCAAGGATTGATATGGTACTTAAATGTCATAGGGTGTTTGATGGTAGTAAAATCCATTATTGAGGACGAAATTGTCTTTGGTTGACATGCCTTTTTAGTGGGAAACATATGCAGATCCACCAGTGCATATTGTGATTAGTCAAATAAAGGTGACCTTAGGACGATGACCGCTCATTTCCGATGGCCATGGAAGGATATGAGGATTAAGACCTTTTTGTGCATAGTGTATGGTTTTTGAAAGGAAGAGACCTTTTTGGCTCCGACATAGTGACAATGGGGAAATTTATGTCTCATGAATAGACCCTAAATATGATGTTTATGTATCACCATGTTTCTTGTGATGGAAAGAATCAAGCTGTACATAGATATTTTAAGTTAAAACTACATGCATGGGTCTAACCCACACAAAGGGAGGGGGAATGTTTAGTTTTTGGGGTGTCTGGACTAGAACATAATGACTTAGGCATTACTATAGAATCAAACCAACTATAGTACTTGAAATCATGCATTTTAGAATCATGCAATTAGAACTATGGTAGAACTTTTTAGTGTCATATTGTGGGGACTGATTCCTTGAAAATCCTGAGTAACTTAATGGAAAATCAGTCTAAGATAATTTGACATGCGCTGGACATGAAGGTGGAGAAAGGTGTAGACTATGACACCATGGATTCTCGAATCGATAAGAATAAGTCCATGCACGCAACTTTTTACCATGCACGCAACTCTCTTTACAAACTCCTATTGAATGCAATTCTACGCGATTCAAAGCCTCATATTTTCTATAAAAGTTGAGATACTAAATTAAGGGGGTATCCTATTATTTATAATCGTTTCTGAACATGAACACATGTTTATCCCAAAGTGTGTAAAACCATGTTTGATGTCACATTAGGTGCATACGTATCTTTTTCTCCTAATAAAGTGATAGATAATCATCTTTTTAGTGAATCTAATATTCTTTTTTATGAATCTTGATTATAGGTTAGACTACTTGATCTCCTTCCAAGGAAGTGGTTCCCTTCTACTGTATTTGGAAGTCTTCTTTTGTGTACTTGAACCATAAATACTAATATTTGAGATTCAAATAGGATGAAGATGAATAAAGATTGGATGGATTCTAATCGTTTAACAATAGAGTACGAGAACGGAGTGAAAGAGTTCATCAAGTTTGCAAAGGATCACACAAAGGATCCTTCTCAAATCCTTTGTCCGTGTTTACGTTGTTGTTATTCTAGACTACTTACTCCAGAGGAGTTGGAAGAACATTTGATATGTCACGGAATAGATCGGAGTTATAAATGTTGGAATAAACACGGAGAAAAAGTGAATGTAGCTACTGGCTGGGATAAAACTGCGTTTTATGGATCGTCAGATATGAATACAAATATAGATAATGAAGAAGACCGTATGGAGGATGTGATTACAGATGTCAATGATGATGAAGATCGTATTGAGGAAATGACAAAGACAATTCAAGATGAACCCCGTGATTGCCCAAAATTGTTTGAGAAGTTAAAGAGTTGTGCAAAGACGCCATTGTATGCTGCTTGCACTAAGTATACAACATTGTCAGCTGTACTGAAGTTGTATAAATTGAAAGCAGGCAATGGATGGAGTGATGTCAGTTTTACGGAACTACTTGCTCTCTTGAATGACATGCTTCCGGAAGATAATGAGCTCCCAAGCCGGACGTATGAAGCTAGACGAATGCTACGCTCGATGGGAATGATTTCTGAAAGAATACATGCCTGCCCGAAAGACTGTATATTGTTTCGAAAGGAGAACAAATCACTTACAGAATGCCCAAAGTGTGGTGCTTCTCGATACAAGAAAGATAAATCCAATCCTACGAAAGTTGTATGGTACTTTCCAATCATTCCAAGGTTTAGGCGTTTATATGGAAGTAAAGAAACTGCAAGACAATTGTCGTGGCATGCAGATAAAAGAAATAAAGATGGGTTATTACGTCATCCGGCCGACTCTCCTCAATGGAAGAAAATTGATCATGAGTATCCTGAATTTGGAAAAGAGCCGAGAAACCTTCGTCTTGCGTTATCTACAGATGGAGTGAATCCTTTTGGTTTTCAAAGCAGCACTCATAGTACATGGCCTGTTATGTTGCTAAATTATAACTTGCCACCCTGGTTATGCATGAAGCGAAAATTCATCATGTTATCTATGCTTATATCAGGACCAAAACAACCAGGTAACGATATTGATGTTTATCTGACTCCTTTGATCGAGGATTTGAAGTTATTGTGGGACTCAGGTGTAATGTTGTATGATGCTTATAAAAGTGAATACTTCACGTTGAGAGCGATGTTGTATGGGACAATAAATGATTTCCCTGCTTATGGAAATTTGTCAGGCTATAGCATTAAAGGAACTCAAGGGTGTCCCGTGTGCGAAGAAGATACAGAATCAATTAGGTTGAAACATTCATCGAAATCTGTGTTTCTAGGACATCGTAGATTTCTACCTCGTCGGCATAAGTACCGATCTTGGACGACATCATTCAATGGAAGTTCAGAAAAACGCACAACACCGTCTCCACTAACAGGTGATCAGCTGTTTGAGAAAGTAAAAGATATGAACACTGTTTTTGGTAAACCATTTTCGAAAAACCTTACGAAAATCGGTTGGAAAAAGAGATCAGTTTTTTTTGAATTACCATACTGGAATTGTTTGTACGTCAGACATTTTCTTGATGTGATGCATGTGGAAAAAAATGTATGTGATAGTGTTATTGGAACGTTGCTAAATGCCCCTGGCAAAACAAAAGATGGAATTAAGGCAAGGTTGGACATGGTTGACATGGGAATACGAGAAGAGTTGGCTCCCGTGAAAGGTGAAAATCGAATGTTTCTTCCTCCTGCTGCTTATACTCTTTCTAGGGCAGAGAGATATCAGTTTTGCAACTTCTTTAATGATGTAAAGGTTCCAGAGGGGTACTCATCAAATATCAAGAACATTGTGTCAATGAATGATTTGAAGTTAAAAGGTTTGAAATCACATGATTGCCATGTTTTGATGCAAGATCTAATTCCTATAGCTTTACGTTGCATTTTACCCAAGAATGTTCGTCATACGTTAACCAAACTTTGTTTCTTTTTCAAAGCTATATGTAGCAAAGTTTTAGACCCGGGGAAATTGCCAGCTATGGAAAAAGAAATTGTCATCATATTATGTGAATTAGAAATGTTCTTCCCGCCAACATTCTTTGATATGATGGTTCATTTGATGATTCACTTGGTGAGAGAGATTCGACTTTGTGGTCCTGTGCACTATAGATGGATGTATCCTGTTGAACGGTATATGAAGATTTTGAAAGGATATGTCAAAAATCGAAGTCGGCCAGAGGGTTGTATAGTGGAGCGATATATTGTTGAGGAAGCCATTGAATTTTGTATTGAATACCTATCTGATGTGGAAAGCATTGGTCTCCCGAAATCTCGTCACACTGGACGCATTGAGGGTGAGGGAATTTCTGGAAGAGAAGTTGTAACAATCAGTATTACAGATCGGGAGCAGGCTCATCTTTATGTTTTGCATAACAGTTGGGAGGTTGCTCCATATATTGAAACTCACAAAGAAATTCTTAGGCAGTTGAATCCATCGAGGGCTGAAAAATGGTTAGCAGATACACATAATCACCAGTTTATAGGATGGTTTCAGGACCATATTTTTAAGCAGTTGGATGAAAATCCGAATTCAATTTCAGAACGACTTCGATGGCTAGCCGCTGGACCAAGTGTGTATGTATTATCTTACAGTGGGTATGTAATTAATGGTTATACATTCTATACGGATGAACATGATGAAGAGAGTACCATGCAAAATAGTGGAGTTACACTAGTGGCTGAAGCGATGCATGTTTCTGGTAGTAAGGATATAAATCCAATTTATGCAAATATGTCATACTTTGGCATTATCAAACTAATATGGGAGTTGGATTATACGACATTTCAATTGCCGATTTTTCAATGCAAATGGATTGATAACAATAGTGGTGTTAAAATAGATGAATGGGGATTTGTGAAAGTTGATTTTAGTAAAGAAGGGTACAAAGACGAACAGTTTATAATGGCATCACAAGCGGTACAAGTTTTTTATGTTCCAGATCCCGCAAACCGAAAGTGGTCGATTGTTCTGTTATCGTCCAAAACTATTGAGGGTTCCGATGAAAATTCAGTTGAGGACGATCCTTTTAGTGGTACGTCACAATCAATTCAGAGCGGTCCCAATGCAGATGATGTTTTGTATGTTAGAGGAGACCACAATGAAGGGATTTGGATTGTCGATAGAGGTGTCAAATCTCTTCAACCTTTGAAAAAAAGAAAGAGAGTTCAGTAAACAGGTTATATTTTGTTTGTAATATAGATCTTGTTATCTCATGTTATTATCTTATCATTACAGAATTTATGTAATTTGAATGAACTGTTCAACCACTTTTGCAGATAATGACTTCTGCACATTCTGGTGCTCCTAACCTTGAGACTGAACAAGTCTCTCAAGCAGCTGCTGCTGCGGCTGCTGCTGCTCCTGCTGCTCCTGCAGCTCATTCTGCTGATACTGTTGCTCCTGATGCGGCTCCTGCTGCTCCTACTGCTGTGACTCATACTCCTCCTCCTGCTGCGGCTCCTGCTGCTCCTACTGCTGCTCCTGCTGCTGCTCTTGCTGTTGCGGCTCCTTCTCTTAGTGTTGAGGTCCAACAACCATCAGCACATGCCGTTGATATCATAGTAGATGAACATATAGATGATGTTGATATCGATGAAATGGTCGGGAATGAAGGACCGAAGTCGCAGAAATCACAGGTGCGTCGTAGTTTGACAGTGTTAGCCAAAATTCTTAAGGCGAAAAGCAAAGGCATCAAATTTGAAGTCGGATGGAATGCACGAGGCCAACATGTGAATCCCAACAAGGCTATGTTTAGCAGTTACATTGGAGTTGTCACTCGGCAACGCGTGCCGATTGACGTAGATTCATGGCACCATGTTGTGTCCGGGTTGAAGGCTGTGATCTGGGAAGAAATTACGGTAACATTATGAATTTATTTTTTTAATTAACTAGCAAATAAAATGATGAAACAGTGTCTTACTCTTCTCAATCTCTTGCAGAGTACATTTATAGTAGACGACTCACACAAGGATTATGTACTAAGGCTTGCAGGAAAGATTCATCGAGGTTTTCGTACTATTTTAACAAGATGTCACCTGAAAGATTCTAAAGGTAAAATAAACCCGCACCCACCCATTGTCTATGCGCACCTGATATCCCAAGAAGCATGGGATGCATTTATTGGCCGTCGTGGGGATGAGAAGTTTCAGGTACATTGTGAGTGATAATACGCTGTTTGAGGATACCTGTATTCATCACTTTGATTGTCAATATTTCATTTATGAAACAGAAACTCTGTACTGAAAATAAGGAACGTGCATCAAATCCAACATACCCCTATCGTAAAGCAAGGATGGGGTACGCTTCATTAGAAAAGAAAATGGTACGTATTGTAAATTTACAGTAATATTGTTAGGTGCCAATAAACAACATCATAATTATCTTTCTATGTTTATATGTAGATTGATGAATCTAAAACCAAATGCACTTCTATCCCACGTCATGTGCTATGGAAGGAGGCACGTGTGAACAAAGAAGGGAAGTTAATAGATGAGAACACACAAAAAGTGTGGGAAATATGTGTAAGTATGACACGATGATAAAAAGATTTGTTTAAAATTGCTATTACATAAAAATAATTAGTTTTTTTCCTATATCTGACAGTCACAGGAATCAGCTACTCCTGTAGCTGATACAGACCTATTATCGACGGCTTTGAAGCAGCCGGAAAAATACGGTCGTGTCAGAGGTGCAGGGTTTGGGGTGACACCCCGAGTATATTTTGAGAAGAAGAAAAAAATAGATGATACAGAGAAAAAATTGGAACAAATGAGCGAAAAAATAGCAACCCTTGAAGAAAAATTGCAATGGCAGGGAGAGTTGCTAGCAACTTTTATGGGTGGGAAGCAAAGGGAGGACACAACTCAGGAAGAACCACCGCATGAACATCCTGCCCCACCCCCCACCAGCTTTGAGGCGAGCCATTCACCTAAAAAAAATGTCTTAGCCGTGGTAATCAATATTCTAATAACGGTTCCCATTAAATATGAATCAGACAAACACTGATAATTTATCTGTACTGATCTTCTACAGGGTGATAATGATTGTGATTTATATCTGTCAACACCCACCTATCACCTTGTAGCGAGGGCTACAGTGTTCAATATCCCAGATGCCACACTGCATAATAGACCACTTTCAAAAGATCATCTGAAAGTGACGATTACTGTAGCTCATGAGCCAAATGCAATGCTACCTATTCCACTTGATGACGATGATATTCATACGGTTGAAAAGGCTATTGGGACATTCATTGCATGGCCGGCAGAACTTGTAAGAGTACATGCAGACAAAGAGGTATTTATTTCCTTTTATTTTCAAGCTAAACCCTTAACAATTAATGAAAAGAGTGTCTGAATCAATGATTGTTGTTATAGACGGAGAAAGGAAAGGGGGTGACTAACATCGGCTCGAAACCATCTAAAGGATCGACCAATCGATCCCAAGGAGCTACTGAAAGCACAATAACACCACCTGTTCTCTTTCCACATTTACTAGCATTGAAGACTCATGTGGATACGAAGCTAAAAGATGGTAATAGTCATATAGTGATTTTCGAAGATAATATATACGGAGAGGAAAGTCAAGATTTCGTTGCTGCTGAAAATGTAAATGAAATCCTTGAAAACGGTTGGTTAGGCGTCACTGTTGTAAATGTATATATGAGGTATGTTTCCATGAATTGATTTTCTAAAAGCTGATCTAATGTGCAAATTATGACTAAATGCATTTTATATTGTTGACAGACGCATTTATGAAAAACAGTTGAAGGGATTTTCCCATGAGCCAAGATTTGGACTGGTTAGTCCTCATATCACATCAACACACCAAACAAAAATAGAGTCATCAAAAAGGGATGCAATAGTGAAGGACTTGCTGAAAACATTTGAACGCAAGATTACAGATGACAGACTTTTCCTAATACCAACCATGCAGGGGTAATACTCTACGATTAAAGCATATCAATTATATTTTCACTTTTTTTATTACTTATTCCTTTTTGTGTTTTTAGGCAACATTGGTTTCTAATTGCGGTGAACTTGGATACTCCGAAGATTTACTTTCTGGATTCAAAGTTAGGATATCCATCAAACCGACCATACATGATGGAGTTTGTGAATCTGTAAGACACTACATCTTACGTTTTAGGTCTAAACATCAATTTATATAATATATATTATCTTTTACTGAGGATTCTGTTATGATAGGGCGGTGTACCAATATCGTCTAAATCATGGTATGAGGACAGGGGCTAAGCATAAGGAGCCGAGCAAGTACTACGTCTGGACAAATATCAGGGTATATATAATAAAATTTCACTATCCAAACACACCTCAACACAAGTTATTTATTCTCCTAATGATCAATTTTTTTGCAGTGTCCAAAACAAACAAACGATAATGATTGCGGTTATTATGTTTGTAAATTTATGAAAGAGATCGTTTTTCATCAGCAAACTAGCATCCCTAAAGAGGTATTTTCAAAAACAATTACTAGTTCGTTTAAGTTATTTATTAATTCTTTATTTTTTTATTTTGCAGTACTACTATGACTGCCGAAAAGCCTCATACTCACAAGACGATATAGATGTGTTCAGAAACGAGTGGGCCGCATACCTGATGACAGATTGTACACAAATACAATGATGATCTGACTTGGGGACATGTACAATTGGTGGTCATTTTTGAGAGGGGTTAAGGGGATCAAAAGATAAAATATTGTTGTATGTAAATGTTCGTAGCAAAATTGTAATTGTTATTAAATAAAACATTCTTTCTCCAATGAGTCATTTTTCCATTTTAACAGATGATATGCACCAGCAACATGCAAGAATGTTGAACCACTAAAATGGTCGCTCTCTTGTTTAAAATGGACACCACTTTAATTGAAAACAACAACTGACCTACGGAAATCTGACCAGACGCATCTGGATTGCCTTCATCCTTTAGGAGAAGGATCCACGGGTCCTTGGTGACGTGTACGAGTCAACCCCGCCTCAATCCGAGGCACGGTGTGACCGCTACCACCCAAAGGGTCGCTCTCTTGTTTAAAATGGACACCACTTTAATTGGAAACAACAACTGACCTACGTAAATCTGACCAGACGCATCCGGATTGCCTTCATCCTTTAGGAGAAGGATCCACGGGTCCTTGGTGACGTGTACGAGTAACATGCAAGAATGATGGACCACATTTCTTTGGCCTTTGGACAAAAAAACCAGTAAAATCTCCAAAATACCTTCATATCATGCATGAACCAGTAAAATCTCCAAAATACCTTCATATCACGCAGTTCTGAAAAGAGTCACTATTTAAAAGAAAGTCACAAATTTAGATACATCTCGAGATGGTCAGTTGTTGATTTCACTTAAAATTAAGTCCATTTTTAACAAAACAGTGACACTGTGAGTGGTGTCGGCCACACCGGGCCTCGGATTGATGCGGTGTTGAATCGTACACGTCACACATGAGTCATTGATCATTGTGAAAAAGTATCAACGCAATCAGAAGCCGTTAGATCGATTTGGCATATGTACGTAAAATATTGTCCATTTTAAACTAAATACATACACTTGGAGTGATACCGGTCACACCGCGCCTCGGATTGAGACCCCACCCTTTCCCCTCGGCTGTCAAAAATCATAACCAGATAGTCGAAGGGTGATTTTGACAGCCGAGGGGAAAGGGTGGGGTCTGAAGACATTGTAGGATATGTCGAAGGGTGATTTTGTGTGTGACTGGTATCACTCCAAGTGTATGTATTTAGTTTAAAATGGACAATATTTTACGTACATACGCCAAACTGATCTAACGGCTTCTGATTGCATTGATACTTTTTCACAATGATCAATGACTCCTGTGTGACGTGTACGATTCAACACCGCATCAATCCGAGGCCCGGTGTGGCCGACACCACTCACAGTGTCACTGTTTTGTTAAAAATGGACTTAATTTTAAGTGAAATCAACAACTGACATACGGCAAACCGACCAAACACATTGGGATTCTATTGAAACTTAAGGACAACTATCCATGGGTCAAATGTGACGTGTAAGATTCAACCCCGCCTCAATCAGAGGCGCGGTGTGACCGGTATCACTCCAAGTGTATGTATTTAGTTTAAAATGGACAATATTTTACGTACATACGCCAAACCGATCTAACGGCTTCTGATTGCATTGATACTTTTTCACAACAATCAATGACTCATGATACATAGAGAAATTCACTGGCCACCTTCGAGAATGATCTGAAGCACAAACCATGACAGCATTATGTTTTTAACTTCAGCACCTCAATTGAGAATGTGACACCTTTCAGGACTTGGCGCCATTGTATGTCGTTTCGTCCACTGAATGGGTCTATCCTTTTATTTAATTTTTTTAACTTCAGTCAAATATTCTAGAAAGATGTCGCGGCAGATCCTTCACCATTTTGTTTTGCTGAACATCTCATTACATTGTTAAAAAAAAGCAGGGTGTCTTGCATGGGCAATACGTTCTTGTATTGAAGATGATGCACTCCCATTTATTCGAACCCACATGGTTAATTATTTTGTTTAAGCCTAATGATTGATTTAATTATTGTGGAACACATAATCATGAAAATCGTATGATGGTTGTACCCAGATAGGACTCCAATTCATTGGTTAAATCTATTTTCTCATGAGATGTTATGTATGAGATTAGGGAGTAAACCTAGTCCATTAAAATGGGAGTGCATCATCTTCAATACACGAACGTATTGCCCATGCAAGACACCCTGCTTTTTTTTAACAATGTAATGAGATGTTCAGCAAAACAAAATGGTGAAGGATCTGCCGCGACATCTTTCTAGAATATTTGACTGAAGTTAAAAAAATTAAATAAAAGGATAGACCCATTCAGTGGACGAAACGACATACAATGGCGCCAAGTCCTGAAAGGTGTCACATTCTCAATTGAGGTGCTGAAGTTAAAAACATAATGCTGTCATGGTTTGTGCTTCAGATCATTCTCGAAGGTGGCCAGTGAATTTCTCTATGTATCATGAGCGTTCTAATGCATATCTTGTTTGGAAGATCATTGTAGTAGACAACGATCTAAAAGTGGGGGATGAGTGCATATCTGAGCATGTCTTTAGTAGTGTCCCTCAAAATGTCTTTAAACTGACCATCTTGAGATGTATCTAAACTTGTGACTTTCTTTCAAATAGTGACTCTTTTCAGAACTGCGGGAGTTAACATTTCTCCAACATATTCACACACAAAATCACCCTTCGACATATCCTACAATGTCTTCAGACCCCACCCTTTCCCCTCGGCTGTCAAAAAAACCTAAAAGACCATGGCTAGCAATGATCATTCCAAAATGCATTTAAACTGAAACCTTCCAGAAAAAAATAGAGTAGAATACTTGCAAGTTGTAACTTAGGTCGCTTTGCACAAGCCGATTTCCACATTGTTTGTAGCAACCACATTTGCTCCAACACTCTAATGATCTTCATTGCTTCATGTCTTTTATACTCTTCCATAAACCCTTCTCTAAGAAGGTCAACTATCGTGTATGCATACTCACCTTCAAATGTGACGTGTACGAGTCAACCCCGCCTCAATCTGAGGCCTGTTGTGGCTGACACAACTCCAAGTGCCTCTGTTTTGTTCAAAATGGACTTATTTTTAAGTGAGAAATCAACAACTGACATACGGGAAACCGACCAAACGCCTTCGGATTGTGTTGACACTTTAGGACAACGATTCATGGGTTATATGTGACGTGTACGACTCAACCCCGCCTCAATCCGAGACGCGGTGTGACCGGTATCACTCCAAGTGTATGTATTTAGTTTAAAATGGACAATATTTTATGTACATACGCCAAACTGATCTAACAGCTTCTGATTGCATTGATACTTTTTCACAATGATCAATGACTCATGTGTGACGTGTACGATTCAACACCGCATCAATCCGAGGCCCGGTGTGGCCGACACCACTCACAGTGTCACTGTTTTGTTAAAAATGGACTTAATTTTAAGTGAAATCAACAACTGACATACGGCAAACCGACCAAACACATTGGGATTCTATTGAAACTTAAGGACAACTATCCATGGGTCAAATGTGACGTGTAAGATTCAACCCCGCCTCAATCAGAGGCGCGGTGTGACCGGTATCACTCCAAGTGTATGTATTTAGTTTAAAATGGACAATATTTTACGTACATACGCCAAACCGATCTAACGGCTTCTGATTGCGTTGATACTTTTTCACAACAATCAATGACTCATGTGTGACGTGTACGATTCAACACCGCATCAATCTGAGGCACGGTGTGGCCGACACCACTCACAGTGCCTCTCTTTTGTTCAAAATGGACTTATTTTTAAGTGAAATCAACAACTGACATGCGGCAAACCGACCAAACGCATTTGGATTCTGTTGAAACTTAAGGACAATGATCCATGGGTCAAATTTGACGTGTAAGAGTCAACCCCGACTCAATCCGAGGCCCGGTGTGGCCGACACCACTCAAAGTGCCTCTATTTTGTTCAAAATGGATTTATTTTTAAGTGAAATCAACAACTGACATACGGGAAACCGACCAAACGCCTTAGGATTGTGTTAACACTTTAGTACAATGATCCATGGGTCATATGTGACGTGTACGAGTCAAACCTGGGGTGGATTACATGGCTTTCCTACATGGAATATATCCCACTACACGTCTTTAATGAGCCAGCTACGCAGTTTATCCCTTGTACAGATACACAGGAAGAATCACACGAGATCGACGTCATGTACTAACATAGGGCAAGGGTGCATAAGAGGACACAAGATCAAAGGGTAACACGTATATGTTTTTTAACATGCCATGTAATTTCCTATTGATATGACATGTATATTCACACAGGCAGCTGAACATTGGAGTTACCCAGGGTAAAGCGACAAGGCATGTGACCCTTTAAATGACACATAATTTTATGTACCATGATTGATCTCTTTGAACACTATATCAAGGACATATTTCATTAGGGTTGGCTCCCATGATCCTTCCTAGGATGGTTTTGGTATCTTTTCCGACTTACGGTAGTACGATCGCTTCAGCAGGACGTCCTAGACATAGTTGGAGTCTCTCTGAAAGTCCTGGAGTGAGATCATATATCTATTTTTGAGGTCCAGGTAGAGTCATGTATCAACGCAACCAATCCTACCAGACATTGATCCTATATATAGAATGTTAATCTTGATGTCTCATTACAGTACCCCAATTTATGATATGTTACCTTTTTTGTATTAATATACATAATTACTAAGGGTGATGGTTGGGAGAGTTAGGATATCCTTTTTATGTATTGCAGAATGATTCAAGGAGCACGGGCTCTGCACGATTTGTCAAAACCAAGTGGCAATCCAAGGAGAAACAATGCATAGTGGAATGTTCTAGTATTTATCTTCTGAGTTGTGTAGGAATATTTTGTGATACTATGTAATGAGGTAGTTTTGCTTTCTGGGTAGATGGTATCTAACTCATGGTAAGAACACTGTTTGGTTGGGTTGTGATCGGTTGATGACATGCTTGTGGTTGATATACTGGTTTTTGTGCAGGTCTGTGGTTGATATACTGGTTTTTGTGCAGGTCTGCTCGGCTGGCTGTAATAGTGCAGGTTTTTTATTAGCAGCAGGCAGGGATTTAACAGCGCTAAAAAAGCGCTGTTAAAGGAAACATATAACAGCGCTTTTTTAGCGCCATTAAAGGTATCCTTTAACAGCGCTTTTTTAGCGCCATTAAAGGTGACATTTAACAGCGCTTTTTTAGCGCTGTTAAAGGTGACATTTAACAGCGCTAAAAAAAGCGCTGTTAAAGGACCCCTCCTTTATCAGCGCTGAGCTTTACAGCGCTTTTCTAGCGCTGTTAAAGCCCGATTTTAGCGCTGTTATTTCCCGTTTTTGTAGTAGTGACTACCTAGCAGTGTGTTTATAACCAGCCACAATAGGATATTTACATTGATTAAAATGAAAAATATGAGTCTAGTACTGACACCCTAGCTAAAATTGACCTAATTGATTTTAAATTGAGTGCAAGGGTGGAACTATTGAACACTTCATTAACTAAAACCCATGAAATTCAACTTAGAGATTCTCAAGTGTAAGATAAAAAAATGAAAAGAATAGAAACCATGATTTTGAAGTTACAAAAAAAGGTTAAAGAAAAAGAATAATTTGTAGTGAATGAAGAAGAAAGTTTTTATAAAATATTTTAAAATCAATTTGAAGAGGAGAGTGATAGTGAACCTGTGTAACAAAATTTTTACTTTGAGAAATCTGATTCTGTTGAACTAAAATTGGAAATAACCAACTCACTGAATTAAGAACACATTAATGAAAACCCCAAAAAAAACTTTAATGATGTAGAGTTGGGAAATTATGAGGATGAATTGAAATAGATTGAAAAAGATTGCCCAGTTATTTTCATCATCCATTATTTCGAGAGAAATCACTGTTTTAGAAGTTTTGAGAATGAAGTCACTCGGGTTAAAGATAAACTAGAAAATGAAAACTTGAAGGTTAAAAATTCGTCACCCAAAACTTCCGATTTTGTGAATAATGAATCTGAAATTGAATTGGGGAATATATTGGAAGAGAACCTTAAGTTTGAAGTTAAAGAATCTGAAATATTTGAACCTCAACTGAATATTTCTCTTCCATGTTTTAAAAATGAAAACCCAAATATAATTGAAATGATGTCGGATGAAGTTGACGAGGGTATGATTTTTGAATAAAGGCTGACTTATGAGCTTTAATTTCCATATTTTCACAATGATCAATTTTCTAAACTTTCGTGCAATGAAATAGAAAGTAGTGTTAACGAAAATGAGGTGAATTGTATTAATTTTAACATTCTGGAAACTGAACTCATTGAAACTGAATTGTACAATTCTTCTCCTAAAATTGAATTGTAACACTCAAATGGCATGGTTTCAGAATGTGAGCCATTTGAACATGAACTTGAAGTATAGGTTGAACACACACTAGATGATGGTTGTAGAATTGATTTCATAGAAGCAGTAGATGTTCATTGTGAATTAGCAGATGAGGATATTTTGAAATAGATTTACAAAATTGTTAAACCTGAACCTGTTTGTGATAGAATAAATTCTCTTCCGTGTTTTTCACTTCCACCCTCAACTGTGAAGGGTGTTTATCCTTCTCAAGATACTGATAGTAGTCCATAGGGGGAATTATACTTGATTTTCATTGTACATGACTCTGTTCAGAACTCTATTGAATCCATTCTTGAACCTACTAATCAGAACTCACCCATTAGCCCCCTTGAATTTGAATATAATTATGTTGATGTTGATAAGGTTATCTTAGAGGACAATTCCACATTCTTTGAAGCACCTACTTTGTATTCCCTTCCTAGAAAAGTTAAATGTGTCAAATATGAAACAAATCTGGAAGTGGATAGCATTACGCTCACAACTACTAAAGGGTGTTTCTTAGGGATTTTTATATCCTATGATAGTTTAGTTGTGTTTAGTTTTTGGTGCCCATAAATTTCATTTCTTTTTTAAAAACAAGTGTTCCAAACAGATGTGGTGGTTCCTATTAAGAAACCCACATCCACCTAGTGACTACGGTTAGTTTTTAGGTGATTCTGGATGGGGACATTAAATCTGGCACTGTATGGGAGGTAGCCCATGGTTTTTGTTAGGTTAATAAATAAAACAACAAATGTGATTAAATAAAGTATAACTGAAGGCTTTAAAATTCATTACTTCTTGGGAGTCAACCCATGGTTTCAATTTTGTTTTAACTTTTCTTCCTTTCATGGTTTGACTGAATAAAGTGCTTCTTTGCTGCTTCCCATGTATGCTCTATCTTTGTTGGATATTTGTTCTTGGTTTACATGATATGTGTTTTTATGTTTATTTTGTGTCAATAAAGGAGTGGAATTCCCTTATTCAAGGATTAATGAAAAAATCTTAAGTCAAGGAAGTTCCTTACTATTAATTTCTATTTCATTTCTCTACTCCTTAATGCTTTAGAAAAAAAATCCGCTACATGTCTTGCATGAAAAAAAAATCTTCTCTATATGTTGCTAATTTAAAATAAATTTTGTTTACTAAAAAAAATTCTGCATGTTTTTTTCCACAAAAAAAGTCTTCTTGTATAAAAAATATGCATGTGCCTGTTGTTGTGAACTGAAATTCATTGTTTAAAATCTTCTCACTTCTTGAAATTTAGTGTGGGGGTACAGGCTTGTTGTTGTGTTTTTGTTGAATATTCTTGTATAGTTTGGGGTGTTTAGAATGCCTTTTCTTTCTTTATTGAACATCCAATTGAAACTTATTTGTTAAAATGCTTACACCTAGTACATAGTGCACTTACACCTCACATGTTACTTTTCAGCTATATTAAAAATTATTCACTGGACTTAAATGATAATGCACGTACTTGCTTATTAACCTGCTGTTAAGTTATTCATTGTAGAAAATAACATTATCGAACTTCAAAGAGACCCTATATACATGTCATAAATCTACTAAATTGAAAATATGTTTTTGAACCTTAATTGTTTAATTGTTATTCTTCATATTTGGAAGTCAACTTTGGGGAAAAAGTTGGGTTTTAAGTGTGGGTGAGGGGGTCAATTCTTGACTGAGCTAAACTATGTTTTATGATAAATCCATCAATTCCCCATGAAATTTAATTATTTTTTGTAAAAAACTTGGTAAAATTTTTCAAAAGTTTTTCAAAATTTTAGGTTGTACACTGTTTTTCATTTGGGTATTGCCTTTGAATGATACCTGATTGGTAGTTAAGTTATGGTTTGAGTCTAAAATTATCAAGGATGGATGATTGATGAGTGGTCTTTCTTAGTGGTTTTATGGAAATTTGGTTTATGGACTATTTTTTAGAGTGATATGGGTAACCTGTTAGTGGAGTTATGATCATAATATTGGGAACTGAAAGTTTGATTTTGATTCTAGGGAACTTGTTTCCTTTTAATTATTAAAGTAATTTCCTTAATGAGACAGTGTAAAAGATTTTTATAAAAATATTTTGAAACTGGAGTAGTCTCGGCATTTGGGATCCCATGGTGAGTCTCTGAGACCCTAGATGCTGGGTGCGTTTTTGTTTAATATGAGCCCTTTGTACACTTTGAATAAGTGCATATTCACAGTACTAGCACATGATACATGTCTTTGGGAAAATTAAATAAAGTGTCTAGGTTCAAAAACAAGTACATTAAGGTGAGGGGAATGATGAACGCTAGATGAAGAAGGGGTTAATTTCTTTATGTGGTAATTATTTAGGTTGTATCAATAAGGTGATTTAGAAAAAATATATTTATTTTTGGAACCTAGGAGAAGTTCAAAGTATAAAGTTTTTCTACTTAAGTTATTAATTCCTTTTTTATTTTACCTCTCATCACTCTTAGAATTAGAACTTGAGATTTTATTGAAATGAGTCACTTAGAAAGTTCACAAATGAGGTAGGACACTTTCATTGCTTGATGATTCATTGCTTTCTTGACTACCAGTGAGAATTTGATTATTGGAAAAGATTATTTTGAGAAATTTATTTTCTAAAAGCCTATTGATACTTCAGTCCTCTATTTTTAAGTGATGAACATGTTGCATTTTGAGCAATTTAATAAAAACATTTTTCTATTTCTTAATGATAATAAAACATGGGATTGTTTGAGGACAAACAATGATTAAGTGTGGGGGAATTTGATGTGTCTTTAAAAAAAAATGTTTTTTCTCATCTTTTTAATTATTTTTTATTGATTTATTTAATTATTATTATGATTTTTACCAAATTAGTGATCTTTTTTATTTTTATAAATAAATTTATTAATTAATCATTTTTATAATAATTCATGTATTTTAAGCTTTAAAATAACTAATTTATAGTTTACTTTATTTTTATAGTCTAACAATTTATTATTTAGTTTAGTGTCTGAGCCTTCATAATTAATAATTTGACTATTTTATTAATTAATTAATTAATATCCTTAATTACATTAGAATTATTTATTTGTTAATTCAGAATTTCATGTATTAAATATTAAGTAATTTAAAATAACTTAATCTAATTCTTAACTGACTTTTAGCAGTTTAATAATTATAAATTAAGTTTTTAAACTTATTACATAATTATTTTACAACAGAATAACTAAATGCCTACTTTTTTTAAATTTTCTAAAGTAACTATTTCCAATAAATAAATTTGGTTATATGAATATTTAATTTAAGTTAAAAAAAATTTATATTAATTGTGGATGATGTAATTGTTCTTAATTTAAGTTTTAGTATAGTTCCAATTTTAAAGTTTTATTTTAGAATTTAATAATAATTTAATTTAAGTTTTATCTATTTCATAAATTTTATTTAAGTTTATGAGTTACTTAAATTTTCATTTGATTTTATTAATTATTACTTTGAATTAATTATTTTGTTAGTCTTAATTTTAGTTTCAATCTATATGAGGAACCATATTTGAAGAAGTGAAGGCCGGTGCCACTAAATCAGTTATTGGAGAAGACAAACTTATTGAGGAGGTCGTCGTCTGGGATGAGAACCACCACACGCTGCTAGGTTGATGGGTAGGGACCCGCAAACCTCTTTCTTGGAGAAGGAACTGAGAAATTTCCCCCATGTAGCGCCGAAATGGGGGGGAAGAAGATAGAGTTAAAAAAATAATAAATAACTTAAAAGAATATTTTAATAAAAATTTAATTTAAAATAATAATAGTAATAATTATAACTTAATTTTAATACTAAATAATTATAGTTATGAATAAATAATAAATATTAAATAATTAATTTATAAAACAAAATTAATAATTTAATCAACTTTAATAAAACTTTAATTAAACTTAACTAATTAATAAAAATTTATAAATTAAATTTAAATTAATTATAATTTAATGTGGAATAATAAATAATTATTTGTTAATAAAATTAAATACTTGATAATAATTTATAATGAATTAAAATAAGCTAATCTAATTAACTAAAAATATTAAATGTTTTAAATTTCTTAAATAAATAATAAACTTTTTAATTAACATTAAAAACTTTAATTAATTAAAATAAATAACTTTAAAAATAACATTATTAAATATATTAAGACTTACAATAAACTGATGACTTTAGTTTTTTATTTATTTCCTTCTCCTTTTTAATGGTTCTATGTGTATTTCTTATACAGGTTCATTCAAAAGACTTAAACACGTCCATATTCATTTAACTAACTCACCGAGAGTTAGTTACATGGGAAAAACTAGTGCGACATGTCAGTCGTGAAAAAAATACATGTGTGTGGTGCATAAGTGAAGGACTTTTGAAGTCGGTGGAAATGTGTGGTTACATGCAGCAGATGGCGGATAATATTTAAAGCAGAGCAACAGTAGAATTATGGGGATGCTCATGCTCATTCATTCCATGAACACACCATTTTGAGATTAAAGACTCTTGAGAGATGGCAAAGCAGTATTGGTGACTTGGAGTTGCAGAAGAGGGGTAGAAAATCGTGAACATCATTCACATAGAGAGGATTCTTCTTCCTCTGCTCTGTTTTATTACAATGTATTTACTACTTCTAAATTGAAATTGATCTTCACTTAATTTCTTGTTCAGGAAATTGGAATTTCTAATGGTACATATTTTCTTTTTCTTTGTTAAATTTCCTCTAATGAGAATTGGATTCCTTCAGAGATATTGACTCTGGTTCTCCACTTAAATTGAATTTACACCTGAATGCATCTTATTTCAACATAAATGTTCTTTTAGTGAGATTGATCATTGATGTTTTTCTTTTAAAACTAGAAATTCAAATTACAGAAACTATCAGTGAGAAATATTTCCATTGACATCTTAAAATAAAATTGTTGTATGTGGTTTTTTTAGTGGCGAAATTCGAGAACTATAATTTAGAGTGTTAATTCTTCTAGCGAGGAAGGATTAACGACTCATTTTTTAGGTGTGAATTTAATCATATGAAGAGTCATTCGTTTAATCATTAGATTTAAAATCTTCAAAGCTCATTCTATGAATGATTCTCAGCACTCCTGTTTATATTTCCTATTATCTTTAGTTTATACTGTTACTTCTAGCTGTTTCATTTTCCAGTTAAGTAAATAGGAGATTTACATAATTTTTTTAGTATGTTTTCACTTCATCATAAACATAAAAAATATAAAAAGTTATAAAGTAAGTAAATGTTTCCCCACTGCTGACAAAAGTGGGGGTTGTAAAAAACCAAAGAGCACTCACCTACCTTCTTTGTGGATCGAACCTGCACCATTGTGCTAGTGTAGGATAATAAATTTAATTTTGAGGGTCGTGATGACCTTCAGCCACATCAGATATCAATAAGTATATCACCACTTATGAAACATCCTAACCCACTAGGACCCCACATGGACTAGAAATAATATGTGTGTGTTGCCCCAATTCCACATTTGATAGAATAGGGGTTGGTGACTAGTACTATGAGATCATAACATAAATGTGATGCCTTGGAAAATCATAACATACAACAAATATTCACCTCCAATACAAAATATATCCATCAAACACCAAAAATTTATTAAAATAACACAACTTTATAAAAATTTCATGTAGAAAAAACAAATATCTTGTACATTGACACGTGGAAAATCTCTATTAGAAACCATATAAAATTGAAATTACACTATCAAAAATGGGTGCATGTTAAGTGAAAACACCTCCTCATTATATGAACTCTTGGAAAGGTCTCACTAATAGAAACTCACACTAATTGGTACCACTAAGAATCATCTTCTTACAAGATTATTTGGCTCCACATCCACTAAGATTATCTTATAATAATGCAGTGTCAATATAGAAACAAAAATTGTGGGCTTGAATCTCATGTTTGGGTGAGTATAAATATACCTAGTATAAATCCCCAAAACATAAATAAAAGGAAAAACAATATTTCATCTCAAAACTATATAAAAAGTGAGTGTCTAGAAGGAAAGCCCATATATGATTAAAAAATATAAAACTTGTGGATATAGAGAAGTTCTTTTCATCGTATTTAAACTCTAAATTCACCACTATATCCACTGAGGATTACACATCATATGTAACCTAAGTTTATTAGTATAGAGGAAGTATTATAAATATTTTTTTCAAGAACCCAATTGCATTACACATCTTGAAGGAAACCAAGTATTCCTAATATTTTATAGTATCCAAAACATCTAAACTATCGAGATTTCAAAACTCCCATACCACCTCTTAGAAATATTAGTGGGGAAACAAACCTTTCCATTATATGAATATATGTCAAGAAGGTTATCACCCTCATGTTTTAAGTAACCTTTCCCTATATAAAATGGGGGTTACCTACTCTATCAAATATATGTAGGACCCTAGCCTCATTATGGAAATTGAAAATAGGGGATTACCAACTTCTAAGGAGGACCCTTACCTTTTTGGGAACAAGGGGTTCCACCTTTGTGCATAAACTATGCAAATAACCATATCCTAATCATAAGTATTCCTCCAGGGGTTACTAACTTCATAACACATGTGGGTAACCTATGCCCTAGTATCAAAATGTCACTAATAAGGTCACCATCCTCAAAACTACTCCAATAATCTCTCTCACACCCTATCATTATCTTCTCAAATATAGGGAACTAAAACTACCAAAATTTACACATAAACAACCCCAAAAAATGATTATAACCACACCATTATATTCTATATTAAAAAAATTACCATAATTGAATATTATCTTATTAAATTCTGATAACTTTTTGATAAGAAATGGAATGTGAAAATAAATGAAAATTACATGGAATGTACTTCTAGTTAACATGGAATGTGAGCCCTGGGAATAATTTGGTCATGTACAATTGATTTCTAGTCATATTTTCGTAGCATATAAGGAGAGTTTATCTAAAGAGTCACTCGGGTGTGTACTATGTAGACGGAGTCATGTGGCCTCAGCATACATGGTGTGTCTCCCTTTTGAAAATGACATGTATTACTCAAGGGCTAGTTTGTTTGTATCATGTTGAGTAATAAATTATGTCATTCCAATATATACTAAGTTCCATCTCTCTATACACACAATGATAAATCTCCAAGGTTAGTAAATTCATAAAACTAAAACCTAAGTCATGTAACCCATTGGGCAAAGGACGTGTTCCTCCATTGCATGTTATGTACACTAGTTTGAGCATTTTAGTGCATAACCACATAATAAAGTCATGTATTAATGACTGAAATGGTGTGAATTTTATCACATATGGTGTGTCTATTTCTAGGTGGATAGTTGGGCATGCACAGATATATATTCCAAGTCATGTGGCTTGATATATATCACTTGAATAAACTCTATGTGATATTTAACTCCATGTGTAAACTCTATCCACTAACTTAAGGTGGGAAATAACATGGTATGTGGTGTCATATTCCATGTGATATTTTACTTGACTAAAAACACCATATTCATAGACTAAACACAATACAAGGAATGTGTTTTAGAGACTACACACCATGTGATCATAAATTCTATATCCAAAACCCTTTACTACCTATCATTTATGTTATCTTCATCACCTTAATCTTCACCACTTGCATATCATGTCATTAATATTGATCCCAAATACCACTTCCTTACCTCTGGCGGATACCTGTATCATTTTTTATCATTTTCATTCACTTAATCCTCACTGGAACCAAGACCCGGGGACCATCATGTATACTACTAACCTATAGTTTTAAATCCTTCACCATATAACTATAGGCCCCCATACACACCACTATTTTCATTCATAAATGTCACCATTCATGTCATTCACAAGAATACAAACCACTACCTAGAAACTCAATGTCCAACCCTCATTCATTATGAAGGTTGAATCAATTTTCTAATCATGAGAATGTGAAGGTGGTAATGGGATGACTAAGAATTAGTGGCTGGTGTGATTTCATCCAACCAAAAATTCAGTCATAGGTCATTGTTCAGTTAGATATAAGGATCAAGAAATTGATACATTAATAATGAGGTTAAGAATGAGATTCCATAAATCATTATGAATGAAATATTCTATGAATAAAATATCCACTAAATAATCATTGAGATTAAGAATGGAAATTCAATTCAAATTTAAATGAAGAAAAAGTGAAAATAGAAATAAAAATCTCTACATCAAATGAAAAATTGATGTCACTTTAATTCAACCATATATTTCATGAGATTAGATATTGGTTTCCCCATGAATCTATATCTTCTTCATGATCCACATCAACTCCTCCAAGAATAACATGCTTCCATATTCTCAAATATATCTAAGTTTCATGTCAAGAATAAATACCAACCCTATAAGTAACATAATAATAATATATATTTCTAAAAATTAGGTCAACAAGTGGAATAATGAATTACCCAAAATTTCTTGGTCTAAGTCCTAAAGACTGGACATGAAAACTATAATTGTCCTAGGTAAAACCCCACATTTTGAGCACAAAACTGATTTCATAATTACCATTTTGGTATTTTTTAGGGCATATCACAACTCAAATACATGGGATAAATATTTATTTAATAAATAAACATTAAATATCACTTTAAATGAAATTAAATCTAAACATTAATAATATTCAACCCAAGGGTTAACACCATCTCTCAATACCAATAAGAATGATTAAAAAAATCGTGATCCTTTGTTATACTATATTTTTTATTATACCCTTATTAAAGGTTTGGTTTTCTGGATGTCAAATATGATATAAGATTTAACCATGGAAAAACTTGATTCCCTACAACCATAAGAAATTTAAACCTTTTCATCCACAAAAAGGATAAAAATAGGAGTTGTTAGACTAGAAATATCAAAATGCATCCTTGTATTAAATGATCATCTACATTAACACATTCTATATTCTCCTATGAAGGATAAAATTATATACAATGTTTGAATAAAAATCATGTATAAATTCATCCTATTTTCATCACTTTCATTTATATACTTTTTCTTATTCATAAGATCAATCAGTTCAATCTCAATCTATAGAAACACTAGAATATGATCATTAACTCACACTACCTGAAACCAGTTCAGATATATCACCTAATGCATTTATCATCTACAATAATTAATCTCCATGAAATTAATAAAAACTATGAACCATTGAAAAAACACTAGAATGGTTTTCTAAAATAGGTACCTTTCACAAGAGTGTTATGATCCCCACCTTTAAAGAGTTATATAAATTACTATCACATTAGAATAATCTATTCCTACCAAACCCTACGATAAAGAAAAATAACAAAAAATCTACTTTGATCTTGTAAAATCTTCAAGGTATCACACTCCAAGATATTTATATCTACTCTTCATTACTTCTAAACAATGAGAATGTTCCAATGTTACCCACACAAAATCATGCATCCCTACCTATGCCACCAAATAATATTAAATAAACCACCATAGACAAACTTTTTGATTTATTATCACTATTTGAGAAATCTAATGGTGAGAATACTAAAAAAGGTCACCATCCACCTCAAACCACCTATCAATCAACATTTTTCTAATAGATGAAACATTTTTTCAAAATCTAAAGTAGATGTTCCTAACCTATTGAGATAAACCTGCTTTGTTAGCTGTATACCTCGGGATGAAAATTACTAAATTCTGAATGAATAAAACCCCAACCTATGGAGAATTATCATTTACCATGTGGCTAGAATTTCTACATGGTGTGAATAAATCAATTATTGGTCAATCTTTCCCATAACAAGAACCGTCTCCTTAATAGGATGTCCTAAGATTTATATCATTTATCATGGAACCCAAAATGATCCACATGGGAATACCATTATTCTACCCTTGTAGAGTATGACATACTCTCCATATTCAAATAATATTTTAGGTGTATCTCCTGAGATTAAATGGTCACACAAAATCCTATAATTTAAATCACTAAGTTGGGCCTCCCTCACCCGATGAGGAGTGAAGGGTACCAAAAAACAAATCAAATATAATGAAAGTATCCCTTTCCCATAAAAACTAATATAAATGAGGATATTAGCTCAAACATATCACTGTCATATGATCATGAAATCTATTACTAAAGGAAATAACAACTGCATTGTCACTATACCACTCTTATCACATAATCCATCATAGCCGCAAAATTCAAAGAGGCAAACTACTACTCCACTTACCATTATAAAATATCTTAGAATAATTAATCTCTTGAATTAAGGTCTCTCACTTTGGGATTTCACCACAAAATTGGTGTTATCAAGGTAATTCGAGAATAAAACTTAAAACTCAGTATATTATCCCTCTGAGAAAATTAAATGTGTTTATCATCAATAAGAACCACCACAAATTGGTTCATAGATCCCATAACCATAGTAGGGAGGCTAATCACTACCAACAAAACAACTATGATCATGCATTGTCCATATAAAGTTTTTAATATTGTATTCAAAATGTTGTCCTCACAATCATAAAGATAATAATATCTAAACCTAAGATCATGTTTAAGGAACCACCCTTCTTATTTCCACTATTAAAAAGTATGAGTCACACCAATTCTGATAAAACCTTTCTCTAAATGTCCTTCCTACTCCACCATATCTCCCTAATCACAGTTAGGCAGTCCAATAATTTTATGAATATATGAGTGTGGCCTTAAAGTCTAAGCCAATGAATAAATCAATCATTTGATATATTAAATCCATGGATTTCATTTAGATAAATGCATGTGTATTTCTCTAATGTTATAGGGAGATAATCCTCTAAAGAAACTAATGAGAAAAAAAGTTAAACTCTCTATCTAAAGTGTAATTGATTTCTACCCACTAAGGGTTATCCCTACTTATCCCACATGAGGGTCCTACTCACCATTGGATTTGAATCTAATCCCATTAACCTATATTCATAACACCTTATAATGAAATAATCTACCAATGTTTGGACTATGAGAAAATTATCCACATCAAGGATAATATCATAAGATCTCATCTCAATATGATTAAATCCCATTAAAGATATCTCTCTCCATTGAGGATAAGACTCCACCATTGAAATTTGTGAGTGGGAGATAGATTTCTACTGATAAGTATTTCTAACTGAAAATACTAGGGTATTGGCCTTACTAGAATCACCAACTCTTGATCCAAAGATACATAAAGAAATGAATGAATCATACTAATATAGATGAGTATGTGTACCAATGTAGAAAGTACACGGATAAAACCCAAGAGTGAACATGGTGCTACATAGTCAAGGCACTACATCAATAAAATTCTCTAAAACTTTAGCATAAGTTGAAATTAACAGGAATACAATTCAAGCCCACTTGATATATAGGCCTCACTCAAAAATTATAGTTTATAATAATCTACCATGAATCGTGATAAAAAAAGTACCCCATTAGGTCTATGAACCATAATGTGAACTCAGCTACTGTCATGTGCCCCTATTAAAGGTATAGAATCTCTTGAACTTGAACCATACTCTGAATCAAAGAATAAGAATAAACTTAAATAGGATATAAAACTCAAATCTTGGTGACATGGTCTCTTTTTGAGTAAGAGTAAACAATATCAACTAATTACATGTTACGCCATAAAAGGAACTCGATAAAAAAACCTCTATTTGGTTGATGGGGGTCCAAAATATATGGAAAAATATAGTCACTAGCTTCAAAAAATCATCTATTGTTTGAGTATTAGTCCCTTTTTTAATCTTATGAGGTATCTATTGTTGAAACATGTATAGTGAACTCAAACTATGAGTAGCCACATTCGGAACAGTGGGAACTAGCATTCACTATATGTATAGGTCTTCTCTAAGAAAAAAATGGTGAAGGGTCTTCCCGATACTAATGCATATCTCAATCAAATACATGAATCAAATAATCACCACTCAAATAATTAGTGGTTTCAAGCTCAATATGTAGTGGGGAATCATCATGACCCTGAATCAAGAACTAATCTAACTATCAATAGGTTACATCCTTCATTAGATAGGATAGAACCAAAATTATTAAATCATATCTAGGTGAGAATATATATAAAGTACATGAAAATAAAACACTGAAATTTATATAATTAATGTAATAACTTAGTTTTTCCTTGAACAAGATGAATTAGAGTTTTGGGTTAACTAATAAGTTATTAGAGTCTTTCTGAAAGGTTAATTTGAGATTCAAAAAAAAGTTGGGTTCTCTAGTCTAATAACCAAACTCAAGACCAACATTACATAACTTCCCTTAATCTTATAATCCAATCCTCCCAATACCACTAAATCTCAACACTAATATCAAAACTTCATCTATAGAAATCAAGTACTTTCATACCATTCTGACATGACTTGATCCATCAAGGTTCCACCCGAGTTAAGGGTAAGCTGAGTGTGCCACCCCAAGCCTCTAATAGGCCAGGGGATGGAGACTATCACTAAGAAGTCATAACAGACTTGGGACTCCTTATCCTATATCAAACTATAATATATATGAAACTCAAATAAATAATTTAACCATAAATAACCAATAATATATATAAATAACTGAATTACATTGAAAATTCATGTATGATACAATAGTTATACAGTATAATTCCACATTATAAAACCTTGGAAGAAACCATAAATAAAATTAAATTCCACTAAGAGAAACATATACATGATAAAGTAAAACACATTGTTATTGTATGAACTCTTAAGAAGACCTCTCCAATAGTAACCACCACTATCTGAAAACACAATGCATTATCTTTACACAATCTTCTCTAGTTCAACATTCATCAAGATCATCTCTAAACTATGTATTTTTTGTATAGACACAACACATGTTTTCTTGAATACCATGTAGGGATGGGTATAAACATGCCCAGTAGGATTACCATAAAACATAAAGGAGTGGAAGAAAAAAATATCAACTCAAAAATCTAGTAAAAATAAGAGACCGTGATGAAAATTGAGATATGTTCAATAGATAAAAAACTCGTGGACATAGAGGATTCCCTGTTATCATAGCTTAGCTCCAAGTTCACCCCTATATATACTAAGGAACATACCTCATATGTAACCATATATGTTAAGCATAGGTGATATATCATAAAGTATATATTTGAAAACCTATTTATAATACATGTATATAAGGAAACCAAATATTCATGATCTGTTATAGGATTCAAAACATCTGAACAACCCAACTCTAATAACTTCCACATTTCCTAATTGAAACTATAATGGGGTACCCACACCTTAAAAAGATATTAATGAAATTTGAGGGCATACTGATCCCAGATATAGAGGTCACTCAACCCATATCAAAGGGGTATTACCTACCCCATCATTCATGTGAAGGTTTCTTACCTCATAATGAAAGGGTGAATGAGGGGCTTGTAAAATTTTATAGATAACCCTCACCTTTTTAGAAACAAGAGTATCATATATATACTAAAAATGGTTAGAGTAATCTCACTCTATCATCAATATTTCTAAAAGGGGTTACATAAATGGTAATACATGTTGAGAACCCATGCCCAAGTATCAGTATGAATCAATAAAGGTCACCATCCTCAAACCATTATTAAACCTCTTGAATGTACCCTTTCATCATCCTATAAAATCTATAAAACTCAAAAAGTCCAAAATTCCTTGGAAATAATCCCAAAAATTTAATAGACCCACTCCATCATGTTTTAGATAAAAAAACTCAAAATTTAGTATTTGATTTTTCAATTCTAACACTTGGGATATGAGATATGGAAAGTACCAAGAAATTAAAAAGTATGTGAAATATACTTATAAACAACACAACATGTAATACCCAAGAATAAATGAGGCATGTAATACTTCTATCTGGTCATTTTTGTCACAACATACATGGTGTGTCATTATAATGACATGGTATGTTCATCCAAATAATTACTCAAGCATGAGCTATAAGGATAGAGTCATGTGGCCTTAGTATACAGGACATGACTCTCCTTTGAACGCAACATGCATGACTCAAAGGATATTCAAAATGTATCCTAAAAAGTACATATCCATTAAATTCAATCATAAATGACCTTACCTTCCTCCAAATATAGAATATTAATGACGGAGAATAATTTGGCATGTATAGATGATACCTGAGTCATGTAGGACACTGGAAATACTGTGTGTTCCTTTATGAAATTACATGTATTCCAATTTGATCATTTGAGTGTGTACTCATTCTATAAAGTCACATCCTCATGAAGAATATAGCGTGCTCCCTTTCACACATGGAGTGAGTGTGTTCAGTTGTATATTCAATCATGTACGCATGTATACACAAAGTCTTCTGAATTGGTATACACGATTTGTGTCATGTTAATGCACACTATGCAATATTTAATTCCATACATAAATATTAGAAACCTACATAAGGTATCACACAATGTATATTGAGGTTTTATGTGTCATTTGATATTTAAATCAACCATATAAACCCTAGAAGTAGATTAATCCCAATACATAGTGTGTGATTCAAATATTATACATCGTATGATTGGGAATTCCATGTCTACTTCCCTTTAATTCCCATGATTTATGGTAACTTTTTTTACATGAACTTCACCCTATGTGCCTTCTTCCATGCTAGTCAATTCCCAATGTTGATTCTTTGTCTTCAGTAGCTACCTACATCACTCTTGGTCATTTTGGTTTGCCTAAACATTATCAATCCTAAGGGACCAATATCATACTAACCACTTATAACTTTTAACTGAACATGTACCACCATCCATCATCTATATATTTATAGAAACACATGATTTTATCTATTATCTCCTTTTATTCAATAAATTATCACTATGGATTTCAAATCCAGACTATTTACCATTGAAAAGGCCAATGGAATTTTATTTTCTAGTGAAGTTTAAGGGGGTCATGGGATATCGAATAATCTTTTATCAGTTTCATTCTATCCTCCTAATTATTCAACCATGAGGCATACCCCAATGAGAGTGAAGTATTGAGAAAGTTCCATGAAAATCAAGAGAATAAGAACAAGATTACTTACATAATTATAGTTAAAATAATCAGCAAAGAAAATAATCACTAAATAATCATAGATTCAATAATACAAGTGTAATTAAAAATAAAATAAATAAAAGAGTGAAAAAAAAATAACAAGCCTTAACTCAATGGTAAAATTTTAATCACTTAAATTTATTCATCTATGTTATGAAATTTGATACTTTTTTCTCGTGAATCATCCCCCTCTTCATGATCCATTGTCAGATCCTCTAAAAATAACAAACTCCCATATTATCTGATCTCTATAAAGTTCATATATAGAATGAAAATCAACCCAATATGAGTTATAAAAATAATATATATATATATATATTCTCAATTAGGTCAATTAATGAAATAATGAAATACCAAAAAAGGCGCAGTCTAAGACCTAAAGCATGAACATAAAAATTAAAAATCTTCTATGTAAAACCCCAAATTCTTCTTGAAACTATTTTCTTATAATTTCTATTCAAGGAAATATTTAATATATATAATTTATCTCATATTCAAGATAAATATTTATTCCATAAATAAATATTAAATATCACTAAACACATAATTATCTCTAAACTTTATCAAAATTAAACCCAAGGGTAAACACCTTATTCTGAGACCTATTTAATGATCAAAAATATTCTGAGATAATTTCCTATAATGAATTTTTTATTTCACTATTCTTAAAGTTTTATGACATTAATATCAAACTTGAGATAAGTCTTGGTCATTACAACTCAACTGAATATGTTTGTGTATAAAAATATCTCTTAATAAAATATTTGGTATTAAAAACATTCAATTTTAGTATTATGCATGCATAATAGTAAAGTGATGGTAAATACATTAATGATACATAATTTATCTCCACCAAAGTTCAAATTAGTGTTATAAAACCATCTTATAACCTAATTTAACTATAGTATCCATGCCTAAATACCACCACATAAACACTCTACAAATTACTAAGTCATTGAATTTAGAACATAATCAAAATATAAAGGTCCTAAAAGACATACACATAGCTAGGATGAGTTTACTTATCCTAAAAACATAGGATAACACTCTATTAAGAAACCAACACATGAAATATTCCATATTAGGCTCAAGGCTAACTTCAGAATCTCAGAAGTTATCAATAGAAACTTACTGGATGGAAAACATTTCCAAAATGATACCATGTTATAGTGTCTTAAATTTATAATACATGTTGCATGTAAATCACCACACTATAACAAACATCCCTTGAACATACAAAAAAATATTTCCAAAGACAAAAATCAGAATAAAAAAAGAGTAAAATAACAGCACATTCCTTTTAAATGGTTTGGATGTTACTTCTAATCCACAAGGGGAATAATGCATTGATTTTATTCAATGAATTAGAATATTATTAATATGTAATAATTCTTAAGGAATAACAAGTGATTTAACCCTACCAATATAACATTGTTCATCCCTTTTAACCAATCAATATATTTTTCTATCTCCATGGTGGGTGCTTCCATATAGATCCTTTCATTATGGGCATCCCTATACTTAGTCAAAGATATAAACTTCCTCAACTCATTCTTCCAGTACATAGTTCATGATTTTAGAAACTCCATGAATTAACCCTTACATATCCTCATTGAGGACTCTTACATGATACCTTTTCTAAAAATACATAAAAGGGAGAACCCCATTATAATGACTCATGCACATCCAAGAGGTACTTTTACATAAGTAATTTTATCTTTTTTCATTATCTCCATAGGATCATATAATGGGGTATATTACAATTTTCCATCTTCTAATTATCAATTTCCAATCATCATCATCTTATCTACAGAAATTCTTGATATCCTAACTTTTTTTCACCTTTCCTTCTCTATCAAACAACTATAATTATTCCTTTGGAGTCCCTATTTCTATTCTATTGATTCCTTGTCCTAAAAATGGTTTTCACATGGCTAAAACCCAAAAATATCTCACTTGAGAATAATTTTATAAGCTTCACCACTTAGTCATATATTATCATATAAAAACCTCCTTACCTTAGTAAAACTTCCTTTCCCATCGCACGGTTCCCCTACTGTGATACCAGTTATCCCATCCCAGCTAAAGTGTATCACCAAATCAATACATCCCAAACGAAAACATTCATTGGTATATCCACTAAATTATGATCTCTATCTATCTTTCATAAAACCAATACTATATCCTCTAAAAACTTCTAGATGAATTGATACTTTATATGAATATGCTCTTTTCTAGAATGAAATGCTAGATTTTTAGCTATGTGAATTACACTTTGTGAAAAAAAAATATTCCCATTATCTTTCCTCCTTCCAAGTTCATTAAATATCCCCTTAATCCAAATAAAAAAATTATAGCTTTTATTAAATAAAAAAACACTATTTCCATTTTTGAGAGTTCAACAATTGATTAAATCTTCAACATTAATCTCAGAATCTTACCTTCTAAAGTAAACACTTAGTTGGTGTTACTCTTCTAAGTATCTACAATTTCCCTAAATTCCATGTCTAAAAACCACTTTATTGACTCATTTGTTCGGAAATATAGTGAAAAGATTCTAAAAATCATTAAGTATTGAAAAATAAACTTCATATCCTCTTAGTTGTATATTCTAGGACTAAACATGTAAAAAATAACTACTCTAATTACTTTCACAATGTCCATTCAGGTACAATCCATGGAATATATCAAGATTCCTATTTTTGATGCATAGGGAACATTTTCATGAACACCACCTTATCTTATCTTCATGGTTCATTATACTTAATCAAATTGAAATGTTTGTTTAGTTGTGTGGTCACTAGTTTATCATCTATCAAGTCAAAGTTCTCCATATCCTTATATATATTATCTTACTAAGTTTTTTACAAAGTATAAGAACTTATTTCCCTCACACTCATTATCCCTAAGGTCCATTTATCCAAACTAAGGTCCTTTATCTCAAATATTTTATAAAATTCAACCTTCTATTAATAAATATTTTCTTTCACTAGGTCATAAATAATCATTTCATCAATATAAAGAAATAAGATAATGAAACTCCCATGAAGGAATGTTTTCTTTCATCCAACTGCTCCAGATAAAGCTCTTCCATTGGAAACATGATAAGTACCATCTGAATATTCATATGTATAACTACTAATGATCATATATTAGATAAATACATGTCTTTTTTTGGTTGAAATCCTGTCATGAATAGTTGTTTCGTGTACCTTTTTCTAACATCTACTTCCTCTTTTTGTCGATAAACCAATTTTTTAATGAAATTTTTTCTCGAAGAGATTTTTCATTAGCTTCCATGTTTTGGATACATAGAGAGAATAAATTTCATCCCTTATGGATAACTCCCACTAATTATTTTAGATTCATGGCCTCCTCTAGGCTCTTTATATCTTTATCATATGTAAGAAGAAAGTAGTGCATGATTCTTTTTATATATCTTCACTTAGTGCCTAAATCTGGTAGAAATCTATAAGTCCCTCTATGGGTTGTCACATTTAGGTAAAATTAGTTATATATATTTATCTTATAGATATATTTATTCTAAAACTCTACCCTAAGAATCCATATCCCTGGAGATTTTTGGTACTCTCGATCATGTAAGCACTATAAAAAATTGACCTCCTTTCGAAACATCCTTAGGATTGTCTGGTGATTTTGGTACTGATATACTCCCTAGAATCTCATAATTGTCTATAAATTACAAACATAAATTCAATTGAAACTATGAATTTGATGATAATTTTATCTCATCAATATTTCCTTCTATATTTCTATCCTTCTATGGGATCTTTTCATTGAAGATGGAATTTTAACTTCTAAAAAAGTTATGGGTTTTATCCTAGATTCAAAAATCAAACTCTTCATTTCCATACCCAACAATGTAACATTATCAAGACTTAGCCTAAATATTATACCTCTCCTTTGAATCAATTTTTATGTAAGTGAGTGAACTGAAGACTTTGAGATGGGTGAAATAAACCTTCCTTTCACACCAATAGACTTCTGAAATATCCTACCCTAATAGAGATTAAAGTCTCATGTTAATCAAGTAAGTCCCACAGTTCACTAATTATGTCTAAAAAATGGGAAAACCTATATAAATTCTCATAATCCTTGAATTTTTCAAATAGTGTGTTATTCATCCTCTCTATGGCTCTATCATATTCCAAAATACTTCATATGATCTTCTCAAACCATATTCTTTTTCATATTTAAAACCTCTAGAACTTCTTTATTACGTACTCCCCACTATTATCATACCTCAAACACATAATTTTATTTTAAGTCACTTTTTCTACCATGGATCTCCATTGGATGAAGGTTTTGAACACCTCAGACTTTTTCTTGGGAAATAACACCCATGTTTTCTATTTTTCATCATTGATGAATATAACATGATGCAGTGGCCCTATTTGAGAAGGAACTAGAGATAGAACCAATACATCTGTATAAAACAAATCAAACTTACAATTCTTTAGTTACCTACCATATTTTGTATATAAAACTTCTATCACATTCTAAATATACAATCATTCAATGTTTCATACTTCATGCTTCCAATTTTTAGTATGTATTTAGCAGTGAGTATCTTCATCCCTTTCTCACTCAAGTTACCCAAATGGTAATTCCATAACATTATAGAATTCACTTCTCTAGCGTGAACTAAACCTTACAACACTCTCATCATGTACAATTTTTTATCCATCACTCCTTTATCCACCACCATAGAACCATATTAAATTTTTCACACATCATTCATGAATGTTGTATCAAAACCTACATCATATAACTATACAATGGAAATTAAGTTATTACTTAACCCTAGGATCTATCTCATACCATGAAACTCTATAAAAATTTTATTCCCTATTTATATGGTCACATAACCATTTCCAGTAATAATGATATTATCATTATCCTCAAGATACACCATGCCAAATCATTCAAAAGTATATTTCCTCGTACTCCCCCTCTTAGATGTTGAGTGAAATAAATCTCTAGATTCTATAATACATGAATCAATTAAAAACGTTTCACTTAGTATTAAACCTCTCATATATTTCAATATATGATTCTTATATCTTATTCTATAAGCATATATTCTATAATTCACTCTTTTCTCATTAAAATCTTTCTTTAGATGACCTTATTTCCCACAATTCCAACAGATGGGACCACATTCCACTGAGCTAATCATGCTTTAACTTATTCTTACTTTAACATTTTTATGAATTTTCTATTCTAAATATCATCCTATTCCTTCAAAAATATAAAAACTTATAGAAGATACCCAAATATTTGAATGATAAATTTATTCATTCAAGATCATGTCTCCGACATCAAAAAACACAGTGTTTATCTTACTACTTGAGTTTATCATTACAGCAACCATCACATACCAAGACTCAGGGAGGGATGAATGTAAAAACAATAGACACTTAGAATATCTAATGTTTACCTTAACTAATTATAACAAACTTATTATCATATTGAAGTCATTGATAAGACCTCATACTAGTCTGTTTTTGGACATCCTCATGATGAACAGCCTCCATAAAAGGAACTCTTTATCTATCATGGTTGGATTCTTATATATATCAGTAAAAAATTTCATAAGTTCTGAATTATTATTCACTTCAAGGATGTTATAATATATGCTCTGGGATAATGACATCTAGATCATCCTTAATTCTTTCTTATCCATCCTCTCTCATTATTCATTATTCATCACTTCTATCTTAGTACCCTTTAATGAATTATCAATCTCATTTTATAGTAGACAATCCTCTATCCTCACCCAACACTGTTACTCCTTATAGATAGTGAACTCCCACTAAATTTAAAAATTTGTAAAATAAATCATGAAATATTTAGAAAAACTATTCTATAATAGAAAGATAATATTTTGCAAGTTAACTAATCTATAAATCACTTTTAATGGGGACTAGTTATCTAATACTCTCCAACCAAATATTTTGATACCACTTGTTGGGATAATATAAAACTTTTGAATCCATAAATTTTTTCCATTGGAACTTACTGGATGTAATAAAGTGATTGAATGTTTCCATGCTCTTAGAAGACACATTGAACATAAATCACTACACAAAAACACAAAATCCTCGAATGAACAAATAAATATTTCTAAGCGCCAACGATCGAAATAAAAAAAACAAAATAATATTATAATATTATTTAATGGTTTGTATGTGAGTCCAAATCTATAGAGCGAATATTTCTTTAATTTTATTCAAGGAATTATAAGATGATTAAAATGGTATAATTCCATAAAAATCACAAGTGACTTCACTCTACTAATATAGAAGATCCCAACTGGTTAAACTATTTTATTTACCTCCTGATCCCTATGGTGATTTCTTCCCCATAGCACCAATATTCGTGGGAATCCCTCAGCTCTATTGATGATATATACCACCTCAACTCTATATTATAGTTCATAGTGACCACTTATGGAAACTCCATGAATTGAACCTTATATATACTCCATAATAAACTTTACATGATACCTTTAAAAAATATATGAAGTGCAAAAAATCATCAAAATGACTGATAAATATTCAATAGGTACTTTTAAACAAGTCCTTTGTGTTTTTTTCAATACTTCAATTAGATCATGTCTAGGGGTAACATATAATTTTCTATCCTTTAACTATCACCTTTTGATATTCATAATCTTGTTTATATAACTTTTAAATGTCTAGAATTTATCATTATTTCTCTACCATATCCATTATACAATAAAAATTTATTCCTTTATAAATGATCCATTTTATAGATTAATTCCTTGGCCTGAAAATGTTTTTCACAATTAATAAACCCCATGTTTAACTCTATTGATCACATTCTACAAGATTTATCATAAAAAGAAGAATGTATCATGCTACAACATTATATAGAGTATGATCTACTACTTTGTGGTAGGTTATATAAGGAGATCTCACTTTTCCTACTAATTATCATCATCTACATCATAATATAATCAATAAATCTATGGATTTAATTTCCCAAAATAACTCATAGACTCAAGAAATTTTATTCTTAAAGTTAGGGTTGAACTATAAAAAATCTCATAGTGATATCCAACAACAAAAATCATGATAAAATAAAATAAAAAGAAACATTAGGAGTTGTATCACAATCCTATTAAGAGAAAGAATGTATCTAAGGTAAAAAATTTAGTTAATAGAAAAATCTATTTTAGATATTGAAATGATATTCAACAGAATATTAGGTGATTATAATCAATAAAAATATAAACAATACAGTCTTTTAGTATTTTTTTGGATCCACACATATCCTTACAAGAGGTTGGTATTCTTTTTCAATCACGAGGTGTCATGTGGCACCCCCATGGGCTCACAGAGTACATATCGCATGAAGGATCCATGAGTTATAAATATATATTTTCATTATAATTATAATAAAAGTGGGTAAATATTTAATGGTTCATATTTTAATAATTGGGAATGATGGTGTGGTTGAGAATTCCCTATGGGTGTGATCCATATGTGTTTGTATCACCCAATAAAGGGTCATTTCTGACACGAATTGATATTATTATGTCTATGTTATTGGGAATACATGTATAATATCAAGAAATAAAATCCAATGGTTTAGGAATAATGATCTATAATATGTGGAGTTTCTCAATAAATAGGGACTAAGTGGTCTACCTAGATCACGCGTCATTATAATTTTACTACCATGTTATCTATTCCAAAATTAATTTGGGATGAGATAATTTTTTATTTAAGAGATAACATTACCTAATAGTACTGGTAAGTAGGAATTGGTCACATAACCAAATAAAATGGTTATTTTTCATCTCCTTTAAGCGGGGATCAAGGAGTCCAATTACACAAGGGTCGCTGTTATTGTGATCCCCTTTATGCACACCACTAGCTTCCACCTTCAATCTCACCCCACTAGGATTTTCACATTCCAATTTTCTATATCTAGAATTTCAATAAATAGTATAATTATTGACTACTAACCTTTTTAAGATTCTTAGAGTACATTTTCCACATTCAATATTATTCTCCTTTGATCATTTTATCTACCAACCACCTATGTTAGTAGGGCCTAAACCACAATGGCCCAACATTTTAAGTGTCATTAATGATCAATAGGGATGGGTGTCTCTTCAATAACCTTTAAATTATTATTCAAATTAAATTAAATTAAAACTAAAATAAAACTTTATTTTATTAATTTAAAAACTATATTAATGCGAGTAAACCAAAATGAGCTTAAGATATTCAATAATCTTACCTCAGAAAAAAAAATCACTTCCTCATCAAATATTATATTGTGATTCTCACCTAATAAATATTTTAATTATCATAAACACTTTTTATATGTCTTAAAAATTTATTGTGAATATGTATTTATATTTGATCATAGATATATGTTTTCAACGGACCAAACAAAGACTTCAATGTGAATGAAGGAGACTAAAGGAGGATCTCACACAATCTGCTACCACCGACTACCCAGGGGGGTGTCACCAGCCATATGATGAAACTAATAGAATAAAATTACCTACTAGAAGCTCATAGAATACTCAGTGGAGTGCTACTATTTACCTTATGGAATTAGACAAAACCTCCATATCTATAGGTAGCTCACTGGAAACTTGGTAAAATCCAATGGCTACCAGGTGGGTTTTACAGTATCCTAGGAAGCCTGAAACATTCCTACCATATATTCAGTGGTATTGGGAATATACCCAGTGTAATAAAATAAAATAGTTGATGGAATCATTTATTATGGTCAAAAATGCATTTAATTACTCTTTTATGACTTCCTTCACCCCAGATCAATTATAAAAGATTCTCAGCAAACTTGGATCCTATAAATATACTACCAGAAGCCATGGAAACATAAAATTCTCAACAAAAAATATTTATGATCATCAATTTCCTCTCATTTACACTTGTTCTCTAAAATTCAATCAAATTTGTGCACTATTTTTAAATCATTCTTAGTTATTCTACATTATTCTTTATCTAAGATAGTGTTTTCTCTTATCCGCTTGAGATATTTTGTCCAAGATTCAAAGGGATTGGGTATAAACAATTCTATATCTTATTCATTATATTTGGGTACTTAAAACCATTAAAAATGAAGGATTTTAGTTTCATTAAAAATAAATAAATGGAAAGGGATTCAATATCATTGAGGTTTTTAACTACAGCCATTAAAAATCTAGGGTTGATTGTAATTGTGGTTTCCTTCTTTAAATAATTAAAAACAAGGTAGTTTTGGTATCTTGGATACTATTAAATCCAAGGACTAATATAATAAACCCTAAAGAAATTAGGGTAGGATACATAGGGGCTCATCAAAGAGATTTGGCCCAAATCCCTTATCAAATCATGTTCTTTATTTATTTTATCTTTACTCACTTATTTGATTAATTTCTACTATACTTAATCATTTGTTCATTTATGCACTTAATTATATGATTTTTCTGTTAAATTTTTATATTTAATGAAATGAACTTATTATTTTATTCAATTTTTTGTACTTTTTTCTTTTCTATTGTTTTAAAATTGTTTAAATCTTCATTAGTTCTCAAAATATTTTTATGGTTTTTCAAGAAATATTGTTTTTTAAATGGAATCTAATTATTATACCCACAATTCTCCTAAAGGGAAATATGTGAGTCATGAAATTTATTTTTATGGTACCAAAAACAGTTATTGGAAGACACATATGTCAATATTTCATTGAAATATAGGTTATCTTGTATTTAAAACAATCATGAATGGTAATAATTCTACTGGTGAAAAAAATAAAGACCTAATGATATTACTGCTTTTGAATTAAATGGTAAATCTATGAACACCCTCCATTATATTTTAGACCAAAATGATTTTAATTGATAACTATATAAAAAAACTACTCATGAAATTTTAAAACTCTTATAAATAAATCATGAATGAATAAACAAAGTTAAAGATACTAGATTATATTTTTATAGATATGGCTTTATTAGATTTAGTATTCATTCTAATGAGTCTATTACTGAAATGTTTACACATTTTTTGATATTTTAAATGGTATAAAATATCTTAGTAACACTATTTAAATATAAATTTAGTCAAGAAAATAATTTTATTTTTACCAAAAAATTGGGCACCTAAAGTGACATCGATACAAGAAGTTGCAGATATAAAGATCATTTCAGTCAAAGATCTTATCAGATCTCTCATTCCCTATGAGATTATAATGAAGAGATAATTTGATAAAGAGGATATGTAATTCAAGGAGGTTAAAATATCAATTTAATTAAATAATATAAATGATTACTTATCTATAAATGATTCTAAAATCATTCATCTTACCAAGAAGATGAACAAGTTCAAGAAAAAGAAAAGATCCAACTTCCAAACTAAAAAATAAAATCAAGAATATGAAGTTACTTTATTTGGTTTGAAAAATAAGGGTCATATCAAACTATATTATCAATTAAAAAATAATAAATCTAAGGATGAGAAACAAGGTAAGAAATATCTTAAATTCATAACTCAGAGTGAAAGCAATAACTCTATTTATTCATCTAAATCAAGAAATGAAAATGAAAAGTTCCTTATGGTTGACATAGAGGTATGTGATAAAGTCAATTCAATTAGTTATACTATTTTCTATTTTCCTTCTACTTATTCTAAATATTCTCTAAGTTATGAAGATATCCTTTATCATATAGAAAAACTTCAAAATGGATTTTTTGAATATCAAAATATAAGTATATTAAAAATAAGTACAATCTAGTTATATTTGAAAATTATCAACTTTTAAAAGAAAAGGTTAAATTTGGTTTTTAAATTAAATGAACAGCCAATCATTGAGAATTGGGAATAAAAAATTATAGATCTCAAAAATAATCTTTCTCAATTATCCCATGGTCATAAATATATAAATATGATTTTGGGATTATATAATTAAAATTAATTATAGAATTTTATTTTCAAAACAATCTAGTCATTCCAAAAATTATAAAAATGATACTTTTTTAAGGTATTTTCCCAAAATAATTTTTTTAATTATTATAGGCTATTTGGGAATTTTATTTATGAATGAAATTTTAAAAATTATAGATATGGTAGAATAAATATCATTCATTTATCATCTCATATTTCTAACAAAAATATTTCTAAACAAGTTTGGATTCTAAAGTATTTATTATCTAACTTAAGTGGATCAAAAATATGGGTACTAAGAGTATTAGTCTCTTAATTTGTTATCATATTAATGTATCAAGAAAAAAACCTAAGAAACTACTTTTATATGGATGGTGGGTGTTCAAGGCCCATGTGTAGTGATCATTTCAAATTTTAATCATCTCAAAAAATTAGACGAAGGACATGTCACATTATGATACTATTAAAAAAGTTAAATCATCAGTATTAGTATGATTAGTTTCTGCAAATATACTTTAATTAATGATTTTTTATTTGTAAATGTATTGAAGCATAATTTACTAAGTATTGTTCACTTATGTGATAGTGGTTTTAGAATTAATTTTTGAAAAAAAAATCAAGTGTTTTTAGTTCTAATGGAAAACTTTTATTAGCTGCATATTATTTTCAAAATGTTTATATTATAGATTTAAAATCTCATGAAATATAAAATGTTATGTGATTAAGTTCACAAGATAGTGAGTCTTGGATTTTTCATAGACTCCTTGGTCATTATAACAAGAAAATACAAGTCAAACTCAACCATAAATATCTAGTGTAGGATTTACTAAAAAAAATTCAAAGATAACATTATTTGTAAACCTTTCCAGCTTAGTAAGAAACACAAAAATTTATTTAAATGTTAAAAGGAATTTTTCTCCTATAAATACTTCAAACATGTACACCTTGATCTTTTTATAACAATTAATGTTTTTAGTGTAGGAGTTAAATCATACATATTTGTAATTATCAATCATTATAGTAGATATATATGGGTTTATTTCTTGGATCATAAAAATAAGCCTTGTAAATTATTTATAAAATTTTCAAAGAAAGTAACAAATGAAAAGGTATACAATATCTTACCCCTTATAAGTTACCATGGTGGTTTGATAATTAAGGCTTCAATTAACTTTGTGATTCTCAAGGTTATCATCATTCCTTATACACTCTTATAACACCTTAATAAAATGGGGTTTTATAAAGAATAAATTGGATCCTTTAAGAGTTTTATAGAACTATTTTAAATTAATTTAAACTCTCTAAATAATTTTTAGATAAATAAATAAATACTTCTTATTATATCATTAATTTTTCTCTCATAATAAATATCCTTAGAAAAAAACACTTATGAACTTTATAAAGTAAAACTTATTAAATCTAGAAATTTTAAAGTGTTTGGGTGTAAATGTTTTACCCTTAACACCAAGTACATACTATGAATGTTTGATACTAAATCCAATGAAGGTATCTTTCTTAGGAACTCCAACTCAATTAAAGCCTATCAAGTCTTTAATAAGAGGTCCAAAACCCTAGAAGAGTCAATTCACATAAAGTTTGATGAGAATCTACCTAAATCTTATCATCAAAGTGATGATATCACTGACCAAGATATTTTGGCATTACCTAAACATAAACCTTCTAAATAAATTTCAAAAAAATTATAACACCCTAGTCCCACATTCTTAGATCCAATGATAATAACACATACTTCACATACTGACTTCAATACCACATGTAGATTCTCAGACATAATTGTCCCATAATTACATGACATAAAGAAAATAATTCATTAAATACATTCCCAAGACCTTTTAGTTTTATAGTTCTAGAGAATTAGGGGAAATCATAAACTAATAAATCCCACACCTTTCTATGCTAATGGAAATTTTTTCCACTATATAAAAAACTGGTTAATTCATAAATAGCCTTCAACATCACCTAAAATTTCTCCATAAAAGTTGTTATATTAGGAATATCATCTATAATACATTTATTTATAACCAGTGGAAATGGAAACATAATAAGGGTGAGATCAAATGCTCAGTAACGGTAAACATAAAATACAACAATTAAAGATCATAAGTGAGCATAAGATGATCATCAATAATATGGTTGGAATAGATAACCAAAAAAATTCCATAATATAATGAAACTAAAATCATAATATATTCATGAATTATAATTTAAATGAAAATATCAAAAGGAAAATAATAACTAGTTCCTTAGATATGAAATGTAAAATTTCATATAACTAATTCTATGCCCTAAGCTAATACATCATGATATTTGACATCATGACCTTATTGTTAGGTCCTTATGTCTAGGAAATACCTTTTTATGTGTAGGAATACACCAAAATACCCAATCTAGTTTATCTCATGAGATCTATTGATTCATCAAGGGGCTATAAAATGTTAGAATCCACCAATTACTTGATTAAGTACAATATATTCATCATATGATAAAATGAATAAATAATTCATAATCAATTTTTCCAATAATCATCTGTATTGGAATAAAAACATACAGAATGCCAATATTTTTCCTTATGTCAATAAAAGTTATAAAATGATCATAACTCATCTAGAGAAAGATAATGGATGGTTAAACAATGAATATTTTACTTATAAACAATCATCCATATTGGAATAAAAACATATATAATGACAATAGTTTTCCCCGTGTTAATAAAATGGAAAACATGATCAAAACCCATTTAGATAAAGAATGTGGATAGTTAAAAAAACATTATAAACTTTACAATAATCATGTATATTAGAATAACAACATAAAGAACACCAATACTTTTTCCCTTTTCAATAAAATGGATAACATGATCATAACCCATATAAAGGAAGTATGTGGATGGGTAAATAGTATATAGCCAACTTTCTTGATTAATTAATAAACTTCTATATCAAAATAAGAAATATATTGATTTTAAATAATTTTATAATTAATAAATGGAATATCTTTATATGTAAGAATAACTCAAAATAAAACTTTATATAGTAAGGGGTATATCTTTAAGTTAATAATTTCTCCAATCAATTGATATATAGAATCTAGTTGAACACCCTTCAATCAAAGAAATCGAAAACTATATATTCACAAAGTAAAGTAATTAGAAGCAAAGTCATGAATTTTCATGGTGGATGGTTAGGAAAGACAAAGGAAGTGGTTGATCATGTATTTTATAGAGAATAATGTTACATAAGAAATCTAGATAAAGAATTTGTATGGTAACATTTAAATAATTTCCTAGATTAAACATAATATAATTCAAAAGATAATTACTAAGGTGAAAATCACTTTTTTAGTTTTAGAAAAATCAATTTGGAAATAAGAAATATTCTTGATATTTTGAATAAATTTTAAATATATATATATATATATAACTCGGAGAAAAATAATTCATTTTATAAAACATGAAATAATAGAGATAAAGTTTCATATAAAATGACAATAGTGGAGTAAAAATGTGTTTACATTGAAAATGTTAAAAATATTTTATTTTCAAGTTTTTATGAAAATGACCCATATAGAAAAAATTTAAAAAATTATTTAAAAATTTTAAAGAAGTTCAAGTTGTATAAAATGACCTTAATCAATTATTGAATCATAGATAATTACATTCTCAAAAGCATCCAAAAAAATATATGCATTCAAAAAGGGAGGTTCCAAGATGAAAAGAAAAGATTGGGTCGGTTTCCTTACAATAGGTAAATAATAAACCTAGGGGGAAATAAAATAAGTAAATACAAAATAATTTCCATATATGAATAAAATTATAGGGGTTTTAGAGATAAAGGTATATAAATTCTCTATACTTATTGTCTTTCAAAATAAATATCTATTTGAAAAGGAGATTAGTAACAAAACCCTCATGGTATGGGTAATGTATGAATAAAATGATCTAGAGAGGAATAATATGAAATGGAAATTAAAATCTCATAAAATGAAATATATTTCTTATTTGAAATCAATCAGTTAGTGGATTCACCTTCTAAAATAAATAATGGTGTGTAATATCAAACATGCCTCGTTAAATTAAATTTGAGACAAAGAACAAATTAAAACCTTAAAAACTTTCAAGTAAAAAAAATAATAAGGAATAGAACATTTAATATCATGAAATATAAGATAATCATGATACAAAATTTTAATTTGGAATTATATACACCATTATAAAAAAAACATTTTGTATAATAAAAAGTGTGTCTTGAGGGATTAAAAATTGAGACAAGAAGCCCTTACGATATTAGAATTTTTTGAATGAAAACCCCTTGAAGGATATTATTTCAAATGAAACATAAAATATAATTAATAATTATATAATCATGATAAAAAATATTAAATGGAAATTTCATACACCATTCTAAATAAACAACGGTGTATAATAAAAAGTATATCTCAAAGAGTGAAAATTTGAGACAAGAAACCCTTAACTTGTTCATGATTCATTCTATATGTATGAATAACTTATGGAATAATAAAATTTAGTTTATTATATACAATATAAGGAACCATATTCATATATATTTCATTTAATATGGATCATTTATTATCTTATGGTATTTATTTATTATATAGTATTTGTATATGTTTGCATAAAAATTGAATTTGTTTCAAGTTATTTTGGTAATTTTAGTGATTGAAGATGATAATTTAATAAAAAGTTAATGTGACATTTATATAACCATAAACCAATCATGATTTTCTTATTAACTTATAATAAAATTAGTATTTAAGTTCCCATATTCATCTATATTATAGTTTTATAGTATTATTCAAGTAGGAAGTTAAAATAACCACAAACATGAACATGAAATATCTTGATGGGTGAGTATAGTTAAATAATTTTATAATATCATTAGAATATAAGAATAATTATATTATTATTTTTTAAGTTGTTGAGTCAAATTTCAAGTGGTTTGGATAAATAATTAAAATCAATTTGAAAAATGAAAAACATTCCTTCATAGAGGCGGTAGTCTTCACAACACATGATTAATGTTATTTTGTTTTTATAAGTGTATGTACTAGAATAAATAACGGTTTTTAAGAGAAATATTAAGAATAAATAGTAAAGAGTAAGTAATACACACTTTGGTACCTTAAACTTTATCTTGAAAGTATCCTTGGAAATTAAGGGATTATGCTAAATAATTGAGACCATAGTCTTATTGACATGAGAGAGTCTTCAAGGAGGATAAAATTGGTATATTTTCAAGAATAAATTTTAATTAATGGTTATATCATGATGGAGTGGGAGTCTCTTATTTTATAAGTGAAGCAAAGGAAATTTTTATGAATACCCATTATTTTTTCAATAATGAAATGACGTTATTCAAGGATAAAAAGTTAAAAATATGAGAAATAATGTGTTTTGGGTGATATTGGATCAATAAAGAATCAACCAAGTATTTACACCCATGTTTTAAATGTATTGGAAGTCATTTGTTCTTATATTCTTTCTTTTACCATTTTTTTATTATACAGGGGTACCTAGTTTTTACCCAAGTAACTTATGTTTTATTAAACATATAAAATGAACCCTTTTACCAAATATGAGCATTCTAAACATAAATTTAATCACCATTTAATCTAATTCAATTTATAATTAATATAAATTTATATTTTAAATTATAAAAAAATCGTTTTCCCTATTAAGAGTCCTTACTATTATTTAGTATTGATTAATAATTGAATGAGTGGTAATTTATTTAAATATAGGTTTAAAAATTATATTTAAGTGAATTTTTATAATTGATTAATTTATTTTATTATATAATAATTATATAATAATAACAAAATAATTCTTTGAAAATAACAGTTTTACCTTTCTCATGGTCGTTAAATTTAATCAATATAATCCTAATTTTATGCCAAAAATGAAACTAAAATTATTAAATAATATTATAATATTGATGTAAAATATAAAATTTATTTTTTAAATTTAATTACAATAAGTGATGAAAACTATTTTTTTTAATATAAATGAATAAATCGGTTTTTAGAGTAAAATATTACTTATGTTTCCAAAACAATACACCTGGTTTTATAAATAAAACATAGTGGTTTTAAATGATTTAATTTAATTATAATTATATATAATTTATAGAAAAATATTTCAGAAACATTTAAGTTGTTATTTTATTATGATAATGTCATAAAAGTGATGGTTTTATCAATATCGATATTTTTCACTATTCACCTAAAAATGGTTACTTAAAAAATACAAAAAAAAACATATTAAGATAATTTAATTATTATAAATACAAAAATGAAGTTACTTTATTCAAATTAAAATTATAAAATTTTAGAAATCAACTTTTAAATAAAAATATAATGATAATTGTTTCATGGAAAGATAACTTTTAAACATTTCACTTATTCTTATTCTTATTTATTATCAATTACCAATTAGATTATGGTTAATAAACTTTTTATATCAAAAATATTTTTTATCTAGTTCAACACCCTAATAATTTACAATATATTTATTTTAGAATAAATTTAATTTCTTTGATAGCTTATGATGCACGCAACACAGTGTTTAAACAAAACATGATACTCTATTAAAATATTATTTAAACATGGACATTGTAACCTATTCATGAAGTTTTAGGGTATAAATATTACTAACTAGATTACTAAAATTATAGTTATCTATTTATTATAAATAAAATAATAATCATTTAAAATAAAAATAAATGTTTTCTGAAAAATAGTATTTTTTCAAAAAGACTATTTAGTCGCACTTTGCACACAAAATTTAAAATTATTTTTTACCAATTTTATGGAAATTATTTGATAAAATTAACTTAATTTTTAAAAAAATAATATAATAATTATCTTAGGGTTAATTTTTTGTATTTTTCTCAAATGTTTTATTTTTCGATGAATAGGAAAAATACTGAATTTTAATTAAAAACTATCTTTTTATTTCAATTATTTATAAAGTTAAATTATATTTCAAAAATTTTTAAAGTAAAATTAGTTCAATTATATATATTTTAATCCAATTTATATCGTTTTAATCATTTTCATATTGATTTTTTTGTAAAAACTTTGTAAATTTTTGAACATTTTCTCTTTGAAAAACCCCTTTCACATCGCGTCGTCCGGATTAATTTTAAATTAAATTTTGAAACTTATGTGAATTGAATTTGAATAAAAGGATTTAGTATTTGGAATCATAATATTTTATATTATTTAATAATTTCAATATAATTTTTTACCATAATTAATAGTAAAAATAGTAAAAATAGTAAAAATTATTTACTGTGGTTAAGGTAAAAATGGGTTTATCAGGGGTTAAACTAAAAAGATAAGGGTTAATATGAACTAAAATATTATCCGAAATATATTTGATGTACATATTTAGACCCTAGTATAATTATTTATAATACTCCATTTTTTCCATTATTTATGTGAAAAACATGGGTACACCTTTTTATTTTCAAAAATTACAAATGTACCACTCACCTCACTTATAAAAGGGTGCACCCTCTCTCTATTATTATCACCTTTAAACCCTTTTAGTTTAGCCAATAACTACCAAAATCAATTACCAAATTCCATAAATTCATCTTATAAGCATTATTTTTTTCATAAATACAACCTAGTAATGCTTTTGATGAAAACCTAAGGAGGTTACCCGAAGAAGAGGTAATGTTCTTCAATGAATGTTTTTATTTTATTTCTTCCAAAACCTCCTTCAATTATTATTAAAACATGATGATATAATAACTAAAATATATTAAATATAATAAGATGTTTTTATGTTAATTTAATTACCAAAACCATCCCCACTTCAATCAAATGGGTTATGAAATCATCATTTGTGTGTACAGTGGGCTACTACCTCGCGAGCTGATGTCATTCATTTTTTCATTATCGCCTATCATTTTTGGATATACTGATGGATATAAATTATATATATGATATATATATATATAATATAATTATACCTTTATATTCATTATATCATATATAAATTTTTACTTTCCATCTTTTAGGGTGTATTGTAACGTCGCTCGTGTGTACGGTGGACTACTGCCTCACGAAGCGATGTGATTTATCTTTCACTAATGCTTTACATGGAAGGTGATAAGGATAAATTTTATAAATATATGTTATATACATAAAATAATTATGATATTAATTATATATATATTGTTATTAAAATATAATACATCATTTTCTTTTTACCTCTTCACTCACTGAAATATGATAACATTGTTCATGTACGTGTGGGCTAATACCTTCACGAATTGATTAACTCTCTTTTCATCATCATATCACATGGATGATATATATAATTATATTTAAATAATTAATATTCAATTTATTATATTATGACTATTATTTAAATATAAAATATTACTTTCCTTCTTTCCATAGTGATTATTTAAAAATAGAAACATTACTCTTGTGTACGTATGGCCCACCGTCTCCATGATTTTAATGTACTTAACTTCTCAAAAAAATATTTCATGATTGTTATTAAAATTATAATTGATGTATAAAAATTATAATTATTTTATGATTATTATTATTAAGGTGATGTAACTATATAATATGCACAAGAACTAAAAATTTCATGAAAAAGTTTGAATGAGAAAACAAGGCAATTAACATCGAAAACAATGAAAATAATGAAAGATTGTTAATGAACGGGTGGTAAGATGTTATAAAAGGATCATATGTGATATTATAAATATAAATATTGTTTTTTTATAAATCAATAACATGTTTAAAACCACTATACATGATTTTAAATCATGTTTAACCAAAAAAATGTGTGAGGTAAGGGACTTCATCTAAATTTCCCTTCATTAAGTCAATTTGTAATGTTATGCACCTAATTTATTTTTTATGGTGTATATACTTCCCCTTTGAAATGTAATATAATGATTCATCCATATTTCAGGGTATTTTATTTTTCAATTATCATTATTTCATCCAAGGGGATTTGACTTGAAAATTACAAAGTAGTAAAAGTTATTGTACAATATCGCTTTTTTGTGATTGTTAACTTTCTCTTGAAACAATCACTTTATTGTGATCATTTTTCATTAGATTTTAAATTTTTCCTAAATATCAATATTCTTATATTATGGATATGATTATTTACAAAACCATATACCATTTTTAGATAGGGTATATACATTGAAAGTTATTTTATTAACTGGGGAAATATTGATAAATATGTGTCATTTACTCAATACGGATATTTATTGATAAGGAATACTATTCATGAATTAAATTGATTATTTGATATATGAGGAATGATTTGGAAATGTAGTGATGGGTGGGGATAATAATTATATATCCCCTTGATACATCGGTAGGTCTCATGAGACAAATTTATTATCCAAATTGAACGAGTTTGTACCTATAGTTTTAAGCCATATTGTAAAAGGTATTAATGGCTGAGGTATCATGATATCTGAGATCATGAAGTCCAATAATTAAGAATTTCCTTCATTAAGGATTTATTTATTTTTATTATCCATGGTATTTTCACAATGATATTATATTTGGATGTATTTCATTCTCTGATATTGATTAAATGGAATTTGTTTTTAGTTGTTTACCTTTCAATATTGATTATCCCTTATCTTATCATGATAGCCAAGTTATTTAAATTGAATCTATGTTTAGTTATTTACCTTTCTATGCTAATTATGATTATTGATTCATGATAGCTTCCACTATACTTGACCCTTACTGAGAATTTTAGCTCACCCTTATTTTGTTTCATTTCCCCATGATATGAAGAAGAATTCTTGGAATGATTTTTCAAGGTTTTAGTTGATTTAATTTTGTTATGTATCATGTTTTATTTTCTACTCGCAATATAAAATGGGTATCACGTAAGTATTCGTTGTCCAAAACTACTAAATTGATAGGTATTTTAGGATTTTAACCATTGTATTTATGCTACTGTAATAAAGAAAATGTTGTTCAATGGTGATTGTTGATACAGAATACTAGGGAGGAAGAGTAAATGGAACTCATGGAATGGAAATCTAAGGGGAAATTATTCAAAAAATATTTCTCAAATGTGAAACAAACTAAAATGAATAGAATGTTACTTAGCTTAAATAAAATTGAATATGAATGTTTTGTGGAGTATGAAGCTATATTTATAACGTTAGTTAGGTATTATATGGATTACATATATAGCATAGAGTGTAAGATTGGCCATTTCTTTAGAGGGCTTGAGCTAAGTCACTGAAGGGCATTGGTCTCTCAAAAAATTTTATCACAAGATGAAATAGTTTTATGTGCCATAAAATTGGAGAATGAATTATATAGATCTTAAATATTTAAGGTAAATTAAGAGAATAATATTTCATCTAAAAACCATGAAAAAGGTAATACATCAAATAATAAGAAGAGAATACATCAACTTCGATCTTGTAAAAATTATGGAAAGAATCACCCAAGAAAATGGTTGAAGGTATTGGGAGTTTTTTATAAGTGTGGAGATAAGGTTAACTAGGATAAATAATTCAAAGTGAATAAATAAAACACTTATATTCAGTGTTTCAACTATAGGGAGATGGGGAACTATGAAAAAGAAATCCCCAATCGTCAAGGGAATCCATCATAGAATATTCTAAGGGGAGAAGTCCAAGCTTATGTGATCACTACAGCTATGGTGTAAGTACCCAATGCTGTGGTGGAAGGTACTTTAATCCTATCTTAAAATTTATATATTTATTTATTTGATTCTGGATCCTCACACTCTTTTATATCTACCTGGTTTTCCAAGAAAATTATACATTTCCCTTTTAATTTAATAAGGGTATCGTCAGTCAAAACTTCTAGAGGAAGTCTCACTATAACAAGGATGTGTCAGGAAGTTCTCATTATGACACATAATTGTTTGACCTTATTATCATACCTATGTTTGACTTTAATATAATCCTTGGTATGGAGTGGATTTCAAATTATGATGGAAATATTTATTGTAAGAATAAGAAAATTATGATTTGTGAGGAAGGTGTAGAATTACTTATCTTTACATAATAGAATTTGTTATATGATTTGTATCTATATCAACCCCTAATATCTCTAATGAATGAGATTATTATATAATAAGATAAAAAATCTAGGGATGGAGATTTTAATATTCATATTGAGGATGTGCCTATTTTACAAGAATACCTTGATGTATTTCCTGATGAATTACCTAGACATATTCTAGAGTGTGAAGTTTATTTTTTCATTTATTTAACCCTTAATGCAAGACCAATATCAAATAAGGAATAAATTCTGAGGAAATATTTCCAAATAAGGTATAGACATTATGAGTTTAGAATAATTCCATTTGGATTGACTAATTCACCCTTTGTTTTTATGGATCTAATAAATAGAGTATGCAAGGAATATTTTGATGATTTTTTTGTGGTATTCATTGATGATGTTTTGGCGTATTCTAAAAACTATGAGGACTATGAGAATCACTTGTGGATCATTCTTGAGATTTATAAAAGGAAAGAGTAATATGGGAAATTTAGTAAGTGTGATTTATGGATTCAAGAAGTTTCTTTTCTTGTCTATATAATCTTAAAGGATGGAATCTGAGTTGATCTTTCAAATACAAAGGTGGTTAGATAATGGCCTACACCAATGAACACAAATGAGTTCCATAGTTTCATTTATTTAATAGGGTACTATGGAGGATTCATTTATAATTTTTTCTAATCAGATTACCTTTTAACCAAGCTTACATGAGAAGGGGTTAAGTTTTTTTAGACAAAGGAATGAGAAGAATGTTTTGATGAACTAAATAGAAGATTTTTTATTGTTATAATTTTGACTCTACCATCTAGAAATGATAGGTTTTTGATATATAGTGATTCATAAAAAAGAGGACTTGGTTGTTTCCTAATCAAAAATCATAAAGTTATTTTATATGCATCAAGGAAATTGAAAACTTGTGAATAGAACTATCCAACCTATGATCCTGATTTAGTATCTATAATATTTTATTTGAAGATATGGATACATTATATCTATAGTTAAATATGTGAGATATACATAGACCATAAGATCCTAAAATAAATTTTTCACAAAAAAAGTTAAATGTGAGAAAAAGGGGATGTCTTGAGTGACTCAAGGATTATGATTGCTCAATACATTAGCACCTAGGGAATAAAAATAAGGTAGCATATGCATTGAGTTGGAAAGATCATGGAGTTTTAAACAAAATGGGTATTGAGAGGGATCATATGTTCATGAATATAATAAATATAGATATGGGGACTATTAATAAAGGTGATACAACACTCTTTTTTCAAATGATTGCAAAACCAACTTTATTAGAAAAGATAAAAAGTTCTCCATCTGATGATGAGAACTTTAAGAAGAAAATTAATGGTTTAAATGATGGGAAATTAATATAATTCATTTGTGAAGATGGTATTCTAAAGTTTAGAAAGATATTATTTGTTCTATCTATACCTGATCTAAAGAAGGAATTATTGTATGATGCTCATATCGAAAATTTCTTTATACTCATTGGTATCACAAAGATGTATAGTGATTTGAGGGAACATTTTTATGGGATAACATAAAGCAGAAAATTGATAATTATGTGTCCATATGTTTGGTTTTTCAACAAGTGAAATATGTGATACATCATATTAGAGGAGTTGTGAAACCTCGTCCTATTCTAGTGTGTAAATAGGATGACATTACTATGAACTCTGTTACAGGACTACCAAAGACTCCTAAAAATAATGATGTCATATGGGTTATTGTTGATCGCCTAACCAAATATGCACATTTAATTTATATAAGAAAATATTTACCACTTGAGAACCTTCTAAGTCTCTATATTAATGAAGTTGTAAAAATCCATGGTTCACCTCTTTCAATATTGTCTAATCAAGATTCCATTTTTATATCAAAATTATTAAAGAGTCTTCATAAGGATCTTAATACTAAGCTTCATTTGAGAATTGCCTACCATATTCAAACTAATGGGTAGTCCAAAAGAACTATTGATACAATAGAAGACATGTTTAGGTCATTCTAACTTGACTTTCAAGGCATTTGGATCAATATTTCCCTTTGGTATAGTTTTCCTATAATAAAATTTTCCATTTAAGTATTCTATAAACTCCATATAAAGCATTATATAGAAAGAGATGTCATATTCCAACTTGTTGGGATTAATTTGGTGAAAGGAAACTCATAGTCCCAAAACCTTTTTAAGAGATAACAACAAAGGTAAAGGGTATTCATGCTCACATTAAAGCAGCTCAAAGTAGGGAAAATATGTATGCTGATAATCGGAGGAATGATTTAGAATTCCAAGTGGGAGATCATATTTTCTTGAAAGTATCTTCATGGAAGGTTGTTATAAGGTTAGATAAGAAAGGGAAATTGATCCCTAGGTTCATTGAACCCTTTAAAATCCTTGAAATTATTGGAGTGGTTACTTGTCATTTGAAAACACCTCCAAGTCTCTCAAAAGTACATGATGTGTTCTATATATCATTATTAAAGATGTACAAGCTAGACCCAATGCATGTGTTCACTAGTAATGAAATATAATTGGATCCTGATTTATCTTAATGGGAATAACACATATAGATTCTTGATACTAGATAAAAATTATTGAGAAATAAGAGAAATCATCTAGAAATGGTACTTTGGAGAAATCACAAAATAGAGGAAGCAATGTGAGAACCAAAGGATGTTATGAAGGACTACACTCATTTATTTAGTAGGTAATATCCATGAAATATTTAGGATTAAATTTTTATAAGAGGGAAGAATGTAACACCCCAATAGTTTACAATATATTTCTTTTATAATAAATTTAATTTCTTTAATAGCTTGTGATGCACGCAACACCAGATTTAAACAAAATGTGATACTCTATTAAAACATTATTTAAACATGGCCATTATAACCTATATATTAAGTTGGAAAGTATGAATATTAAAAACTACATTATTAAAATTATGTTTATATATTGATTATAAATAAAATAAGAATCATTTAAAAGAAAATGAAATGTTTTATTGAAAAAAATTGTATTTTTTTAAAAAGACGGTTTATCCATGCTTTGTGTACATAATTTAAAATTAATTTTTACCACTTTTAGAAAATTTATTTTATAAAATGAAATTAATTTTTTAAATAATCATATAAAAACAATATTATTTTAAATTTTATGGATTTTTTGGAATGTTTCATTTTTTTGATGAATAGTGAAAAATACTGAATTTTAATTGAAAACTGTATTTTCATTTAAATTATTTATAAAGTTAAATTATATTTTAAATTAGTTTTAAATTAAAATTAGTTAAATTATATATATATATATATATATTAATCCAATTTATTTAATTTTAATCATTTTCATATTGAATTTTGATATCAAAACTTTGTTAACTTTTGAATATTTTCTCTTTGAAAACTCACTTTCTCATCACGTCTGCAGATTAATTTTAAATTAAATTTTTCCAATTATATAAATGAAATTTGAAAAATGGATTCCATATATAGAATCAAAATAATTTATATTATATGATAAGTTCAACTTAATTTTTGACCATAATGAATAGTAAAACCAGTAGAAATTATTTACTCCAATAAAGGTAAAAATGGGTTTATTAGGTATTAAACTAAAAATATAAGGGTTAAAATGGCCTAAAATCATGTATAAAATATATTTTATTGACGTATTTAGAATCTATAATTCCTAAATATTAAAAATACTCTTTTTTACCCTTATTGCATGTGAAAAACATGGGTGCACCTTTTTCATTTCAAAAATTATAAGTGTGTCACTCACCTAACTTATAAAAGGTCACCCCATATACTCTCTTATCCACTCCATCAAATTCTTTTGGTTTAGAAAATAACTATCAAACTTATATACCATCATCTTAAAATCCTTATTTTGTTTAGAAATCTAACCTATGAAGGCCTTTGGTGCAAACCTAATGAGCTTACCCGAAGAAGAGTTAATGTTATTTAACACACGTTTTTATTTTATTTCTTCCTCCACCACCTTAAATAATTATTAAAAAATTATGATATAATAAAGTCAGAAAATTCCATATAATGAGATGTTTTTATGTTAATTTTATAACCTAAAACCATATTCACTTCCATAAAATGGGTTATGAAATCATCATTTTTGTGTACAGTATACTACCTCCTCACGAACTAATGTCATTAATTTTTCTATTACCACCTCTCACAGTTGGGTATGATTGTAAAACCCTGACCCCAGTAGCCCAGAGTCAATAGTCATTTTATTACAATGGAATATATATAAGAGATCACATCACCAAGTATCAATCAGTTTAGTATTCTTGAATAAACTAGATACATACAGGGTTCTATTATTACATTAGTAATTAAACATAGAACATAACAAAAGAAAATAAAATACTTCTTATCATTTATTCAAAGATTTAATCTTCATAACCTAGGGAAGAAAAAAAATAAAACCATGGGCTCAAACACACAATAAGGGTTATATAAAATAATAATAATTGAAGTAAATATAAAAATAAATAGACATTATGGCAAGGTAAGTAACCTAGAAAACACATTCCATCAATACACTGAGAATGATAATGCATCCATAGAATTTTTCTAAGTGAAAAACTCATGGAAAGTAATAACTAAATACTGAATAAATAAAATGATTATTATTTGGATGTCATGTATCTAGAACATGAACCATCATTCAATAATTATGGTTTAAGTTTGTTGGTAGATACCCGTATGATTCTGTTTGGAAACAAACACGAAGGGTTTGTCACCAACTGTTTTGCCTCATGAGACCTATCGATGTATCGAGGGGATATAACAGGATCCAATAATCACTAAAAGTCCAAATCATTCTTTATACATATATTTAATTGAATAAAAAAATCAATATACTTATTTATTATAGGATACGGATTCATCAATATTTCCCCAGTTAAAACAATATTCAAAATAAACTCCACATGTAAAATGGTATACAGCTAAGAAAATAATCATATCCATGATAAAAGAATATGCATATATAATAGAAATATAATTTCAAATGAAAAATGATCTTAAAGCGGTAGTAGATACACCACATGATAATTATTCGGTGCATAATACCAAGTAAGTCTCAATAAAATGGAAATTGAGAAAAAGTCTATTACCTTATGTCCAATTGTGTTCTGCACTTTATTTTAATATTCTAAATAATCAAATTAAATCCATTAATTAATTAATTTTGACCTTTTATAAATTTATTTGATTTATTATAATTTTATTAAGTTCATTTATGGCCTTTTTGATGACTTATAATGTACAATTTTATCATTCTGGAGCATTCATTTCTTGGGTTTTCATGATCGGTTTATTTGTATATATGTATGGAAAATAATGTAAAATGAAAATAGTTGTCCATAATTGAAACTATATGTTATTAATGAAATTATATAATATTTAATTATTATATATTTCATTTGGTTATATGGTCTTAGAATGAATCATTTAGATAAAATATTAGTGATAGTCGTTTAGATTATTTTGGCATTTTTTCGATCATCACGAACTAGTTTTGTCTTATGAATTCATATTATGTTTATATACTAATTCCATAATCTTAAATAAGTAATAATAAATATTTTATATTCTATTTTATCCATAAAAATGGTTTTATCACCATTATTGAAGGTGAAATTAGAAAACGAACAATTGTTGTCCATGAAGGTGGTGAATCAGTATCTCACGGATGATCTTTTCATTTTTAGTACAAAAGAAAGGGGAAAGATAAATTTTAATATATCAAACCTCTGTGGTCCATTAATTTGTCAAAATACATTTTTTGAGGTTTTTTTGGGGGCAATTGTAGCTTAGCGTCAGTGATTCAGGCATCGGTAGGTCAAGACGTCGGTAGGTCGAGGTGTCGATAGGTCGAGGTGCCGGTAGGTCAAGGTTTCAATAGGTTGAGGGGTCAGTAGGTTTAGGCATCGGTATTTCAAGGCATCATTGGGTAGAGTAATCAGTAGTTCAATTCATCCATAGGTTATGCATCGGTATTTTGAGTGTCGGTAGGATGGGCGTTGGTGAGTGACGTCGGTGAGTGGCATCAGTGAGCGGTGACGGTGAGTGGTGTCGGTGAGTGTCATCAATGTGTGGCATCAAGGAGTGGTTTTATTGAGTGGCATCAATGAGTCACTTTTGGTGGGTCACGTATGTGACTTGTGTTGGTGTGTCACATCGGTGACTCGCGTCGGTGATTCAGGTGTTGGTGACTCACAGTTAGTGACTCATGTCGGTGACTCACCCATCATTGAGTCATTTCTAGTTTTTTCAGTTTCACCCCTATTACATTTTATTTGATGTAAATCGAGATTAAAGACTTGTTTTAGTGTTTCTAAAGGTGTTTCAAATTATATTAATTATATCTTTAATATCCTGACACTCTGGATACTTTGAAATAGTCAAATTGTGGGGTCTTGACCATGATCCAACTTTAATGGCCCTTGAAACTGTTTCCCTTCTATTGATATAGGATCTAGATTTTCTAAAGTTGGGATCCTCTCTTCCTTTGAACCCTTTTGTTTCCTATTCATGCACCTAAAACCTTTATTCCCCAAGGATTCTCATCTGTGTTGTAACTGTGGATCGTGTTTTTCCATAGGAGTTTCTCCTGCTGCTTACGGGACCCTCTATTTTTTAGCGCAATGAGGAATTATTGATCATTTTTTTTTCCAATTAGGGATTCCTTTGTCTCTATTTCAATTTTGTATCATGTGGGGTGGATATATTGGTGTATTCTAGTGAATATGGTTGGATCCTTTTTAAATGAAGTAATAAATAAGGGGCAGGGAGATAATGAGGATGTTTGTGTTGTTTTATCTGTTATATTTGATCCATGATGTGAATTGTGTTGTTTGTATGTCCTCTAAAAATCATGGTCATTGGTGGTATCTTTTTTTGCACCATAAACATGAATACTTATTGTTAATCTTATGTTGAATGGATGTGAACATTAAAACTTGATTAATCAAGTATACCCAATTAAATAAACAGATGCCACAGGAATGAACTTATTTTGTGATCACCCCTAAATAATGAAGGTGTAATTAAATAATGAGGATTGATAAATCTGAATACACCTTGCTATTTGGTGTGGTTGTTTGTTATGTATGGATTTATTCGACTATGTGCTTTGAGCTTGTCATTTTGTGTTGTGGCTGGGAGTGTGGTTGTGAGTATGGGGTGGTACGGGTGGTGTAATGGAATCTTAGGTTGAGAGATTGGTTGATTGTGGAATGGATGAACTTTTTATGCAGTGGGACTACATCTGGGTATTTGTTAGGAAGTGAGGCTCCAGGATCGGGTTGTGTTAAGTTTATGTTACTAGGTGTGTTGGTTATGGTGTTGTTATGCAACAAGGCTACTGAGTGTGGTAGTGATGAGGTGTGTTGGGGGTTTACTTGTTGAGAGGAAAGACAGGGTGACATTACCTTGAAGAATTATGGTGGCAGTGGTTGAACGGGTGTTCAAGAGAGGGGAGTGTGCAGTGAGACTGCAAGCTGGTTGAGTTTTGTTTCACTGTATGTGGTGTTTTTTGTGCATCAGGACTGCCGAGGATGGTTTAGGTGGGATAATTTTGAATAAGGATGGTGTTTTCTAGAGACTTTTTTGAAGTGTGTGTGGGTTATCATGTTACTTGTGGTGTTATGTGGTTGGTAGTTGCCTGGGTAGGGATGTAATAATTAGTAAATGCGTATTAATGTCAAAATAATTGGGTGTCAAGTGGATTTCTTTTATCGAATTGGGAAGTGACCATCATTTTTTCTGATACGTGCATTTAGAGGTAGCAACAAAGCTTGTTTTGTGGGTTGGTTGTTTGTTTTGAAAACTGATAGGTTGGGATGAGTGTTTGGTACCTATATATATATATATACTTTTAGTTTCTTGTGTTTTTTATATGCACTCCACCCATGTTGAGCACTACGTGATGAACACCCCATTATTATGGGGGATGGTTTCCTATCCCAACATCCGGGTGGGAGTATGGATGGATGGTTATTGGCTCTTATTTTCTCCCTCTTGTAGGCATTGGTATCCCTAGAATCTTTGGGCAGGTTATGGTGTGGTTGTGAGGCGTCGATGTCTGCGAGTGAGGTGTTCTTCCAAGGTGTCTTCAGGATGAGATATATTGTACTTTCCCAGAAGTCTTAGGGATGAGGTTGTGGTTTTATGACCCATGTGTCTGTAGGTAGGATGTGATGTGGTTGTGGCCCAGGTGTTTTGTAGGTGGGATGTGGTATGTGGCCCAGGTGTGTGTGGGCAGGTTGTAACAATGGGGCTTGTGGAAGAGTGTGGTAGTGTTAGGATGTTCTCTATTAGGGAAAAGTAGTTAACCAATGGGAAGTGGTGTGGGGTACCCAAATATTGATGTGATTACTACTTTACTTTTACTTGACTTGCGTTATTTGGTGAGAATTCATTGGTCAGGTTAAAGTGGATAGTAAACCTTGTTAGGTGATTTTTATTTTCTATTGTTTTTTTCACATGTGTATTTGTGTGATTCTCCCACTTATACACGAGTGAATTTGTATTTTCCTACTAAGTATACTTGTATTATAACCCTACATATATAAAATTATTTTTTAGTTTCCAGGGAGATTAAGAGTGCCTTTCTAGACATTACTATCTTGGATGTTGGGACAGTTTTTGTGTCATTGCTTAGCTTTGTTCTTTTGGTATTTTCTTTAGAGTTTTTCAATGTGTTTATATCAGTTTTATTTTAAACATGCATGTGGGATGGGTTTTTGTTTCTTTTATATATATGTATTGGAGTTATTTTGAGGTTGATACATCTAATCCCCTAATCTTGGTTACTATAAAAGGGGTAATGCCTCATATTTTTTGAGATTAAATACCATTGGTGTTGGTCTTCACCCTAGGGCCTATTGGAGACGGAACTCGGGGGTCATTATCTCTTTCTCATCTTGAAGAAGAAAGGTCACGACACTTTTACACCCCTTCCCTAATCTTGAAGAAGTAGGGTCATGACAGAATGGTATCAGAGACAATGGATGAGAGATAGGATGGAGTTTTGAGTTAGGCATAGTGAGGATTGCATGGGATGGTAGGGAAGCAGTGTTAGGTGATCTCGATGCATGAAATGGTCTAGGGAAGACGGCTAGGACATAGGATTTTAGGGCCCCCTGTGATCTGATGCAAGGAATCTGAGCTTACCGAACGACCAAGTGAGGCTATACCATTTGTGGGGTAGATTCATTATGAAAGGTACACTCATCATGATGACTTCTGTTCTTGTTTTTTTTGGATATTTTATGGAAACTTAAATAAAAAATGAGCTAAAATAAATTTCATACTACTCGGTATTAGGAGTTCCTTGTTTACCATTCAGTTATGGCACCCAATCGTTGTCCACAAGTGGCTTGAGGAGTGGAGGCTCGGCAGGCTGATCAGGTTGACTGATGGAGGGTTGACCTAGTGGGGGAGTATGATCAGTTATAGAATACCCTTTGTTCTTTCTAGCAGTAGACTCTATGAATGTACGAAGGTTTCATTTTAGATACAGAGATGAAGATTTGGCTTAAAGAGTTGGTGATCACTTTCAGCTTGATCTGAGCTCTGACAGAGTATTGGACTCCATTGTTGGTTAGTTAGATGAGGGGATTTGTGAGTCAGTGTTGGATTTTGTACCTAGGGGAGAGAAAGGGGTGATGTTATGTGGATCAATTTTGAGAAGGAGTTCTGGGTAGAATTCCTTTATTCGACCATGAAGGTTAAGAAGCGACAGGAGCTACTTTTCCTCTAGTAAGATATTATGTCGGTATGGGAGTTGGAGATCAAGTTCAATGATATCCTTTTCTTTTCTATGGATCTCTTTTTGGATGAAGATCCTTGGGCAAGATGTTTAGAGGAAGCACTATGTCCTTCTCTCATATACGCAATTACTCCCTTCACCTTACCGACATACTTAGAGGTTCATAAGAAGGTTGAGGTAGTGAAAAGGATGAACTAATGAGGATGTTTACTATGAGAGGGGAGCCAGATGAGTTCTTCAAAGGGGGAGGTTATCAGCAGTAGGTCTCTAGCATTGGGACCTTCTAGGTTTTATCCAATGGGGATCCGACCCCAGCTGTTTCAGTTCTGACCTTCTGGTCCTCATCCTTTTCCCATAGTCTTGGGACTGAGGTGTTTTTCTTGTGGATTTCGTGGTCACCTTTAGAGTTAGCACCCAGTTAGAGCTCAGTATGATAGAGGTGGGTAGGTTCAGTGCCCGCTTCAGTAGAAATTACTGGTCAGGACACTTCAGTAGGGACAGGAGGGTCCTGCTTCACCAAGGTGAGATGGAGCAGGTGGAGGTTGACTTCAGGGTGTTCCTCAGGGACCTCGACCTGGGTGTGGAAAGAGAGGCAGTTGAAAAAAAATAGGAATAGGATCTAGATGTGGTCAGTTGCACTCTGTAGAGGAAACAAAACTAGTAGGTCCAGAGATCATTCGAGGTATGATCAGCTTGATTAGTAACCTTGTTTACACCTTGTTTGATTTAGGAGATTCTCACTCCTTTGTTGCACCTAGTCTATCCCATTCTCTAGGATTTCACATAAAGTGACTTTATGTGCCCCTAGAGTTAAGTACACCATTTGATAGTCAAAACAACTTGTTTGATGTTTGTTGATGATATAGACTGATGTTGGGGATGCATTAGTCTAGGGGGATCTCTTTTTGCTAAAAATGTAGCCATACATTGTTATCCTTGGAATCCACTGGTTGAATTCTATGGATTTTGTTATCAACTCCTTCCATAGAAGAGTCTTGTTTTCAGACAAGGATAGCCAACATGTGGATTTCATTGGTGATCATAGTTACCTAATGGGTAGTCGGTGTGTGGATCCTTTTCTTTCCTTGTTGGATGAGCTATCAGTAGAGTTGGTGGATGCTGGGATTGTGGGGTATCCAAGAGTTTTGGGAGAGTTCTTGGATGGTTTCTCTGATGAGGTTGTGACTCTACCCCCTCGGCGTGAAGTTGAGTTCAGGATAGGCTTACAACCCGGTGTTAGTCTTATTTCAATGGTTCCTTACCGGATAGCACCTTCTAAGCTATGGGAGTTACAGATCCAAATTGATGATCTGGTGAAGAATAGATTTATCTAAACTAGTGTGTCATCGTGGGGTTCTCCAGTATTGTTTAAGAAGAAGGAATACGATGGTATGGGGATGTGTATAGACTATTGGAGGTTAAATCAGGTAATGGTCAAGAATAGTTACCCTTTCTTGAGGATAGATGATCTTTTTTACCAGTTGATGGGAGAAAGTTGGTTTTCTAAGATTTATTTGTGGTTTGGGTATCACCAGTTTAGGGTCAGGAGAGTGACATCCCAAATACTTCTTTCAGGTGTAGGTATGGGCACTTCAAGTTTGTGGTTATGTTGTTCAATGTTATGAATTCACCATCCATGTTCATGGGACTTATGAACTCTATCTTCCATGAGTTCCTGGACTAGTTTTTCATCGTGTTCATCAATGAAATCTTGATATACTCAAAGTTATAGGAGGATCATACCGAGCATCTCAGAACTATCTTGGAGGTTCTTTGATGCCACCAGATATATGGGAATTTTTCCAAGTTAAAGTTTCGGACATGGGATTCCACTTCCTTTTACATGTGGTGTCTCATTAGGGTGTAGTATTAGACCCATCCAAGGTTGAGGTAGGTGTTTCATGGGAAGCACCAAAAAATGTGGTATAGGTTTGTAGTTTTCTCAGTCTCGCAGGCTATTACCGAATATTTTTAGCTGATTTCTCTCGAGTAGTAGCTCTTTTGATGACACTAACTAGAAAAGTCCAAGATTTTGTGTGGGGCGAGCAGTACCAGGCAGCATTTTTTTATCTAAAGGGGAAGTTGGTCAGTTCTCTAGTGCTTAGGTTTCTATATGAAGGGGTGATGTTTGAGGTGTTTTGTGATGCTTCTCGTCTGGGCTTGGGGTGTGTGCTGATACAGCAGTGAGAAGTGATCTCTTATAGGTCTAGGAAGTTACATCCCCATGAACATAACTATGACACCCATGATCTGGATCTTGCATCGTTCATGTTCATACTAAAGTTGTGGCGACATTACCTCATCAGGGAGCGCTCTCTGGTCTTCATGGATCACAAGATCTTGAGATACATCTTCTCCCAATGAGATCTGAACTCAAAACAGTGGAGGTGGATGGATTTTCTCTAGGATTATAATTTTGATATCTCCTACACCTCAAGAAAGGAGAATTTTGTGGATGATGTTTTGAGAATGAAGTCACGGAAGGAGGTGGTTTGGGAATCTGTGGATTCTTGAACTATAATGGAGGAGTTGGCTAACTTGCACTTAGATATAGGAATGGATGGTGGTAGAGGCTATCTATTTCATATGATGGTGCAGTCATCTCTAAGGAAGTATGTGGAGGAGTCTCAGTGGTGAGACTCGAAGGTAGAGTTAATGTGTGATCATAATGACCAGGGTAATGCTTCGGAGGGATGGTTAGAGTATGTTCAAAATCAGATGTTGTTCTGTGAGAATCTGTTTGTTATAGTGGTGATGCATGAAGGAGTTCTCTGTGTGTTTCATAGCTCACCCCTAGTGGAACACATGAGAGTTTCTAAGATTTACCATGGCTTGAGGGAACATTTTTTTTTTGACCCGGGATGAAGCAGATAGTAGCGGAATTTGTAGAAAATTTCCTAGTGTTCTAACAAGTAAAGTTTGGGAATTGTGTTCTAGGTAGTTTGTTCAGCCCTTAGATATCCCTGAGTATAATTGGGATTACATCTCAATGGATTTTGTCACAGGATTACCTAGGTCTCAGGGAGGATGTGATATAATCTGGTTAGTAGTGGATCGGCTGATGAAATCAGGTCACTTCTTAGCGATCAAGGAGTCGAGCATAGTGGATGTGTAGGCACAGAGGTATGTGGATGAGGTAGTGAGGCTTCATGGGTTTCCAATATCTATTGTCTTGGATTGGGATATTTGTGTTATCTTGTGAGTCTGGAGGTGATTGCAGCATGATTTTGGCGCTCAGTTATGTCTCAGCACTGCTTTCCACCCTCAGACAGATGGGAAGACAGAGAGGATCATCCATATGTTGTATGATATGCTTCGAGCTTGCATATTGGAATTTAGTGGGTCTTGGGTGCCATATATTCCCTTTTTAAAGGATTATTAAAATAATATCCATCACTCTACCATTGGTATGGCTTTGTTCGAAGCTTTATATGGAAGTTCATGTCGTTCACCTTTGTGTTGGACAGAAGTTGGGGAGGCATATGTTCTTGGTTCAAACGTGGTGCGGAGTATGATCGAGAAGGTGTAGCTTGTCTGTGAGAGGATGAAGGAAGCACAGGATTAGCAGAAGTCTTGTGTCAATTTTAGGAGTAGTCCCATGGAGTTTAAAGCTAGAGACCATGTGTTCTTTAAGGTTTCCCCTTGATGTGGGTAGGGGAGGTTCGGTATAGGGGGGGAACTTTCTCCCAAGTTCATCATACCTTTCGAGGTATTGGGGCAAGTTAGAAAGGTGGAATTCTAGTTGGCATTTCCACCGTAAATGAGGAGGATCCACAACATCTTACATGTATCCCAGCTTCTTCAATATCTTCATGATGACTCATGTTTCATTAACTAGGGAGTGTTGGATATCATGGATAACGCAACACTTTTGGAGTGTCCAGTAGAGATCCAGGATCATTGGTAGAATGTATTTCATGGATGGGCCCTTTATTTGGTTCATGTTTTGTGGAGGCATGGTGGCCTATAAAAGATTACTTCGGAGTGAGAGATGCAAATGTGTGCCCAGTACCTAGAGTTATTTTTAGTTTTTCTTATGTGTTTTGATTTGTGATGTCGTGCTTGAACCTTGTTTTTTATAAGATGGGTTCCTTCCTTGTTCTGTTGTTTGTGATGAAGTCCTAGCAGGTGAAAAGGGGGATACCATATTCCTAATCAAGACTCATTAATTGAGATTTGATAAAACCTATTTGGGCAAGTTGGTGCTACCCAAAGCGGATAGTATCTTGACATGGAGGAAGAAATTCCATAATTCATGTGTCTGGATGGTTGGTGATTATGTGGGGTATCTTGTGGATGTTTGGGTTAGTAGATTTGGGAGGATGAATTCTTGGATATTGAGGTTTCACTCCATATTTCGAACAAAATAGGGTGGTTTATCCTTGACAGGTATCTTATGGGGTGGTTGTTCGGACCCCTCTTTCTTCAAGGTTTGGTTTTGAATTCTCGAGGGTGAGAATAGTTTGAGAGGTATCTTATGTAATGTATTGGACCTCTGTGGCCCATTACTTTGTCAAAATCCAGTGTTTGGGGTGTTTTTGGAGGCAATGGTAGCTTAGTGTTGGTGAGTCAGGCGTCGGTAGGTCGAGGTATCGGTAGTTTGAGGCGTCGCTAGGTCAAGGCATCGGTAGGTCAAGGCATCGATAGGTCAAGGCATCAGTAGGTTAGGCATCAGTAGGTCAACACTTCGATAGGTCGAGTTGTTGGTAGGTCGGGTGTCGGGAGGTCGGGTGTCGATTGGTTGGGAGTCGGTAGGACGGGTGTTGGTGAGTGGCATCGGTGAGTGGGGTCGATGGGTGGCATCAGTGAGTGGCATCGTTGAGTGGTGTCAGTGAGTGGCATCAGTGAGTGGTGTTAGTGAGTTGTTGTCAGTGGGTCCCATTGGTGACTCGTGTCAATGAGTCATTTCGGTGACTCGCGTCGGTGACTCACTGTTTGTGACTCACACATCGGTGATTCATTTCCAATTTTTCCCAGTTTTTTCAATTTCACCCCTCTTATATTTTATTTGACATAAATCAAGTTTAAATCCTTTTTTGAGTGTTTATAAGGAAATTTCAAAGGATATTAATTATATATTTAATATCCTAATGCTTCGGGGACTTTTAAATAGTTAAACCACGTGGTCTTGACCACAATATGACTTTAATGACCCTTGAAACCATTTCCCTTTCATTGATATAGGATTTAGATTTTCTAAAGTTGAGAACCTATCTTCCTTTAAAACCTTCTGTTTTCTATTCATCCACCTAAAAACTTTCTTCCTCGAGGAGTCGCATTTGTACTATAACTTTGGATAGAGATTTTCCCTAGGAGTTTCTCCTACTACTTGCATGACCCTCTGTTTTTTGTGTTAGGAGGAATTGTTGATCGTCTATTGTTCCAGGTAGGGATTCATTTATATCTCTTTCAATTGTGTATCATACAGGGTGGGTATACTAATTTCTTCTTGTGAATATAGTTTGATCCTTTTTAAATGAAGTAATAAATAAGGGGCGGGGAGATAACGTTGATTTTTTCATTATTTTATCTTTTATATTTGATCCATGATGTGAATTATGTTGGTTGTATTCCCTCTAAAAATCAAGGTCATTGGTGGTCTCTGTTTGTAAATTGTACTTATAAGTACTTGTTGTTAATATTCTCTTGAATGGTAGTGAACATGAAAACTTTATTAATCACATATACCTGGTTAAATAAACAGATTCCCTAGGAATGAACTTATTCTATGATCATTTCTGAATGATGAAAGTGGAATTAAAGATAAGTATTGTTAAATCTTAATACACCTTTTTGTTTGGTGTGGTTGTGTGTTGTGTATGGATCTATTCAACCATGTGTTTTTTCCTGGTCATGTGGTGTTGTGGTTGGGAGTGTGGTTGTGAGTATGGGGTGGTACGGGTGGGGTAATGGAATCTTAGGTTGAGAGATTTTTTGATTGTGGAATGGATGAACTTTTTATGTAGTGATACTATATCTAGGAAGTGATTGGCCAGCAGAGCTACAGGATCGGGTTGTGTTATGTTTATGTTACTGGGTGTGCTGGGTGAGGTTTTTTTATGAATTAGGGCTACCTATTGTGGTAGTGATGAGGTGTTTTGGGGGTTTTCTTGTTGAGAGGAAGGACAGAGCGGCATTACCTTGAAAAATGATATTGGAAGTGGTTGAATGGGTGTTTAAGATAGGGGAGTGTGCAGTGGGACTGCAAGCTGGTTCAGTTTTGTTTCAATGGATACGGTGCTTTTCATGCAGCGAGGATACCGATGACGTTTTAGGAGGGATAATTTTGAAGAAGGATGATGTTACCTTGCATGGGCCTTTCTCCCAGAGTTTCCAGATACTTTTTTGAAGTGTGTGTGGGTTATGATTTTACTTGTGGTATGCTATGATTGGTAGTTTCCCAGGTAGGGATATAATAACCAATAAATGCGTATTAATGTCAAAATAATTGGGTGTTAAGAATATTTATTTTATAGAATTGGGAAGTGACTATCGTTCATTCTGATATGTGCATTTAGAGGTAGCAGCAGTGGTAGTTTTTTGGGTTGGTTGTTTTTTTTTTTTTTGAAAAATGGTAGGTTGGGTTGAGTGTTTGGTACCTATATATATATATATATACACATACTTGTATTTCCTTTTGTTTTCTATATGTACCTCATCCATGTTGAGCACCACGTACCAGAAACCCCATTATTATGGGGGAGGGTTTCATTTCCCAACATCCTGGTGGGAGGATGGATGGATGGTTACTGGCTCTTCTCTACACCCTCTTCTAATAATTTGTATCCCTAGACTCTTCAGGAAGGTTGTGTTGTGGTTGTGAGGCCTAGGTGTCTGTGGGTGAGGTGTACTTCCCATGTGTCTTTAGGATGACATATGTTGTACTTTCCAAGGTGTCTTTGGGATGAGATTGTGGTTTTGTTTCACAGGTGTCTGTAGGTGGGATGTGATGTGGTTGTGGCTAGGTTTTTGCGGGTGGGATGTGGTATGTGGCCCAGGTGTGTGCGGGTAGGTTGTGGCAGTGGGGCTTGTGGAAGAGTGTGGTAGCATCAGTACGTTCGTTGTTAGGGATGAGCATTTAACTAGTGGGAAGTGGTGCGGGGTACCCAATTATCTATGTGCTTACTACTTTAATTTTACTTGACTTGTGTTATTTGGTGAGCATTCCTTCGTGAGGTTGTGGTGGATGGTATACCTTGTTAGGTGATTTTAAGTTTCTGTTGTTTTTCTCATAGAGGCATTAGTATGATTCTCCCACTTATGAACGAGTTACTTTGGGCTTTCCTATTGAGTATACTTGTATGCTCAACCTAGGTATATAAAACTATTTTTAGGTTTCCAAGGAGATTATGTGGACCGTGTTGGACCTTACTATCTCAGACATTGGGATAGTTATCATGTCGTTGCTTATCTTTTTACTTTTGGTTTTTACTTTGTAGTTTTTCATTGTATTTATATAATATTTACTTTAAACATTCATGTGGGATGGGTTTTGGATTCTTTTATATATGTCATGGAGTTTTTTTGTGGTTGATACATCTTATCTTCCAATCTTGGTTACTATAAAAGGGTAATGCCTCCTATTTTGTGAGATTAAATACCCTTGGTGTTGGTCGCTACCTCAAGGCCTATTGGAGGCATGATTCAGGAGTCATTGTCTCTTTTTCATCTTGAAGAAGGAAGTTCATGACACTTTTTCATACCTTACCTCTTCTTGAAGAAGGAGGGTCATGATAGAATGGTATCAGAGCTGATGGTTAAGAGATAGGATGGAGTTTAGAGTTAGGCATAGTGAGAATTGCATGGGATGGTAGGGAAGCAGTGTTAGGCAATCTTGGTGCATGACATAGGCCAGGGAAGACTGGCTAGGACATGGGATTTTAGGGCCCCCCGTGATCTGATGTAAGGACTCCAAGCTTACAGAACTACCAAGTTAGGCTACACCATTTGCAAGGTAGAGACCCTAGGTAAGGTACATGCATCATGATTACTTGTGTTCTTGTTTGTTTTGGGAGTTTTGGGGAAACTTAAATAAACAATGGGTTAAAATGAATCCAAAATAAATTCCATGCTACTCGGGCTTAGGAGTCCTTTGTTTAACTTTCAGCTATGATACCTGGTTGTCATCCATGAGTGGCTAGATCAATGGAAGCTCAACAGGCTGACTTGGTCAACTGAGAGAGGGTTGACCTAGTGGGGAAGGATGATCAGTGGCATAAGGCCCGTCATTTTTTCCATCAGTAGACTCTAGGAAAGTATAAAGGTATCATTTCAAATACAGAGACAGAGAGTTGGCTTGAGAATCTTGTGATCACTTTCAACATGATCTAGGCTCTAAAAAAGTATTGGGTTATATTGGAAGTTAGTTAGATAAGGGGAGTTATGCGTCAGTGGTGGACATTGTAGCTAGGGGAGAAAAGGAGGGTGATGTTCTATGGATTAATTTTGAGGAGTTTTGGGCAGAATTACTTTCTTCAACCATGAAGGCTGAGAAGCGATAGGTTATATTATCCCTCTAACATAGGAGTATGTCGGTACGGGAGTTGGGGATCAAGTTCAAGGATCTCCTTTGCTTTGCTGTGGATCTATTTCTAGATAAGGAGTCTTGGGAGAGACGTTTAGAGGAGGCACTCCATCCTTCTCTCCAGTATACAGTTAATCCCTTCACCTTACCTAAATAGTAAGAGGTTCATAAGAAGGCTGAGTTCGTGGAAAGGATGAACTTGTAAGGAGGTTTACCGTGAGAGGAGATCTATTCAAGTTATTTAAAGGATAAGGATTTTAGCAGCAGGTCTCTAGTGTCAGGACCTTCTAGGTTTCAGCCAACAGGGAGCCGGCCTCAGTAGTTTTAACTCCAACCTTCTGGTCCTCATATTTTTCTCATAGGCTTGGGAATGAGGTATTTCTCTTGTGGAGGCTACGGGCACCTTCAGATTTAGTGCCCAGTTCGAGCTCAATATGATGGAGGTGGTAAGGTTCAGTGCTAGCCTCAGTAGCAATTGTTGGCTAGGCCATTTCAGTAGGGATAGCAGGCTCCTGCTCCACCAAGGGGAGATAGAGGAGTCTGAGGCCGACATCAAGGTGTTCCTTAGGCACCTTGAATCAAGCATGGTTGGGGAGGTGGTCAATAAGAGAGGGGAATAGGATCTGGGCATGGTCAGTTTCACACCACATAGACAGCAGATCCAGCAGGGCCGGATATCGTTTGAGGTACAATTAGCTTGTTTAGTACTCTTTTTGTGCCTTGTTTGATTCAAGAGCTTCACACTCCTTTTTTACACCCAATCTAACTCATGCTCTGGGAATGTACATAGAGATAATTCTTGTACCCCTATAGTTAAGTACACCATTCAGAGGTTAGACCAGCTTGTTTGATATTTTTTGGGGATGTAGACTAATGTTGGGGTCACATTAGTCTAGTGGGGATCTCTTTCTACTAAAAATGTAGCCATACGATGTTATACATGTCATTGACTAGTTATAATCTATTCTTGATGTTATCAACTTCTTTTAGAGAAGAGTCATGTTTTCAAAAATGGTGGCCAATGTTTGGATTTAATTGGTGAGTGGACTTTCCATATGGGTAGTCGGTGTATAGAGCCTCTTATTTCCTTGTTGGTCAAGCTATCAGTAGAGACATAGGATTCTAGGATGGTGGGGGTTCATAGATTTGTTGGGGAGTTCTTGGATGTTTTCCCCAAGGTGGTTGTGACTCTAACCCCTTGACGTGATGTTGATTTTGGGATAGACTTACAACCCGATGCTAGTCCGATTTTGATAGATCCTTATCGGATGGCTCCTTCTGAGATGTAGGATTTATAGATCCAGATTGATGATCTGATGAATAAGGGATTTATCTGGCCTAGTGTGTCACCATGGGGTGCCCTAGTCTTGTTTGAGAAGAAGGAATATGGTGGCCTGAGGTTGTGTATAGACTACCAGAGGTTGAATCAGGTAACAGTCAAGAACCTTTACCCTCTCCTATGGATAGATGATCTTTTCGACCAGCTGAGGGAATCAATTTGTTTTTCTAAGATCGATCTGTGGTCTGGGTTTCACCAGTTGAGGGTAAAGGATAGTGACATCCATAATACTACTTTTAGGTGTAGGTATAAGAACTTCAAGTTCGTAGTTATGATGTTCGGTGTTACGAACACACCAGTTATGGTCATGGGAATCATTAACTCTGTCTTTCATGAGTTCTTGGACCAGTTCATCATCTTGTTCATTGATGACATCTTGATCTACTCGAAGTCAGAATAGGATCATAATGAGCATATCAAAACTTTCTTGGTGGATCTTCAATGCCACCATCTCTATAGTAAGTTATCTAAGTGAAAGTTTTGGACATGGGATGTCCACTTCCTTGGACATGTGGTGTCTCAGTAGGGTGTAGTAATGGACCTGTTGAAGGTCTAGGTAGTTTTTTCTTGTGAATCACCCAAAAATGTGGTAGTGGTTCATAGTTTTCTCATTCTAGTAGGATATTATCATATATTTTTCCCATATTTCTCTCAAGTAGTAGCTCCATTGATTACTTTGACCAGAAAAGTCCAATCTTTTGTGTGTAGTGAGCAGTGTTAGGTGGAGTTCAACTAACTGAAGGGGAATTTGGTCAGTGCTCAGGTTTTCATAGGAAGGGGTGATGTTCGAGGTTTTTTGTGATGCTTCATTTCTGGGATTGGGGTCTGTGTTGATGTAGTAGTGATGAGTGATATATTATTAGTCTAGTTAGTTAAGTCCCCATGAACATAACTATTTCACCCATGATCTAGAGATTTTAGAGGTCATTTTCGCACTAAATTTGTGGCGATATTACCTCATTGGGGAGCATTTTGTGGTATTCATGTATCACAAGAGCTTGAGGTACATATTTTCCCTGTGAGATATCAACTTACAATGGAAAAGGTGGATGTATTTTCCCTAGGATTAAGATTTTGATATCTCCTACATCTCAAGAAAAGGGAATGTTTTGGGTGATGCTTTGAGCAGGAAGTTGCGGAAGGAGGTGGTTCGAGAATCTAAAAATGCTTGGAGAGAAATGGAGGAGTTGGCACCCTTGCACTTAGATATAGAAATGGGTGGTGGTAGAGGTTGTCTATTTCAGATGATGGTGTAGTCATGTCTAAGGTATAAGGTGTAGGATTCTTAGTGGAGAGACTCGGAGGCAGAGGTAATGCGTGATCACATTGACCAGGGTGATGCTTCAGAGGGATGGTCAAAGGATGGTCAGAATCAGATGTTGTTTCGGGAGAATTTGTTTGTTCTAGTGGCGATGCATGAGGGAGTTCTCCATGAGTTGAATATCTCACCCCTAGTGATACACTCGGGAGTCTCCAAGATGTATTGTGTCTTGAAGGAATATTTCTGGTGTCCCAGGATAAAGCGAGTTGTGGCGGAGTTTGTGGAAATAGGCCTAGTGTGCCAGTAGGTGAAGGCTGAGCACCGTTTTCCCAATGGTTTGTTCAATCCCTTAGATATCCCTAAATGTAAGTGGGATGACATCTCAATGGATTTTTTTATAGGATTACCCATGGATCAGTGAGGATGTGATGCAATCTGGGTAGTAGTGGATCGGCTGACAAAATCATCTCACTTTTTAGTGATCAAGTAGTCGAGCGTAGTGGATGCCTTAGGGAAGAGTTATGTGGATGAGGTAGTGTGTTTTTATGGGTTTCTGAGATAAATTGTCTCAAAATGGGGTATGTGTTTTACCTTGTGAGTCTAGAAAGGATTACATCATGCTTTTGGTACTCAGTTACGCCTCAATATTACTTTCCACCCTCAGACAGATGGGAAAACAGAGAGGATCATCCGTATGTTAGAGGACATGTTACGAGCATGCGTCTTGGACTTTGGTGGGTCTTGGGTGTAGAATATTACCTTGGTATAGTTTTATTACAATAATATCTATCATTATTCCATTGGTATGGATCTATTCAAATCTTTATATGGAAGGTTGTGTCGTTCACCTTTATGCTGGATAGAAGTTGGGGAGGCAGTTATTCTTGGTCTAAACATAATGAAAAGTATGACCGATAAGGTGCAGCTTGTCTGTGAGATGATGAAGGTAGTATAGGACTGGTAGAAGTCATATTTTGATCATAGGAGGAGGCCCTTGGAGCTCAAAGTTGGAGACCACGTATTCTTGAAGGTTTACCCAAGATATGGGTAGTGGAGGTTCGGTAGAGGGGGAAAACTTTCTCCCAGGTTCATCAGACCTTTCAAGGTATTGGGGTGAGTTGGTAAGGTAGAATACTAGTTTTCATTTCCATTGTAATTGAGGAGTATACATGGAATCTTTCATGTCTCCCAGCATCATCAGTATCTTCACGATGACTCCCATGTCATTAACTAGGGAGATTTGGATATCGAGGACAATGAAACATTCATGGAGCGGTTATTGGAGATCCAGGATCATCAATAGATGGTGTTTCATGGACAGACCATTCCTTTGGTACATGTGTTATGGAGGCATGGTGTCTTGGAGAAGAGTACTTGGGAGTGATAGATGCAAATGGGTGCCCAATACTCGGAGTTGTTTTGAGTTTTTCTTGTGTGTTTTGATTTTTGATGTAGTGCATGAACCTTGTTTTTTATAAAATGGGTTTCTTCCTTGTTCCATAGTGTGTGAAAAAGTCCTAACATGTGAAAAGGGGGATACCAGATTCTTAATCAAGACACATAAATTGAGATGCGATTAAACATGTGTGGGCGGGTCAGTGCCGCACAGAGCAGATAGTATCTTGACATGGATGAAGGAATTCTCTAATTTATATGTATAGACATTTGACTTTTATGTGGGGTATCTTTTGGATTTTTGGGTTAGTATATGTGGAATAAGGTGTTCTTATATATTGTGGTTTCCCTAATTCATATGTATAGACATTTGGCTCTTATGTGGGGTATCTTTTGCAGGTATGGGCATTTTGAGTTCGTGGTTATGTCATTCAGTGTTATGAATGCACCTTCCATGTTAATGGGACTTATGAAATATGTATTTTGTGAGTTTTTATACTGGTTCATCATCATGTTCATTGATGAAATATTGATCTACTCGAAGTCATAGGAGGAGTATACTAAGAATCTCAAAACTATCTTAGAGGTTCTTCGATGTCATCAACTCTATAGAAAGTTGTCCAAGTGCAAGTTTTGGAAATGGGAGGTCCACTTCCTTGGACATGTGGTGTCTTGGTAGGGTGTATTAGTGGACCCGTCAAAGGTTGAGGCAGTTGTTTCTTGGATAGCATCCAAAAATGTGTCATAGGTTCATAGTTTTCTTGGTTTAGTAGGCTATTACTAGAGATTTGTACCTAATTTATCTCGATTAGTAGCTCTATTAATGACTCTGACCAGAAAAGGTAAAGCTTTTGTGTGAAGAGAGAAGTTCCAGGCAGTATTTGACTATCTGAAGGGGAAGTTGTCCAGTTCTCTAGTGCTCAAGTTTCCAGAGGAAGGGGTGATATTCGATGTGTTTTGTGATGCTTCCTATATGGTATTAGGGTGTGTGCTGATGCAGTAGTGAGGATTGATATTTTATGGGTCTGGGAAGCTACATCCCCATGAACATAACTATTCCACCTATGATATAGAATTACAGTGGTTGTGTTCGCACTAAATTTGTGGTGATATTACCTCATTGGGGAGTTCTTTGTGGTCTTCACGGGTCACAATAGCTTGAGTTATATCTTTTCCTAGTGAGATCTAAACTTTTGATAGTAGATGTGGATAGATTTTATCTAGGATTATGATTTTGAGATCTCCTACACATCAGGAAAGGGGAATTTTTTGGCTGATGCTTTGATCATGAAGTTGTAGAAGGAGGTGGTTTGGAAATCTACATATGATTGGATAGAAATGGAGGATTTGGTTACCTTGTACTTAGATATAGAAATAGATGGAGGCATAGGATGTCTATTTCAGATGATGGTGTAGTAATCTATGAGGTAGTAGGTGGAGGAGTCTCTGTGAGGAGACTCAGGGGAAGAGGTAATGCGTGATTGAATTGACCAGGGTGATACTTTAGAGGGATGGTTGAAGGATGGTCATAATCGAATGCTATTCTGTGAGAAATTTTTTGTTCTAGGGGTGATGTACAAAGGATTTATCTATGATTTTCATAGCTCACCCCTAGGGGTATGCCCATGAGTTTCCAAGATGTATAGTGGCTTGAGGGAACAGTTTTGGTGGCCCAAAATGAAGTGGGAAGTGGAAGAGTTTATGGAAAAGTGCCTAGTGTTCCAACAGGTGAAGGCTGAGGACTATGTTCCTGGTGGTTTATTTCAGCCATTATATATACCTGAGTGGAATTGGGATGAAATATAATTGTATTTTTTCACAATATTACCAAAGGCTCAAGGAGGATGTGATGTAATTTGGGTAGTAGTGGATCGGCTGACAAAATCAACTCACTTCTTAGTGATCAAAGAGTCAAGCGTAGTGGATTCCTTAACATAGAGGTATATGGATTAGGTAGTGTGGTTTCATAGGGTTCCAAGATCAATTGTCTCAAATCAAGATATGTGTTTTACCTCGCTAGTCTGGAAGGGATTGCAGCATGCTTTTAGCACTCAGTTACGTCTCAACACTTCTTTCCACCCTCAGACAAATGGGAAGACAGAGAGGACCATCTAGAAATTGGAGTACATGTTTTGATCATGCATCTTGGACTTTGGTGGGTATTGGGTGATACATTTTCCCTTGGTAGAGTTTGATTTCAATAATATCTATCACTCTTCCATTGGTATGTCTTCTTTTGAAGATTTATAAGGTCTTGTCATTCACCTTTGTGCTTGACAGAAGTTGGGGAGGCAGTTGTTCTTGGTCCAAATGTGGTGCAGAGTATGACTGAGAAGGTATATCTTGTCCATGAGAGGATGATGGCAGCACAGGACCAGAATAAGTCATATAAAGATCATAGGAGTAGGACCTTGGAGTTCAAAGTTGGATACCACATGTTCTTCAAGGTTTCCTATTAACATGGGCAGTGGAGGTTTGGTAGTGGGGGGAAACTTTCTCCCAGGTTCATTATTACTTTTTGAGGTATTGGGGAGAGTTGTAAAGGTGTAATACTAGTTGGCGTTTCCACCGCAGTTGAGGAAGATCCACGATGTCTTTCATGTCTCCCAGCTTCGTCGGTATCTCCATGATGACTCCCATGTTATTAACTGGGGAGAGTTGGATATCGAGGATGACACAACATTCGTGGAGTGGCCAGTGGAAATCTAGGATATTTGGGAGAAGGTTCTACATAGATGGACCATTCCTTTGGTTCATGTGTTGTGGAGGTATGGTAGCCTAGAGGAGAGTACTTGGGAGCGAGAGATGCAAATGCGTGCCTAGTACCTGGAGTTTTTTTGAGTTTTTCTTGTCTGTTTTGATTTTTAATGTAGCGCTTGAAACTTGTTTTTTATAATATGGGTTTATTCCTTGTTCTGTAGTGTGTGAAAAAGTATTAACATGTGAAAAGGGGGATACAATATTCCTAAGAAAGATGTATTAATTGAGATATGATTAAACCTGTGTGGGTGAGTTAGTGTCACCCAGAGTGGATAGTATCTTTACATGGAGGAAGTAATTCCCTAATTCATGTGTCTGAATGGTTAGTACTTGTGTGGGGTATCTTTTGGATGTTTGTGCTAGAAGATATGGTAGGATTTGTTCTTGGATGCTGAGGTTTCACTCTAGTTTTCGAACAATACAGGGTGGTTTATCCTTGATAGGTATCTTATGGGGTGGTTGTTCAGACCCCTCTTTCTTTAGGGTTTGGTTATGAATTTATAAGGACGAGAATAGTTTGAGAGGTATCTGATGTAATGTACGAGACCTTCATGGTCCATTACTTTGTCAAAATCTAGTGTTTAGAGTGTTCTGGGAGGCAATGGTAGCTTAGCATCGGTGAGTCAGACGTCGGTTGGTCGATGCGTCGGTAGGTTGAGGCTTCGGTAGGTCGAGGCGTCAGTAGGTCGAGGCGTCGGAAGTTCAAGTGTCAGTGGGTCGAGGCGTCAGTGGGTCAGGCTTCTATACATCAGGCATCGGTAGGACGGGCGTCGGTGAGTGGCATCAGTGAGTAGCGTCAATGAGTGGCGTCAATGAGTGGCATCGGTGGGTCGCTATCGGTGGGTCACATCGGTGAGTCTTATTGGTGAATCATATCGGTGATTCAGGAATTGGTGACTCACTATCGGTGAATCACTATTGGTGACTCATTTCGGTGACTCACCCATTGGTGAGTCATTTCTAGTTTTTCCTAGTTTTCCCAATTTTTCCCCTCTTACAGTTTTTTTGATGTAAATCAAGTTTAAAGCCTTTTTTGAGCATTTCTAAAGGTTATTCAAAGGATATTAATTATATCTTTAATATCCTAATTCTCTAGGGACTTTTAAATAGTCAAACTTTATGTTCATGACCAATATATGACTTTAATGTCCCTTGAAATTGTTTCCCTTTCATTGATATAGGATCTAGATTTTCTGAAGTTGAGATCCTCTCTTCCTTTGAACCCTTTTATTTCCTATTCGTGCACCTAAAACCTTTCTTCTCCAAGGAGTTTCATCTGTTCCACAACCGTGGATCGATTTTTTTCCTAAGATTTTCTCATGCTGCTTGTGTGACCCTCTATTTTTGGAACAATGAGAAATTATTGATTGTGTGTTGTTCTAGGTAGGGATTCCTTCATCTCTCTTTCAATTTTGTATCATACGGGGTGGATATATGTATTTCTGCTTGTGAATATGGTTGGATCCTTTTTAAAGGAAGTAATAAATAAGGGGTGGGTAGATGATGATGATGTTTGCATTGTTTTATATGTTATCTTTGATCCATGTTGTGAATTGTGTTGGTCGTATACCCTTTAAAAATCATGGTCGTTGGTGGTCTCTATTTATGCACTATAATCATGAATACTTATTGTTAATATTCTATTTAATGGATATTAACATGAAAACTTGACTACTCATGTATACCCGGTTAAATAAATGGATTCCCCAAGAATGAACTTATTTCTTGATCACCCCTGAATAATGAAAGTGGAATTAAAGAATGAGGGTTGCTAAATATGAATACACCTTGCTATTTTGGGGTGGTTGTGTGTTGTGTATGGATCTATTCGACCATGTGTTTTGTGTTGGTCGTGTGGTGTTGTATCTGGGAGTGTGGTTTGATTATGGGTTGGTACGATTGGTGTAATGGAATCTCAGGTTGAGAGATTGGTTGATTTTGGAATAGATGAACTTGTTATGCAGTGGGACTGCATCTGGGTAGTAGTTGGGTAGCAGGGCTATAGGATCGGGTTGTGCTATGTTTATGTTACTGGTTGTGATGTGTGTGTTGTTTTTGTGCAACAAGGCTGATGAGTGTGTTAGTGATGAGGTTTTTTGGAGGTTTTCTTATTAATAGGAAAAACAGTGTGGCATTACTTTGGAGAATGATGGTGGCAGTGGTTGAACGGGTGTTCAAGAGAGGGGAGTGTGCAGTGGGACTGCAATCTTGTTGAGTTTTGTTTCACTGGATGTGGTACTTTTTTGTAGTGGGGCTGCCGAGGATGGTTTGGGGGGGATAATTTTGAAGAAGGATGGTGTTACCTTGTGTGGGCCTTTCACCCGGAGTTTCCAGAGACTTTTGTATAGTGTGTGTGGGTTATGATGTTACTTGTGGTGTGTTTTTATTGGTAGTTGCCTAGGTATGGATGGAATAACCATTAAATTCATATTAAAGTCAAAATAATTAGGTTTCATGTGGATTTCTTTTATCGAATTGGGAAGTGACTGTCCATTGTTCTGATACATGCATTTAGAGGTAGTAGTAAAGGTAGTTTTGTAGGTTGGTTGTTTTTTTTGAAAACCCATAGGTTGGGATGAGTGTTTAGTACCTATATATATATATATATAATTTTATTTCCTTGTGTTTTATATATTCACCCTGCCTGTGTTGAGCACTATGTGACGAACACCCCATTTTTATGGGGGAGGTTGTCATTTCCCAACATCCCGGTGGGATGATGGATGGATGGTTATTGGATCTTATCTTCTCCCTCTTCTACACATTGGTATCCCTATACTCCTTAGGTAGTTTGTGGTGTGGTTGTGAGTCCCAGGTGTATGTAGGTGGGGTGTGCTTCCCAGGTGACTTCAGGAGGAGATATGTTGTACTTCCCTAGGTGCCTTTGGGATGAGGTTGTGGTTTTGTGGCTCAAGTGTCTGGGGTGGGGATATGATGTGGTTGTGGACTAGGTTTTTGTGGGATGGATGTGGTATGTAGCCCAGGGTGTGTTTAGGAAGGTTGTGATAGTGGGGCTTGTGGAAGAGCATGGTAGCGTCAGGACGTTCGTCGTTAGGGATGAGCAGTTAACTAGTGGGAAGTGGTGCGGGGTACCCAAATATTGATGTGCTTACTAATTTACTTTTAATTGAATTATGTTATTTAGTGAGCATTCCTTACTAAGGTTGGGGTGGATAGTATACCTTATTAGGTTATTTTGAGTTTCTACTATTTTTTTCATAGGAGAATTAGTATGCTTCTCCCACTTGTGCTCAGGTGACTTTGGATTTTCCTACTGAGTATACTTGTATGCTCACCCTACATATATAAAACATTTTTTAGGTTTTCAGGGATATTACGTGGACCGTGCTGGACCTTACTAGATTGTACATTGGGATATTTGTCGTATTGCTTATTAGATTTGTTCTTTTGGTATTTAATTTGGATTTTTTCATTTTATTTCTAGAAACATTACTTTAAACATGCATGTGGGATGGGTTTTAGCTTATTTTATATATATGTCTTGGAGTTGTTTTGAGGTTGATACATATTATCTCCATATATTGGTTACTATAAAAAATATAATGCCTCCTATTTTGTGAGATTAAATTCCCTTGGTGTCGGTCGCCACCCTGAGGCCTATTGGTGGTGGGACTCAGGGGTCATTATCTCTTTTTCATCTTGAAGAAGGAAGGTCACGACACTTTTTCATCCCTTCCCTCATCTTGAATAACGAGGGTCATGACAGAAATTGTAAGGACCCAGCCTCCAAGTGCCCAGAGTCGGTGCTCACGAGACATGATGTACTAAAAATTATTACATTACATTACAAATAATACATCATGTCCCAATATTACAGAGGATCACGAGGTTTAGGTTCTGGGAAAACCAGTTGCATTCTAAAATATTTTAACTTCTGAAAGATGTAACCTAAAAAATTTTAATCAAAAACATAGGGTGAGCACTAAAATAATCAGTAAGGGGTTTTGAAAATACTTAATACAGTTTATGAAAACTACCCTTGGAAAATAATTTCACATATATAAAGTAATTCCTTTTAAGAAAACATTACAACACCTCAATGGTAGCTATAAAACATTTAGAGCAAGACAAGCACAAGTATTTGAACATACCACTGAAAGTTACTGAACTATCAAAATAAGCATGCTTGCATGGAGGTACATAAAAACTACTAAGTGAGAACAACATAGCATGCAAGGTGTTCTAATACTACTAGATAAGAATATTATCAGAGTTGCGCATAATTTATCTCACTACAACTTATCTAAATGCACATGATGACATAATAAATGTAATGCTAGCATTTGCATTAATAATCTGGAAAGGAAAACTGATCATGCATTATATGTCATATGCACTTAAACTCATACCCATAAGTAATGGTTCTTGATTATAATGCAGAACATTCTGTAAACATATTGTTGAGGCCTCGGCCAAGACATTTACTGATTAAGGTCTCAGCCTTAATCCATAATATCTTTAACCAATATTCTACTAATCGAATATTTTTCTAGTTAATAAAATTACATAGTCATAATGAGGAAAAATGCATATGCCGAACTGTGTCAAGGCCTCGTGCCAAGACCATAATCATCTATGTTCAGGAATTTCACCTGAATCGTCTATGTCTAGGAATTTCACCTGAACCATCTATGTCTAGGAATTTCACCTAAATCGTAATTGTTTTCAGGCCTTGTGTCGTGAAACTTTTTTGTCTCATGAGACCTACCGATGTATCGAGGGGTTATAGAGGGCCCCACCCGTCACATAATAAGTCCAATGCATTCCTCGTACCTCATAAATCAAGTTCACATACCACATTGATTTATTTAATTTAACTTTATTAGATATTTTCCAAAGTGTCTCATACTACTTTGGGTAATTTAATTTCATTTCTCATACATTATCGAATACAACAATAAATAAAATGGATAATGAAACTATTGTACATTTACAGTAGAAATACATGATATGAAAATGAACATATAAAGTTTGGTGATAACCATTTCCCAAGGCAGGCATGGATAAGTGAAATATCTTTTGCACATGTAATAATAATAAAAGTACATAAAATGATGAATGAATGGGGTTTTCCACATGAAATGATAACTTCTTATTTTAAATTCCCTATTTAATGCAAATTTATTTACACGCATGCTGATAAAAGTTCTAGTGATCATGCATTTAGACCAAATCACAACTTGATTAACCAATGACCATATCTGCAGGGGGGTTTATTAAGTAATAAGACTATATGAGCACAACTTGATATGTAGCATATCATGATTTTAAAAACCCATTTATTCTCTAATATATTTTGGGTTAAGTCAAAATATATTCTTTTAACTAATACGTGGATAATATTATTAAATTTGCTTTAATTAAATTAAACCTGACATGTTAAACGTATTATTATATACCCTATACACATAAGTTCATACTAGTTTAGTGAACACCAAATTAATCATTTATTTAAAAACATACATGTATAGAAGCATAAAATAAGTCCTGGTAATTATTATTTGAAAATATGGTTTTGGAAATTATACTAACAAAAACATATACACATAACCATATATACACTAAGTGTGTGTATTTGGGTTTTTACACAACAAGGTCCATTAATTCCTTACAAACTGAATATTTCAAACCATTAATCAATTACACGTTTGAAAACTAAATCCATATTAAGTTTATTATGTATGTATCCATATAAAATTAAGGTTTTATAAACATAATCCCATTCATACCCGGGACTTAGTTCGCAAATAAAACATTATTTAAGGACGGGTATTCATCACTTAAAAATCATAATTTTATTTGTATTGATTTGTATATATGTATATAAGTATGTTATTATATATACAAAGTTAATAAAAGGGGTTTGGCATGAAAAAAACATATTCATAACATCCTTTATAAATATTTAACATAAATACTCATTTTGGAAATCTTAAAAACAGATTGGATTTGGGTTACACACACACACACACATATATATATATATATGCATATTTATATACCCGATTATACATATATGTATATAATAGGTTTTTCTTAACGAAAACCATACAAGGTAAACCCTTTTATATATTATACTTGTACGATCCTTAGTAACACATCAATAACCCATTATTGAAAACCTTAAAACAACGAAGAGTTTTCTATATATATATATATATACATATACAAAACTATATATGCAGAATATATATATATATATAAACATAAATGTAAACTTTGATTTGCATGAGGAATAAAAACTTCAAACATCCTAAATCAAACCTAAGATCCTCAAAATAGTATATAAGAAAGGAATTTTAGGGTTTACAACATGGATCAAAACGTTTATATAAATATATATTCAAACTGTATAAACATATATATACTTATGTAAAAACTCATTTGCACTCAAAATAATAAGAACTCTCCTTTGAAAAGCTTTCAACCTTAAATGTAGAGGGTGTGTAGAGGGGTTTTTTTAGGGTTTTAAAAAAACAAAAACAAGGTTGTACGTCCGTATATATAATCTGTATAATTTTATAAACATATATAAGATTAGTTCAATGTAAACTAGAATAAAAAACCACCCTTACCTAGATAGAGGAGGAGGGTTCAGACAAGCAGAAGAGGAGGAGGATTCGGACGAGGGAGGATTTCGCTGGAGATCCTGAGAAGCTTGCGGGAGAGGCGGAGAGGTTGAACCCATCGGGTTTATTTGCTTGAAAGAGGGTTTAAAAGGATCAACAAGCCACGGTTCAAAACAGGCACCCCACGCTTGACTACTAAAGGAAAAGACAAGCCTTCGAGTCGGAGAAACTCCAATGATATAATTAATGCAGAAATATGTATATATATATATATTAATCTTCGGATGTTTAAGTTTTGAGACATTAGTGGGGTGGGTTCGTGGAAAGATGAGGCCCAAGGGACCCTCTGAGGGTCACAGACGTCGGATGTAATGGAAAGGGAGCATGGGGTCGGCCGGTGCTGGTCCGGCGGGGTCTTGATCACCTAGAAACACTACTCCCAAAGTGGCAAGGTGATGGTCGACGACAGCGAGGCGTCGTGTGGCCGACGGCGAGGCTTCGGTGTGGCGTCGTAGGTGGTGTCGTCGTCGGCATGCTTTGCTGCGCAAGGAGGGAGGCGGACTCCTCCTTACTGATTTGTTTTTTTTATATAATCATTATTATTTTGTCCAAAAAAAAAATTGTTTACCCATCCCGTGAAACCAGCCCTCCTCTTTTCCCCTTTTGCGGCGCAAGACCCGCCCAATGCGGGTTATTTTATTATTTCTATTATCTTAATATTGTTATTTCTTATATTATTACCGTTGTTTTATATATAATTATCATATATTCTTTTATTAATAATTTACATATTTAAACTAACATTTATCTTATCAATACTCTTTTTATTTCAATTATATATCATTTCGTTATATACATATATATAAAGATTTATACTTATTTCTTTTCAATTTCAATGTTTTTATTATAATTGTTTATTTAACCCATATGATTGTTCATATAATAGTTTAAATAACCATTCGCATAGTTAAAATAGTGTAAGAATAATTTCATTAAAATGTAACAATTTCCAATGTCATAAAATTATAATAATGGCATTTTCATATAATTCAAATCCAATACACACACATATATTTTACATTTTGGAAAATTAACAATAAATTAGTTATATTATTATTATTGTCATTATCATTGTTTAAACATTAAAGCAAATAACATAATAACCATTTTGAACCTCTTGGGGTATTCAACTCTTAGTTTCAATGTTTCTGTTTGAAACTAAAAACATTATAAGTTATCGGATCATCGGGGAACCAAATAGCCATAATGATTTTGTAAAGGCTCAGTTTCATTATTTAAAGACATAATTTTAAAACATTTAAACATATCAAAACATTTGAAATACACAAAATTATGAAATTACTACAAAAACCAATTTTTATAAAGATTTACCTCATTAATAAAAACCCTTTAACCAACGGTCATGGAATTCAAAGACCCAATGACTACCTAAAGAGGTAACGGTCAAATTGGTTCTTTATAAAACCCAAAATTTGGGTGTCTTAAGATTAAGGTGAATAAAGGAGAAGGAGGAGAATATGGTTCAATTCATTCCTCTATTACTAAGCACCTGCATCATAGTTCTTGCCATCATGTTTTTTACCATGACCGGCCCGAGGGGAGATCACTATTTGGATGATCTAATGATGTTCTTTATGGGTGCTATGGTGGTTCTAATTGGTCTAGCAGTGGGTATTTTTGGTTATTTGTGGTCTCTCGTTTTATTGTAAGGTTTTATCTGTTGTAATGTAATATTTCAATGAATGCAAGACCTGCTTTTTTTTATTATTCACTTAATTTGAATTCATTTACTTGCACTGTAAATAAACCATCTTAAAACAAGGGAATACAAGGTGAAATATAATATTGTTCAAGTTTATCAATCTTGGGGTGTTACATTATTCCCCCTACAAAGAATTGCATTCTCGTAATTCCACTCATAAACTGGAAAATAAAAATCCTCAGACGGTCAACATTACCAAAATGGAAGATTTGGTTCAGTCAATGGAATACCCAAGTTCGTACTTAGTTCCTCTGCTTCACTAGCCTAGATACACCTTGAGCAGTATGTTTTGAACCACTACTCATGTGTTCTACACACAGGCTTCTATAAGGAGGCTCGTGTGGTAAAAAGCTTGGAAATGTCCAAGTGGACAAATTCCCTGATGACCTGCCGGACTACATCACGCTCGAGATATTCAAGGGGGGTGATGCGATTGAGTAGACTAAGATTTAAGATCTGTAACATAAAGGCTGCCCTGAGGTGGCCATATTGGGCAGCTATAAGGAAGCATGCTCTGGCAGAAAAGTTTTGTGCCAGAGTAAAACACTGAAAAAGGCCTTCGTAGTATCTCCCCCTTCGCCTATAGCAGGGGAGTTGGGTAGTGGCAATGATATGGAATACATGGTCATTCCCCCGATATGATCGAAGAATTTCAGGGCTGTTTGACAAGTCCAATAGGCATTGACAAGATCCTCACAGGTTGAGGAAAGATGGATAGTCCACAGTGCATGTTCTGATTAAAATATCCTCTACTATCTCATCAGGTAGAGACGAGATGTTTTCTTGACCAGCCATCTGAAAAAAAAACATTCATGAGAATTCAATTAACAATATAGATAAGGTAGAGACAGGAAAGAGAACAGGTAATATTTTAATAACACAAAAGTTTATATATCGGTGCCTGAGTTTCCTTAATGATTTACTACACGAAATCCACATAGAGAATCAAAACTCCCTAACTCCTCAAACCAAACATAGGCTGAGCATTCAGGGTTAAATTCATGGGGACACCTGTGACATCTCTTGAGTGTAGCATGTGGGGTATGAAGTTGGGAAACATCAATATACACTTGTTTCCTGTAAGACAGTTGGGTGGACTCATCTTCTAACGTCTTGAAGTCCAACAATTGGCCCCAGAAGCCGTAGTTTAAAATCTGACAAAGGTAGGCCGCTTGGAGGTCTCCGGCAGCAGCAGCTTCTTGAAAAGGGTTAAGGATAATAGTTCCAAATTCTTCACCTTTCGTGAATACTCAGAAAAGTCCCTCATAGTACCTTCCCCAACGTGCATATGAGGGGAATTGGGTCATCATCATAAGGAGGAAATCTATTCCCAAACCCCGGTGTAGACTAATCACCTGATGTGAGTTTGACACATCGTATAGGTGCTTGCATGACATGCAGATATGGGTATAATTAAGGAAGTTATCTTGGCTGGATAGAGACACAATGGTCTCTAGGGCCTCTGTGGGAAGTGACAGAAGATTGGTAGGTATGTTTCCATCTGCCATCTGAAATTTACAATATAATTACTTAGTGATGCTCAGTCATATATTTATACTACCTAGTTTTCTAGAGTTATCTGAACCTATCCTCTGATACCAACTGTAAGGACTCAGCCTCTGAGTGCCCGGATTCGGTGCTCATGAGACATGATGTACTAAAAATTATTACATTACATTAAAAATAATACATCATGTCCCTATATTACAGAGGATTGCGAGGTTCAGGTTCTGGAAAAACCAGCTACATTCTAAAATATTTAAACTGCTGAAAGTTGTAACCTGAAAAATTTTAATCAAAAATGTAGGGTGAGCAGTGAAATACTTAGTAAGGGGTTTTGAAAATACTTAATACAGTTTATGAAAACTACCCTTGGAAAATACTTTCACATACATAAAATAATTCCTTTTAAGAAAACATCACAACACCTCAATGGTAGCTATAAAACATTTAGAGAAAGACAAGCACAAGTATTTGAACATACCACTGAAAGTTACTGAACTATCAAAATAAGCATGCTTGCATGGAGGTACATAAAAACTATTAAGTAAGAAAAACATAGCATGCAAGGTGTGCCAATACTACTAGACAAGAATATTATCAGAGTTGCGCATAATTAATCTCACTACAACTTATCTAAATTCACATGATGACATAATAAATGTAATGCTAGCATTTTCATTAATAATCTGGAAAGGAAAACTGATCATGCAATATATGTCATATTCACTTAAACTCATACCCATAAGTAATGGTTCTTGATTATAATGCAGAACCTTCTGTAAACATATTGTCGAGGCCTCGGCCAAGACATTTATTGATTAAGGCCTCGGCCTTAATCCATAAGCTCTTTAACCAATATTCTACTAATCGAATATTTTTTTGGTTAATTAAATTACATAGTCATAATGAGGAAAAATGCATATGTCGGACTGTGTCAAGGCCTCGTACTAAACCATAATCATCTATGTCTAGGAATTTCACCTGAACCGTCTATGTCCAGAAATTTCACCTGAACCGTAACTGTTGTCAGGCCTTGTGTTGTGACACTGTTTTGTCTCATGAGACCTACCGATGCATCGAGGGGCTATAGAGGGCCCCACCCATCACATAATAAGTCCAATGCATTCCTCATACCTCATAAATCAAAGTGCACATACCACTTTGATTTATTTAATTTAACTTTATTAGATATTTCCCAAAGTGTCTCATACTACTTTGGGTAATTTAATTTCATTTCTCATACATTATCGAATACAACAATAAATAAAATGGATAATAAAACTATTGTACATTTACGGTAGAAATACATGATATGAGAATGAACATATAAAGTTTGGTGATAACCATTTCCCAAGCCAGGCATGGATAAGTGAAATATCTTTTGCACATGTAATAATAATAAAAGTACATAAAATGATGAATGAATGGGGTTTTCCACATGAAATGATAACTTCTTGTCTTAAAGTCCCTATTTCATGCACATTTATTTACGCGCATGCTGATAAAAGTTATAGTGAGCATGCATTTAGACCAAATCACAACTTGATTAACCAATGACCATATCTGCAGGGGGTTTATTAAGTAATAAGACTATATGAGCACAACGTGATATGTATCATATCATGATTTTAAAAACCCATTTATTCTCTAATATATTTTGGGTTAAGTCAAAATATATTCTTTTAACTAATACGTGGATAATATTATTAAATCTGCATTAATTAAATTAAACCTGACATGTTAAAAGTATTATTGTATACCCTATACACATAAGTGCATACTAGTTTATTGAACACCAAATTAATCATTTATTTAAAAACTTACATGTATTAAAGCATAAAATAAGTCCTGGTAATTATTATTTGAAAATAGGGTTTTGGAAATTATACTAACAAAAACATATACACATAACCATATATACACTAAGTGTGTGTATTTGGGTTTTTACACAACAAGGTCCATTAATTCCTTACGAACTGAATATTTCAAACCATTAATCAATTACTCGTTTGAAAAATAAATCCATATTAAGTTTATTATGTATGTATCCATATAAAATTAAGGTTTTATAAACATAATCCCATTCATACCCAGAACTTAGTTTGCAACTAAAACATTATTTAAGGATGGGTATTCATCACTTAAAAATCATAATTTGATTTTTATTGGTTTGTGTATATGTATATAAGTATGTTATTATATATACAAAGTTAATAAAAGGGTTTTGGCATGAAAAAAACATATTCATAACATCCTTTATAAATATTTAACATACATACTCATTTTGAACATCTTAAAAACATATTGGATTTGGGTTACACACACACACACATATATATATATTTATTTATATACCTGATTATACATATATGTATATAATAGGTTTTGATTAACGAAAACCATACAAGGTAACCCCTTTTATATATTATACTTGTACGATCCTTAGTAACACATCAATAACCCATTATTGAAAACCTTAAAAAATGAAGATTTTTCTATATATATATATACATATACAAAACTGTATATGCAGAATATATATATATATATATATAAACATAAATTTAAACTTTGATTTGCATGAGGAATAAAAACTTCAAACATCCTAAATCAAACATAAGATCCTCAAAACATTATATAAGAAATGAATTTTAGGGTTTACAACATGGATCAAAATGTTTATATACATATATATTCAAACTGTATAAACATATATATACTTATGTAAAAACTCATTTGCACTCCAAATAATAAGAAATCTCCTTTGAAAAGCTTGTAATCTTAAATGTAGAGGGTGTGTATAGGGTTTTTCTTAGGGTTTTATAAAAAAGGAAAACAAGGTTGTACGTCTGTATATATATAATCTGTATAATTTTATAAACTTATATAAGATTAGTTGAGTGTAAACTAGAATGAAAAACCACCCTTACCTAGATGGAGGAGGAGGGTTCGAACAAGTAAAAGAGGATGAGGATTCGGACAAGGGAGGAGTTCACTGGAGATCCTGAGAAGCTTGAGGGAGAGGCAGAGAGGTTGAACCCATCGGGTTTATTTGCTTGAAAGGGGGTTTAAAAGGATCAACAGGCCATGGTTCAAAATAGGGACCCCACGCTTGACTACTGAAGGAAAAGACAAGCCTCCGAGTTGGAGAAACTCCAATGATACAATTAATGCAGAAATATATATATATATATATATATATATTGATCTTCGGATGGTTAAGTTTTGAGACATTAGTGGGGTTGGTTCGTGGAAAGGTGAGGCCCAAGGGACCCTCTGAGGGTCACAGACGTCAGATGTAATGGAGAGGGAGCATGGGGTCAGCCAGTGCTGGTCTGACGGGGTCTTGATCACCTGGAAATACTTCTCCTGAAGTGTCAAGGTGATGGTTGATGACAGGGAGGTGTCGTGTGGTCGACGGCGAGGCTTCGGTGTGGCGTCGCAAGTGGTGTCGTCGTCGGCCTTGTTTGTTGTGCGAGGAGGGAGGCGGAATCCTCCTTACTGATTTGTTTTTTTATATTATCATTGTTATTTTATCCAAAATTATATTATTATTATTTTGTTTGTTTACCCAGCCCGTGAAACCATCCCTCCCCTTTTCCCCTTTTGCGGCGCAAGACCCGTCCAATGCAGGTCTCTCTTTTTTTTCTATTATCTTAATATTGTTATTTCTTATATTATTACCATTGTTTTATATATAATTATCATATATTATTTTATTAATAATTTATAGAGTTAAACTAACATTTATCTTATCAATACTCTTTTTATTTCAATTATATATCATTTCGTTATATACATATATATAAATATTTATACTTATTTCTTTTCAATTTCGATGTTTTTATTATAATTGTTTATTTAACCCATTTAATTGTTCATATAATAGTTTAAATAACCATTCGCATAGTTAAAATAGTGAAAGAATAATGTCATTAAAATGTAACAATTTCCAATGTCATAAAATTATAATAATGGCATTTTAATATAATTCAAATCCAATACACACACATATATTTTACATTTTGGAAAACGAACAATAAATTAGTTATATTATTATTATTATTGTTATCATTTTTTAAACATTAAATAAAATAACATAATAACCATTTTTAACCTCTTGGGGTATTCAACTCTTAGTTTCAATGTTTCTGTTTGAAACTAAAAACATTATAAGTTATCAGATCATCGGGGAACCAAATGTCCATAATGATTTTTTAAAGGCTCAGTTTCATTATTTAAAGACATAATTTTAAAACATTTAAACATATCAAAACATTTGAAATACACAAAATTATGAAAGTACTATAAAAATCAATTTTTATAAAGATTTACCTCATTAATAAAAACCCTTTAACCAACAGTCATGGAATTCAAAGACCCAATGGATACCTTAAAAGGTAACGGTCAAATTGGTGCTTTATAAAACCCAACCTTTGGGTGTCTTAAGATTAAGGTGAACGAAGGAGAAGGAGGAGAAGATGGTTCAATTAATTCCTATATTGCTAAGCACCTGCATCATAGTTCTTTCCATCATGTTTTTTACCATGACCAACCCGAGGGGCGATCACTATCTGGTTGGTCTAATGATGTTCTTTACTGGTGCTCTGGTGGTTCTAATTGGTCTAGTAGTGGGTATTTTTGGTTAGTTGTGGTCTCTCGTTTTATTGTAAGGTTTTATCTGTTTTAATGTAAAATTTCAATGAATGCAAGACCTGCTTTTTGTTTTATCATTCACTTAATTTGAATTCATTTACTTGAACTCTAAATAAACCATCTTAAAACAAGGGAATACAAGGTGAAATATAATATTATTTAAGTTTATCAAGCTTGGGGCGTTACAGAAATGATGATGGATTATTCCATTAATATAATAAAAATCCAATATATGTGTGATACTAGAGTTATCATTCCACTTGTATAAGGGTATATGAGTAGATAATAAGAAAATAAATGAAATTTAAACTAAAATAAAAGAAAAATAAAGAGGAATTTACCTCTTGAATTTCTCTCCTTGAGAACCTCCTTAAGGAAATTGATTTTGGTCTTTTGTTGAGACCAAGGTCTCTTGGACATGGAATAGAGGTTTTGGAAGAGTATTGGGAATAAATTTTATAAGGATTAAAGCTTAGAAGGTGTGAGGTGAGGAGGTGGTGAGGGGTGGTATTTATAGTGGAGGAGAGTGGTGTTTTTTGAATATCTTATTCATTATTTTATTATTTTGTCTCAAGATAAGAAATAGTGATGATTCTTGTGACTAAATAAATTAATTAGTGCATTTGATTTTGAACCAATGGTGCTTACATCATCTATGACTCAAGTAATAGTGTATTTAACTTATAATGTATATATACCGTATTTTACTATTCACCAAAAATTCAAGTATTTCAGATTAATCACAAAAATTCACCCTAACCATTTTTTGATGCGTAGAATTCAAAATAAACTCCATTTTATGGAAAAATATATATAAATATGAGAAAATTAATTTTTAATTGGAATCATCATTTACCCAAAAAATACCAGTTGTAAAATTATAACTGATTTTATAACATTTTGAAAAATTAACAAGGTCTCAAAAAATTATCTTATAATCATAAGACATAAAATTATTAATTTATGATTCTATTTTATAAAAATAAATTTTCTTTTAAATCATTATATTAATTATAAAATTTAAAATAAACAGTTATGTTTTATGAAAAAAGAAATATTTAATTAATAATTTCTAAAACATTTATTTACTTATGAAATGATATAATTATATCATATTACCATTTATAATATTCCTAAATTTTATTTATACTTCCATAGGTGAGATTACTATTATATTGTCTGAATTACTATTCTTAAGTGTCGCATTACTATTCCAAAGGTCAAGTTACTATTTCATTGGTATATGTTCCTTAATTTCTAGAAAAACTTCTTATTTAATTCATTACTCATTTATAAAGTTTGTTTTGTGTTCTCTATGTGATTTTATATGATTTATACTATATGAAATAATTTTTTGTGTAATGTAATCTATTGAATGAATTGAATTTATTTAAGAGGATACATATCGTGAAATCTTGGGGTGTTATATTCTTTCCTATTTTAGAAACTTATTCCTCAAAATTTTCATGAATATTTCCTTCTAAATAGATAAGGTTGGATCTTCTTCATAACATTATCATATTCCCACATGGCTTCTTCTATTTTATTGTTTCTCCAAAGAACCTTTACTAGTCGAGTCATCCTGTTTCTCAATACTTTCTCTCTTGTGTCAAGAATCTTAATAGGCTCTTCATAGTAAGATAAATCATGTTCCAATTATATTTCTTCATAGGTGAGTACATGTGTTGGGTCTAACATGTACTTATTTAACAATGACATGTGGAACACATCCTGAACTTTGGAGAGACTTGGTAGCATTAATAAACGGTAAGCTAAAAATCGAATTCTTTCTAGAATTTGAAATGCTCCAATGTACTTGGGACTCAGTTTTCCTTTCTTATGGAACCTTAAGACACCCTTCTATGGAGAAATTTTCAGAAAGACATGATCTCCCACTTAAAATTCTAAATCCTTTCTCTGGTTGTTAGTATAAATCTTTTGTCTACTTTGCGATACTTTAATATGAGCCTAAATAGTATTTAACTTTTTTGTTGTCTCTTCAATAAGTTATGGGCCTATAATTTTCATCTCATCAACTTCATCCCAACAAGTTGGAGTTCAACATCTATTTCCATATAATGGTTTATATGGAACCATTTGAATACTAGAATGGAAACTATTATTGTAGGAAAATTCCACCAAAGGTAAGTACTGACCCACATACCTTGAAATTCAAATGGGAATGGTCTCAACATGTATTCCATTGTTTGAATAGTCCTTTCAGACTATATGTCGGTTTGAGGGTGATAAGCAGTACTCATATGAAGCCTTCTAAAGACTCTTCTAGAATGTTGATGTAAATTGGGAATCTCGGTCAAGAATAATCAATAGAGGTACACCATGAATTCTTATAACTTCATTAATATAGATTATTGTTAGGTGTTCAAGTGGTAAATATTCTCTTATAGTAAGGAAATTTTTCGACTTTGTAAGATGATCAACAATTACCCATATTACATCATTCCTTCTAGGTGTCCTTGGTATTCCTATGAAAAATTCCATAATAATTTCATCCCACTTCCACATAGGAATAGGTAGAGGTTGCATGAATCCTCTAGGATGTTTTCTATCAGCCTTCACTTGTTGAAAAGCTAGACACCTTGACACATAGTTAGCAATTTCCCACTTCATGTTATCCCACCAAAAATATTCCTTCATATCTCTATACATCTTGGTACTACTAGGATGTATAGATAAATTTGAGCTATGAGAATCATCTAATATTTCCCCTTTTAGATCAAGTATTGATAGAACACATAAACTCTTTCCAAATTTCATAACTCCATCCTCATACAAAAAGTCTGTAAATCTTCCATCCTTAACGACTTTAATTTTCTTTTGAAGATTCTCATCATCAGATTAAGAGATTTTTATCTTCTCCGTTAAAGATGGTTCAACATTCATTTGAAAAAATAATGATGTTTCCCTTTCATTAACAATTCCCATATCCATATTTTCTATATCCATGAACATAGGATCTTTCTTAATCCTCATTTAGGTTAGAATTCTGTGATCTTTCCTGCTTAATGCATCTACTACCATATTTGCCTTTCCTGGGTTGTAGTGTATTGAACAATCATAATCTTTGAGTAACTTGAGCCACCTTCTTTGCCTCGTGTTGAGTTATTTCTATATAAAAATATATTTCAAACTTTTTTGATCTGTATATATCTTGCATCATTTACCATAGAGATATTATTTCCATATTTTTAGAGAAAATATTATGGTTGCTAACTCAAGATTATGAGTTGGATAATTTTGTTTATTTGTCTTCAATTGACTTGATGCATAAGAAATAACTTTATCATTTTTCATAAGGACACAACCCAACCCATTATTTGATGCATAACTGTATATCAAAAACCCATCATTTCCAAATGGAAGATTCAAAATTAGAGAATTGAATTATCTTCTCTTCAATTCATCAAAACATTCTATGCATTCTTTTGTCCATACGAACTTAACCCATTTCTGTGTGAGCTTTATTAACGGGTTAGACAATCGGAAAAAATTATGAATGAAAGACCAATAGTAACCTGTTAAGCCAATAAAACTACATACCTTAGTTATGTTCATTGGCATAGGCCATTTTTGGATTGCCTTTTTCTTCTCAAGATCAACTGAGATTCCATCCTTAGAGACAATATAACCAAGAAAAGAAACTATTTAAATCCATAATTCACACTTAATAGAATTCTCATATAACTCTTTTCTTATAAGAGTATCTATAATAACCCATAATTAATTTTCATGTTCCTCATGGAGTTTGGAAAATATCAATATATCATCAATAAATACCACAACAAAATCATCAAGATATTCCTTGAAAACTCTGTTCATTAGATCCATGTAAACATAGGGTTCATTAGTCAGTCCAAATAGAATTACTGTAAACTTGTAATGTCCATACCTAGTTCAAAATGTTGTATTTGGAATATCTTCCTTCCTTATACATAATTGATGATATCCAGATCGAAGTTCAATCTTCGAAAAATATTGAGATCTGTGAAGTTGATTAAATAAATCATCAATACGAGTCATATGACACTTTTTATTTATTATAATATCATTAATTTCTATATAATCAATGCACAGCTTCATGGATCCATCTTTCTTCTTAAAAAAGATAACAGGGGATCCCCATGGAGAAACACTAGGTGAATAAATCCCTTGTAACTCAATTCCTCTAGTTATCTATTCCACTATAATAATTCTATAGTGTCCATTCTATAAGGGGTCTTTGATATAGGTCTTGCACTAGAAATTAAATCAATAGATAACTCAACTTCCCACTGTGGAGGATTTTCAGGTAAATCCTCTAGAAATACATCAATATATTCTTACATAATTTGTATACCCTCAATTCGAAGATTACATTACTCATACCTAGATGTTTTTTTCTCTTCAATCCCAAGAATTTCATTTAGTAGAGATACTGGAGGTGGATCTGGATAAGAACTAGATGATGATTTTTCTTCTCTAAAGATAAGGGATTCTACATCTCCCTCACAAATTGTAACTTCATTCTTCTTGCAATATATTTTTGAATCATATTTTCAAAGACATTCCATAACAAGGATTGTATCAAAAGAAACCACAGGTATGATGATAAGGCTTGAAACTAAATCACATTTATGTGTCATAAAGGGGACTGACTGACACATCTTTGTTGCAATGATACTTCCCTTAGGAGTTTTGACTGTCAACTCCTTTATTAAATCAAAATGGAAATTTATAATTTTCTTGGAAAACTGGGAAGATATAAAAGAATTTGATGATATAGAATCAAATAATTCATTGGATAAGTTTTAGGAAGCAGTTAAAGTACCTACCACCACATCATTAAGAACTTCAACCTCTGCAATTGTGATCACATAAGCTTGGCCATCTCCCCTTGGCCACTTTTGTGGTAGATTCCCCTGAATCTTGGGACATTGATTTGAATAATTTCCCATTTCATTATAGATGAAGCATTGAACATCATTGATTTGTTTCTTCCCCTAGTATTCATTAAATCGATGACCCTTTTCTCCACACTTACAGAATACTCACATGCCTTTCAATCATTTCCCATGATGATTCTTTCCGCAATTTTAACATAATAAAAATTGATTCATTCCCTTTTTCTTATTTGATGCTTCATATTTTCCAGGGTTATCTGAATATATCTTCTTATCTTGATTTCATTTGAACATATATGATCTAGAAAATTTCTTCTATGTTTTTATGGTACTTAACACTATTTCATCATATAATGAAAATGTTTGTTAAGTCAGTTCCCTTCAGAGACTTGGATTAATACCTTCAAATAAATGATTAATCTTGTCTCTTGAATCACATATGTAATTTATATCATACTTGTCTAGTCTTGTAAAGGTAGCCTCATACTCTACAACACTCTCTTCTTCCCTTTTCTTTAAGCTAATGAATTTCCTCTTTATTTCAGTTCATTGCTCACGAGGGAATTATTTTTTGAAGAATGTTTCCTTAAAAGTTCTCCATTCCATGTCTTATATTTATTTTTCCTCCATAGTATTATGTATCAAAGACCACGATTGATCAGAATCACCCTTGAGATAATAAACTATTAGTACTAACTTTTCCTTTTTATTGCATCTCAATGCCATAAATATATTTTCAATGGACTTTAACCACTACTTGACTACCATTGTATTTGTATTTCCACAAAAATATGTGGGCTTCTTCCCCATGAAATGATCCAACATAAGTATAGTATGGTTATTAGTCAAAACCTATGTAAGTTTTCCTAATATGGTCATGATCTGCACAGATCCAACACTAACTGTGTTGACTTGATCAGTGGGGAAATCCCTATATTGTCCACGGGTATTGATTCCTTTCCTTCCATTAGGCTCTATTTCTAAACAATGGAATACACTAAATTATGTTATGAATCATAATGCATAACTTTGAACTAGAAAAACATAAATCGTATATCTAATCTCATAATCATAAACATGGTTTATTTGGAGACATATTTAATTTTAAATCCTTCATAATGGTTTATAAAGAGAATGTGAATTATCCTAATCATATCCCCCAAGAGTGTAAAACCAGTTGTGCAGCAAGACACATTTTCATGTACTAGTTTACCCTGTGTCAGGCCTGTGATACCTTGTTGGAGTTGTTACCCCTAGGTACATCTATCCCAGAACCACTTCCACTTATAGTATCCAGATATGGATGTATTGCTAGGAAGACCCACATAATCTATACCTTAACAAAATTATAGGATGTTATTATATACTTATCCTCAAAGTCTATGTTAGGGTTATGTTCCCTAAATTATGTCTTCTAAATCTAGTTCCTAAAGTTTCTACTAAACTTCCTCTCATACCAACTGTAAAAAAATCAAACCCAGTATCCCAGAGTCGGTGGTTTTTTAATTGAAATGGCATAAATACAAGAGATCACATCACCAAGGATAGATCAGTTTAGTATTATTGAATAAACTAGATACATACATGGTTCCCTTATTACATTGTTAATTAATCGTAGAACATAACAAAATAAAGTAAACTGCTTCTTGTCACTTATTTAAAGATTTCATCTTCACAACCTGGGGAAGGAAAATGAATAAAAGGGTGAGCTCAAATGATCAGTATGGGTTATATAAAACAATAATAAGTGAAGTAAAGATAAAAATAAATATACATTATGGTGAGGTAGTTATCCTAGAAAACACATTCCATCAATACACTGAGAATAATAATGCATCCATAGATTTTTTTCAAAGTGAACACCTCATTGAAAGTAATAACTGGATACTAAATAAAGAAAATGCTTATTATTTGAACTTAATGTATCTATAAAATGAACCATAATACTGTCAAGAAGGTTTATGTATGTGGATAGATTCCCATATGATTCTGTTTGGAAACAAAACATGAACTGTTTGTCGCCAACTGTTTTTTCTCATGAGACCTGTCGATGCATTAAGGGGATATAATGGGCTCTTCCCATCACTGAAATTCCAAATCAGTATTCATACATAGATTTAATTCATGAACAATATTCCTTTTAAATATTAATTTTGAGTAGAGGATACAAATTCATCAATATTTCCCCAGTTAAAACAACATTCAAAATAAACACCGCATGTAAAATGGTATATAGCTAAGACAATAATCATATCCATGATACAAGAATATGGATATTTAAAAGAAATATAATTTAAAATTAAAAATGATCTCAAAGGGGTAGTAGATACACCACATAATAATGATTTGGTACATAATACCAAGTAAGTCTCAATGAAATGGAAATTGAGACAAATACTCTTACCTTATGTATAAATGTGTTCTGCACTTGATCTTAATGTCCTGGATAATCAGATTAAATCCATTAATTAATTAATTAATAACCTTTTATGGATTTATTTTATTTAGTATAATTTTATTAAGTTCATTCATTCCATTTTTTATGAGTTATAAAGTACAATTTTATTATTCGGGAGCGTTTATTTCATTGGTTTTCAAGATCGGTTTACTTGCATATATGTATGGAAAATTGAGTAAAATGAGAATAGTTGTACAGAATTGAAATTATATGTTATTAATGAAATTAAAGAATATTTAATGGTTATATATTTCATTATTTTGTATGGTATGATGATGAATTATTTATATAAAATGTTAGTGATAATCATTTAGATTATTTTGGTGTTTTTTCGATCATCATGAACTAGTTTTGTCTTATGAATTCATATTATGCATATATACTGATTCCATAATCTTAAATAAGTTATAATATATATGTTATAGTATATTTTATACATAAAAAATGATTTTACCGCAAGACTTGAAGTTGAAATTAGAAAATGAACAATCATCATCCACGAAGGTAGTGAATCGGCACCTCACAGACGATGTTTTCGTTTTTAGAACAAAAGGATAGGGGAAGAGAAATGATGATGGATTATTTCATTAACATAATAAAAAACCAGTATATATGTGATATTGGAGTTATAATTACACTTTTATAAGGGGAGATGATGAGATAATAAGAAAATAAATTAAATTGAAAGGAAAATAAAAGAAAAAGATAGAGGAATTTACCGCTTGAATTCCTCTCCTTGAGAACCTCATTAAGGAAATTTATTTTGATCTTTTGTTGGGGATAAGGGATCTTGGAAGTGGAGGAGAGGTTTGAGAATATGATTTTTTAGAAATTAGACAAGTCTAAAATATTGGAAGGTGTCAGGTGAAGAGGTAGTGAGGGGTGGTATTTATAGTGGAGGAGAGAGGTGTTTTTTGAATATCTTATTCATTATTTTATTATTTTGGATCAAGATAAGAAATTATGATGATTCTTATGACTAAATAAAATAATTGGTGCATGTGAGTTCAAACCAATGGTGCTTACATCATCTGTGACTCAAGGAATAGTGTATTTAACTTATAATGTATATATACTGTAAATTACCATATTTTACTATTCACAAAAATTCAAGTATTTCAAAAAAATCCCAAAAAATCACCCTGACCATTTTTATACATGTATAATTCAAAAATGAACTCTATTTTAATAAAATAATTTTATAAATATGATAAATTTAATTTTTCATTAAAATCAGCATTTACGTGAAAAATATCAATTCTAAAATTATAAATAATTTTATAACACTTTGAAAAAATAATTAAGGTCACATAAAAATATATTATTATTATAAGGCATAAAATTATTAATTTATGATTATATTTTATGAAAATAAATTTTCGTTTAAATCATTATATTAATTATAAAATTGAAAATAAACAGTTATGTTTTATGAAAATATCAATACTTAATTAATAATTTATAAAACATTTATTCACTTATATAGTGATATAATTATATCATATTACAAATTATAAGATTTCTAAATTTTATTTATACTTCCATAGGTGAGGTTACTATTATATTGGATGAATTGTTATTCCTAAGGGTCATATTACTATTCTAATTGTCAAGTTACTATTTCATTGGTATATGTTCCATAATTTCTAGAAAAAACTCTTATTTAATTAATTCTTCATTTATAAAGTTTTTTTGTATTCTCTATGTGATTTTATATGATTTATACTATATAAAATAATTTTTTTTGCAATTTCATCTATTGAATGAATTGAATTTATTTAAGAGGATACATACCATGAAATCTTAAGGTGTTATAATGATGACAGATCTAAAGTATATATATGATATTTATAACATAATTATACCTTTGGATTCATTATATCATATATACCTTTTTATTTCCCATTCTATAGGGGATATGATAACATTGCTTGTGTGTATGGTAAACTACCACCTCACAAAGTGATGTGATTCATCTTTCACTGACGCTTAATATGAAAGGTAATAAGAATAAAGTTGATAAATAAATTTGATATACATAAAATAATTATGATATTAATGACATATTTTTTATTCTAAAAAGAAAATACATAATTTTCTTTTTACCTTTTCACTCACTGAAATATGATAATTTCATTTGTGTATGTGTGGACTATCGCATTCACGAAGTGATGTGACTATCCTTTCATCACCATACTACATGAATGATATATATAAGTATATTTAAAGAATTAATATGGTATTTATTATATTATGATCATTATTTAAATATAAAATATTACTTACCACATTTCCATAAGGATCATTGGAAAATATAAATGTTACTTATGTGTACATATGGCCTACCGTCTCCATGATCATAATGTAATTCATTTATAAAAACCATATTACATGATTGTTATTAGTATAATTAATGTATAAATATAGTAATTATTTCATGAATATTATTCTGGATATGATGGAACTAAATAATATTCACAAGAACCATAACTTTTATGACAAATTACTAATGAGAAAATAAGGCAATTAACACCCGAAACATTGAAAATAATGAATGATTAATAACAAATAGGTGATAAGGTGTTATAAAAGGATCATATATGATATTATAAATATTAATATAGATTTTTATAAGTTAATAACATGTTTAAAACCACTATATAGGATTTTTAATCACGTTCAACCAAAAGGAAGCATGAGGTAAGGGACTTCGTCTCAATTTCCCTTCATTGAGGCTTATTGTAATGTTATGCACCTGATTTCTTTTGTATGGTGTATATACTACCCATTTGACATGTAATATAATGATTCATTCATAATTCATGGTATTTTAAGTTTCAATTTGATTATTTCATCCAAGGGGATTTGAATTGAAAATTACCAAGTAGTAAAAGTTATTGTACAATCACACTTTTTTTGTGATTATTATATTTCTCTTGAAACAGTCACTTTTTTGTGATCATTTTTCATTATACATTATATTTCAATAAAATATACATATTCTTATATGATGAATATTATTATTTCCAAAACCTTATATAATTTTTACATACGGTATATACTTTGAAAGTTATTTGATTAACTGGGGAAATATTGATAAATATGTATCCTTTACTCAATATGGATATTTTTATAAGGCATTTTATTCATGAATTAAATTGATTATTTGATATATGTGTAATACTTTTTACATGCAGTTATGGGTGGTGCATGGAATTATATATCCCCTCAATGCATTAGTATGTCTCATGAGATAAATCAACTGGCTAAATTAAATTGTTTTTTACTATTAGTTTTAAATCATCTTGTTAAAGGTCTTAACTATTGAGGTATCATGATGCCTAAGATCATTAAATCCAATAATTAAGAATTTCCTTTATTTAGGATTTGTTTATTTTTATTATCCATGATATTTTCATAATGATATTATTTATAGATGCATTTCATTCTCTGTTATTGATTAAATGTCATGTGTTTTCAATTATTTCCCTTTCCATATTGATTATTTCTTATCTTATCATGATGGCCAAGTTATTTAAATGGAAATTGTTTTCAGTTATTTACCTTTACATGTTGATTATTCTTATTTATTCATGATAGATTCCACTTTACTTAACCATTACTGATCATTTTGATCTCACCCTTATTTTTTTCCCTTTCCCCAGGATTCCTTAATGTGTACTATGATTGATGTGCAAGGATATTCTAGTGGGAATAATTTTAGTCTCAAAAAAATTCTAATTTTTGTTTTCAAATGTAATATGGGACTAAAGTATGTATCTATTTTACCAGGACTGTTAAACTATTCGGTTCTTCAGGATGTGATTCCTTGTATCTCATGCCAATGTAATAAAGTAGACACCATCTCTGGGCTACTAGGGTCAGGGTTGCTATATCTATAATATATCTATTTTCTTAAAATAAAGTGCATAGAAATACAATTTTATAAAAAAAATACATTTTTAGTTTAAAATGGTATTATTATCTATTTATATATATTAATTTAATTTTTTCAATTCAATATTATTAATAAGGACCTTAATTTTTATTTGAAAATATATTTCATAATTCAATTACCTCTATTTTTACCTACCAATTGTATGACTATATTTTAAAAATTATATAATGTTTCATGTTTCATATTGGTTTGGTGTTGAGTTCATTAAAAACTATACAACATATTGGGTTTGAAAGTAAAATATATAATTTTATATCTCGGGTTTTTACAAGATCCCCAATCTACTCTACTACCCAAAGCATGGGTGGAATCAAAAGGTCATCCCTTAGAGAATTTTATTGGTGAATTACAATCTAGAACTCATACTAGAGGGTCAGTCTTAAATATAGTTGAACATCAATATTTTATCATTCACTTTAAACCTCAAACCCTTAATAATTATATTAATAATGAAAATTGGATATTTTCCATGACATAAGATTTTAACAAATTTCAATGGAACGACATTTTGACTCTCATAGAAAGACCCAATGATCATCTCATTATTGGCACTAAATAGGTTTTTTGATATATATTAGATGATAAAGGTAAAATAATTTGTAGCATGGATAGACTTATTTATAAATGTAATAATTAAGAAGAATTTATTTTTTATGGTGAAACCTTTTCACTTATTTCTCAGCTAGAAATCATTAAAATCTTATTGGCATTCACTCGATTTAATTTTAAACTTTTTCAAATGGATTTCAAAAGTGATTTTCTAAATGGTTTTAATTCTAAAAATTTTTTTGTTGAATAACCACCTAGTTTTGAATATACTAATCTTCTAATTAATTTTTTCATGTTATCCAAATCTCTCTATGGTTTAATTAAATCCCATTATGCTTAGTATGAAAGGCTAACAAAATTACTTCTATTAAATGATTTTAATATGGGAAAACCCAATTCCACTCTTTTTCTAAAAACATTTTCAAATGATTAATTAATTCTTAAAACTTTTTTTAATGGTGTTATTTTAGGCTCAACTAAAGAATCTATTTTTAATGAATTTTTCAATTTAATGAATAAAGGGTTTGAAATGAGTTGTATGGAAGAATTAAAATTCTTCCTTGGTTTTAAAATTTCTCAAAATGTTTTTGGAACTTTTATAAATAAAATTAAATATACTAATGATCTTTTAAAACATTTTTGCATGGATCATGCTAAAGAAATAAGTACACTGATCAGTACTTCTTGAAAACTAATGTTGGATAAAGCTATAAAATCGATTGACAACAAGTTTTATAGGAGTGTGATGTAGTGTTTTCTTTACCTTATAATGATATGACTATACATCATGTTTAGTGTTTTTATTTGTGTTCATTTACAATCAAATATAAAGGAATCTCATTTAAAATCTCTCAAAATAATTTTCATATGTTTAAAAGGAACTAAAATCCTTTGATTATTTTTTCCAAAGGATACTTATTTTGAACTTACTAGTTTTTGTATGCTTATTTTAGAGGATTCCAACTAGATAGTAAAAGTATTAGTGGGAATTTTCACCTACTATTCAAAATCCCTCATCTCATGGAATGGTGAGAAAAAAAATTGTGTTTCCCTTTCTATATATAAAATGGAATACATAGATAGTGGGAGTTGTTGTGCCCAAATAATATGGATTAAACATACTTTCTTAGACTATGGGATTACATATGATCACATCCCTATAAAGTGTGACAATACTAGTATAATTAGTATCATTAGAAATCCTATCCAAAATTCTTGCACTAATCATATTGATCATATGCCACTTTTTGAGAGATCACATTCAAAAAGGTGATATTGTTCATGATTTTGTTTTCAAAAACCTTCAATTAGATGATAGATTCACTAAACCCCTTGTTATTGATTTCTTTGAATTTATCAATGGTGATTTGGGAGTGATTAACTTGTGATACTTTTTCCTTAACTTTGTAAAGCATGAGTTCTTACAAAAAAATTAATTTAGTGTTTTATAAATGTTTTCAAAATATTTTTTTTAAAATATCTTCAAAAATATTTTCAAACCTTCCATAATTTTGGTAATGTTAAGTTATTGTGATGCTCCAAGAAAAAAACCTTGTTTGGATAAAAAAAATTGGATGTGGTTCTATAATAGATTCACCTAGAGGTTATTACCTTGAAAAGGTATGGTTTGGTTTTTTAATCCAATCTTCACCCTAGGCATAAGAAGTGGGTCTTTACTGAACACATAGTTTGAAACTCCTAGAGAATTTTCTCTGGTTTATTAACATAATAATTATTAAAACTTAATTATGGAATGGAATTTCTAAGGTAAAATTTTACATTAATATTGAATTTAAAATTCGTTATTTTATAGGTGATTTATTTATTTTAAAATATTATCTTATTAATATGTTATATTTATTTTAAATATTTTATGTTTTTTTCTTAATTATGACTGTTCAATGGATTCTCGTATTTATAATTCATTAATTGATGGGGATATAATCTTGTTAGTAATGAAATTTTCTTGGAGGTGAAAAATATTTTTTTAAATCTTAAGCTTATTTATAAAATTTTTTTAAAAGTTTTATTTATAACTTGAGAATTATTTTCATTTAAATTTTAATATTATTTTAGACATCATAGGTCATTTTAAGATCTTGTACTTTTTTAAAATTAGTTTTATTTTCAATCAAAAAAATTTTGTTTAATTTTTTCTCTCTCAGGGTCATTAATTATGGTGATGAAATTTTTAAATTACTTTTTTGTTTCTATTAATTAGATACTTTTTATTTCTTAGAATTATTTCTATGGCCTCTTTACAAGTTCTTTTTGATAATCACTAAGGGGGAAAATTCTTGGTAAAAGTGTGGAAAGTGAGTCACTCTCTTTACTTTGTTTATAATTTCATTGAGAAATTTGTTTTTATCAAAAGGGGAAGATTTTTTTTATATTTATATGATTTTATGGTTTTAATGAATTATTCTTACAAATGGGAGTATATTTATGAAAACCTATTATATGGTTTTAATGTTTCAATTTCTAATAAATTTTTTTCAAAGGTAAAGACTTGAAAATGTCTTTGAAAATAATTTTTTATTTTATTTAAAAATAAATTTAGAGAGTATTTTTATAAATATCTTATTTTAATATCATTTTATAGTTGAAATATTTATATTCAAGTGTTTCTTCGTCATAAAAAAAGGGGGTGGTTGTTATGATTCTCACCTACTTAAAATTTTAATGATTACAAACACTTTTTATGTGTTCTAACCTTTTTGATTGAGTTTATTTTAGTATTTATGTTTAAGGATGGAGATGGGTTTTAAATGGACCAAACAAGGGCTTAAAATTGAATAAAGGAGACTAAAGGAGGATTTCACACAGTTTGATACCATAGGCTACTTGGTGAGGTTTCATTGACCAGCCAATGGCACCGATTGAAGCACCCTACCTACTAAAAGCTCACTAGAAACCAGGTGGCATTGAAAAGAGCCTCCAAATATGTAGGTAGATCACTAACTACTTGATGGAATTCATCATCTACCTAGTGGAGTATGTAATAGCCTAAGAAGCCTATATCCACGCCTACCATCTTGCCTAAGCATCAGGTGGCTACCTAGGGGTGTCGAAGTAGGCGGTTGAGGGAAGAATTTATTATGGTCAAAAAGGAATTGAATTACTATAAATTCTTTAACCCCAAATCAATTATAGAATATTCTCAGTGACCTTATAACCTATAAATCAACCCCTTAAAGGAATCAAAACATATAATTCCCAATGAAAAATCTCTACAATCATCAATTTCCTCCCAGTTATTCTTGCGTTCTTAAATCCAATCAAAAGCATGAACTCTTGGTAAATCATTCTCACTAATTCTACATTATTATCTATCTCTTCTAGTGTTATTTATTATATATGGAGATATTGAGACCAAGCTTCAAAGGGATTGTGCCTAAATAATTCTCCTTTTTCTCCCTTATTTCTATTTCAGTGCTAGCAACCATTAAAAGTGAGATATTTGGGTTTCTTTCCAAAATAGTTAAAAAGAAAAAGGATTTAATTCTCTTTAAGGTTTCTAGCTAAAATTGTTAAAAATATAGGGTCAATTTTAATTTTGGTTTCTTTCTATAACCAATTAAAAAGAAATAGATTTTTTGAATCTTGGACACAGTTAAACCCAAAGACAAATACAATAAACCCTCAGGAAATTGGGGTAGGGGTGTATGGATCATCAAATAGATTTATCCAAACTCCTTTATCAAATCAGGTTCCCTATTTATTTTATATTTTACTCACTTATTTGTTTAATTTCAATTATTCTTAATCATTTGTTCTTTAATATGATTAATTATATGCAATATATATTATATTTTTATATTTGATCAAATATTCTTACCCATTTATTCAATAATTTAATTTTTAAAAAGGGTTTTTCCCTTTAAGGATTATTTTTCATTTTTTTAAAGTAAATTCACCCTCCCCCTTCCACTTTATCATGCTCGGGCCTATAAGTTATGGGGATAATATCACATCAAGAAATTTGTTTATAATGATATTAGAGTAGTTAGTTATTATTTATGAAAAAATAGAACTTCTAAGGGTTCAAATTTGAATATATATTACAACTACAGAAATACTAAAAAATAATTCCTTATATGTGATGTTTTTTTAGAAATGTTATACTTCTTTACATGGAATTTCCATGTTGAAAAATATATAACGGATTTATAAAAAAACATCATATATTTTTCAACTTGGAAATACCTCTAAAAGTAAATATATACATGTTTTAAAAAGAATAATAATTTATTAATCTATATGGAAGTTTTTATAGATAACCATCATATATTTTTCATCTCATGTTAGGAATCATATATGATGGTTGTAATATAATAACTAAAAAATATGTATTATTAAATTCACATATATGATGGACTTTAATAATAAGCCTCATGTATTGTGACCTTATAGTCATTTATCGTTGCTTTATCTTATCACTTATTATTCACTAATTGGATAAAACATATATAATCTTCCTTCTCCCAACCTCACATTGAATGTTATCCCCATGATGGCCCTCTCCCCAACCTCCCTGTCACCCCCCCCCCTCCCTCAACCACCCCTGATACCTACCCCACTCTATGATCATATCTATGTACTCCCCTTGGTAGTCCTCCTTTGATAATCCCCTTGAAACATCTCAACAAGCCCCCTCCCCAACTTAACAATCCCAACTGCATAAAAAATTCCCCTCTCCCTGACTTAGAAATCTCTAGATGATATAAACTCCATACTTCCCCCACTAACCTCTGGGTGATAGCCTTCCTTGACCTCCCAACCCCAACTGATGAAGGATTAATTTATATATATTTTCAGTAGTTATTTAAGGATATTTTTGTTAATGTTGAATTTTTAAATTTTTTTATTTTATTTTTAACTTTTTGAATTTTCTTTTTTGTTTTATGTATTTTCATTGAAAAACAAAGAAACAAAAAATTGATTTCAAAGTTTTTTCTTACATTATTTTTATTTCTCCATGGTTTAAAGAAATCATTTATAAAAAATATAACATATTTTTTCAAATTCTTAGAAATAACACCTATATTTTTTTCATTTCTTATGTCATAAATTGTTTATTAGTACAACATTATTCAGGATTATGGAATGTTTTCATCTAAATTTGTGTTTGAAAAATAATTTTATTTAAATATAATCATTGATAATATGTCTTACTTGATTGTGAAAGTACTTGATCATGTATTTTTTAAAATACATGGATACTAAAAATTATTTAGTTATCATGATCTTTGGTGAGTTATATAAATATCTTTGAAATATTTATTTCTTTATTCTAAAATATTTAATCTTTAATGGTTAAAATTTCCATTAATACTAAATATCAGCAAAAAAATGTATTATATGTGTACTTTATTACATTGATGTTGATACTTACTTGTGTTGTTTAGTTGATAATTTTTTAAAATTTAGAATATGCACTTATAATAATACTATAAATTATCTTCACTAGTTCAAAATTTTGGCTTAATATTTTCATTCATTCTTATGGGTTTCTATTAACATTTATATTTTCCATTTTTAGGTGTTGACACCACACATATCTGTTTCTATGGAGCCTAACATCAAGGTTTGATGGTTCTAAATCTATATATTAGAGTCTATAGTTGAAAAGAATAGTTGATTTGAATTAAATATTACTTTTTAACACACAAGAGAAAATATTAATGATGTGTTGATAAAATTTCCGGATTATCAAAATAAAATAATATGAACCATTTTTTCAAAATACTATACTACATACAACTAATAGTATATAAATAATTCATTGATACAATAACTATTAAAATGTAATATATACTAAAAACATGTTTGTATATAATTTTATACTAGTTATTAAATTTCTCTTCTTGGTATCCATTTTATTGTGTACTATGGTGTAAGAAAAATCGATAAAGTGTATATTTGAATCCTTGGGTACAATTAATTATAAGATATAATAAAAATTATCAACCAAAAATAGAACTGTTTCACTACTTTTCAATGTATTTTAATTATGTTGAAAGGTGAAACTTTCAAGTTGATATGTACATATTTCAAAAAAAATATTAAATTTTTTTTTAATATGAGATATTTTTGACCATTTGTAAATATTAGTTGAATATTTTAGAGTAAAATCTTTGAAATTATATATTTAATATTTGTTTCATTCAGTGTTTGTAGATTCAAATATTCTATGAAGTTTTATGACACTAGTTGAATTTTTTTTCTTTGGTAACTATTATGATCGGAAATTCCCTTTCATCATCACAGCTAGGAGACAATGGATGATTTTTGAGAGAACATTAAGTTTCATATTATAAAAAAATAAGTTGTAAAAATTTTGTATAGATCGTGTTTGAATAATTTACGTCATTTTAACTGCTTCCATATTATGAAATATATAACTCTGTGTTTACTCACCAATCATCAATGATCTCCTAGCTAAGATGATTTAATGAGTATTCTAATCATAGTAAATTTTAAACTAAAATTATAGAAATCTTAATCGAATTTTTAAGACTAAAAATTTAAGAAAAATATAGAAAAAATATTGATCACGATCTTTTAAAGAATGTATCCTCAAATATTTCATGAATATTTATAAATGGTTGTATATATATCATATTAAAACTCATTTTTAAGAAAATTTATTTAAAATATATGGATTTCAACATGAATTTTTCACATTATTTTATAATTAAGTTTCACAAAAAAGTACTAAAACATGTCTATTTTTTATTGACAATTTCATTTCTATCTCATAAGTAATTGATTAGATCCATGAATTCATATATATATTAAGTCATCTTTTCTTCAACTGGGAAAAAAATTAAAATGGTTATTTGGAATAAAATTTGAAAATTAGTATATAGTTATATATATAAAATATCTTGTTTAATATATATTAGATTTTCATAATTATTTTATAAATGAAAGAGTCATATAATGTTTTTTAAGTAGTGTACTATTTTGAAAAGTGATTACTATTATTTTGTTTTTATTTTTTAATTATTTTATTAACATGGTAGTACATGAACCATGTTTTAAAAGTGTGTGTGTGAGAGAGAGAGTGAGAGTGAGAGAGAGATAATATGAAAGAAAAAATCCCTTGAGAGATAGACCTTATGCAAGTCAAATGGAAAAAACTAGTTAATCCCATTTTAGGAGATTATGATTCTTCATGCACTTATTTTTATATATATATTGAAGATCCCATCAGATATTGATGATGAAATATATTATTTGTTTTCAATGGATTATGAAAAATTCAATGATTGTGTTGAAAGTAAATTTTTGTGTTGGTGCACCAAAAGTAACTCCACCAGAAGTTCGCACTCCGAAAGATGGAACCATTAAAGGAAGGAGCATTTTAGATGAAGGTTATACTATTGGTTGAAGATACTAAAGAATATAGGATATTTTGACTAGATGATAATAGGAACTTGTGTTATCATAAGTAATGAAGAGTAGTGAATAAAGTATTTTCGATAGATGGAAAATGATTTCATGGAGACTATTCAATTTGGAAACATATTATATATCAGATAATTTAATGTGATGAACTTCAATGTATTTAAGAAAAGTTATGAAGGATAAAGAAGCACTTTCAACCGCATATTGGGTTGAAAAAAATTAAGTAAGTTTCCAAGATGTAGGATCCAAAAGATAGAAAACCTTATATGATTATTTAATTGTTCCTTAAATGAAAAAAAATACAAAAGTTGTTATAAATTAATATCTACAATAGTTACTAAGGTAATGGTAGATTAAAAATCACCCATTGAATGGTGAAGTTGTCATATGGGGATATTGAATACCCAAATGAAGAAATCAAAGATATGAGACAAAACTGGCTAAAATGAGTTCACATAAAGATACACAATGTACTTCCAAATAAGAAGAGGTTATCAAAAACTGAGGTTTCCGGAAGTAGAAATCATTGGATGTTGGAGGCTGGGTTGATCAAAATATATGATAGTCAGGATTTTATATGATTACAAGGAGAAATGTAAAGATGGATTTTGAATAAAATAAAGGTGTGATGGATAAAGACCATTAGAAGCACATGAATCATGTTAGAGGATGTTTGAATGAGTAAAGGTTGAGAATTTTAAAGTGGTGTTGTGGAAAATGCATAACCAAAAAAAGTTGATTAACTTCTATATACCATTAAAATCATGTGAATTATGTGAGTTAGTATCATTTGGTGAATACTTTATCAATATATTTAATGTTTGGGTTAATCACTCTTGTCTTATACACTGAGCATGGCTCATGTAGACTTAGAGTTGGTTAATTCATGACTTATTTCTTTAAGTAAAGTTATAGAATCCTTCTTTCAAGGAGTTAAAGAATTATATTTAGCTCAATAAAAGGTGAGGAGAGAGGGATAAAAATGATCAAAGTCCCTCACTTAAAGTTCTTGAAATATTAAGATATAAGATACTTTAAGTTTATTATCCATAAGTGGGAGAAATATCATTAAATTTAGTTTCTAAATGGGTATTGAAAAAATCTAATGGGGGAAATTGGATATCCCATTGTATGGTGATGGTGAAGTATTGTATTTTTTTCAATAGATTTTAACAAATTCAATGAGTAAGTGAATAGTGAAGTTTCCTATTGTTACTCCAAAAGTAACTCTACCAGAAGTTCACCATAAGTAATGAAGATAAGTGAAGAAAATGTTATTAATGGATAGAGGATGAATTAATAGAGACTGTTATATCTTAAAGCATCTTATATGTCAAAGGATTGATTGTGTTGACCATTGATGTATTCATGAAAAGTGTTGAAGGATGAAGAAGCACTATAAAAAATATATTGAGTTGAAAAAAGTAAGTTTCCTAGATGTGAAAATCCGGAAGTTCGAAAATATCATATGATTGTTGATCTAATCCTAAAGTGAAATACAAGTATTAATGATGTTGCAAAGTATTGTCTACAACAGTTATTAAGTAAATAGAATATTGAATAGTGACCACTGAATGATGAAGCTGGTAGATGGTAAGATTGAAGACCTAAGGGAATAGATTGAAGATATGAGTCAAATATGGCTTAAATGAGTTCACTAAAAGATACACAATGTACTTGGGAATAAGAATAGGTGGCTAGAAACTATGGTTACTATAAATCGATGAAGTCAAGGTGATCGGAAGGAAAAACTACATTGAAAATTGAAAAATTCCCAAACTTCAGAAGAGTGATTTTGAACCTCTTCAGAGCGAATATGAAGTTTGTAAGTATCATTTGGGATCTTGTAAGGATGTCCTTGGGTAAAGAGAGATACCAATAAATTTTAAAAATCATGAAGTGCAGTGTAGTCTGAGTTATACCTATAAAAGTAGCATCATCAAAAGATATGCTGAAAGAAAATAAGTTGGAAGATCTTGGGTAGATAAAGCTACTAATAGAGTTGAGATTATCAAGTTGACTTAAAGTCTCAAAGATTATCTAATTGATGAAGGCATTGTCCATTCGTTGAAAATACTTTACATCAGTGGAAGTCCAATTGTGATTCAAGCTAAATTGATCAAAATAATAATAGAGTTAATGTTGTATGCTTTGAAAGCATGTGGAAAAGAAGAATAAAAATGTGATTACACCATATGTAAGATCAGCGATGGATGAAGATGAAGTTGGTGCAGTAGAAGATGAGATGGTGTTTGAGAAGATTGAAGCGGAGGTCGATTGGAAGTTAAAAGATCGGCCATGAGATGAATCACTGGAAGTTCAGAGATTCAAACAGATTGATAACCTTGAGTGATTATAAGATTAAGTGCCAAAGGAATGGAATAACAACTAACTTGTTCTATGAAATAAATATGAGGAATTTAATATGCACAGAAGAGGAAAGAATCAAATGTTAGAGGCTGAGTTGATCAAAAAATATGATGATCAGGAGTTGAGCTGATCAGAAGAATAAGATAGAAGATGAAGTTCAAATAGAATGAAGGTGAAATGGATGAAGACCATCAGAAACACATGAATCATCTTAGAGGATGTTCAAAGGAGTAAAGGCTACAAAAGTTTTAAGTAGTGCAACATCAATGGTAGAACCGAGAGGAGTTGGTTGACTTCTATAAAAGTTCATTGCCTAGAGGCTTGTGAGGGGATTTTTATTCATGTAAAGCCACAAATATTATGATAATGTTAAATTGTACATTCAAAGACACAATGATCACGAAGGAATGTTCATGATTCTAGCTGAGATTTGCAGAAAAGTAAAAGATTGTTGATGTCGAATTTTGTGGAGGATCTGGAAAAGTAAACACTTTGATGTCTTTGGAAGCATTGAAGGCAGTTGACTGGAGACTTTAAGTTAGTAGGAGTTTCAATTTGATGCTCTCATGCTCCCCACATTTATCAGAGGATGTTGGGTTATACAAAAGGGGACATCATTTGAGTGAGTGAGTTGATTCTAAAGAATTGAGAAAGTTGTTGATATTATTGAAAAGCATAAAAAGAGGGATCATTCGACCGAGTATATTCCAGAAGATCAGAAGGGTTGAAGAAGGGAGAATGTTGGAACATCATGTTTTGAAGAAATTGAGTAAGGTCATTGGATTCAGGTGGTCAAAAGTTAAGATCCGGATTGAAGTCAAGCAATAACTTGCAATACATTTGGATGTTGAAGTTCTATGAAGTGATCACTCCAGATTTAGTCTACCGGAAGAAAAGGATAGTCCAACTTGCATGTTGAGTATAGAAAAGGTTCACCTAGAAGTCGAAGATCCATCCATGAGGAAGTTTGTGGAGAACCCTTGAAGACTGGTTGTTCCAGTATAAACAATACTACCATTCCTACTGAGATGTGGGAGGAGTTTTTCAAGAGATATCTCAACCACATGTGTAATATTATGGTTTTTGATTTTAGGATAATAAGTGTACACTTTGGTTAAGGACTCGCACTAGGGTCAAACCTTGTAAAAATCTTTGTGTGTTGTTTCGTTTACATTATCTTCATTGCATGTGGGAGTAATTGTTGAGAGCGCGTATCAATGATTCGTATACATCCTAACTGATGGCGGAGATTCGATCAAGTTAAAGGAAGAAAAAGTTTAAGTTGAACTAAATTGATAAAAGTTGTTCGCCACTAATTCACCCCCTTCCTCTCATGGTGATTGCACGGTCCATTGGGACTCACATAAAAACATGCATGCATGCATATGTGTGTGTGTTTGTGTCTCTGTAATGGTCATGACCTCCTTAAACAACTTAAATCCATTGTAACGTACGTTACATAATTATCGACATTGTGTTATCTCCATTTCAGGCATATATTGTTTGTTGGTGTCGTTTTGTCAATGTATAAGTAGTTTTCTACAGTAATCGTTTGTTTATATAATATAAACTATTCCATTTTTTATGTTATCACCTAGTATTTGTAATGATGGTGCAAAGCTTTTTCTCCCTCCCTCCCCCACTCTCTCGCCCTCGCTCCCCCCACCCCCACTCTCTCGCCCTCTCTCTCCCCCCTCTCTCCCCCTCTCTCCCCCTTTCTCTCTCTCACCCCTCACTCTCGGGCCCCCCCCCCCCCCTCTTGCCCTCTCTCTCTCTCCCCCCTCTATGTTCTCTCACGCCCTCGCTCACCCCCCCCCCCACCCCCTCTCTCTCGGTGTGGTGGTGTAGAGGAAGATGTAAAACAACTTTTAAAAAACAGTAATATATGACTGTGAATGTTAATAGTATGAAGAAGACACTATATAGGACTTCTAAAATAAAAAATGTTATACATATTAAAATATATATACACACTAAAATGATATATAATGGTTTTCTACAACCTTCATGCTATATATATATACAACTTCTTTATATATGACAGGCCATATCGTATATGAAGGAAAAGATATTCATGTATATAGAATTTTGCAGTAGTGTCTTGAGGAAACACATTATTCCGACTCCGATAGTTTTATTATACGAGTTCTCATTTGCGAGATGTTCAGATTTTTTATCGGGGGTTTATTCACAAAAATATTAGATTTTATGTTTGTATGATTTTGATGATTTCAATTGCAACAATTCAATTCACAATTAACATAAAAAAAATGAAGAAAAATTTCCATAAATCCATGTCACTTAATTATTGTGATTTATATGATATAGAGAACAGAAGAACACGAGACATGGAAATGATTTAGGTATTTTATAGATTCAATTTACCGTAATTGTGTGTTGCATGATTTTATATGAAATGTATTCTTTTCTATACATCCATTTAAATATAATATATATTTTTTTGGTTTCGTATTTAATGAGAGTTATACTTTCTCATAAATGAATTTGATTATTTATAAGATGAAGTAATATCAATACGGAGAAAATGGATTGGATGTGGGTGGGGGCAAAAAAGGCAGTGAACTTTATTTCGAGATCGTACGGTCATCTTTTAACGTCCGGACAGCTCCGGAGTTGACAGCCACCCATGCGTCCACGTCATCGATCTGAAATGGGAGGGTGGCCGGGCGGTCAAACAAGGAGACCGGAACCGATAAAGGCGGAAAAGCAGAAGGGAACGGATACAAAATCCAGGAGGAAAAGGCCTGTGAAGCGGATGCAGACTGCAGCATGTGTCAAAGGCCGTGCTGCAATTTGGGGAACTGAGGTTTGACACCCATCCATCTCATTCAAATTCTTCCACATTAATTATTTAATAATATTTTAGATTTAAAATTCTGATTGAATTCATAAATTGAGTCCTATTTATGTTTTATTTAAATTGATTTTGAATGTATACAATTATGATTGAGGGGTCATATAAAAAATATATAAATCGCGTTTTATAAACAATGATTAAAAGGATTAAAAAAAATATTATGTCTTTAAGGCGGAGCTCACTTGTAGTTCTCAGCGAGGTCTCGAGTCCCCGATTACTTCATTACATTTAAGTGTTGCATTATTTTCTTTGTAATTTACTTATTTCTACTTGAATAGATGTAAAATGGAAAATTATACTATACAATTGAGCTTTATTTGTCATTTCTTTCAAGTTTCATACCTGTTATTGGTAATGTTAATAGTCGAACTATCTAGGACAACTAGGTTGAGTTTATTAGAAATCTTCAACAAGTGAGATTTTGCATTCTACTTTATTTATATAGAATTAGTAGATTCTCAATAGAAACACAATTATTTTGAAATATTGGGAATGGTAAAGGTGAGTGAATTTTAAAACCTTGCACACTCACTATAAAAAAAAAAAAAGCAATTCGCGGCATTTTGTTTTTGGTATGGTAGCACTTTAAACTGGTGCTATATGGTTTAGCGGCGATTATCTAAACTTCCGTGTGTTTCACGGTCGACAATAATTTAGTTGTGAATTTTCATTTTTTACAGTGGTTTTTATATGTATCGTTTTTTGGGTACTCAATGGTGGTTTTTAATTCATTTGGGTGCGGTTTATTTTAATATATTGCAATAATAACAATAACAGTAAATGACGATGATGATGAACCGCCGCTAAATATATTACATATTTTTTAAATATATATATATATAATAAAAAATAATATATATTTAAAAAGCTCAGTCATACAATAAACTAAATCATAAATGTACAGTAAACACATCATACATACACAATCATAGATCTACATTCATATATATACAACCTCGATCAACCCATAACCTCATTAATCAGTATATACATATAAAATATGTCCAGCAACAACTATTGATCCGTGGTTAATATACATCCATCTCACGGCCTGCATTGCATCCATCTACCTCCACATCATATCATCAACTGGAACAGATCACATCACGTCATCAATCAGAACAAAAAAAAAAGATAGAAATTAGAACTGAACATAATAAACCAAAATTACAGTAGAATCATTGGTAATATTTAACCATCACATAAACTTAGAACCATCATGAATGTCACTACTACAAAATAGGTCTTTAATAGCGTTAGAAAAGTGCTGACTATCTGAGCGAGATTAAGAACCTCGGTCTTTCATCATCGCTAAAAAAACGATGATAAATGGACTTCTATCATCGCTTATAGAAGCACTGATAAAGTGTACCTTTATAAGCGCTTTTAAAAGCACTGAAAAAATGTTTCCTACATATCAACGTTTTTAAAAGCACTAAAAAATGTGTCATTCATCAGTGTTGATAAAGAGACATACTGCAGTGTCCAGCAACGACACACTGCAGCACCAGTGCACTGTGGTGTAATAGCACACCGCATCACTAGAAACGCACCAGATATGAACAAAAACAAGTCCCAATACATAATTTAAATGAAAATGAAATTTACAACACAAATACAATAAAAAACACTATATTATAGACATTTGAAATATTGGTTTATACAATTACATAAATACAAATTATTACAATTATTAAAAAACATCAATATTTATCTATCTTTTAATCCCGACTCCGACTCATGCTATTGTCGAACAAACCACCATTGCTCGAGCAAACGAACACACTTGTATAAAAAAACAATTCTTATGTTAGTAATAATATATAGAAATAAATTAATAGAAAATATTAATTTTATTAAAATTGGTGCTACTTTTAAATAAAAAGACGCACTTGAGGTTATACCTGTCACACCGTGCGTCGGATTGAGATGCGGATGATTCCAACACATCTCAAATGACTTATGAATTGTTGACCTGAAGTATCAAAACAATCTGAATGCGTTTGCTCGGTTTTGAGTGCATCAATTGTTTTTTTACTAAAATGTTATTTTAAACTAGAAACACTCACTTTTAACACATTTTGATCACATCGTGTATCGGTTTGACGTGAAACCGATTCCTACACGTCACAAATAACTTTTGAATCATTGTCCTACATTATCAAGAAAATCCGAGCGTGTTTGATCGGTTTTTAGTGAGTGATACTTTTTGAACTAAAATGCCGATTTTAAATCGATAACAGCCACTTTAAGTCATACATGGTACATTATGTATCAGATTGATGTGCAGATGATTCGTACACGTCACAAATGACTTATGAAGCATTGTTGTAAAGTATCAAAAATAATCTGAATGTGTTTGCTCGGTTTTGAGTAGGTCAATTTTCCATTTTACTAAAATTGATGTCAATTTTAAATAAAAATACGCACTTTGAGTCACATCAGTCACGTCGTGGGTCGGATTGAGGTGTGATTGACTTCTACATGTCTCAAATGACTTGTGGATCATTTTCCTAAAGTATCAAAACAATCTAAATTCGTTTGCGCAATTTTGAGTACATTAGTTGTCTTTTTTATTAAAATGTCATTTTAAACTGGAAACACGCACTTTGACTCTAACCGATCATATCGTGCATTGGTTTGACATAAGATCAATTCATATACGTCACAAATGATTTATGAATCATTTTTCTAAATTATCAAAAATCCCGAGCGCGTTTGATCAGTTTTTAGTGAGTGATATTTTTTGAACTAAAATGTCGATTTTAAACAGATAACAGAGACTTTGAGTCATACCGAGTACATCACGTATCAGACTGAGGTGCGACTTATCCATACACATCAAAAATGGCTTATGGACCATTTTCGTAAAGTATCAAAACAATTCGAATGCGTTTGCTCGGTTTTGAGCATGTCAGTTTTCCATTTTATTAAAATTAATGATAATTTTAAATAAAAAGTCACACTTGGAGTCATACCAGTCACACCGTGCGTCGGATTGAGGTGAAATTGATTGTTACACATCTCAAATGACATATGGATCATTTTTCTCAAGTATCAAAACAATCTAAATGTGTTTTCTCGATTTTGAGTACACCAATTGTCTTTTTTACTAAAATGTCATTTTAAACTGGAAACACAAACTTTTGACTCATTTTGATCACATTGTGTATCGATTTGACGTGAAACTGATTCCTATACGTCACAAATGACTTATGAATCATTTTTCTAAATTATTAAGAAAACCAGAGAGCGTTTGATCAGTTTTCATTGAGTGACACTTTTTGAACTAAAATGTCGGTTTTAAACTGACAATAGACACATTGAGTCATATCGGGCATATCGTGTATCAGATTGAGGTGTAGATGATTTTTACACATCAAAAATGACTTATGGATCATTGTCTTAAAGTATCAAAACAATCTGAACATGTTTGCTCAGTTTTGAGTATGTCAGTTGTCTATTTTACTAAAATTAATGTCAATTTTAAATAGAAAGAAGTACTTGGAGTTATATCAGTCACATCGTGGAGGGAACTTGAAGGAAAGTGATAACACTGTAGGGGTGAAAAGGTTTTGAGGGAGAAGAGTTCTATGAAGGTTTTGGTACAGAAAGATATAAAAGATGAACAGACCACCCCAACTCGAACAAAATAATCCACATGTATAAGAAAATAATTATTATGTGAGTAATACTAAAAAGAAATAAATTAAACATACATATGAAACAATATGTTAATTCTATGGATAATGATTTTACTGTACAAACAACAAGATTACCTCTGTGATTATGTAGAGATAGCGTCATTGCTCTTCCTACAAAGGCATGACAGATGGACATGAATCTTCTAAAATAAACGAACTCTGCAAGGAATAATGAAAATTAAATCAATGTTCCATTATATAATTTTTTGGTAAAATAGAGAAAGTATATCGTAACATTACCTTTACATCTTTCCAAAGGGTTTCCTTCATTATAGTTTGTTCTTACGAGGGATTGATAACATCATCATGTGCAAAAGACACTGTCTACATGAGTAGCCAAACATTTAATTTATATTATGTTAATGCAGTAGAGAACATATAATATTATAAGGAAAAAATAGTATATTGAAAAACACTTTTACCTTCTCATTGAACTCTCTTTATTTTTTTAAAAGTTTTAGGGATTTGTTTCCTCTATAAAGAATCCAAATCCCCTCTTTATGGTCCTCTTTAACGTACAAGACATTGTCTACATTGGAACCGACATGAAGTGATTGTGATCTCTTAATAAAAGGGTCATCCTTGATTGAATTTTCATCTGACCCGACATTTGTTTTAGTCACCAATAGGAAAATCGACCAATTCTTGTTTGTTGGATCAGAGACATAAAATACTTGCATTGCCTGTGATGTCATTATAAATGACTCGTCTTTTTTCCCTTCCACACTGAAATTCACCTTCATGAAGCCCATTTTATCAACTTCCACTACAATGGTATTGTCAACCCATTTGCAATGGAAATAGGCACTTGAAATGTTGTATTATTCAACTCATATATCTGTTCAATAATGCCCCACCATTGGTGGTGGGGTGGTAAGGGTTTGGGGGGGTGAGAGGCAGGTCGCGGGGTCAAGTCCCCGGGCTTGCGATTTAATGTAATTTTCTTCCTCGTGTGTGTGCCGCTTTCGTGGTTGTACCCAATTTTTTTATATCTGTTCAATAATGCCAAAACATGACATATTTTCATAAATTGGATTTCTATCCTTTGAACCAGATATGTGCATCGCTTCAGAGTAGTACAAGAAACATAAAAGAGATGACTAATACTCAGAGTCATGCACCTATGTTGCTTGAAATACTCTAAACAGTAGTCATCCATGGGATGACTAATGCTCAGAGTAGTACAAGAAACATAAAAGATACGGGGGATGAGTTTCAAACAACAAATTGCAATAATGAATATTCGGGAGAAGAAGTTGATGAGGATGACATTTGTCTATAAAAGAGATGGGGGATGAGTCTCAAGCATCAAATTGCAATAATAACTGTTGTTTGAAACACATCAAGTCTTTCTTAAATCCCCTAAACAAATAAAAATATAATATAGGCAATTAAGAAGTAATAAGAATCCCAAATATGATAAATAAGAATAATAAACTCTCATTCAATCAACTAGAAGATATAAAAATGTATTGATAAAACATTTTAATAAATAAAGAGTTATTTCATATACATAGATAGTAATCAGAGATTCATAGGGGTGGAACCAATACATGTTGACCTAAAATGATGAATACCTAAAAATAATTTCTAATATATAGAATTTAATAATTTCTATTCTATTTTTTGGAATAAGTGATGCAGCAACCTAAGGAAAATTAATGGTATATCTTCACAGGGAGGGGGGTTCCTGGGTGTGGAGGGTTCAAAAAGGCCACTCCTGAGGATTCCCTTTTTTCAAAGAAAATTAATGGTATATCAAATATTTGAAAACATCTCCAGACTCTTGGAATGTCATATCACCACACTGACCCATCCTAAGGATTATAGGGAGGTCATCACATCAGATCTACCCATCTAAAGGATTCTAGGGAGGCCATCTAATACACATTGACCCATCCTTGAGATTCTAGGGAGGTCCATAAAGAAGTTGGTATAAAGAAATAATACACATCAACAAAATATATCACAAACAAGAGAGAAAAACACACCAACCCTTACAACATCTATCCCATAAACATTTACACACACACATATAACATGAAATTTACAATACAAATAATTGAAAAACAAATACACATTTAAACAATTTTTTTAATGAAAATAAATATAATACCTTCCTAATTTGGAAATCCAGAACCATAATTTGTAAATAAATAATTATAAAATCACCATTACATTATAAGTTCTGAAAACACATATAAATAGATAGAAAGATATATATTCACACACACACACACACATATATAGGTATATATATCTTTATATGTATATATATATATATTTATAAAATAAACTTAAATTGATAAAAATATATCTAACCCTTATACCAGAATATCACAACATAGTAAAATAAATACAACCCTATAATAATTTTGAAAATAGAGAGCCATTGAAAATAAATAAATATGATATCACCCTTACTAAGATTTCTATTCAAATAAAACAACAAAATTCTGATCAAATAATTTTTTAAGGAAAAACCATTACACCAGAATATAAAAAAAATTAAATAAATAAATTATCTTAAGTGAATTGCATAAAATCAGGTTCTGTTGTTGTTTCGCACCATCACGAGACTAAGAATAGGTTTTCTAAATCAATTTTCTCATTCGTTTAAGTTTTTTATACCCAAAACCTCCACTATTTATATAGTGGTATAAATATTTATTTAATTGGTTTATCTATAGACTGGAGGTGATTCTCTAAGATTTTAAAACAACAACAAAATTAAGCTTGTGGAGCAAGCTGAGATATAAATTTAGACAATGAAGCAAATTGATTCAAAACAACAATTTAAAAAGAGAAAAATAGGATATTCAAACCAGTAGTCAAGCAAACAATGAATCATAAACAAAAGAAAAACAATATACAATGAATGGAGCATAAATAAATGATGACATCATTGAAGAAGAAATAAAAAATGCAACAACAAATACAGAAAGAAAATCAGAACCTATAAAAGAAAACACATGCCTACCTCTCTTGGTTGAAGAAAATATGAGACCCTCAGATCCAGATCTCGATATTTTCTTCAGAAACCCTAATTGCAAGCGAACACCAGATGTCAGACAACGTTCGAGCAACTGGAGGCAGTGAATTTGTGTGATTCGAGTGTGTTTGTGTGATCCAGATTTTGATATTTTACAAATATTTTTTTAACATTATTAATGAATATCTAATTTTAAGTGCATGCATATTAAAAATGAGTGAAATAGAATAAATTAAAAATAAGTACACTTTAACAATATTGAAAAAATGGATAATTTTTATGTGTGTACATTGTATATAAAAATGCATTAATTACATATATGTGAAATCAATATAACACACATTTGATCTATGTTAAATTGAAAAAACAAACAACATTCAATTATATGTCCAATACTCTATGCAATTAATCAGTATTTTTAATTCATATTAATTTTTAATTATAAACCATTATTCACAAAATATATGATCGTTTAATGTAAAACACATAAATATTGTGTAATATATAAATCATATCTATATACATTAATATATACTATTTATTAACATTATCAATAATCATCTAATTAATAAAATGTTTAATATTTTTCTCAATTTACTTATTTTTAATTTTAATTTGTCTAATTTTTATTTTTCATATATGTATATAATTAATACATACTATTTATTAGTATTTATAATTTATATATAGTATAATCAAGTTATTCATTTTTATCAATAATTATTTTAATTAATAAAATCTGAAATATTTTTTTAATAAACTCATTTTTTTATTTATTTCATTATTTCATTTTATTTATTCAGACCTTTATCAGTGCTAAAAAAATGCTGATAAAGGATTCCTTTATGAGCGCTAAAAATATAGCACTGATAAAGGGTATGCTTTATCAACATTAAAAATAAAGCGTTGATAAAGGGTACCCTTTATCAGCACTAAAAAGAAAATAAGGATAAAGGGCACCCTTTATCAGTGCTACAAACAAAACGCTGATAAAGGGTCAAATTTATAAGTGTTTTCTTTAACATTGATAAAGATGCCATTTATCAGCACTTTTTTTCTAGCACTGATAAATACCAGTGCTGTTAAAGGCCTGTTTTGTAGTAGCGTGCCTCTTAAAAAAAGTCATGGATCAGACCAGTCGACATATTACCTACTACTGACATCTGTCATTTACAATAAAAACAATAACATTTAAGAAAAGAAATACAAAATAGAATAAACACAGAATATATTCAAAATATTACACATAACATTTGTTATTTTGTTAATCAAACATAATACATTTAACAGAAAATAAATAATATATCATGTAAAACACTTTGAAAACATAAACTTACCTATTTAAGATATGAGTCAACATTTGGAACTAAAAATGTATAAGTATATAACAATCTAATAAATTTTTAAATTGATGTGTGATGTGCTTGAAATTAATTAATAAAAAATTTAAAGTCATTGATGTGATGACATGTCTTATATTATAAAAATAATACAATGGTGGTTGTCTCATGATTTCACATCAATCTGAGGTTGTTTACTGTAGTTTTGACTGTTTCATGCATGTTTTAGTGTTTTAAAATCCTAAAAATATGTTTACGGGCATCCTGAGAAAACCAAAACATAGATTGACGTGTCATCAATTCCTACATTTCACAAATCAATCTATAGTCTTTGTTCTATGATTTCATGGTCATATGATGCTGTTTACTTGGTTTTGACCCTCGACACACATTTTTAAAGACTTTGGTATCTTTTAAATATTTTTATTAAGTCATTCTAAGCACACTACATATCTGATGAACATGTTATTTGAACATACACATCACAAATAATTCAATAGTGGTTGTTCCCTGATTTCACATCAATCTGAGAGCGTTTTCTATGGTTTTGACAGTTACATGCACCTTTTAGTGTTTTAAAACACAAAAACATGTTTATAAGAATCTTGAGAAACCTATAATTCGGAATGACATTTTGTTAGTACATAAATTTCAAAAATCAATCTACGATTGCTGTCCTATGATTTCATGGACATCTAACACCATTTTCTCGGTTGTAACCCCCTCGACACACGTTTTTGAAGACTTTGGTATCTTTTAAAACTATTTATTGAGTCATTCTGAGCACACCACACATCAGATAGACATATTGTTTATGCGTACAAATAAAAAATAATTCAATCGTGGTTTCCCCATGATTTCACGTTAATACGAGGTCATTTTATATGGTTTTGACCATCACACACACCTTTTAGTGTTTTAAAACACTAAAAACACATTTATGGGCATCCGAAGAAAACCATATCTCAGAATGACATGTTGTTAGTTACAAAATTTAAAAAATCAATCTGCATTCATTTTCCTATGATTTCATTTCCATCTGATGCATTTTTATTGGTTTTGACCCCCAAAACACATTTTTAAAAACATTAGTATCTTTTAAAACTATTTATTGAGTCATTCTAAACACACTGCATGTCATATGGATGTTTTATCTATGTGTGCACATTCAAAATAATTCAATAAAGGTTTTCCCATGATTTCACATCAATATGAGGTCGTTTTATATGATTTTAACCATTACATGCACATTTTAGTGTTTTAAGACACTAAAAACATGTTTACGATCATTCCAGACAAACTGTAACTTAGAATGATGTGACGTTGATTCCTAGAAATCAAAAATAAATCTATGGTCATTTTCCTATGATTTCACAAGCATCTGACACAGTTTTCTTAGTTTTGACCCCCAACACACATTTCTAAATACATTAGTATATTCTAAAACTGTTTATTGAGTCATTCCAAGCACACCACACATCATATGGACGTGTTTTATGCATAAACACATAAAAAAAATTCAACAATGGTTGTCTCCTGATTTCACATCAATTTGATGCCATTTTCTATGGTTTTTACAATTACACATGCCTTTTAGTGTTTAAAATACTACAAACACATTTACAGGCATCTCGGGAAAACTGTAACTTCGAATGACATGTATCCAATTCCTAAATTTAAAAAATAAATCTAATGTTGTTTTTGTATGATTTCATGACCATACGATGTCGTTTTCTTGGTTTTAACGCACCGACACATGTTTTTAAAGACTTTGATATATTTTAAAATTATTTATCATGTTGTTCTGGGCACACCACACATCAGATGGATGTGTTGTCTGTGAGTACACATTTAAAATAATTCATTTGTGGGTTTCCCATGATTTCACATCAATATGAGGTCATTTTCTATGGTTTTTATAATTACATGCACCTTTTAGTGTTTTAAAACATTAAAAACGCATTTATGGACATCTCAGGCAAACCGTAACTCAGAATGGAGTGTCATTGGTTCCTACATTTCAAAAGTCAATCTATGATTTTTTTTTCTTATGATTTCATGGTGATTCGATCCCACTTGCTTGGTTTTGACCCTCGACACAAAATTTTAATGAATCTAATATATTTTAAAACTGTTTATTGAGTCATTCCAAGCACATTGTGCATCATATGGACGTGTTTTCTATGTGTACATGTCAAAAATAATTAAAAAATGGATTTACCATGATTTCACATCAATATGAGGTCTTTTTTCTATAATTTTGACCATTACACACACGTTTTAGGGTCATTTTAGTTTAAAACGTCTATCATATTTTCAAAACTGAGAAAATAAGCTCAGATTGTTTACAAATTTTAGAAAAATTATTCATAATTCATTTGTGATGTGTAAGAATAGACCACACATCAATCAGACACAAAAAATGAACAGTATGACTTGAAGCATGTGTTTTTAATAGAAGTGTCATTTTACATAAAAATATTCCACATAACCAAAACTAACCAAATGAGCTCAGATTGTTTTCAAAATTTAGGAAAACAATCCATAATTCATTTTTGATCTGTAGGAATCGACCACACATCAATCCAAAATATGATGTTGTCAGTATGACTCGAAGTGCGTGTTTTTAATATAAAAGTGACATTTTAGTCTTATTCATGGAAGTTGTATGTGTTCTTTGCAAATGTGTGAATGATCTATGAAGTTTAGAATTTACCTCGACAGGATTATCTATAAGGCTGGAAATTTCCCAGCGATCATTCCCATCATCCTATTAAATATAGAAACTAAAGTATTTTCCATTGCCGACCGCCAATGAACCTGAGTTTTCCTATAAAAGTCATTTTATTGCAATTTTTATTTCAACCTTTTAATTTTCCTTTGTGTTTCCCGATCAACTACACTGCTTGAACCCCCATTAGGTGTAATAATAAATGATCATGATGCCCAACCAAAGGAAACTGATGGAGTAGGCCCAGAACTCATCCCCCATACACGCTTAGGATGCTCCTTCCCAAAAAAAATTTCAACTGCATTGTTATGGGAAACCAATGATGATTATGAAGGGTTCACATCCCAGGCTTCTTGAATTTCAACCTGTTAATACAACAATATTAACAATGATTTTTTAAATTATCTAAAATTCATAATATTATCTAATTCAAAAAATTTTCATTACTATTTAATGTTATTTTATTAATATAATAATAATAATAATAAATAATTTCTAACAACAAACAATCCTTAAAATCAATTAATTGGGCTCGACTACATGGATCAAATAGTTCCAATAGATCTAATCAGCATTGTTTGATCCATATAGTCATCCCCATTTAATTGGGTTTAAGGCATGTTTGTTGTTATAATTTATATTTCTTTATCACGTTTTTATAGTAATGAAATGACATTAAATAGTAATGAAAAGAACTTCATCCAACATCTCTAGTAGGATCATTCGCAAAACCTTCATCGAGTTTCTTGTGAACTTTAAGCCACATCTTGGTCTGGCTAATAGAGTGATCCAATTAATTAGCCTTTATAAAAAATATATACAAGTTAAAAAAAATACCAACTTAAAATAAAATAATATAAATATCAATGGATAAAATATAGCCAAGATTGTTCTTTTTATCGAAAAACTATGATACCCAGTGATATGAGGAATCAATTATTTCTCATGATTCACAATATATTTTTTAGATAATTCCTACAAAAAATATAAACATTAATAAAAATTATAATTTTATTATGTTTATTTTATTAAGATACTGTAAAATTTTCAATTACCTTATGAGATGCATCTATATTAATATCAAAAAACATCTTCCACTGCTCACAAGAAAGTACTTTAGGCACTTTCTCATATATTTTTTTGTGAGCTTAGAGATGTTTCATTAAACTTGTGTCATAATCTCCATTTAAAATATCTCCATTTCTTAACCAAAATTTTTAGAGTCCATGGGAATGAAATGGAGCCAGGGACATTAAAATAAAAAAACATCTAGAAATAAAAAACATAACACTTTATAATTATATTATTTTTTTACTCATATCATTTAAATTAGTTATCAATAGATAATAAATTAATATTACCTTTACTTGGTTATCAAAGATCTCATTTTTCCAAATTGTGAGAATATACCTCTGATCTTTATAATTATCAGGAAAACTCACCGTATCACAAGAAAACTATCCAAGAATCTGTCCATAGATTCTGGAAGAGTCACTGGTAAGCACCCCGAACTCATCAAATGTAATGATAATTTTGAATTCTTTTAGGTCCCATACATCTCCTATGTTCAAATTTATACCTCTTCTATTGTTATCTTTATCTATTTGGAAAAACATTAAATAATTAATAAAATATATAGTTTTATTACAATTAAATACTTACCAATAAATATAACTCTCCAATATCCCCTAGATGTATGGGTGACCAACTACTCTATCGTCAGAGGTGCATCGAATGGTGGGATACCAAAAAAATCTGGAGAAACTGCTAGCTCACTAGAAGTATCTATTATATGAGAATCACTCAGATCCATTAAAGATGATGGTAGTAGTGGTGTTCTATGAGATGTTGATCATCTAGTATAGATACCCACCTTTTACTTACATTACCATTACATCATTTCTAAGATAAACGACATAATAGTGTTATAAAACTAGGATCCAGAGGTTTAATGTCTTGGGAAAATTAGGCTCATACATCAATTATACATAATAAAACATAATAATTTATTTAAATACACTACGGAAAAAATGTGTTATTGCGACGTGATATATTCCCGTCGCAAATGGTCCGACTGAAGACACATTTGCGACAGGAATGCATTCCTGTCGCAAATAATTAGTTATTTGCGATGGTGAGAGATGCCCCGTCGCAATTGTTTTGGCGCAGCTTTCGCGCCAAAACGCAGGAAGGATATTTGCGACAGGACATATCCTCCCCGTCGCAAATACCAGGCGGCGGTAAATAATATTTGCGACATGCTCACTACTCGTCGCAAAAAGTTATGGCGGCAGGGGTATTTGCGACGGGTCCCGTCGCAAATTCCCTTTTAACACCAGGCTGTAATTAATGCGGCGAAGGTATTTGCGACGGGACCCATCGCAAATACCTTTTACAATGCGAGTATTTGCGACGGGTCCCGTCGTAAATTCCCTTTTAACCGCAGGCTGTAATTAATGCGGCGAAGGTATTTGCGACTGGTCCCGTCGCAAATACTTCTAATTGCGACGGTACACCCGTTGCAAATACTACCATCGCAAATAATCTAACGTATATATACCCCCATCTATTTTTTTCCAGAACATCCAATTCTTCTCTATTTTCTCTCTACAATCTTCAGTTTTAATAGTTTTAATTTTTTTTTGAGTGGAATTCGAACGCGTCAAAAAGTTCAGCATAAACATTAAGGTATTTTTCTTTCATTTATTTTTATATTCATTTCATTTTTTTATATTAATTTTAATTTTTGTTAATTAGTTGTAATTTAGATAAATTTAATTTAATTTATTATTTATATTTAGTTTTATTAATAAAATGATTTTGTTAGTAATAATTAGGCATAATTAGTAGATAAATAATATAATTTGGTACAATTAGATTCTTTATCAATCAAGTAATCATTGTTTGGATACGAACAAATAGAGGTGGCTCTGGCACAGATGTACCTAGGGGTGAAAGTCCCGACAAGGAATTCCGGGCCTGACCCGTGGTATCCTGGTACATGACAACATGCCTTGATGCACTCTTGGTTCGACACTCCCGGATGATATTTGTTTGGTAATAATCAAATTTAATTATAAATTAACTAATAATTAAAATAATTAAGAAATAATTTAAATAATTAGCTAATAATTAGCTAGTAATTAGAATAATTACCAGATAATTAGAATAATTACCAGATAATTAGAATAATTACCAGATAATTAGAATAATCACCAGATAATTAGAATAATCACCAGATAATTAGAATAATCAACAGATAATTAGAATAATCACCAGATAATTAGAATAATCACCAGATAATTAGAATAATCACCAGATAATTAGAATAATCACCAGATAATTAGAATAATCACCATATAATTAGAATAATCACCAGATAATTAGAATAATCACCAGATAATTAGAATAATCACCAGATAATTAGAATAATCACCAGATAATTAGAATAATCACCAGATAATTAGAATAATCACCAGATAATTAGAATAATCACCAGATAATTATAATAATTACCAGATAATTAGAAATATTACCAGATAATTAGAAATATTACCAGATAATTAGAAATATTACTAGATAATTAGAATAATTACCAGATAATTAGAATAATTACAAGATAATTAGAATAATTACCAGATAATTAGAATAATTACCAGATAATTAGAATAATTACCAGATAATTAGAAATATTTTCACATTCTGTCTCTATATGTAATATTTTCATTCATTTTCAAAATTATCAACCTCCTCACCAACAGAGAGGTGAAAGTGAATGTAAATATTACATGTGGAGACAGAATGTCAAGTTTCAACATTGAAAAGAGAATTGTAATATAATATAAAAAATTATATTATTTTAATATTAATAATAATAAAATACTAATAATATGATAGTTATCAAATAATTAAAATAATTAGCAAATAATTAAAACAATTAGCAAATAATCAGAACAATTAGCGAATAAGAAGATCAATTAGTGAACAATTAGCGAATAAGAAGAATAATTAGCGAATAAGAAGAACAATTAGTGAATAAGTAGATCAATTAGTGAACAATTAGCAAATAATCAGAACAATTAGTGAATAAGCAGAACAATTAGTGAACAATTAGCGAAAAATTAGAACAATTAACGAAGGTGATATATGAACACGTTTGTTTTGGTTAACCAGTCTCTATGCATATCTTCTCATTACTAATTAGTAACATAATTGATAATATAATTAGTAACGTAATATAATAATGTTATTAATTTTATGATTAATATTTATGAAAAAATAATATTAATATTATTAAAATAATAAATAAATTATAAATTATTAAAATTATCAATATTTGCAACAAGCTATTATTAACATGTTCAAATGTTAAACGATCGTCAATTTTTAGGTCATGCTCAATAAGAAGTTTGCGTAAGTCATGTTCGATGTAAACTCTATAATTGTCCTTGCATGGTTGACCACCTTGCAAGTAGCGTTTCAATGAGACGATCCAAGTCATGTCTTTCTTATCTATAAGAATTATATCACATGACCCTTTACATAGACCATTCTTCCTTAAAAATTTAAGGGATTAAATTTTTAATGAAGAATGATCTATGTAAACGGTCATGTGAGATGATTCTTAGAGGTGGGAACGATATTAGTTGGGTCGTCATATTGCAACACTACTTGCGAGGTGATCAACCATGTAAGGATAATTATAGAGTTTAAATGGGACATGACTGACGTGAATTTTTTATTGGGCATGATTTAAAAATTAACGACTGTTTAAGATTTGAATATGTTAAGAATAGTCTGTTGCGAATATTGATAATTTTAATAATTTATAATTTTTTTTTTATTTTAATAACATTAATATTATTTTTTTATAAATATTAATCATATAATTAATAACATTATTATATTACGTTACTAATTATATTATCAATTATGTTACTAATTAGTAATAATTTCATTGAAAATTGTGTCGCTCGTAAGTAGTGGTAATTATTATAGTTTTCTCTTTTAGAGATTGTTTTTCTTCTATCAAATTATTCAAAACCAATAATGATTTTATATTTTATAGAAAAATATGGAACAACGAAGTCGAAAACAGTCATTATTAGATGACCGCGTATGGATAAATCAACATAGAAATCCAAACGGTTCTAGTTTAAATCTAGTATATATTGAGGGTGTGGAGAATTTCTTAGCATTTGCGGCATCAAATTCAGAATTTATTTCAGAAGGCACAATAAAATGTCCTTGTAAAAAATGTGCACTGAGAACTTTTGACACATTTGACAAAGTTGGGGGACATCTCTTGCGTTTTGGTTTTCAATTGGATTATGTTTTTTGGTATCAACACGGTGAACACAGTTCCAGAGAAGGTGATACTAACTTGATTCCGGATCCATCTCGGTTTCAAAATTTAGTACATGATGTTGCAGGTCCATCTGTTCAACATATAGAAACTCAGGATGATATTGATTCAACTCTTGAGTTTGCACCGTCTGAATTTTATGAGTTGTTGAGGTCTGCTGAGGATGCATTATATCCTGGTTGCAAGATAAGAAAATTAGAAGCAGTTGCTAAATTTATGGCTATCAAATCAGATAATGGAATGTCAAACACTTGTTTTGATCAGATATTTACTTTGATTAAAACACTGTTACCCGAAGGAAATGTTTTGCCTGCAAATTACTATGAGACTAAGAGGCTGGTTCAGAATTTGGGACTTAGTTGTCAGAAGATTCATGCATGTTCAAATGATTGCATTTTATATTCTGGGGAAAATGATTCGTTGGATAGTTGTCCCACATGTGGGCAACTGAGGTATAAAGAAGCGCAACATGGGAAGTCTGGCTTGATTCCTGTAAAACAGTTGAGATATTTTTTGCTTACATCCAGACTTCAGCGTTTATTCATGTCTAAGAATACATCAACAATGATGTCATGGCACAAAACGAATATTTCAACTGATAAAATCTTGAATCAACCAGCCGATGGTGATTCATGGAAACATTTTGATAGAGTACACCCGTCATTTGCTTTAGAAGCCCGAAATGTGCGACTGAGTCTTTCCACTGATGGTTTCTGTCCATTCGGATCTTATGGTAGTCAGTACTCATGTTGGCCTGTTTTTTTAACTCCGTACAATTTACCTCCATGGATGTTTACGAAAGAACCCTATATATTTTTGACCTTACTAATCCATGGACATCTGAAGAAGAATATTGATGTTTATTTGAAACCATTGATTGATTAATTAAATTTATTGTGGAGTACCGGTGTCAGTACATATGATGTTGCTGTGAAACAAAATTTCATACTAAGAGCAGCATTGATTGTGGACAATTAGTGACTTCCCGGATTATGGTATGTTATATGGATGGAGTACACATGGTCCGAAATCATGTCCTTACTATATGGGAGAGAACAAAGCATTTATGCTCATCCATGGAAAAAAAACCTTGCTATTTTGACTGTCATCACATATTTTTTCCAGCTGATCATTCTTTTCGCAGAAACAGATCTCATTTTAGAAAAGGCACAATTGAAATGGATGGACCTCCAAAAATGCTATCAGGTATGGAGTTAAAATCAGTTGTATTTTCATTACCTCCCATTACATTTGGACCCACAATAAACAAACATAAAATTTCTGGTTTTGGGAAAGAGCACAATTGGATAAAACGTAGCATATTTTAGGATTTTCTATATTGGTCTGATTTGCTGGTCCGCCACATGTTGGATGTCATTCATATTGAGAAGAACTGTTTTGATAATTTGTTTCATATAGTTTTGGATACACCAGGAAAGAGCAAATACAATGTAAATGCACGATTATATCTTGCCCAAATTTTCAGGCGTCCAGAACTCGAATTGTTTGGGAATGTTAGAACAGAAAGGTTAATGAAACCAAAAGCAGTTTATACACTGTCTAAAGAAAGTCACTTATTATTTTGTCAGTAGATTGCAGATTTGAGACTTCCAAATGGCTGTGCTTCCAATTTCGGTAGATGTGTATGGAATTGTCATATTAACGAATTAAAAAGTCATGATGGTCATGTTTTAATGGAAAGACTTCTGCCCATTGGATTAAGAGGTCTGTTGAATTCTGTGATTTGGGATTTCATAACAGACATATTATATTTTTTCGGGACATTTGTGCGGTGACAACAGATTACGATGTTCTAAACAAACTTGAAGAAGTTGTTGTTGTAATTATATGTAAACTGGAAAAAATATTTCCGCCATCTTTCTTTGACTCAATAGAACATTTGATATTACATTTTCCATATGAAACAAAATGTGGAGATCCGGTACAGTTTCGATGGATGTATCCATTCAAAAGATGCATGAAGAAATTGAAAAAGAAAGTACGTAACAAAGCATCTGTTGAAGGATCTATTGCTGAAACTTATTTGCAAGAAGAAATATCTTTTTTCTGCTCCCACTATTTTGAATCTGAGTATCCCTCAAAACACAACCGCATGGGATGGAACGAGAGTAATGTTGATGAAAGCGATATTCAATTATCTGTTTTTAACCAGCCAGAGCTTGGTTTCGGTGGAGTTTATGAACGATGGATTTCGGATGATGAACATCACAGAGCTCATACGTATGTTCTACTCAACTGTGAAGAGATGACATCATTTGTACTGTAAGTGTTTCTATCACTTATTCTATCATTTATGTTACAATAAATAACTTTGTTTTTCATAGGTTATATGATAATCATATCAAGAAACAACTTCCACAAATTATAGCAGCTGGTCTCGAAGAACGCCGACAAATTTTTTTTTCTCAGTGGTTTCAAAAACTGGTAACATAAATTCTTAATGTTTTAACTTCTCATTCAATTTATATTTTAGTATATTGATAATTATTTCACAAATTTTCAGGTGTCTCGATATGCTTATAAAATTGACAAATGGTTGTGTATATTGAGTAACCCACCATCCAAAATGGTTAAATCTTATAATGCATATGTGGTGAATGGTCTTCGATTTCATACACATGCATATGGGGAATAAAAAAAGACAATGAACAGTGGAGTTTGCTTGAGAGGATCTCATCACAGAGAAAATGAAGTTGACTTTTATGGCATGCTTGATGAAATTATTGAACTCTGTTATCTAGGACAACATTACATAACGATATTCAAATTTCGGTGGTTAGATACTGAGAGAGGCGTGCGTGTTCATCCGACTCATGGAATCATCGATATTAAATATAAAAGTGTTCTTGCAGTAAATGAACCATTCTTACTGGCTCAATAGGAACATCAAGTTTATTACACAAAGTACTGTGCTACGTCAAGAGACTTGACTGATTGGTGGAGCATAATAAAAATCAAAATTCGAGACAATCAATTTAGGCAGAGTGAATGTGCTATCACTGAAGTACAAGGAATTGAAGTTTTTCAAGAGAGTACTCAAAATCAATCTTTTTACAAAGAGACATGAGTATCGATGATGACACCCTACAATTAAGAGTCAGTGATGACGATGATGTTAATGATGTCACAAATGAATGTGAAATGGTAAGAGATGAAGAAACTGGAAGTCAAATGGATATCGATGATATTGAGGAGGAATATGAAAATGACATCGTCAGAAATGAAGATGATGATGAAGGTGAAGATTTATACAGTTCAATGATAGTTATATATAATCATAACTAATATATATGTATATATAATAATAATTTTCAATTATTTGCTAACAATATTTATTTTCTATTTCAGATGGATTCAGACATAATTCGTGAGTTATTGGAGGGTGATCTAGATTTCGATGAGGGCGATTTGGTGGCATCTGACCCTCAGCCTGCAGGCGCTTCAGGAGGTACGTGGAGGGGGCACGGTCTTGCCCGACTGATGATTCCTGACCCCATCCCCGAGCAATGTCCACGTCTTGGGTTTGATGCACGCACACGGAGGTATGATAACCTGTGCATTTTACTATGATTTCATTAATCTATTTACATAGTAAATGTTTTATTGTTTTTACAGTTTTACGCATATAGCATTCGGATAGGGCAACGCTATCTTGCGCAACTATTTTTCTCAGCCATGGACCACATGAGAGCAGATTCCTGTTGATGTGCAGCAGGCCATGTTCGACCATTGGTTGGTACGTACGTAAATAAATAATTTATATTTTGAAAGTTATTTCATTTATAACTTGATATTTTGAATTATTTTTAGGGTTTATAGTATCCGATCGAGGATACATGCATGACCCCATCCACGAGGCATGAAAGGTGTCCATACGTGATCGCTTTCTTCAGTTTTTGCACAACTTAAGAAGGGCTACCATGAAGAAAGCAAGAGTGTCAGTGTTTGATGACTCCTATAGAGCGCACCAACCAGAGTACATTTCATCCCACGTATGGGATGGATTATGTTCACATTGGTTGAGTGGTGGCTTTCAGAGGAGATCATCAATGGGGAGAAAGAATCGATGGAGACAGGAGGTGACTCATCGAGGTGAGAGTCATACATTCAATACTCATAGACAGCACCTGGTACATACATTTTTTATAAATATTTTATATAACTTTAAATATTAACAATTTATTTTATATTCATATAGGCTGTCGAGAAAACTGATATTACAGAGTACGACGTACATCAGAGGATGTATACTGATCCAGCTACTGGGGAGATTAGAGGTGATCGCCAACGGCATATTGTGGTCAGTATTATTTGTTTTTCAATTTGAAAATTAACTGCATATAATATATTAATAATTTTAATTTTAAATTGCAATTACAGGAGTCATATGAGGCCGCAGCATCACAGACTCAGGCTGAAAGTCAGGTCAAGACAGCTGATCAGGCCAGTGGCCATCAGTTTGATGAGGTGACCTGGATGCAGGCGACCCCGTATGGATTCGAGAAGGGCTGAGTAGTTGGTATCGGTAGTCAACTGACTCCCGGAGATTATTACGGCACTGTTGCGATGTCGGCGTCCAGCTCGAGAGGAGCTCATGCATCATCTTCTGCTTCATAATATGAGGATCAGTTGCGATCTCAGACTGAGTTGATAGAGAGTCTCCGTAAGGAGCAGGAGGAGATGCGTCTGCAGCAGCAACAATATGAGGAGGATCATCGACGACAGCAACAGGTGTACGAGGAGCAGATGAGTCTGTGGCAGCAGCAACAACATGAGCAGATGGAGTACATGCGTAGACTTACTCATGCATTAGGGATGGAGTTTCCTTCACCAGCTTATGCAGATCCTCCCCCTCCCCTTCTCCTTCAGATCAGTGATTTTTTTTTGATGTTATAAAGTTTGTGAATTCAAAATATACAATATTTTCTATTCATAGTTTCTTTCTCTCTTATATATTGCATTATTTAATTTCTATTTATTTTTAATAGTTTATTATTTATTTTATTAATAATAATATTATACTTAGTATTTTAATTATTTGTTTATATTTTTTTTACAAATTGTGATAATTTTCATATTTTTATTTTCTAATTATTTTAATAATATTATATTCAATATTTTTAATACATAAAAAGTTTCAAATATTTTAAGTAAAATTATAATTTTTTAATTATTTATAATAATATGAATTCTTTATATTATTATTATTATTATATAATATTATAATATTAATATGATTAATAATATTATTCATATTTTATAATAGTTAATACTTTTATATATATTAAAATTTTCAAATATTTTAATTTAATTATAATATTTTTAATATGAATTATAATAATAATAATATTATTATAATAATAATATTTTATTTTATTTTTTTTATAATTTTTTAATTATTTATAATAATATGAATTATTTATATTATTATTATTATTATATAATATTATAATATTAATATGAATAATAATATTATTCATATTTTATAATAGTTATTATTTTTATATATATTAAAATTTTCAAATATTTTAATTTAATTATAATATTTTTTAATATGAATTATAATAATAATAATAAATTTTTTATTTTTTATACTTATTTGTGACGGGCTGACGACCCCGTCGCAAATACTTTTTAATATATTTTTTGAATATTTTTTTATACTTATTTGCGACGGTATGAGTAACCCGACGCAAATAACATTTGCAACGGTCCCGTCGCAAATGGTTATTTAAAGATTTTGTTAAATACATCGACTAGTATTAGCGACGAGAATTCTTCCCGTCGCTAATAATATTTTTAGCAACGGTTCTGTCGCAAATAGATTTATTTGCGACGGGATTCCGTCGCAAATGACCCGTCGCAAATAAGCCTGTTTCCAGTAGTGATACTTCTTCTTTATCCTTATAAAATCTTTCTTTCTTCTTAGTATATATAATCACTTGGGGATATACATAAAAGAAAGGGGTGAGCTAAAATCCCCGTAAGAGGAGGAATAAGAGACATGAATCAATAGAACATGGGTGAGTGTAATCATTATCATCATCATATCATAAGTACATGATAATCATCATAATCATGGGTGAAACATTCAATAAAGTCATGGAATTTTCCATATTCATAAAAATGAAACATCATTTCATTTTGGTTAAATACCATAGATAATTTCGAACAAAGATAACATCATGTTCACGCATAACATATGTGCATAAATCATAACATCATCATTGTAAACAAAGATAACATCATGTTCACTCATAATACACATAATATCATGAGATACATCACATTACCCAATACATTGGAGGGATATATAATTTTTTCCCACCCACCACATTATAAATACTCATAATCACGCATGACCCATAGAACGTATAACAATCATAGTCATGAAATAAGCCATAGAAAGGAATTATTTTTATAAGTATTTCATAAAGAACACTTTCATGAATAAACTTTTTGGTTACTAAATGACTTAGGGAAAACATACCTGGAATAAATATCATCATTCTTTAGTGAATAGGAAAAAACTCAAGATGATTCAAATATGTGTTTTGGAAAGAAAAGTCTTTTTAACAAATCTTTATTTTTGGATTAAAAATAATTTTGGAAAGGTGGAAAACATGTATATCCCAAAAAAGAAAATGGAATAATAGTGAAATTATATTTAAGGACAATTTAAGGAATATACATATCTAATATATCGTAAAAGAGGGATAACCCAAAGAAAAATAGTTGGGATCGAGAATCCACTTACCATAAATCCTTCTTTATTTCATCGCTTTTCTACCTCCTGAATAATAAACTTAGGTTTATTAAAACATTAAACTTGAAATGAATTATGTTAATTTATGTGAATATTTATTAATTATAACAATTGGATTATATTTCTTAATTTCTGTTGTTGATGTTGAAGCGTTTTGATATCATGCTTTCCTTACAAATTTCCCGTTTTGCTTCAATTTTTCTATTTTATTCAAGGTAATTTATACATAAGTATAATTACTTATAGAATATTAAAATATATATATTATACATTTATATATCATAAATAATTTATTATTATTATCCATAGTATTGGTGATAATAAAATAATTGACAAAGTCCTCGTTGGTGGTTAACCGACCGTTAATGGGACATTATCAATAGAGCGGGAATGAGAAGCATGCCAATTTAGTATGTCATAAATATAATAATTTAATTAGGTTAAAACCATTAATATAATTTTAACATACTAATTAATTATCCTTATAATATTTGGGTTCTAATGGGTTAGAGAAAAAGTTAAATAAGATAGGATAATGAGAAGAAGAATTGGTGAGAGCTTACCCTCTTCTGAGTGTTGCTTCTTTTCTATGTCTCTAAAATCCTTTGATGATTGGATTTGGATGGATCTAGAATGTACCTAAGTATTCTAATATTATTAAGATATATTATTTGGGTAGAGATTTGGATTTGAAAATTTATGGAGGAGTGGTTTTCCAAGGGGAGGGAGAGGGATTATTTATACTTGAGGAGGGGTATTTTGGGAATAAAATATTAAATAAAATACTTTATCAAAGGTAAAACTTGTAATAGTAATTTATTGAAAATATAAATCATATATAAATATAATATATTGGTTCTAGGGCTTTAAAACCCTTTATAATTCGAATTCACTTAGTTTATTAAAATGGAAAGTGGAAAAAAGAAAAATTGTTATTTTAAGGGATCACTTTTGACTTTAGGATTTGAAAAATGTTTTTTAGGTCTAGAAATTAAGTTTATCATATTTTAATGAATAATTTATGAAATTAAATATGTTTTTTTCGATCCTAAATTTATATAAATTATTAGTTCATTATTACATCACGAGTGATGTAATTCAAGATACACTGGTTGCACAAAAACTGTATTTTTATTATTCACCTGAAAATTGAAGTATTTCAGAAATGACCAAAAAACCACCCTTGGAAAAATTAAATGTGCTTATTTTGAAAATTATATTCATTTTATAAAAATAATTTTCTAACATAGGTATTTTTTTTACGAAATACTTTAAAATACAGTTTATTAAAAATATGATTATACTTTCTTTGAGTTTTTTAATCATGATATTTATTTTTTGGAATTATAATATTTATATTTACTTAAAGTATTCATGATAAATATTATTTATATCATAATTCATTATTTTTGGGTAAATTACTTTTCCAATAGTCAAGTTACTATTCTCAATGGTAAGGTTACTATTCCAATGATCACATTACTATTCCGAATGCCACATTAACTTATATAAATACCTCTTCATTCCTTCATTAATTATTCTCCTTAATTCCTCTCAAGGTTCTATATTTAAATTTTCTATAATTTCTATTTGTTTACTAATATTTTGTTTCTTTTTTATAGTTTTGTTCATGGGAGAGATGATTCTAGTCGATTAGGGTGATCCATTTTTTTTCCATTGTAGTTTTTTAATTTTTAATTTTTGGTCGCCTTGCAATATTTGAAATTTTAATGGGTTTAATTTCTAAATAACATAATTATTTTCATCAATTAAATAATGTGTTGTTGGTTTCTCTATGTGTTGTATGTGTATAATACTATATAATATAATATAATACACATTTATTTCAAGAAAAAAAAATATCATTTATAAACTCTAGGTTGTTACATTCTTCCCCACTTTAAAATTTTCATCCCTGAAATTTCAACTCATATTCTCAATTGAAAATAGATGATGGTACTTTTGTTTCATTTCTTCCACTTGTTCCCACATCACCTATTCATATTTATGGTTTCACTATAGTACTTTGAAATGTGAGTTGTCTTGTTGCGTATAACTTTGTCTCTACAGTCCAAGATTTTCACCAGATACTCCTCACATGAGAGGCCATTCTCTAGTTATACCACCTCTAGATTCAGTAGATGTGAGCGGTTAGGTATGTACTTCCTCAAGAGAGATATGTGAAACATATCATGAACTTGATCCATATTTGGTAGAAATGAAATACGATAGGCCACTACTCCTATGCGATTTAGCATATCAAAGGGAACAATGTACCAAGGGCTATGATTCCATTTCTTTCCAAACCACATGACTCTATTCCATGGTTATATTTGAAGGAAAAATTTATCTCCAACTTCAAACTCCAAGTCCCTTCGACTTTTGTCAGCATTGCTCTTCTGTCAACTTAGAGTAGCTTTTATAAGTTATTGGATGGATTATAACTTCTCAGTCATCTCTTATACAAGACCAAAACTAAGTATCTTTTGTTATCCAAATTCATCCCAACAAGTAAGAGTTTGACATCACTTCCCACACAGAGCATCATGTGGAGCCATTTAAATACTTGATTGGAAGCTATTATTATATGAGAACTCAACTAAAAGAATATGTTGATCCCATAATCATTTAAATTTCATTGAGAAGGATCTCAACATTTCCTTGAGTTTTTAACTGGTCCTTTCAGATTGGAAATCAATTTGGGGGTGACAGGTTATGCTGAAATTAAATTTAGTATTCAATGAATGTTGAATACTTGTTCAGAATTTAGAAGTGAATCTTGGATCACGATTAGAGACATTTGATTGTGGCACCCCATTCAGCCTCACCAATTCCTTTACATATATCTAGGAAAGTTTTTTAAGTGAGAAAACTTCCCAAATAGCAATGAAGTGGGTAGTCTTAGTGAGTCGATCAACCACAACCCATATCACTTTGTTTCCTTTATATGTCCTTAGGATACCAGTGATAATGTCCATGGTGATGTTCTCTTATTTCCATATGGGTATCAGAAATGGTAGCATCATCCCCTTGGACTTTTTTTGCTCTAATTTAACTTGTTGACATACCAAACACCTTGAGATATACTAAAAAAATATCCTTCTTCATGTTGTACCACTATAAGTGATCTCAAAGATCACAATAATATTGGTACTTCCAGGATGTATAGAGAAAGATGTGGTATGTCCATTATCCAATAGATCCTTCTTTATCTCAGGCAATGAAGGAACATAAATCCTTGGTCCAAACTGAATCACTCCATCATAATTGATATGGAATCCATGAAGCTTCACTTCCTTAACCACTTTTTCCTTCTTTTGAAGATCCAGATGATCCCTTGGTTCCTCTTTGATCTTCCTTTAAATAGATGGTTGGACAATCATTTGGGAAAGTTATGATGTTTTCCATACTATTATTATTTCTAGATCCATCCTTTACATATCCATGAAGATAAGGTCTTTCTCAATCTACATCATGGATAGTGTAGTAGGTTCTTTTTATCCAAGTGAATTAGCTACCTTGTTTTCATTTCCCTGATGGTAGTGAATAAAGAAATCATAGTCCTTGATTAGATATAACCATCTTATTTGATTCATGTTGATATCCTTATGTGTTAATATATACTTTATATTCCTCTGATTAGTATATATTCCACACATATCACCATAGAGGTATTACTTCCAAATATTCAAGGAGAATATCACAACTGCTAACTCCAGATCATGTGTCAGGTAGTTATGCTCATGGATATTTAACTATCATGAGGTATAGAATATCAATTTATCATTCTACATGAGCACACAACCAAAAACTTTTTTCGAAGCATCAATGTATATAACAAAACCTTCTCCACATGATGGTAGTGTGGGAAAAGGTGCAGGTATTATCCTCCTTTTGAGCTCCTTAAGTATTTCCTCACATTCTTTTATCCATACATACTTTACCCCTTTCTATGTTAACTTAGTTATCAAGCTAGACAATCATGAGAAATTTCTCACAAAACATTGATAGTACCCTACTAACCCAAAACATCATGTTACCTAAGAATGCGACTTCCTGAATCCAAAATCCATACTTGATAAACTTATCATGAATTTTATCCTTTATTAATATTGCCAACATAATCCTTAGATGCTCTTCACGTTCCTCCTTTCTCTTGGAGTAAATGAGAATATCATTAATACAAACTACCATAAATTTATTGAGGTAGTATCTAAAAACTCTGTTCATAAAATCCATGAATATTACAGGGATATTAGTAAGTACGAAGGGTATCACTATAAACTCATAGTGTCCATACCTAGTACAGAAAGTAGTCTTCTAAATATCTTCCTTCCTCACATTTAGCTGATGATATATAGAACAAAGATTCACCTTTGATAAGTATTGAGATCCTCAAAATTGACCGAACAAGTCATCAATCCTTGATAGGAGATACTTATTATTTATGGTGATCTTATTAAGCTCATGATAATTGATACACAACTACATAGATCCATCCTTTTTCTTTAAAAAGAGCATTGGCACACCCCCAAGTGATGTACTAGGGAATATAAACCCTTTTCCAAATTTTCTTATAGACACTTCTTTAAATATTATTTTTCAATAGGAACTATCTTATAGGGGAATTTTGATATAGGATTGGCTCTATGTATGATATATATTGAGAAATATACCTCATGATTTGGGAGAAGTATAGTTAAATATTTGGGAAATATATTTGTGTATTCCCTAACAATGGTAATTTTCTCAAGGTTGATGCTTTACTTCAATGAAAAAATTTGTTCTAGGTACGATTATTTATAGATTATATCACCCACACCATCAAGGGATTCTCCAAATTAGATTCATGATCTTACTTGAATTTTTATAAGAGTATTGGATGGTTTAGAATATAAAAATATATTTCCTTTTCTCGGTAGTTGATGTGTTCTCTATATAACAAGAACCAATCCATGCCTAGTATGGCATAAAATTCCACTAGGGGAAGGATTAAAAGATTATCTGGAAGAATATTCCCATAGAAAATAATAGGAGAAGATTCCAATACTTAGGTTTCAATGATCACACCACTAGGTGTTTTTATAGATATCTTTACTTTAAGGTATCAGGGCTTCGATTCAACAGTTCTAGAAAACTTACATGATATAAAAGAATGTGTAGAACCATAATAAAATAATTTTTTTCCATTCTTGATGAACATGAAGTGTACCTTTTACAACTTCATTTTCACACTCCACTAAAGTAGTAGTGATGGAATAAACTTTCTCTTGGTCCTTTAACTTTGGTGGTTACTGACACTGATTACCCTCAAGGACCCTTAGTTTAGTGCACCAGCTTGAAAAGTTCCATTTCTCCCTACAATTGAAGCATTGAACCATGAGTGGTTTATTAGGAGGTTTCTTCCTTTACTCCACCATGTTAGCTAGATTATTCATGTCTCTTTAAAATTTATGAGATTGGTGGCCTTTTATCCCCCCACTTGAAGAATTTCCTTTCCCCTTTTAGGTAATTCCCATGATGCTTCTTACCATGTTTTTGACATGTGGGTGGTTAGATCCTCTTTCATCCTTTTCATTTGAATCACAAGATTTAAATTCAGGCCCATAACGCTCACTTCCAGCACTAGCTACATGGTGTCCCTCACACAAGAATCTCTCCATTACTAACACCCTCTTTAGCACTCCAGCATATGTGGGGATGCATAGAGGTACCACACTATAACATATATCTCTTTAGAGACCCTTCTTGAACTTCCATTTACATAAGTAACCGTACTAAACCATTTCAAGGGAGTACTACATAAGGTTAGTGAACCTCATGGTATATTAAAAAACTACCATCCCTCCCTATTGTAGTTCCAAAATCTCATGAATCCGTACTAAGCATAAGCATGAGGGGTAATACTCCTCACGAAACAACTACTAGAAGTCAAAACAAGAGAATTTTGACTCATCAGGAGTCTATGTGACTAAACTTCACCAATTCCCTGCTTCTCCATGGAAAATAATGGATTACAATGCAACCATATGATCAATTGGGGTCCACACAAGTCTGAAGTCTTAGATTATCAACTCAATATAATACTCTACTACTTGGGGATTTGGATCACTGCAGAACATCAACGGCCTATAGTGCCGGAACACATAGAGTTCACTAAGCCTGTGTGTATCCTTATCCCATACTTCTAGTAAAATATATTTATTAATAGGTAGGGGTGATGCTACTTACCTGACTAGAGGAAAGAACTCATGAGATGACCCATAAACTAAGGCCCAATCACTCATTATATCGTTTTCATAACCATGAATTAGTAAACCGGCTAGCTGCCTTCATGGAGGTATCCTGAAAGTGATCGATATGAATCATATTCAAATGATTATATATATATATATAGGGAGACAAATCAAGAAGGAAATTCAGATGACTCAATATTATATGATGCATGTACCAATGTTCCCTGCAACCAATGTCTCAGTATACTGAGTCAACAAGCAGGTAATTATAGTCCTGGTGAAGGGATGCATCGAACACCACACTAACACCGGGTTCCCTGTCCTAAAATCCACACTCGAGACACTTTGACATCGATTCCATAAGTCCTAACCAAATCCTTATAAGGGGACAACTCAAAACACTATCCTAAGGAATGAACTGCTCTGATACCACTCTATAATGATCTGACTTATCAGGGCCCACCTATATGGAAGAAGACCTGGATTCCACAACTCTAAGATCACCTCTAAAGGCTAAGGGATGGCTATAAGTGCCGAGAAGGCATAACTAAAATGGGAGAGATTTTCCTAAAGAACCTATATGCATGAAACCAACCAACTCTATATAGAAGTATATAGGAATACAAATAAAATACAGTAACATCTAGAGTAAAAACCATGAATGTAATAACCTTTAGAGAATAAAAAAGAGTGTGATAGTGTAATCCAAAATTTAAAGGAAAAAATGGTCACCCATCTAGAAAATATTTCCCAAATTGACAACATCTGGAATATAAAAAAGTTGAGAGAGATCCCAGCTCTTAATCTCCAATATTGACCAAAATATGTAGTTTATGCACCCGATTATCCCTATGATCCTCTAAAATCACCATAGACCTATCTATCATCTGCATAAGATACAACACATATGGGAAAATCCTGTGTAGGGGTGAGTATATATACACCTGATGGGACGCCTTAAAAACTGAAGATGGAGCAACAGAATACACGATAAAAGTAATCAGATAAACCCAAATCAAGAGGGAAATGAAAACCAACAATATAGATATCTATGATCATATAAGAAACCCATATGATAGAGAAATAGGATCCACATCTCATAATCCATCCCAGGTCGACGAGTCTGCTAAAAAATCCATGAAGTCTATCTCTGATGCCCAACATCTCGTGTTTTTGAAGTAGTAGCTATGTGAAGGACCAACACCTCTCCACTATACCACACATTATAGGAGGCAAAATCTCCAAGTATAGGAACCATGCCCTAGTGAGTCATGGGGGTTCTACTCAAAAGGTTGAGGACCCACTCCCTAGTGTGTTAGGGGGTTCCACACAAATGGTAGAGGACCCACGCCCTAGTGAATTAGGAGGTGCCACTCAAAAGGTAGAGAAAAAAAACACTAGTGTGTTAGGGGGTTCCACTTAAAAGGTAGAGGTCCCATTCCCTAGTGCATTAGGGGGTTCCACTAAAACTAGTGTGAGGAGTATAGGGGACCCACGCCCTGGTACAATAGTGAGGTTGCTAACCCCAGCCTCCCTATGATGATCTTGATTGATCAAAACTATCATAAATAATATCCTAAAGAAGCACCTTGATCAAAAATTTTTACGTCATATCTTGAAATCCACTATAAAGGCTAACATCACATTCTATTTGGAGAACTACTTAGGATAGGATACTCGCGGTCCAAAATATGAGTCTAGACTGCAACACCCTGAGTCTTTATGATTTTTTTTGAATAAATTAAATTTATTTTATGTATTATTTTATTTGATACACCAAGTTAACATTGAGAAATACACAACACCATCTTATCTTTCATTACACACAACATTGATTTTCAATGAAACATCTTTTTTTATTGTAATTATTTAAATAAGACAATTATAACCTAGCCATTATAATGAAAGGTATGAAAAAGATTAACTGAATTATGAAAAATGGTTTATACACGTATGTATAATTAATTATTTTGTGACCAATTAATTATAAATGAAAATAAATTATTTTTTAAAATAAAAGGAAACATTTTTCTGAAAAACTATTTAAATGCGCACAAGTGTGTTTTATATGAATAAAATAAAAAAAATCACTCATGTTGGATTATATTAATGATATATATATAATATTCAATATAGTTTATAACAACCATATTATGTATTTTCTATATAGGATATAAGAACAAATCCAATTTTATACAAAAAAGAAGTATTTTTCTAAAAAGGCAGTTTTATCGCCTTTTGAATGCACATTTGTTTTAAATCAAGATTTTTAAACTTTTATAAATTATATATAACAAAATAAACTTATTATTTTAAATATTAATATAAAAATTTATTTTGGTTGAATTTTTAGTATTTTTCTGAAAAGTTTCATGTTTTGATGAATAGTGAAAAAATACTGAATTTTAATTGAAAACATTTTTTTTCATCAAAATAATTTACAGTGTTAAATTTTATTTTTTATTGATTTTGAAGTAAAATTTGAATAATTTTTTTTATAATTTCATCCAAGTTAGGTCATTGTAATAAATTTCACATTGAAAATGGATAGAAAAACATTCCCATCTTTTGAACATTTTTACTTTAAAAACCCGCTGTTTCGACCTGTATGCGAGATTAATTTTTAATTAATTTCTGAAAATTATATGAATTGAGTTTGGAAAAATTGATTCAATATTTTCAATAATAATGTAAAAATTTATTAAATAGGTCTCTTTTGTTTTTGGACAATATGAATAGTAACTTCAGTAATTTTTATTACCACAGTTAAGGGTAAATCGAGTAAATTGAGGGTAAAAATAATATAATAAATATTATAAAACTACCCTAACACTTGAAAAAATATAATTAGATGAAGTTAACTTGACCCTTAACCCATAAATATTTAAATTGAATTATTTAATGGACTCTTTTCTAGGAGAATGACTTGGATATTATTAAAATCAAAGAGTGTGACAAAATGTCACACTCTTACTTTTAATAAATACAATAATTTTAATATGTGTTTAAATAGAATATATGATTGACTATGCATATTATTCTGAAATATAATAGGTTTAAAAACATCATGGATTTTTTTTTTAATTTTTAGTGAATAAATAATTATCATAAATAATTATACAATGATGATGGAGAAATTATTCAATTAATGAAAGAATCGATTAAATGATATTAAAAATATTAAGGTTCTACATGAATTTTATAGGTGAATTTGAAATATTAGAAGTGTATTAAATGTTTTTAAAATTATCTTTCTATATTTATTTTCTGAAGGTTAATGTAATGAATAGTTTCAAAATTGACACTAATGATATTTTATGAAAATAATATTTTATTAAATTAGTTAAAATTCATAAAAATCATAAATAATGAAAAATTGTAAAAATTATGGTCTAAATTATCATAAATTTACCATTTTTGATTCAATTTTCACCTTATAAGTAAAAATATCTACCATTTAATATTGAAAATGTTCTTACCGTAACTAAAATTAAAATAGGTTAACTAAGGGTCAATCAAAATGATATGGTTAAAAATAATAACAAAACCTATCTAAAATATGTTGGTTGATTATATTAAAACCCTATCATATATTATATTTTAATACATTTCCTTTTGGTGGTATTTTTAATGAGGTTGAATTTATTATAAATTAATATTTTTGGAGATTCCAAAAGTTCCCCTCACCTTAACTATAAAAGGAAACCTCCTCCTTCATCTCATTTCACCACTTTGAGTATTATAGCTAGAAAAAACTCTTTTAAAATTGTCTTTTCCATTTCCATATACAAATTATATATGTTTTGGTCTTCCCAACTGACTAACTCTAGAGTCCTTTAGAGGAGATCTAAAGGAGCCGTTTCGAAGAAGAGGTAATCGGTCTAACCGATCACTATATTTTTATACTCTTTTATACCTAATCTAAATATATGATATATATCTTAAAATAATAAATTCATAATCCTAAATATTGTGAAATGTTATTATTATTATGAACAAATCATTATAAAACCCATTTCCCATCGAACAAGAAATGAAAGTATCGCTCATGCGTATGTACGACTTACCGTATCCACACAGCGATATAATTCATTTATCATTACCATATTTTAAGAATAATAATTATGATGGGTTTAATGTTTATATATTATAATTATGAAATAATTATATTTCTATAATGATAATATCATATCTACCATTTTACCACCTAATCTTTTGGGAAATGATAACATCGGTCGTGTGTATGTATGACTTACCACCTCCACGATGCAATGTGATTCTTTTATCATCTATATTTAAAATGGGAGGTAATAAGGATAAATTTTATGAAAATATATTCTATATATTAAATAATAATTATTTTTTAAATGATGGTACCATGATCAAAGTATAAGGACCGAGACTGTCGAACCGAAACATGCTTGGAAAACAAAGCAGTTATCACATAGAACAATGATTTTAATTTTCAATTAACGGGTGATAAGATGTTAGAAAAAATAATACAAGGTATTATTGACATATTTTTACATAATACATTTATAATAAATCCATATTTATTATACAAGAGTTTTTAATGTGAACAAGGAAATGTGATACTTGAGGTAATAGATTTTTTTCTCACTTTTATTTGTGTGGTACACATGCTTTATACACTACTTGTTTATTTTGTGTGGTGTATATATTGATCATGAATTAATTTTATGAAAATTATTATAAATATTATGGTATTTTCATATCTATAAAATTTTATTTTTTTCACGGGGAATACGATTCTACTGATTATAAAGTGATAAGTGATTATTTCACAATATCATCAATAATCAATATTATTTCACTTTAAATCGCTATTGTGGAATATTTATATTTCACATCCATGTTTTATAAAAATGTTTTTAAAAATTAGTTCACTATTATCCTATTAATATTTAAATTTATTTTTACCCATGTTTTACATTTTACAAAATGGATTGGAAACAATTTTTTGGTCATTTTCTAAACAAGGATTTTTATGACTTTACTGACAAAAAAATACGAAAGGAATGATTTTTAACTTATATGGAATGAATGGAATCTTCCACCGTCATGATGCCTTAATTTTTTAAATCTTACTTTAAAATATTACATGGTTCTTTTAAAAAAAATGACTTCCTTTATAATTGATCAACTCTTAAAAAATGATTTCATAAGGGAAATGATATTTTCCTAAATAATTATTTTAAGAGATATTTAAAAAATTATTTTTTCTATCTATGATGAATTATATTGATGTTACTTATGCTTTAATGGGGATATTAACTAAGGATACCATTCTTATTATTTCTATAAATGGTTTACGTTTATGATGACATGATATTTATGGAACCCATTTCTTTTCCATGAGTTATGTTATGATGAAGTGTTTATGAAACTCATTTCTTTACATGGGTTCTAATGTGATGAATGATTTATGGTACCATAGCACACATATGTATAGTTTTTATTAATTGATGGGTGGGACCTATATATACCTCTAATTCATTAGGTAAATAATTATATCTTATGATATTGTTAAGGGAAATAAGTCGATGTGCTTGATCCGTTAATAGAAATAGTTGATAAGACCTGATTCATGAGTATTGGTAGTGAAACATGACATATGATTTTTTTTTCTTTACTTATTATTATTACACAAACATTTCTGACTTGAAAATATGTTTCAAGAATGAGTTATGATGAAGTTTCATTCTTATGGTTCATGTTAATGTTTTATGCATAACTCATGTTTATGATCCATGATAGGTTGGGAATGAAATTTTTATGTTATGCTCATGATCAAATACCCATATTTCTTATCTTATTCTTTCATAAGATAATAAATTGATATCTTCTATGGTTACCCTTACTGAGCAGCTGATCTCACCCTTTTTCTTATGTATCATTTCAGCAGGTCTAAAGAAAGGTTTTAAGTATGAGTACTAAAGGGAATGATATTTATGGGAGATATTGAAGATCTTTTACCAAATTAGAAGAATATGTTCCAAGTTTACAAAGGCACTAAAATATTATGGTCCTTGATCATGTGTTTGTGTAAAGTAGTGAATATTCATTTAAAAAGATATAATATCCATGTATGAAAAGGCCAAGTCATTATAGTTGGTATCACAGGAAAGGTTTAGTCAACCTTTGGAAAATAGGATGAGAAAATTTTAGTGAGATACCTAGATATATTTCTAAGTATATTTATAGGTATTTCTCTAAGGATAAGTATAAGTATAGGTTACAATACTAGAGTTATCATAATAATCATGAATAGCCTAATATTAAACCTAAGGTGTCATAGATTTAAATATTAAAAGTAATTTCCCTTGATTATGTGGTTTTAACACTATTATTAGTATTTCTCACACTATGATTTCTAGTTTTAGTCAATGGATGGAACCTGAAGGAACCATGTTAATGATGAATGCGATGGGAAATGCAACAATTTTACTCTTGAGAAACCAAATTTTATGGGAGAATGAATGAAAAATATTGTTTCCATTCTCATATAACTTTCTCAAGCTATGAATCATGCTGAACTAACAAATGAGAAAAGGAGGGAACAACATTATATTGAGTCCCTCATGAGGCAGCATCCACCTTTTTTAGTGGTTCTTTTGATCCACTAGTGGATGAGCAATGGATTAGTACCATTGAAAATATATTTTTGGTTCTCCAATGTTCTGAACATGAGAAAGTCATTTTGGATGTCTATTGTTTGGAAGGTGAAGAGGATTAATGATAGAATATCATCAAGAATATGAGTTAATGAGATAAAATTGACTCCATATAATGGGATGAGTTAAAGAATTTATTTTCCAATAAGTACTTTCCTAATATTATTTATACAAAAATAGAAAATGAATTCCTTGAGTTAAATAAAAAGGATGATGAATCTATTGGAAAATATGAAGAAAATTTTACAAGACTTGCGAGGTACACTTTTGAAATTATTATACAACATGAAAGAAATATTGACCGATTATTTAGTGGATTAAAACCAAGTATCTAAAGGGTGTTAGCAATTAGATACTTTGATAGATATGAAGAATTTTTTTGATGTTCTCTTAAGGTGGAAATGAAAATTAGAGATACCCACCATTCCCATGGATTTGATAAGAAAAGAAAGATTGAGTCTCATGAAAACATGAATAAATCACATGGTGGAAATAAATTCTATCCATCTATATGCTAGAAATGTGGTAATAAAATACAAGGGAAGTGTTTAAATGGAACCAGGAGGTGCTTTAAATGTGTAAAGGTGGGTCATAAATCCCATGAATGTAGAAAGTGAATGAGAAAGTCAGTTAATGCAACAATGGAAAAGAAGATGCCAACTGATGTACCACCCATGATGCAATGCTATAAATTAAATTAGTATGAAAATTATGACAATAAATGCTTAAATACAAAGGTTAATGATAACGATCAACATCATCAACCTATTAAAGCCAAAGATAAAGGGAAATCTCATGTGATCACTATCAGAAATGTAGAGTATGAAAAAAGTGGTGGAATGATTGAGTGTTTATGTAATATAATTCAAGAATAATGTTGTAGAAGTACTTTTATGGTATTATGGAATAATGAAATATCTAATTATTGGTCAACTGTAGCTTTTTTCCATAAGGATTTAATAGCATATGCTGAATGGTATTGGTAACCATGAAAAGTGATTGATGTGGTAAGGTGATATTTTTGGAAAACACATAATTAAGGGAAGGATAACCCTTAATATACACATGATTTTGGGATAATTAAATATAGATATGTTTGATTGTGATAAAATAAATGGGATAGTATTGATGACCTTAAGGATGATAAGATGATAAGGTGGTTTATGATATCATGGATTGATTTTATAGTGTTTTTGAATTTATGGTATGAGGAAAGAGTTAATTTTTGAAAGCATGAATGTTTCCACTAAGGTTTTATGATAATTCATGTTATTATAATATTTTAAAAGAATATATGATAATGGTCTTCACATGTTTTGTGTGTGAAAATTAAGAGCTACATCAGGTTGTTTGAGGAATTAATGATAAGTTGATTTTTGAAAGTTATTTACCTTCTTTCAAAAGTTCTGGATTTTAAAATTTTATAAGGATGATAAATGTAACCATTTATGAAATTGTTTACATTGAAATATGGATGATGTTTTAGAGATTATCTCTCCATATGAGGATTTATGCTTATTGAATAAATTATGTTAACCTTTTCATTATGATGTTAAATAAAGAAAAATGGAATGAACTGCCATTATATTTATGGATATCATGATCTACGAATACTTCAGGAATAAAATATCCACCTTTATTTCTTGGAATAAGAGATTAAGTGGAAATTGATCAAGGCACAATGAAAGGATGAGATTGTGCTTACGAAATATAATGAAATCAAGTAAGTATTTATTCTCATGAAAATTATTTAACTCTAGGGAAAGGTTATTGAAACCAAATTTTTTTATCCCAGTACCATATTTTCCGATGAATCAAATGGTCCCTTAAATAATAACATATCTATGGATTCACAATTGTTATCTTTCTCTTGACCATATTCTCTATCATTCTCCATCAGAATTTTATAGTTGGATTTCTCTTCCATGTTTATGTTTTCACTTTCCACCTATGTTATCCTATATGAGAACCTAATTATGAGTTAAGTTTAGTAACCGTTATGTTTCCAACTTTCCCTTTTTAAAAGGAGTTTTAGTATTCATTTTTATTATGTGTTTTTCTATGAAGGAACTTTCAATTATTAAACCTTTGATGAACCCGATGAATTTTGAGGGAGAAATTCATTTTAAGGGGGGTAGAATGTAACATCCTAAGTATTTATGATTTTTTTAAAAATAAATTAAATTTATCTTTTGTATTGTTTTATACACTAAACCAAGTTAATCTTGTGCAATTCATAACACTATATTATCTTGTGTTACACACAACATTGCGTTTCCATGAAACATCATTTTTATTATTGTAATTATTTAAACAAGATAATCATAACCTAGCCATTAGAATGGAAGGTATGAACATGATTAAATGAATTATGAAAAATGGTTTACAAATTAATTAATAATTAATTATTTGGTGACCAATTAATTATAAATAAAAATAAAATCCTTCTTAAAATAAAAGGAAATATTTTTTTCTGAAAAACTATTTAAATGTGTACAAGTGTGCTTTATATCAATAAAATGAACAAATCACTCATGTTGGATTATATTAATGATATATATATATATAATATTAAAAATAATTTTTAACAGCCATATTATGTGTTTTCTAGATAGGATATAAGAAAAAAATACAATTTTATGCATAAAAGAAGTATTTTTCTAAAAAAGAAGTTTTTTCACCTTTTGATGAAATACTTGTTTTAAATGTAGTTTTTTACACTTTTATAATTTATATATGAAAAAATAAAATTATTATTTTAAATTATAATATCAAAATTTACTTTGGTTGATATTTTTATATTTTTCTGAGAAGTTTCATGTTTTGATGAATAGTGAAAAAATACTCAATTTTGAGTGAAACTAATTTTTTCTCAATGAAATAAGTGTTAAATTATATTTTTGATTGATTTTAAAGTATAATTAGATTATTATTTTTATTATTTAATCCAATTTAGGTAGTTATAATCATTTTCACATTGAAATTGGATAGAAAACATTCCAAACTTTTGAACATTTTTACTTTAAAAACTTGTTGTTTGGTCATGTCTGTGGGATTAATTTTAAATTAATTTCTCAAAAATATAATGAATTGAATTTGGAAAAATGGATTTTATATTTTTAATCATAATTTAAAAATTTATTAAATAATATCCTTTTATTTTTGGACAATATGAATTTTAGCTTTAGTAATTTTTCTTCTGACGGTTAAGGGTAAATCAGGTAAATTGATGGTAAAAATAATATTATAAATATTATAAAACTACCCTAAACTTTCCCAATTATTATTGAATAAATTAAATTTGACCATTAAAATATAAGGATTGAAATTTAATAATTTAATGGACACTTTTACATGAAAATGACTTGGATATTATTAAAATCAAAGAGAGTGATAAAATGACACACTCTTACTTTTAATAAGTATAATATTTTTAATACGTGGTTAAATAGAAGATATTATATACTATGTATATTATTATGAAATATAATAGACTTAAATATATCATGTAATTTTATTTTTATTTCTTAGTGAAGAAATAATTATCATAAATAATTACACAATGATGATGCAGTAATTATTCAATTAATGAAAGAATCAATTAAATTATATTATAAATATTAAAATAAATATAATTTTAATTAATTAAGGTTATAAATGAATTTTATAGGTGAATATTACATATTAGGAGTGTATTAAATTATTTGTTTCTAAGTTATCTTACTGTATTGATTTTCTTAAGGTCAATGTAATGAATAATGCCAAAATTGACACTAATGATATTTTATGAAAATAATATTTTATTAAATTAGTTAAAATTCATAAAAATATTAAATAAGGAAAATGGGATAAATTATGGTGGAAAATATAATAAATTTACCACTTATGATTCAATTTACACCTTACAAGTAAAAATATTTACCTTTTAACAATGAGAATGTTGTTACCATAGTTAAAATTAAAATAGGATAACTAAGGGTTAATCAAAATGATAAGGTTAAAAATAATACAAAAAATTGTCTAAAATATATTAGTTTATGATATTACAACACTATATCATCATATATTCAAATAAATTTCTTTTTTGAGGTATTTGGATTGATATTGAATTTATTATAAATTAATATTTTTGGCGATTCTAAAAGTGCCCCTCACCTTTATTATAAAAGGAAACCTCCTCCCTCATCTCATTTCAAAAAATTGAGTTTTCTAAATCAATAAAAATATATAAAATTATCTTCTAAACTTCCCTATCCACAATTTATAGGTATTGGTATTCCCAAAAAATCAAATCTTGAGTCCTTTATAGGAGATTTAAAGGATCCATTTCAAAGAAGAGGTAATCTCTCTAACCAATCACTCTATTTTTATACTATTTTATACCTCGTATAAATATATGATATATATTATAAAATAATAACTTAATCATCCTAAATATTCTGAAAATTTATTATGATTATAAACACACCATTATACATCCCCTTTCCCATTGAATAAGAAATGAAATTATCGCTCGTGCATACATACAGTTTACCATCTCCACGCAGCGATACAATTAATTTTTCATCACCATATTTTAATAATGAGAATTATGATGGGTTTAATGTTTATATATGATACTTATTACATAATTATACTTCTGTAATGATAATATCATATCTACCTTTTTACCAATTAATCTTTTCGTAAATGATAACGTCGCTCGTGCATACGTTTGGCTTACCATCTCCACGATGTGATGTGATTTGTTTATCATATTTATTTCACATGGGAGTTAATAAGGAAATATTTTATGAATATATATGATATATATAACATAATAATGGTTCTATAAATTATGGAATCGTGATCAAAGTATAAGGACCAGGACTACCAAACCAAAACATGTTTGGAAAACAAAGTAGTTATTGTATGAGTTGTTGTCCTAGATCCAACTAGAAGTACTTTGATTACATGGATATTTAATGTATTTAAATATTCAAAATATTATTACATATTTTTCATTATTCTGCATGACTATGATGTAATAATCTCCTAGAGTATTTTTTGCATTAATAAGGTCATGGAAGTTCCCCGCTATGATGAGAACCTTGAAATGCTATAACAATATTCTTAAATATAGTTCTATGGTTGGATGACATACTATGATGGGACACATAGAATGCAGAATGTCAGGCGTGAGTACTCGTAAGCAGATGAGACTTCCTCTCATGAAGTTTTCACTTGGTAATCTCAAAGACATGAGATTATGAGAAAAAACCCACCAGTAGGAATTCCGCATGTTTTGGTGTCATTAGATATTTCTATCTGCGAGTGTGTGTAATGATCCTTAGACTTTAATATTATCATTAATACATGTCATGACTCATGAACTTTGATTTACTGACAAAAACTATCACGCAGACAGTTGGCGGGAAGTAGGGTACGTTGGGTGAATCACGAGTGACATGATATTAATGGATAAGTTGAGGAGGGATTTGTCCATTCCATTTATGGAAGTTTATATCTCGGCCCTTTGATTGAAATAGAACCGTCATACGAAATTCCATGGCCATGGTGTAATGAAAATTTTATTTCAAGTAGTCAAAGAATGATGTATCAAGTATAAAGGTTGATTATACTATCATGAAACCTGTTTGATGAGATATTGAGACAAAAATATTATATTACACAGTGAGTATTCGTATGTGGATGTCGTTGTTGTGAATTTATGTTCTTTCTCTTGGGTGCCTTGACCCATTGCTAGATAGTACTCTTGGACTTTAGGCAAACCCGCCTAATTCCAAAGAGAAAGAATCCTATAGGGTCACACACTAAGTGTTTTTGGTGGTCTCGGTTAAATTCTATTTGAATTTAAATAATGAAATAAATATTATTCTCAAGACCATGGAATAATTTTATTCAAGTTAAGATGATCGCATAAATTAAATAAAATATATTTATTTATTTTATTCAACATTTAATAAATATTTATTTACTAGTTTGTAAATAAAATATTTATTTAAGGGAATAAATTATTTATTTATTTTTTTGGGTGTTCAATAAATGGAAGTGGAGTTCGAGCGAAGCAAAGCCAGTTAGGTAGTGAAATAATTATTATCAAGATGATAAATAATTATTAGTTGACACAAGTTAAAATAATAATGATGCTGCTATTATTTTGTGATGCTGAATTTTATTCATAATTCCGTTTTGCGCAAGTTGACGCACCATAAATAATGACACTGTATTATTATTATGAGTATGTGTTTTCTCTAAGTTCATGACTGTATTTAGTTGCTATTATGCAATTAAATATTGTAATTGAAGTTTCATGAATATAAATAGACAAGTATGTCTATTGCGCCATTGCAAACACACCGCATGCTTGGTGAATTGAGAATTGTTGAGCTAAACAATTTCTATCTTGAATCCTCTTCCCGCCTCTCTTAATAATGAGAGACGTTCTTCAAGGATGAAGAAAAAGCGATCAAGAACCACCGACACAAGTCACTCGCTTCAGCGTGTTAGTACCCGGAGAACTAGTGGTGTTGATCGGTGGCCATCAGAGTAAGTGTGGATCACCGCTAGAGGGATTCTAGTTTGGATCCTCACAAGCGCAACAAGATAATCTGGAAGGGTCATTTTGAATGATAAACATCATCAATGAAGAAAATACCAAAGATCCATGTGTTATTTTCTTTATTAAATTAATTAAATTAATTATAAACATGATGTGAAAGATCCTCTCTAAAGGTTTTAGGCCTCTTCCTTCTTTATCAAAATATTTGATTTTATTCTGTGGAGACTAGTGTTCATCATTGTATTGATCCCAAATTAATCATTGATCATGGTAAAAATTAAAGTTGGGTGTCGGCCCAACCACGCTTCCGCTGCACCCAAAACCTTCAAGTTGTATCAGAGTAGTTAAATAATAGTTTATAATTATTTAAATATTTCAGTTTTTATTTACACATTTAATAATTTAGTTATTTCAATTCAAGTTAATCATTCTGCAAATATGAATCTTGATATCTGTTCCTCCTTTTTCATTTCTCACAAACCTTATAGAAATAATATTTTCTTTTAATTTTGATTAAAATAAAATAGAGGATCTCATCCAAAGGTTCCAAAGGTTCCTAGATGTACAACACCAAAGCACACAATGTGTATTCGACAGTACACGCCGTGTAGCCAAGGTTTAATACACCCGGTCTGGTCCACCAAACCAAGTCGTGTCATTGGAGTTTGTCTAAGTCTTAATGACTTCGTGTGTTGACCAGGAATATGTGGCATGTGGTTTCTGGATTACACGTCCTGTGTCTAAATGGACACGACATGTAATCCCTTCAGGTTAGGGTTGGACCATGTATCCTATACATGGCTTGCCCGGATGGAGACTATGTAACGAGGAACTATATGGCGCGTGGCCCACTGGACACATCGTGTACTCCGAAGATTTCTGAAGTACACTCACACCCCGTTTCCCCGGGCGTGAACTTTAGATGGACGGTGAAAAATAATACACACCATGTAATTGGAACTACATGCCGTGTACTTATCCAAATTATGTAGATTTATTGAAATTTATTATTATATTATACAAACCCTTGAGACGTGTACCATCGTGCGGGTGTAAAGCTGAGGCACAATACATGATAGGTGTTATATATATATGTTTTTAATTTAACATCTGCATAATGTTCATTTCTACTCATTGGGTGGTTATGAATAGGAATTCACCGGGTTGCCTCCAAGGTACAAGTTACGTACAAAGATAATTTTAAATGAATTTATTTGTTTAAAATTATAATGGATGAGAATCTCAAGGAAATTAAGAAAAGGGTTTAAGATAAAAGGATTGATTAATTAAAGATAATAATTAATTGATTTGAGCGCGATTTATCTTAAACAAGAACAATTAAAGAATTGAATGCTAGTTTTATTTATGTGTAAATATAATTGCATGTATAAATGATCATGATCTAGAACAAGACCTTTGTATGGATGTTTTATTTTAATTTATTTATTTAAATTAAATTTGTTTGTCTGCGAGCCTTCTCCTCATTATTATGTAGGGTCTTTTTGCCCAAGGTTTCTTTTATGTAAAACCCCGTTTTACCCCTCACCTTCATGTGAGTTAAAAAAATAATATGTAATATATGGAAATCCTAATCTAGTGAAGGTGGTTCAAGTTGGAGCCTAGATGAAACCAATCCCAGGAGAAACAGAGGTGGACAGGTGGAAAACTATAAACACAAACCCAAAAGGTTCAATATGTTTCTCCCCTAGGTCAGGGTTAGTTTATCAACCGATAGATAAAATAACCATTAGAAAATCTCATGATCATGCCCTTTATTTTATTTCTATCAGTTTCATGTTTTATCATCATGGATGTGTTTTCATGATCACATAATTAATGAATTAAACAAGCATTCAATATGGAACTAAAATAAACTAGACTTATGCGTAAATATTATCAAGACATGGTTAATCACTTAAGTAAGTTCCACTTAATACTAACAAGCATGTGATATTGATAATAATAAATTCACACATAAGTGATAAAAATACCTCAAATAAAATATTAAGTCAGACGAAGCCTTCCGTTACTTGATTAAGGAAAAAACTCAATACAACTATGTGTTTGAACAACCCTTGTTGGGACACATACTTTTATACAGGAATCCCTTATGAAAGGTTTCAGGTTGACTTTACCGTATTAAATCAAGAGGAGTATCCCTTTCAAGAATTAGTGTAAAATTGGAGGAAAGAGTTGAGGAAATACAAAAGTCATGATTTTAGGAATGGGGAGTCCACTCAACAGATCAAGAAGCTGCAAGCCCATAGTTGGAAAAGACCTGCCTACCTAAATACCTTCTAATAGCTTGACCAACCCTTGTTGGGGTTATGTAAAGGGGAATATGTATCCTTGCCACTAAAATGTCATGGAAACTAGACATTCTGAGTTCAATGATGAGGGATATTGGGACTTGATAAAATAGCGGGAGACTTAGTAAAATTTATTATTTATTATAAAATGAAATAAAAAAGTACTAATGATATGCTCTTTTAATTTTAGAATAAAAATGACAAACTTTTCAACCACACTATCCCTATGATCAATTCTGGATAAAGAAAACATCCTCACTGGCAGTTATTTCCAGGAATGGTTTATACACCTTCAGGTTATCCTACGCCATGAATGGAAGTCTTACGTGTTGGAGTTAGCATTACTTGATCTGCCTACCAAAAAGGTGAGTGATGAGGATTTACTGGTCTATGAGAAACATATGAATGATGCGGTCGACGTTCAATGTTTGATACTATCATCAATATCTAGTGAGCTCATGAAATCTCTTGAAAACATAGATTCCTATAGCATGCTCGAGTACCTTTGTGATCTTTACCAGGAGAGATCAAGACAGGAAAGGTTTGAGATATCTAAGGCACTCTTTTAGAGTAAGCTCAGAGAAGGTTCCCCAGCTGGGCCTCATGTAGTCAATCTCATTGACTACATTGAGGATCTGGAGGTTCTAGAGTTTAAACTCCCTGAAGAAATTGGCACCGATCTCATTCTCACATCACTCCCTCAGAGATTCTCTAACTTTGTTTTCAATTTCAATATGAACAACATTGAGAATATTTATTTAGTCTTCTTGTCCTTATTCTCCAAGTGGACAAAGATATGAAGCGTGAAAAGCCTTCTGTCTTTATGGTGAATAATAGGAAAGGGAAGGCAAAGAGATTTAAGCCCAAAGATTCTTCACGAACTTCCAAGAAAAAGAAGATAAAAGGGGAGTCAAGGTAATATGAGGCTGTTTGTTTCACATGTGGCAAGATGGGTCACAAGAAGAATAACTGCACCCAGTCTAAGAAGAAATGGGAAGCTTCAGGTGCATTTGTTATCGAATACAATCTATCTGTTTCTAAAAATTAGGTATTTGATACAGCTTTTGGTTCTCACATATGTATCCAAATATAGGAACCAAGTATATTTAGGAAGATTGAATGAGGGGAGGTAGATCTACGAGTAACCAATAGAGCCATACTTGCTGTTGTAGCTGTCAGGGACTACCACCTCACGTTTCCAACTGGGATGATCTTGGTGTTAAAGGGTTGTTATTATGTTTCTTCTATTACTAAAAACATTATTTCTGTATCCAGAATAGATACATATGGATTTGTTTTTATGTTTAGAAATGAATGTTATTTCTTCTACAAAGATAGAATTTGTTTTGGTAGGGCACATTTATACAACAATATTTATGTGTTGGATTACACAAACCAAGTAATCGAAATTGATAACAAAGATACTTCACATGAATCATACCACACCCAAATTTGGCATCACCAGCTAAGTCATGTAAACGAGAAATGCTTAACAAAGTTACATCAAGATGGATATTTAGATTCTTTCGAACTAAAACAACTTGGCGTATGTCAAGCATGTTTACAAGGCAAAATGACCAAAGCCCCATTTAGTGTGAAAAGTGAAAGGGCTAATGAACTTCTTTAATTGGTTCATAATGATGTGTGTGGACCATTTATTGTTGAATAAAGGGGAGGGTACTCATACTTCATAACTTTTACAGATGATTTTAGTAGATATGGATATATCTACTTAATGGGGTATAAGTCAGATTCTTTTGATAAGTTCAAAGAATACAAGAATGAAGTTGAGAACCAGATTGGTAAGAAGATTAAAAAATTCTGCTCAAACTGATGTGGAGAATATATTAATAAAGACTTCATTAATTACTTATGGGAGTTTGGGATCCTAACCCAACTCACTCCTCCATACACATCCTAGTGGAATGGTGTGAGCAAAAGGAGGAACCACACCCTGTTGGACATGGTGAGATCAATGATGAGTCATGCGAGTCTTTCATTATCCTTTTAGGGATATGTGTTACAAAAAGCAGCACACATACTAAACCAAGTACCAACTAAATTGATAAATGTTATTCCATATGAGTTCTAGAGTGGAAGAAAAGCCATGCTACCGAATTTACATGTGTGGGGTAGAGAAGCGTTTGTTAAGGCCTCTTCAGGTAACAAACTTGCACCCTGATGCACAAAGTGTACCTTTATAGGATACCCCAAGGAAACAATGAGATATTACCTATACAACCCCTCAGAAAAAAATGTTATAGTGGAAAGACATTTCATATTCCTTGAGAGGGATCAAATCTCCAAAAGAGATAGTGGGAGAGAGATAGACTTGAATGAAGTCAAGGCTCAAGGTATACAAGATTTGGTATAGGAACAGATTCCACAAAGCCCTGTGGAAGAAGAATCTGTTCCAGAGATACAAGTACTGTTTAGGAGTACAAGAGAGGTTAGAGAACCAGAATGATACGACTTTGTTGTTACTGAGTATGGTGACTCATTATTAGTTGATAATAATGATCCTATAACCTAAAAAGAAGTAGTAAGTGGCATAGATGTTTCCAAGTGGTAAGAAGCCATGAATTCTAAAATGGATTCCATGTATCAAAACCAAGTATGGATTTTGGTAGATCCTCAAGTTTATATAAATCCTGTTGGTTACAAATGGGTTTTCAAAAAGAAACTGGACATGGAAGGACAATTCAAAACCTATAAGACATGACTGGTTGCAAAAGGGTTTAAACAACATCAAGGAATTAACTATGATGAAACCCTTTCAATAGTTTCAATGCTTAAATCCATCTAAATTCTAATTGATATTATGTCTTACCATGACTATGATATTTTTCAAATGGATGTCAAAACAGGCTTCCTTAATGGGAACCTTCAGGAAGATGTCTAATGGAACAACCTGAAGGGTTTGTGACTCCAAAGGATGCCAATAAGGTATGAAAGTTTCAGAAATCAATTTATGGATTAAATAAGAATCCAGGTCATGGAACATTCATTTTGATGAAGCCATAACATAATTTGGTTTTATCAAGAATGAATGTGAGCCTTGTGTCTAAAAAAGGTTTATTGGGAGTGCAATCATTTTCCTAATAGTATATGTTGAGGACATATTACTTATTGGAAACGAGATACCAGTCTTACAATCTGTTAAGGCATGGTTGAATCAATGATTCTCTATAAAGGACTTGGGTGAGACAACATATATTATTGGGATCAAGATTCATCATGATAGATACAAGATATTGTTGGGCCTAAGTCAAAGTACAAACATTGATAAGATACTGAAGAGATTCAGTATGGAAGAATCCAAGAGGGGATTGTTGCCAGTATCACATGGCATTCATCTTTCTGAGAAAATGTGTCCTCAGACACATGAGGAAATAAATATAATGGCAATGACTCTATACACATCAGCGATTGGGTCAGTCATGTATTCCATGCTATGTACTAGGCTGGATGTCACCTACGCATTGAGTGCGGTAGGTAGATATCAAGATGACTTAGGTGACTGCCATTGGATGGAAGTCAAGACTATCCTAAAGTACTTGAGGTGTAATAAGGATATATACCTGGTTTATGGAGGAGATAAGGAACTAGTTTTCAAAGGATATGTAGATGCTAGTTTTTAGACTGATCAAGATGATATGAAGTCACAAATGGGATGCATCTTCATTTTTAATGGAGGTGCAGTGAGTTGGAAAATCTCAAAGCAGAGTGTGGTCATAGATTCTACAGCAGAGTTTGAGTATATCGTAGATTATAAGGTAGCTAAAGAAGCAGTTTGGATGTGAAGCTTCGTTCAGGAGCTGGATGTGATACCTAGCAGTAAAGATCCCATCACACTGTATTGTGATAATACTACAGTGGTGGCTCTCACAAAAGAGCCAAGGTCACATTAACAGACGAAGCACATACTTAGGAAGTATCACCTCTTGAAGTATTTTTCTCAAAGAGGTGAAGTTGCAGTGAGAAGCATTTCTATGGAAAACAACGTGGTAGACCCCTTGACTAAAGCCTTGACTCAGCAGAAACATGATCAACATGTGAGGTCTAGTGGACCAAAATTCGTAGGCAGTTGTCTCTAGTCCGAATGGGAGTTTGTAAGAGTTAGTGTCCTAGAACCAACTGGTTGTACTTTGATTACATGGATATTTAATGTATTTAAATATTAAATATCTTATTACATATTGTTCATTGTTCTGCATGACTATGATGTAATAGCATCCTAGAGTATTTTTTGCATTGATAAGGTCATGGAAGTTCCTCGCTATGATGAGAACCTTGAAATGATATAACAATATTCTTAAATATAGTTATATAGTTTTATGAAATACTACGATGGGATACATAGCATGTAGAACATCAGGTGTGAGTACTCATAAGCAGATGAGACTTCCTCTCATGAAGTTCACACTTGGTAATCTACAAGACATGAGATTATGAGAACAGACCCGCTAGTAGGAATTATGCATGTTTTGGTGTCATTGGATATTTCTATCTACGAGTGTGTGTAACAATCCTTAGACTTTAAGATTATCATTAATACGTGTCACGACTCACGCACTTTGATTTATTAAAGAAAACCGTCACACAGACAGTTGACGGGAAGTAGGGTACGTTGGGTGCGTCAAGAGTGACATGATATTAATGGATAAGTCGAGGAAGGATTTGCCCCTTCCATTCATGGAAGTTGATATCTCGGACCTTTGATTGAAATAGAACCTTCAAGTGAAATTCCATGGCCATGGTGTAACGATGAGTTTATTTCAGGTAGTCAAAGAACAACATATCAAGTATAAAGGTTGATGACACTATCATGAAACCTTATTGATGAGATATTGAGACAAAGGGATTATATTACATAGTGAGCGTTCATATGTGGATGTCGTTGTTGCAACTTTACTTTCTTTCTCTTGGGTGACTTGACCTGTTTCTAGACAGTACTTTTGGACTTTAGGCAAACCCGCCTAATTCCAATGAGAAAGATTCCCAGAGGGTCACACACTAAGTGTTTTTGGTGGTCTCGGTTAAATTCTATTTGAATTTAATTAATGAAATAAATATTATTCTCAAGACCATGGAATAATTTTATTCAAGTTAATATGACCGCATAAATTAAACAAAATATATATATTTATTTTATTGAACATTTAATAAATATCTATTTACTAGTTTGTAAATAAAATATTTATTTAAGATAATAAATTATTTATTTATTTTTTAGGTGTTCAGTAAATGGAAGTGGAGTTCGAGTGGAGAAAGACTAGTCTGGTAGTAAAATAATTATTTTCAAGATGATAAATAATTATTAGTTGACACAAGTTAAAATAATAATGACGCTGATATTATTTTGTGATGCAGAATTTTATTCATAATTCCATTTTGCACAAGTTGGTGCACAATAAATAATGACATGGTATTATTATTAAGAGCATGAATCTTCTCTAAGTTCACGATTGTATTTAATTACTATTATGAAATTAAATTTTGTAATTGAAGTTCCATGCATATAAATAGACAAGTACTTCTATTGTGCCATAACAAACACACCACACGCTTGGTGAATTGAGAATTATTGAGCAAAACAATTTCTCTCTCAAATCCTCTTCCTGCCACTCTCATGAACAAGTGACATTATTCAAGGATGAAGAACAAGAAATCAAAAACAACCAGCACAAGACACTCACTTCTCCATGCTAGCACTTGGAGAACGAGTGGTATCGATCGGAGGCCATCAGAGCACGTGTGGATCACTGCTAGAGGGATTTTAGTATGGATCCTCACAAGCGTAACAAGATAATATGGAAGGTTTATTTTGAATGATCAACATCATCAATGAAAAGAATACCGAAGATCCATATATTCTTTTCTTTATGAAATTAATTAAATTAATTTTAAACATGATGTGCAAGATCCTCTCTAAAGGTTTTGGGCCTATTCCTTATTTATCTAAATATTTGATTCTATTCCATGGAGACTGACATTCATCGTCGTATTGGTCCCTAAATAATCATTGATCATGGTAAAAATTAAAGTTGGGTGTCGGCCCAACCGCGCTTCCGCTGCGCCGAGAACCTTTAGTTATCACATAGAACAATGATTTTAATTATTAATTAATGAGTGATAAGATGTTATAAAAAATCATAAATGGTATGATTCATATATGGTTATAGAATAAATTTATAATAAGTCCATATTTATTATATAGGAGGTTTGAATGTGAATAAGGAAAGGCAAGACATGAGGTAAGGGATTTTTGTCTCACTTTTGTTTGTGTGGGACACATGCCTTATACACTACTTTTTTTTCCTTTGTGTGGTGTATATACTACTCATGAATGTATTTTATGGGTATTTTTATAAATATTATGGTATTTTAATATCCATATAATTTTCTTTCTTTCATGGGGCATATTATTTTACTGATTATAAATTGATAAGTGATTATTTCACAATCTCATCAATAACTGGGATTATTTTGTTTTAAATCACCATTATAGAAAATTTATATTCCACACCCCTGTTTTATATTTTTTTTTCAAAATGTTTTTACTATTATTCTATGAATATTTAAATTTATTTTTCCTATGTTTTACTTTTTACAAAATGGGTTGAAAATAATTTATTTTTTTTGTTTTCTAAACAAATATTTTTGTGACTTTAATGAAAAAAATATACAGAAGGAATGTTTTTTTAACTTATATAACATGTATGTTATATTCATTTTTCATGACTATATAATGATTTGAATATTACTTTACAATATTAAAAGGATATTTTCAAAGAAAATATCTCTGGTTATAATTCCATGGCTCTTAAAATAATGATTTCATAAGGGAAATGATATTTTCCTCAAGAATTATTTCAAGTGATATTTAAAAAAATCATTTCTTCCATATATGATGAATTATATGAATGTTACTTATTCATTAATAGAGATATGAATCAAGGATACCATTATTATTCTTTATATGAATGGTTTATGTTTATGATGGCACGATATTTATGGAACCTATTTCTTTTCCTTGAGTTATGTTATGATGAAGTTTTTATGAAATTTATTTCTTTACATGAGTTATAATGTGATAAATGATTTATGGTCTTATGGAACACATATGTATAGTTTCATTAAGTGATATGTGGGACCTATATCTCCCTATAATGTATTGGGTAATTAATTATATATCATTAGATTATTAAGGGAAAAAGTTTATGTGCTTGATCCATTAAGGGAAACATCTTATAAGGATGGATCCATGAGTGTTGGTAGTTAACCTTGACATATAAAGTTGTTTTCTATACTTGTGATGATTCTACACACATTTTTGACTTGAACATATGGTTCAAGAAAGAGTTATGATGAATTATAATTCTTATGGTTCATGTTAATGTTTTATGCCATAACTCCTATTTATGATCCATAATAGGTTGGGTATGAGATTTTTATGTTATGATCTTGATCACATAACCATATTTATTATCTTATGATTTTATAAGATAATAAATTGATATATTCCATGTTTTCCCTTACCGATCATCTGAGATCACCATTTTTCTTATGTATCCTTTCCATAAGGTGAGATCATGGTCTAAGAAAGAATAAATTAAATAAAACAATTTAATTCAAAAATGAGCTCATGAGAAGGGTGAGAATACAAAGAATCAAAAGAAGAATAGAAAATATCCATGATGAAATATTTAATTAAGGGAAGAAACCATAATTAATGAGACCTAACTCGATTAGGGATCGATCATTGGTGAAGAACACATCTTCCAGCAATGAGGATGATCTACTACATCCGCTGCCTGTCGATCTACCTTGATCCGATCACCGATCATTGTTCGATGTTGATTCACCAATGAAGGTCATCAGAGTTCCTCTCAATTATACTAGGGCTTATGCAGCTAACCCTAGAGATTTTTTTTATAATGTATTATTTATAGAGTATTTAATTAGGTCAGTTAATGAAACAAATAAATAAATAATTTATTTATTTTAATTAAACGCACCCGCCAACGACTACCTCAACTGGACGTCTGGCGCTGACCAACCTTAGGTCATATCTAGGGTAAAACACATTCTCTAGATTCAAAAAAGGTATAATATTTTTTATTAGAGACTCCATTCAGGAGATAATTCATTAATTCAGAAAAAATGTAGGCATGAATATTAAAATATTAATATTTTTATAAAATTGGTTATGGGATAAATGGGACTAGGAATATCACATATTCCTAGTGGCTAGCTCCAAAAATATTTCTTAATATATTTTAAATTCTTAAAAGGAAAAAAATCAACTCTATTGAAAACCCATCGTTAAATGATCTTTCCATGAGTGTTTTAAAAATAATAATATAAAGAAAGAAGAATATACCTTCTTATTGAAATAAAATATTTACTTATGATGGTTGATGTAGACCTGTTAGTTAAAATAATAAATTCTCACCTATAAAGGTATCTACCAATTATATGAATCACTACGAAAAATTATTGGTAGAATTCCTCACTAACTCCATGGCTTGTTAGAACATTGGTATTAATAGAGAAAGGGAAGAGAGAGAAATCCAACTTTGAATGTCTCAAACTTGGATACCATAACCTTTAGTTTTAACTCCTTTATATAGGCTCTCCTTAGACACTCTAAGTGGTGAGTATAAAATCCATCCTTTTTATTACATAAATTTACATAGAATTTTACAAACATAGGATCTTTTAAAGTTTAGTGTCTTGGAAAAAAGGTACATATTATATGAAAAAATAAAACATTATTCTATTCCACCTGAAATGATTATTCAAGTTTCATCATATGTAAATTTATTACATATAATAACCTGGGGATATACATCAATGGAAAGGGTGAGCAGAAGGCCCACTTAATTGATTCATTAATAAGTATATCACCAAGGTTGATCACCGAGGTGTCATAAAAATTACCAATGTTATTCACCAAGGTATTGTAAAACTTATCATCTCTTGAGATTAAATTATTTACTCAATGCATTAGAGCACTATTAGGGAGAAACATTAATATTTAATAATATATGTGATATACATATGTCATAATAAAACATCTCATAAATAAACCATGGATAATAAAAGAGACAAGTTTCATATCGAAATCATGACATTTAAAAAGTGCTTAAAAAACTTGATGCTTTTGTCATTTTAAACCCATGGAAAAGGAAGGAAGTTTTCATATATGTTAATACCATAATTAAAATAGATAATTTTGAAATATATTTTAATAACCATGGAGAAGATATAGGTTTAGGTATTCATAAAATAAAATAAAATAATTTCTTGATAAATAAGGATAAATTTTGAGACAAAAATCTGACAACATAACAAGTATGAAACATGGTTTTAAAAAATAGTAAAAAGATAGGGGACATGGATCTATCATTACTAATTTAATATTAATATATTAAAAGGATATAATAAAATTTAAATAAGAATATGATATGGAAATTTGAAATACATACCATATAACAAAGAAACATGAAAGGAAAAGAGAAGTTGAGAGTTCCCTTACCTTGAAGAGTGACTCCTAAAGCTCGAAGATCAAGACCTTGGGGGATTGATTAAACCTTGGGAGGTAATAATATCAGAGTTTAATTTATTATGATTTTGGAATGAAATTAAATGAAGTAATTAGTTGGTATTTATAGAAAAAGTGAGAGAGTTTTTCATTAATTTCAGTGGACACCTCAGTAGTGGTATTTGTAAAACCATGAGTCTGATCATGGTATTTTCCCATGGTATTGCCACTTGGGACACATATTATAATATTTCAATCCAAAATAGTCGACCAATATCATTACATCATTATTAATTCCTTAATTATGTCATTAAACATACCAAAAAACTCAAACTGTATTTTTACTATTCATGAAAAACTAAAGTATTTTCTAAAATTCATATAAATTCTTCCTAACCTAATATCAATTTTATGAATTCAAAAATAACATTTATTTTATCATAATAAATATATAAATATGATAAATTTAAATTTTAACTATAAAAATACTTATTTATTAAAAATAATAGCGGAAATAAAATGCATAGTAAAACGCATAGTAAAATTTTTGACACTTAAAAAAAATAAAATTATTTTATCATTTGTAATTAAATTAAAGTGTTTTTGATAATAATATTTAATTATAATAAACATTATTAATAAAATCTTAGTTTAATATAGTAATTTATATCTCTCATAAAAGTACAATTTTTATCTGAAAAATCAATTTATCAAATTCCATTTCAATTTTTAAGAAAAACTTTTCTTAAAACAGAAATGAAGAAATAAAAATTTTATTAAAACAAAGGGATTATAATTTAAGTGACTAAGGCCTTGACACATAACCCCTTATAATAATTGTATACGACTTAAGGGTAAGGTGTGCGATGGTGATAGACTACTGGGGCAACTCAGATAATATCGTCCGAGTGGTAATCTCCACTAACTTGAAATTCTCCCATAAGAGATTTTATTAAATATTAACATGTTGAAGCTCATCTTAGGCTTGGTCAAGAGCGAAGCCTAGTGATGATACCTCCTTTCCAAGCTCTGAAAAATGGGCTTTGTATGATATGATTCTACTAGATGAGTCCATTGACTCTTCTTTCTTCATTAGTTAACCAGTATCATTTATATTTATAATACCAATTATAATGTTAAAATTATTATTAAGAGTATTGTTTCCAAAAATCATATTGACCAACAATCATATAATAGTAAAAACCCAATGGTCACATTTCAATTATACTCACTTAATTATTAAAGGGATATAGTTTTGTTGTGTAATAATATAACACACATTTTCAGGAAAAAATATCATTTAAAAAGTTCGGGTCGTTACATTCTTCCCCCCCCTTAAGAAATTTCATCCCCAAAATTTCAACTCATTCTCTCTGTTGAGAAAAGGTGAGGGTAATTCTGCCTAATTGTTTCCTTTGGTTCCCACATCGCTTCTTCATACATTTGGTTCCTCCATTAAACTTTGATGAAGTGGGCAGTCTTTTTGCATAGAATCTTGTCTCTATAGTCCAAGATCTCCACCGAATGATCCTCATAAGAGAGATCATGTTCCAGTTGTACCACCTACAGATTCAGTACATGCGAAGGGTTAGGTATGTACTTACTCAAGAGAGATATGTGGAAAACATCATGAACTTGAGATAGATTTAGTGAAAGTTATAGTAGATAAGAAACTGATCCTCTGTGATCAAGGATTTCATAGGGCCTAATTTACCTGGGGATAAGCTTGTCTTTCTTCCCAAATCACACGACTCTCTTCCATGGTGAAATTTGAAGGAAGTCTTTGTTGCCAACATCAAACTCCAATTTCCTTCAATGGTTGTCAGCGTAACTCTTTTTCTAACTCTGACCAGCCTTAATGTATTATTGGATGACATAAACCTTTTCTATCATCTCTTATACAAGATCATTCCTAAGAAGCTTTATCTCACAAGCTTCATCCAAACAAGTAGGAGTTATACATTGCTGCTCATATATAGCTTCATGGGGATCCATTTGAATACTCGAATGAAAGCTGTTGTTGTATGAGAAATAAACTAATGATAAATGTTGATCGCATCCACCTTTAAATTCCATTGAGCATGTTCTCAGAATTTCCTTGAGTGTATGAATAGTCTTTTCATATTGACCATCAGTTAGAGGGTGATAGGCTGTACTGAAATTCAATTTGGTACCCAGATCATGTTAAAGTGTTCTCTAGAATTTTGATGTGAACCTTGTATCATGATCAGATACATTAGAAAGTAAAACTCCATGTAGCCTTACCACTTACTTCATGTATATCTTGGCAAGTTGGTCAAGAGAGAAATCTTCCTGAATAGAGATAAAATGGATAGTCTTGGTGAGACGGTCCGCTATAACCCATATCTAATTGTTTCCTTTGGTTGTTTTAGGAGACTAGTGAGAAAATCTATAGTGATATTGTCCCACTTATATGCTGGTATGGGTAGTGGTTGTAATACCCCTTTAGGAAGTTATCTCTCTACCTTCACTTATTGACACAATAGGAACCTTGTAGTGTAGTCGGCAATCTGGCTTTTCATGTTATCCCACCAATAATGACAATGAATGTCCCAATACATTTTATTGCTTCCAGGATGTATAGATAATGTAGAGATATGAGCTTCATCCACAAACTCCTTCTTTATTTCAAGAATGTATGGAATGCATAGACATGTACAAAATTTAAGTACACCTTCTCGATCAATATTGAACTTAGGAAACTTCCCATCCATCACATCCTCAAACTTCTTCTACAAAAAAGGGTCATTTCTTTGAGATTTATTGATCTTATATAGTAACAACAGTTGATAAATAATTTAGGATAGGTTTGATGATGTACATTCCCTTAAAATTCCCATTTCTAGTTTTACTTGGTCTTTGAACAAAGGATCTACTTGAATCCTCATCATTGAAAGAACAACATGGTCTTTCCTACTTAATGCATCATTGACTTTGTTTGCTCTTTTGGGCAATCATAGGCTTTAAGAAGTTCCAACCATCTCCTCTATCTCATGTTCAATTATTTTTGTGTGAAAATATAATTCAAACATTGATGGTATATGTATATATCACATTTCTTCACATAAAGATAGTTCCTCCATATCTTCAGAGTAAAAACAATTGCAACTATCTCCAGATCATGCGTAGAATAATTATGCTCAAGAGCCTTTAACTATCGAGATGCATATGCAACCACCTTGTCATTTTACATGAGGATTCACCCAATACCTTTTAGATATGAATTTCTAAAAACAATGAATCCATCTCTAATATAGGTTAGAGTTAACACAGGTGTAGTAAAAAATCTCTTCTTTAGATCTTGGAAACTTTCCTCACACTCCTTTGTCCAGATAAACTTAACCCCTTTTCGAGTTAACTTGGTTAGTGGATTATAAATTCATGATTTTTTTTCAAAAACCTCTTATAATATCTTGCTAAACCAAGGAAACTAAAAATATCAGTTACTATTGTAGGATGAGGCTACTCCTCCACAAACTTTGTCTTTGTAGGGTCAACTAAGATTCCTTCACTGGTTACAATATTCCATAAGAAATCAACTTGTTGTATCCAAAACTCACACTGGACGAACTTTCCAAATAACCTATCCTTCCTCAGAGTTTTTAGTAGCACCCTTAAATGATCTTCACGATCCTTACTACTTTTAAAATATATCATAATATCATCCATAAAAACTACCACAAAGTTATCAAAGTATTCCTTAAATACTCTACTCATCAAATCTATAAAAATAGCAGGTGCATTAGTCAATCTGAAGGGCATAACAAAAAACTCATAATTCCCATATCTTAATCATAAAGCATTCTTTGGAATATCTTCTTTGTTCACCATCAATTGATGATAACCAAATTAAAAATCAATTTTGGAGAATAATCGAGCCCTACAAAGTAGGTCAAATAAATAATCAATTCTTGGATGAGGGTACTTGTTCGTCATTGTGACCCCATTAAGTTTTCTATAATCAATTCATAGACACATTTATCCATCTTTATTTTTCAAAAATAGAGCAGGTTCTCCCCAAGGAGACACACTTGGCTAGACAAACCCCTTATCTAAAATATCTTGTAGTTTCTTTTTTGATTCCTCTAGCTCCACATTTTCCATTCTATATGGGGTTTTTGATATCGGCTTGGAACCATACATGAGTTCAATGGAGAACTCTACCTCTCTTTTTGGGGGAGGTTTAGAAAACTCCCCAAAAAATATGTCAATGTATTACTAAATTAAAGGAACTTTTTTCTATTCTTATACTTTCATCCCCTTCTTCATATTCACTGATCAACTCTATAAAGAAGGCTATGGGTGGTGATTCTAGACAAAACTCAGATTGAGATATCTCTCCTTTGAAAAAAATGTAGGTTTTCCATTCAAGAATACTAATATTTTCATACTTCCACATTTGATCTAAGCAATATACTTTGAAAATCAGTCCATCCCTAGTATAATATCAAATTACAAAATGGGAATGACTAATATATTTTCAATGAGATTATACTTTTCAAAGTTAATAATAGAGTTTCTAATAAGTTTTGATTCTAGATAATCCCTCTAGGAGTCTTGACTGATAAATCTGCATTTAGAAGTCTAGGAATTGATTCTATATTCTTTGAAAACATGGAGTAAACAAAGGAATGTGTAGAATCATAATCAAACAAAGTAATTGATATATTTTAGAGAAAAATGAGAGTACCTTCCACCACATCATTTGGATATTAAACTTCATCAGTTGTGATAGAAAAATCATGAACTTTCTCGCTTGTCCTATGCTAAGGTTTATGGTGATTCCTCTCCATTGCCCTCAGATTTGGAAAGTGATTGGAAAAGTGCCCAAGCTATCCACACTTGGAGCATTGGACTTTAGGCAGGGCCTGTACCATCTTATCTTTGTATTTTATGTTGATACGTTGAGACTTCACTTCACTAAAATAGTTCTGAGTGATATGACTATCTCTTCCACACTTACAACACTTCTCACTCCCAAGAAGGTAGTTCCTCAAATGATTCTTCCCACATTTGTTGCATGTGGAATGTTTCAATTTATTTCCTCCTCTTACTTGATCAAAGCTACTCCCCAGGTTTAGCTCTAGATATCACTTCTTCTCATTCAATTTGTGAGACCCCTTTATCTCACGGAACTCCAGTTTGACCTTCAAAGCACTCTATACAATTTTCTCATTGCTGTCATAGTCTTGTTTGACTAAATTCTTCCATAGATTAGGTCTTAGTCCACCGAATAATCTATCAACCTTCCCATTAGTATCCATGAAAAAGCTATAGGTATAATGGGAAAGTATTAAAAAATTTATCTCATAACTCCCAATAGATTCATTATCTTTATGATTTAGTTCAATTAATTCCTTCTCTATTTTCGTTCTCATCAAATGAGGGAAATAATTATTAAAGAATATTCTCCTGAACTCTTTCCACTTTATAGCTTCAATATTCCCTCTTGGCCTCATGTTTTTAATCAGTTATCACCACTGATTAGCTTCTCCCTCTAAACGGTACACAACCAGAGTGAATTTTTCTTGTTCTGAAAAAATTACATAAAAAAATATTTTCTATAGAGATTATCCACTATTCCTCAATCAATGGGTTGGTATATCCACTGCACATTGGTGGTTGTTGATGTATAAAGGACTCAATAAAAAGATGTTCCCTTTGTGGTGAAATCGATCTCTTATCTTGATTCAACTTATTGCCCATAACTTGAGTTATTTGATTCATCATTCTCATAATGGTTTCCATTATGGCTTCCATTGGAGGGCCATCAACACATGTGTAAAAACCTGGATCCGGAGCCACATAACTGGTGCCCCGTAACTGATTCGCCACATGACCTCAAGCATGTTTCCCCAAATTCCAGAGGCTTCCGATTAGCAGCGAGGGCCTTGGTGAGTCTGTGGGGAAACTATGCCCTCATTTGGTAAGTATACAGTGGAAGAATAAACATAAACAATAGCGGAGGCAGAAAACATCATACAACAACTGAACTAAAAGTAGAAGCAATGTCTAATATAATAATGATGCAGTACGGTACATGTATCTATGGAAAGCAGTAAACAAATCAACGTGCTGAAATACAACTGAAACCAAAGTACTAAACGTAAACAACAACTCCAGCAGCATCGCGAGCTAAATCCTGGTCCCATGCTCTCCAACTCCAACCAGAAATCAAGTACCTAAGGTAGAAGGGCCACGATACCTTTCTACACCTGCAACCATTTAATCTATTTGGGCCAAAAAGCAGGACCCAAACAGGGTGTGAGACTAATCCCAGTAGGCAACCACCACAAGATTTGTGCCCTACTGTCAGTGAGTAATATAGCAAAAGTAAAGGAAAATAAATACAGTAATGAACTAGGAGTACACTAGTAAATAATCCTACCAATTACCATTCACATTCATTTAATTAAACAACCAAGGAAAACAAGAAAGTTATCTATTCCAAGGTAAAGCAAGTATCACAACAGGTATCTCAAAAGACTACCTAAACACAAGCAGTACAAAACCCAAGATTGTTCTTTGGCTTGGTGGGCTTATCACAACCAACCAAAAAAATTCACACTGACCCTCTGGGTGGCTCAAACTAGCAGACCCCTATAGTCCAGTAATCAAACAAGGCATAGACACTCTGGGAAGCTCTCATGTCAATTCCCCCATGGTCTTGCAACGATAGCTACATACTCTCTGAGGAAGCACTTACGTCTAATTCCTCATGTGGTCTCGATGCGTGGGTAAACTAAGAACACTCTTGGGAAGCACAAAGTCCTATTCCCATAGGTCCTGCATACGAAACTAAAACCAAAAGACTCTCTAGGGATGCACTTAATCGTCTATTCCCTCTTTGATCTCCCGCACCAGGTTCTCACAGCCCTGAGCAGTACAGTCATGCGTAATCGACTGTTAGTAGCCCTAAGTAATTTAAACAACTACTTGGATAAAATCTACCATGCATCAAAGCATTTAAATAGCAGGCAACACATGCAATCAGTGATAACAAGTAAACAAACAATTGCAATAGGGTTTGCCTCACAGGAAAACGGTGCCAAACAGCGATAAAAAACCAAACAGGGAGAGAAACCCATGGGGTGATCCTCAAACATGCAACCTAGAATATATTAGCAATAATTAATCATAAGATAACAAGTAATCTAGGTCAAACAAACAATAGGATCAAAATCCTAAACCCGGGATACCCGATACATGGGTATCCGACACTTTTGCAACCAAAACTCAAAGAACTTCAACGTAGGGCAACAAACCACCTACCTCGATCCTCGAAGATCAATATACTTTAACCTTGGCCCGTGAATTGGCCTATAATGGAGTATATCTGCAAAAAAGTCTAAAACGTTCAACCTCAGATAACTCACACGAGAGAAAGAATCAGGAAACGAGGCCAAAGAAGAACCAAGAACTCACCACTGCGATTCTTCTGCAATCGACGGAGTTTGATTCGGAAAACCGGCGACGGATCGGTGGCTCGGAGAAGAATCGGCCTCCTCGGATGCTCTAGACAGAATTAGGTAGAGAAGAAGACGTAAATGAGCATTAGGAACGACCCTGGTCTGATAAATGAAATAAAAAATAAAGTACACGATGTGTACTTTTAGAGTACATGACGTGTACTAGGTCTTTCCGTACTCCACCAAAATCGGCCTCCACGTCACCCCTACACACCGTGTGTGTGGCCCGGACATGGACGACACACGGCTTCGAGCGGCAGAGGAGTACACGGTGTGTACTCTGAAAATTTCCAGATTCTTCATTTTTCTCTTAAAAATCCCATAAAAGAGATCCGTACCTGAAACTAAAGATCTGAGTTCTTACAAACTTCCCCCTTAAAGAAATTCGTCCCTGAATTTCCCTAATAAGGCGTAGGAGAAGAATCCTCGAACATCTCTGGCCACTACGATCGAACATCAGCCTCCCTCTCCCAGGTCTCATCCTGTACTCGCCCGTGCTGCCATAGCACCCATACTAGAGGAACAAGCCGGCCATAGAGAACTTTCGTACTGCAATCGAAAATCCTGATAGGATTCTCCTTGAAAGATGCATCCTGTTCCAGATCAACCTCCTCGGGTTGAAAAACATGGGATATGTCTGAGAAATACCGTCGAAGCTGAGAAACATGAAAGGTGTCGTGCATGGACTGGTACCTCTGAGGTAACTGTAAGCTGTAAGAAACCATCCTAACTCTCTCTAGAACCTCAAATGGCCCGACGTATCTCGGTGAAAGCTTTCCCTACCTCCTAATACTCTTATGTCCCAACCTCGAGGTAATGCGTAGAAAAACCTGATCTCCGACCTTGAACTCCAAAGGTCATCTCCGCTGATCAGCATAAGACTTCTGCCGAGACTGTTCTGTAGCCATCCTCTTCTGAATCAACTCTATCTGCTCTGAGGTCTCCTGAACAAGACGAGGTCCTATAAAAACTGCCTCTCCTGTATCTAGCCAGCATAAAGGTGATCGACATGTCCTACTGTACAAAGCCTCATAAGGTGCCATATGAATAGTCGCCTGAAAAATGTTGTTGTAGGCAAACTCCGCTAGGGAGATATGCTTCTCCCAGGTATCGCCAAAGTCTAGAATTCAAGCTCGGAGCATATCCTCAAGCACCTAGATTGTACGCTCGGACTAGCCATCAGTCTGGGGATGGTATGCTGTACTCAAAATTACATGTGTACCCATAGCCCTCTGTAGCCCCTGCCAGAAGTGCGAATTAAAATGTGGATCCCTATCTAAAACAATGGTGTGTGTAACTCCATGCATACATACAATCTCTCAGATGTACAACCATCCTAGCTCATCAACACTAAAGTTATCCTTGATCGGCAAGAAGTGTGAAACCTTCCTGAGCCTGTCCACTACAACCCAAATCAGATCATTTCCTGGAGGCGATCTTGGTAACCCTATCATGAAGTCCATCGAGAAATCATTCCATTTCCACTCAGGAATGGGTAACTGCTGTAAAATCCCTGTTGGTCGCTGATGATCTGCCTTCACCTGCTGACAAGTGGAACACCACATCATAAAACTAGCCACATCCTTCTTCATACCTGGCCACCAATACTGACGGCGTAAGTATCGGTACATTTTGGTGACACTCGGATGAACTGCCCAAGATGAAGCATGAAACTCCCGCATCAGCTCCTCATGTATGTCCATTGAAACCCATGTGCGGTAATCAAAACTTAGCACCTCATCATCTCCCACTATCCACCCTAGAGTAGGGTCTCCATCTGACACACCCTCCCGTAGGACTAGGCCTTCTGGGTCTGATAGCTTCCTCATTCGAACTAGATCTAAAAGAGTATAGGTAATAGATACAGAAGAAAGAACTGTCTATCCCTGTCTGTCGTGCATCTCCAAATGCATCTCAGAGAACAAAGCCATAAGCTGCCACTCACTGCTGGCCTCCTGAACCGCTTGCAACTGAGTCCTCCTGCTTAGTGCGTCAGCCACATCATTGCCTTTCCCAGGCGTATAAGCAAGCTCGAAGTTGAAAGACTGTAGGTACTCGAGCCACCTCTACTTTCTCAGATTTAAGTCACGCTACATGAAGATATAATTGAGGCTCTTGTGGTCAGTATATACCAAAAAATGATCTCCCATGAGATAGTGTCTCCAACAATGCAAGGCATGGACAACTGCAGCCAACTCCAGGTCGTGTGTAGGATAGTTCTTCTCATGTGGCCTCACTTGCCGAGATCCGTACGCAACAACATGATCTTCCTGCATAATAATTGCTCCAAGACTAATGCCAGATGCATCACAGAAAACTTTATAACTCTTGCCCAGCTCTGGCAGAACTAGAATCTATGCTTAAGTCAATCTCCCCTTCAGCTCCTGGAAGGCTGATTCACAAGCTTCTGAACAAACGTACTTCACACCCTTCTTAGTCAAGCCCGTCAACGGTGCTACTAAGTGTGAGAAGTCCTGTATAAACCGCCTATAGTAACCAGCCAGTCCCAAGATGCTCCGTACCTCGAAGACATTCTTCGACTGCTCCCAGGTAACTACTGCACCCACCTACTCTGGGTCTACTGAAATGCCTGTCTCTGAGATGACATGGACCAGGAAGTGAATCTCATCCATCCAAAAGTGGCACTTTGAGAGCTTAACATATAACAGATTCTCCCTCAGTGTTCTCAAAACGATCTCAAGATGGGTAGCATGGTCGTGTCGAGTGTGAGAGTACACCAAGATATCTTCCACAAAGACAATGCTGAAATAATCCAAGTAAGGATGGAAAAATCTGTTCATCAGCACCATGAAAACTTCCGGTGTGTTCGTGAGACCGAACAACATAATCAGATACTCGTACAGACCATACCTGCTTCGGAGGGCTGTGAGAGGTATATCAGATGGTCTGAACTGCAACTGATGATAGTCGGATCTCAAGTCGATCTTCGAGAACACCCTGGATCCTCGAAGCTGATAAAAAAGATCATCAATCCTTGTCAATGGATATCGGTTCTTGACCGTCAACTGGTTCAGCTTCCAATTTTCCACACAAAGCCGTAAGGTACCATCTGCCTTCTTCGAAAACAAAATAGGCGAACCCCAACGGGAAGTACTGGGTCGAATAAAAACCTTCGCCTGCAACTCCTCCAACTGATTCTTGAGTTCTTGAAACTCAGGCATAGCCATCCTATAAGGAGGTATGGATATTGGTGTTGCTCCTGGCACAAGCTCAATAGAGAAGTCTACCTCACGCTCCGGAGGCAACCCTAAAAAGTCTTCTGGAAAGACATCTGGAAAACGGTCAACTACCGGAGGGAAGTCCATATTAGGAGTCCCCTGATCATCCAGATATAAACTAACAATCTGGGCTGTAACACTGCCAAACCCTTGATGCTCTGGTCTAGCTCTGCTTGCCTGGACATCCCATTCTCCCTTGTGAAGAAAAGACCCACCCTCTGGTGACGTGAAACTGACCCTACGGTGATAACAATCGACAAAGGACTGAAAAGGAACTAGCCAGTCCATTCTGAGAATGACATCAAAACCCATCATCTCAAGGACATAAAGATCCCACAATAAGTGACACCCACCAACCTCAAGGGGTCACTCCTTTCACTGACGCACACTAGTAGTTCTATGTCCCAAAGGAGTGTCTAGTGCCAACGTATCCTCAGAAGTAAGGATAGTAAGTCTAAGACTCTCCATAGTGTGTACAGAAATAAAGATATGAGAAGCTCCGGTATCGAAAAGTGCAGAAGATAAAACTGAGGCTACTAAGATCGTACCTCAAACTGTGGAAGGTCCGGGATCCTGCTCCCAATGGATCTGCTCTACCACAAACATCTGGCTAGTACTGCGGCCCTGTGTAGCAGCCTGATATCTCTGAGCTGATCCTCCCTGAGCCTGACCACCGCGTCCACGACCTCTACCCTGGCCTAAACGACATGAAGAACTCCATCCCCCAGTCTGCTACAGAACTGGTAATCCTACTCCTGTACGAGGAGTAGAAACCGATCCTCCTTCACTGGCTGCTGGAAGAAGAACCCTGCAAAAAAATTGTAGATGACCCATCTTGCCGCAAGCTCGACACTCCACTGGATCTCTCGGACACTGAGGCTTCTTATTCCCGCTCTTTCCATACTGATAGCATACCACCTGGTTTCCAGAAGGAAGATCCTATCTACCAGAAGAAATACCTCGCTTCCTCGAGTCACCTCAAGTAGACTCTCGGTGGCGCTTCCTGCTGTCAGTATGAAATGAATCAGTCTTGGATGCTGAACCGCCCTTGTCAACGACTCCAGTCTCCCTCAGATTCTGTTTGGTGATCACCGCCCGGTTGACTATCAGAGTAATAGAATTCAACTGGAAGATGTTCACCTGCGATCAGATCTCTGGTTTGAGGCCTTCCTCAAACTTCCTTGCCAAAAAAAGCTCGTCATTTCCCATAACGGGAGTGAAACGTTGTAACTCAGTAAAACAAGAGGAATATTCCATAACTGAAATAGTACCCTAGTGTAGGTTCATGAACTCTCTGGCTCTGTCGGCCCTCAGTGTTGTAGGATAGAAGTAGTCATAGAACGTATGTTGGAATTCGTCCCAAGCCATAGTCCGCTGGCGCCCTGCCTGTGAGACTACATCCCACCATCTCTTGGCGGAATCTCATAGCATGTAAGTCGCAATCTTCACCCTTCTCTCTGGGGGTGTCTCCAGATGCTTGAAGATGGAAATCATGGTTTCTTTCCACGACTCTACAGCCTGAGGTACCCCATCCCCTGTGTATGTGGGAGGATGCTGCTGCTGGAAGACTCGCGTCAGCTCTTCCATAGACAGGGAAGGATTCTGAGCTCCCTGGAAGGTCTACATGAACCTCATGAAACCCTCTCTGAACTGAGCATCGACACCAGTGTCTGGAATCACTATAGGTTCCATGTTCGGAATGATCGCCGGAACTACTGGTAGTCCCTGGTCTGCCGTATCAGGCGTACGGTCACTACCTGGTTCCTCACATGCAATGGGAGGACGTCTTGGTGCCATATCCCTGAATGGTCAAAAGCACACCTCAAATTTAGGATTAAAAAGGACAGAAAACACAAGAGTACAAACAAGAACAGGAGATAGAAACACTTAAGTTTGAAAAAAAAGACTACATGGAGTGTTTGCTAAGCCTTCCACATGGGCATGTAACTCTTCCACCACTGGTCGTGTAACATCCCAGACTACACGGTGTGTTGTCCCAAAACACGGCATGTACTTGAACTCCACTCCCCTACCTGATTCCCTTTACACGGCTAACCTACACGGTCCTCCTAATTTTAAACTACACGGAGTGTTCACTAAGGACACGACGTGTACTAGACAGGTTTCGGCGACCCGTGTAGTGGTTACACGGTCGGCTGTACGGCTGACCCCTATACAGTGTGTTCCGAACAACACGGCGTGTATAAGGATTGATAACACCGACCCGTGTTGTTCGTGACACGGCCAGTTACCCAGAAAAAAAATTACATGACGTGTTCTTATAACACACGACATGTACTACACGAGTTTCCCCGACCCGTGTTGTTAGTGACACAGATGGGTACCCAGAATAAAACTACACAACGTGTTCTTATAACACACGGCGTGTACAAAACGAGTTTCCCTGAACCATGTTGTTAGTGACACGACCGGGTACCCAGAAGAAAACTACACAGCTTGTACTTATGGTACACGGCGTGTCCCCGAAGACTCTCCACCACCCCGTGTCTTTGTTCACACAGTTAGTGACATGGTTTAAAAACTACACGGTGTGTATTAATAAAGTACACGCTGTGTATTCTGGGTTTTTCCAGGCAGTAGCTCAGAAACTGCACCGAAAGCCAGAAACACTGAAAACCAAACATCTATGTGCCAAATTCCAATCCGTGGGGGCCCATACTCCTCGAGAATTAAATCTTGGCATCATAAAAATGAATATATCAATTAAAAAATCATAACAAGTATGTCCGTCACAACAACTATCACAACAACATGCATAATTTATCACGACATCTATCACAACAGCATGAAATTCTAATGCACCCTAGATGGCATGGTAAATTGAATGACATGTGATTTCCTACCCAGTGCCTATTTGATGAATGAGATGACACACCCTCATCTCATCAGGTTTCAACAAAATAGAACCACTATCATATAAACTGTAACATCACAAAACATGTGCATCACCCAACGGTGAAATATAATAAACTGTAACACTTGAAAAAACTGAAAATTGCAATTATGAGGTAATATAGCTTTTACTTGTACATGGGTTAATTACTCTCGGGCATAGTTAAGTACTAACTACCCATTTCTTCCTATCCCTGTCTATTTTTGCAAAACAGTAAGGCAATAGAAAAGAAGAAAAATCCTCTGATACCACTTTGTAACGACCCTGATCCAGATCCACATAACTGGTGCCCCGTAACCGATTTTCCACATGACCTCAAGCAAATTTCCCCAAATACCAGAGGTTGCTGACTAGTAGTGAGGGCCTTGGTGAGTCTGTGGGGAAACTATGCCATCATTTGGTAAGTATACAGCGGAAGAATAAACATAAACAATAGCGGAAGCAGCAAACAACATACAACAACTGAACTAAAAGTAGAAGCAATGTCTGATATAATAATGACGCAGTACGGTACATGTATCTATGGAAAGCAGTAAACAAATGAACATGCTGAAATACAACTGAAACCAAAGTACTAAACGTAAACAACAACTCCAGATGTATCGCAAGCTAAATCCCGGTCCCATGCTCTCCACCTCCAACCAGCAATCAAGTACCTTAGGTAGAAGGGCCACAATCCCTTTCTACACCTGCAACCATATAATTTGTTTGGGCCGTAGAGCAGGATCCAAACAGGGTGTGAGACTAATCCCAGTAGGCAACCACCAAAAGATTTGTTCCCTACTATCAGTGTGTAATATAGCAAAAGTAAAGGAAAATAAATACAGTAATGAACTAGGAGTACACCAATAAATAATCCTACCAATTACCATTCACATTCATTTAATTAAACGACTGAGGAAAACTAAAAAGTTCTCTATTCCAAGGTAAATCAAGTATCACAACAGGTATCTCAAAAGACTACCTAAACGCAAGAAGTAAAAAACCCAAGCTTGTTCTTTGGGTTGGTGGGCTTGTAACAGCCAACCAACAAAATTCACACTGACCCACTGGGTGGCTCCAACTAGCAGACCCCTATAGTCCAGTAATCAAACAAGGCACATACACTCTGGGAATCTCTCACGTCAATTACCCTATGGTCTTGCAACGATACCTATAGACTCTCTGAGGAAGCACTTACGTCTAATTCCTCCTATGGTCTTGATGCGTGGGTAAACTAAGAACACTCTTGGGAAGCACAAAGTCCTATTATCGTAGGTCCTGTGTACAAAACTAAAACCAACAGACCCTCTAGGGAAGCACTTAAGTGTCTATTCCCTCTTCGATCTCTCGCACCAGGTTCTCACAGCCCTGAGCAGTCCAGTCATGCATAATCGACTATCAGAAGCCCTAAGTAAGTTCAACAACTACTTGGATAAAATATAACATGCATCATAGCATTTAAATAGCATGAAACACATGCAATCAAGGACAACAAGTGAACAAAAAATTGCAATAGGGTTTTCCTCATAGGCAAACGGTGCCAAACAATGATAAACAACTGAACAGGGAGAGACACCCATGGGGTGATCCTAAAACATGCATCCTAGAATATATTGGCAACAGTTAATCATAATCTAACAAGAAATCTAGGGAAAACAAACAATAAGATCAAAATCCTAAACTCGAGATACCTGATACATGGGTATCCGACACTTTTCCAACCAAAACTCAAAGAACTTCAACGTAGGGAAACAAACCACCTACCTCAATCCTCAAATATTGATATACTTGAACCTTGGCCCGTTAATCGGCCTAGAATGGAGTAGATATGAAAAAAAATTCTAAAACGTTCAACATCAGATAACTCACACGAGAGGAAGAATCAGGAAATGAGGCCAAAGAAGAACCAAGAACTCACCATTGCGATGCTTTTGCAATCGACGGAGTTTGATTCAGACAACCGGTGAAAGATCGGTGGCTCAGAGAAGAATCGGCCTCCTTTGATGCTCTGGACGAAATTAGGCAGAGAAGAAGACGTAAATGAGGATTAGGAACAACCCCGGTCCGATTAATGAAACAAAAAAGAAAGTACATGGCGTGTAATTTTAGAGTACACGGCGTGTACTAGGTCTTTCTGTACTCCACCAAAATCGGTCTCCACGTCACCCCTACACACCGTGTGTGTGGCCCGGGCACGCCCGGAACACGGCTTCGAGCGGAAGAGGAGTACATGGTGTGTACTCTGAAAATTTCTAGATTCTTCATTTTTCTCTTAAGAATCCCATAAGAGATATCCATACCTGAAACTGAAGATCCGAGTTCTTACAAACTTCCCCCCTTAAAGAAATTCATCCCCGAATTTCCCTAACAAGGTGCAGGGGAAGAATCCTCGAACATCTCTGGCCACTGCGATCGAACATCGGGCTCATTCTCCCAAGTCTTGTCCTGTAATCGCCCGTGCTGCCATAACACCCATGATAGAGGAACAGACTGACCACTGAGAACTTTCGTACTGTGATCGACAATCCTGATAGGATGCTCCTGGAAAGATGCATCCTATTCCAACTCAACCTCCTCGGGTTGAAAAACATGGGACGGGTCTGAGAAATACCGTCGAAGATGAGAAACATGAAAGATGTCGTGCATGGCCTGGTACCTCTGAGGTAACTGTAACCTATAAGAAACTAGCCCGACTCTCTCCAGAACCTCAAACAACCCGACGTATCTCGGTGAAAGCTTTCCCTACCTCCAAATCCTCCTATGTCCCAACCTCAAGATAACGCGTAGGAAAACCTGATCTCCGACCTTGAACTCCAAAGGTCGTCTCTGCTGATCAGCATAAGACTTCTGCCAAGACTGTGCTGTATCCATCCTCTTCCGAATCAACCCTATCTTCTGTAAGGTCTCCTGAACAAGACGAGGTCCCATAAAAGATGCCTCTCCTGCATCCAGCCAGCATAAAGGTGATCGGAATGGCCTACCGTATAAAGCCTCGTAAGGTACCATCTGAATAGTCTCCTAAAAACTGTTGTTGTAGGTGAACTCCACCAAGGGGATATGATTCTCCCAAGGATTGCCAAAGTCTAGAATGTAAGCTCAAAGCATATCCTCAAAAACCTCTATTGTACGCTCGGACTGGCCATCAGTCTGGGGATGGTATGCTGTACTCAAAAGTACCTATGTACCCAAAGCCCTCTGTAGCCCCTGCCAGAAGTGTGAAGTAAAACACGCATCCCTGTATAAAACAATGGAGTGTGGAATGCCATGCAGATGTATAATCTATCGGATGTACAACCATCCCAGCTCATCAACACTGAAGTTCTCCTTGATCGGAAAGAAGTGTGCAACCTTCGTGAGCCTTTCCACTACAACCCAAATCACATAATTTCCTCAAGATGATCTTGGTAACCCTGTCATGAAGTCCATCATGACATCATTCCATTTCCACTCAAGAATGGGTAACTGCTGTAAAATCCCTGCTGGTCGCTGATGATCTGCCTTCACCTGCTGATAGGTGGAACACCGCATAACAAAACCAGCCACATCCTTCTTCATACCTAGCCACCAATACTGACGACATAAGTCTCTGTACATTTTGGTGACACCAGGATGAACTGCCCAAGATGAAGCATGAAACTCCCGCATCATCACCTCACGTATATCCAATTAAACCCATACGCGGTCATGAAAATGTAGCACCTCATCATCTCCCACTATCCACCCCAGAGTAGGGTCTCCATCTGACACACCCTCCCATAGGACTAGGCCTTCTAGGTCTGATAGCTGCCTCATTCGAACTCGATCTAAAAGAGTAGAGGTAACAGCTACAGAAGAAGGAACTGTCTGTCCCTGTCGGTCGTGCACACCTCCAAATGCATCTTAGAGAATAGATCCATAAGCTGCCACTCGATGCTAGCCTCCTAAACCGCCTGCAACTGAGTCCTCCTGCTCAGTGCGCCAGCCACAACATTACCTTTCCCATGCGTATAAGCAAGATCGAAGTTGAAAGACTGTAGGTACTCGACCCACCTATGCTGTCTCATATTTAAGTCACGCTGCGTGAAGATATACTTGAGGCTCTTGTGGTTAGTATATACCACAAAATTCTCTCTCATGAGATAGTGTCTCCAACAACGAAAGGAATGGACAATTGCATCTAACTCCAGGTCGTGCGTAGTATAGTTCTTCTCATGTGGCCTCAACTGCCGAGATCCGTATGCAACAACATGATCTTCCTGCATAAGCACTGCTCCAAGCCCGATGCCAGATGCATCACAGAAAACTATATAACTCTTTCCTGGCTCTGGAAGAACTAGAATCAGTGATGAAGTCAATCTCCCCTTTAGCTCCTAGAAGGCTAAGTCGCAAGCTTCTGACCAAACCTACTTCACACCCTTCTTAGTCAATCCCCTCAATGGCGATGCTAAGCATGAGAATTCCTGTATAAAATGATTTTAGTAACTAGCCAGTTCCAAGAAGCTCCGTACATCGAAGACATTCTTTGGCTGCTCCCAGGTAACTACTACTCTCACCTACTTTGGGTCTACTAAAACGCATGTCTCTGAGATGACATGGCCTAGGAAGTGAATCTCGTCCATCCAGAAGTGGCAATTTGAGAGATTAGCATATAACTGATGCTCCCTCAGTGTACTCAAAACGATCTCAAGATGGGTAGCATGGTCATGTTGAGTGTGAGAGTACACCAAGATATCGTCCACAAAGACAATGACGAATGAATCCAAGTAAGGATGGAAAACTCTATTCATCAGCGCCATGAAAAATGCCGGCGCGTTCGTGAGATCGAAAAACATAACCAGATACTTGTACAGACCATACCTGCTTCAGAAGGTTGTGAGAGGTATATCAAACAGTCTGACCCGCAAATGATGATAGCCAGATCTCAAGTTGATCTTTGAGAACACCCTGGATCCTCGAAGCTAATAAAAAAGATCATCAATCCTCGGCAATGGATATCAGTTCTTGACCGTCAACTGGTTCATCTTCCGATAGTCCACACAAAGCCGTAAGGTACCATATGCCTTCTTCGTAAACAAAACAGGCGAACCCCAAGGGGAAGTACTGGGTCGGATAAAACCCTTCACCTGAAACTCCTCCAACTGCTTCTTGAGTTCTTGCAACTCAGTCGTAGCCATCCTATAAGGAGGTATGGATACTGGTGTTGCTCCTGGAATAAGCTCAATAGATAAGTCTACCTCACGCTCTGGAGGCAACCCTGAAAAGTCTTCTGGAAAGACATCCGGAAAATGGTCAACTACCGGAGGGAAGTCTATCTGAGGAGTCCCCTGATCATCCAGATATAAACTAGAAATCTGGGCTGTAACACTGCCCAACCCATGATGCTCTGGTCCAGCTCTACTTTCCTGGACATCCCATTTTCCCTTGTGATGAAAAGACCTGCCCTCTGGTGACATAAAACTCACCCTACGATGATAAAAATAGACAAAGGCCTGAAAAGGAACTAGCCAGTCCATTCCGAGAATGACATCATAACCCGTAATCTTAAGGACAGAAAGATCCCACAAGAAGTGACACCCACCAACCTCAAGGGGGCACTCCTTGCACTGATGCACACTAGTAGTTCTATGTCACAAAGGAGTTTCTAGTGCCAACGTATCCTCAGAAGTAAGGAAAGTAAGTCTAGGACTGTCCACAGTGTGCACATAAATAAAGTTATAAGAAGATCCGTTATCGAAAAGTATATAAGATAAAACTGAGGCTACTAAGATCGTACCTCAAACTGTGGAAGTTCCGGAATCCTGCTCCCGATGGATCTTCTCTACCACAAACATCTGGCTAGTACTGCGACCCTATGTAGCAGCCTGATATCCCTGATATGATCCTCCCTGAGCCTAACCACCGGGTCCACAACCTCTACCCTGGCCTGAACGACCTGAAGAACTCCATACCTCAGTATGCTGTGGAACTGGTAATCCTAATCCTATATGAGGAGTAGAAACCGATCCTCCTTCACTGGCTGCTGGAAGAAAAACCCTGCAAAAACACTATAGAAGACCCATCTTGCCGCAAGATCAGCACTCCGCTAGATCTCTTGGACACTGAGGCTTATTATGACCACTCTTTCCACACTGATAGCACACCACCTGGTTTCCAGAAGGAAGATCCCGTCTACCAGAAGAAATACCTCGCTTCCTCGAGTCACCTCGAGCAGACTCTCGGTGGCCCTTCCTGCTATCTGTATGAAATGAATACATCTTGGATGCTGAACCGCCCTTGTCAATGACTCCAGTCTCCCTCAGATTCCGTTTGGTGATCAGCGCCTGGTTGACTACCAGAGTAATAGAAGTCAACTGGAAGACGTTCACCTGTGATCTGATCTCTGGTTTGAGGCCTTCCTAAAACTTCCTTTCCAAAAACAGCTCTTCATTTCCCGGAACGGGAGTTAAACGCTGTAACTAGGTGAAACGGGAGGAATACTCCATAACCAAAAGAGTACCCTACTATAGGTTCATTAACTCTCTGGCTCTGTCGGGCCTCAGCGTTGCCGAATAGAAGTAGTCATAGAACGTACGCTGAAATTCGTCCCAAGCCATAGTCCGCTGGCGCCCTGCCTGCGAGACTACATCCCACCATCTCTTGGTCAAATCCCGCAGCATGTAAGTCGCGAGCTTCAACCTTATGTATGGGGGTGTCTCCAAATGCTCTAAGATGGAAATCATGGTTTCTAGTCACGACTCTGCAGCCTGAGGTCCCCCATCCCCTGTGAATGTGGGAGGATGCTGCTGCTAGAAGACTCGCGTCAGCTCTGCCTTAGACAGGTCGGGATGCTAAGCTCCCTGGAAGGTCTGCATAAACCTCATGAAAAGCTCTCTGAACTGAGCATCGACACCAGTGTATGGAATCACTGTAGGTGCCATGTCCGGAATGATCGGCGGAACTATTGGTAGTCCCTGGTCTGCCGTATCAGGCATAAAGTCAATACCTGGTTCCTCACGTGCAACGGGAGGATGTCTTGGTGCCATAGCCCTGAAAGGTCAAAATCACACATCAAATTTAGGATTAACAAGGACAAAAAAAACAAGAGTACAAATGGTAATAGGAGAGAGAAACACTTAAGTTTGCAAAACAAGACTACACGGCATGTATTTAACTACACGACATGTTTTCTAAGCCTTACACATGGGCGTGTAACTCTGACACCACTGGTCATGTAACATCCCAGACTACACGATGTGTTGTCCCAAAAAATGATGTGTACTTGAACTCTACTCCCCTTCCCGAGTCTCTTTACACGGGTAACCTACACGGTCCTCCTAATTCTAAACTACACGACGTGTTCACTAAGGACACGGTGTGTACTAGATAGGTTTCGGTGACCAGTGTAGCGGTTACACAGCCGGCTATACGGATGACCCCTACACGGCATGTTTCGAACAACACGACGTGTATAAGGATAGATAACACAGACCCGTGTTGTTCGTGAGACGGCCGGTTACCCATAAAAAAACTACACGGCATGTTCTTATAACACACGCTATGTACTACATGAGTTTCCCCGACCCGTGTTGTTAGTGACATGGCCGGGTACCCAGAAGAAAACTACATGGAGTGTTCTTATAACACACGGTGTGTACTACATGAGTTTCCCCTACCTGTGTTGTTAGTGACACGACCGGGTACCCAGAAGAAAACTATACGACCTTTACTTATGGTACATGGCGTGTCCCTGAAGACTCTCCACCACCTCATATATCTGTTCACACAGTTAGTGACACAGTTTAAAAACTACACGGTGTGTATTAATAAAGTACACGCTGTGTATTCTGGGTTTTTTCGGGTAGTAGCTTAGAAACTGCACGGAACGCCAGAAACACTGAAAAACAAACATCTATGTGCCAAATTCTGATCCGTGGGGGCCCATACTCTCCGAGAATCAAATCTTGGAATCATAAAAATGAATATATCAAGTAAAACAACATAACAAGTATGTCCATAACAACAACTATCACAACAACATGCATAATTTATCACAACATATATCACAACAGCATGAAATTATAATTCACCCTAGATGGTATGGTAAATTTCATGACATGTGATTTCCTACCCAGTTCCTATATGATGTATGAGATGGCACACCCTCATATCATCGGGTTGAAACAAAATAGAACCACAATCATATAAACTGTAACAACACAAAACATGTGCATCACCCAACGGTGAAATATAATAAACTGTAACACTTGAAAAAACTGAAAATTGCAATTACGAGGTAATATAGATTTTCCCTGTACACGAGTTAATTAATACCGAGCACAGTTAATTACTAACTACCCATTTATTCCTATCCCTGTCTATTTTCATAAAACAGTAAGGCAATAGAAAAGAAGAAAACTCCTCTGATACCACTTTGTAACGACCCGGATCTGAAGCCACATAACTGGTGCCCCGTAACCGATTCTCCACACGACCTCAAGTGCGTTTTCCCAAATGCAAGGGCTGCCGACTAGCAGCGAGGGCCTTGGTGAGTCTGTGGGGAAACTATGCCCTCATTTGGTAAGTATAAAATAGAAGAATAAACATAAACAATAGCAGAAGAAAAAAACAACATACAACAACTGAACTAAAAGTAGAAGCAATGTCTGATATAATAATGATGTAGTACGGTACATGTATCTATGGAAAGCAGTAAACAAATGAATGTGCTGAAATAAAACTGAAACCAAAGTACTAAATGTAAATAGAAACTACAGCAGCATCGCGAGCTGAAGCTCAGTCCCATGCTCTCCAGCTCCAACCAGCAATCAAGTACCTAATATAGAAGGGCCACAATCGCTTTCTATACCTGAAACCATATAATCTATTTGGGACGAAAAGCAGGACCCAAACAGGTTGTGAGACTAATCCCAGTAGGCAACCACCACAAGATTTATTCCCTACTGTCAGTGAGTAATATATCAAAATTAAAGGAAAATAAATACAATAATGAACTAGGAGTCCACCAGTAAATAATCCTACCAATTACCATTCACATTCATTTAATTAAACAACCAAGAAAAACTAGCAAGTTCTCTATTCCAAGGTAAAGCATGTATCACAACAGGTATCTCAAAAGACTACCTAAACACAAGCAGTACAAAACCCAAGCTTGTTCTTTGTCTTGGTGGGATCATCACAACCAACCAAAAAAATTCACACTGACCCTTTGGGTGGATCAAACTAGCAGACCCCTATAGTCTAGTAATCAAATAAGGCACATACACTCTAGGAAGCTCTCACGTCAATTCCACTATGGTCTTGCAACTACACCTACAGACTCTCTGAGGAAACACTTACGTCTAATTCCTCCTGTGGTCTCGATGCATGGGTAAACTAAGAACACTCTTAGGAAGCACAAAGTCCTATTCCCGTAGGTCCTGCGTACGAAACTAAAACCAACAGACCCTCTAGGGAAGCACTTAATCGTCTATTCCCTCTTTGATCTCCCGCACCAGGTTCTCATAGCCCTGAGCAGTCCAGTCGTGCATAATCGACTGTCAGCAGCCCTAAGTAAGTTTAGCAACTACTTGGCTAAAATCTACCATGCATTAAAGCATTTAAACAGTAGGAAACACATGCAATCAGTGATAACAAGTAAACAAACAATTGCAATAGGGTTTTCCTCATAGGCAAACGATACCAAACGACGATAAACAAACAAACAGGGAGAGACACCCAAGGGGTGATCCTCAAACATGCAACCTAGGATATATTAGCAACAATTAATCATAATATGACAAGAAATCTAGGGAAAACAAACAATAGGATCAAAATCCTAAACCCAGGATAACCGATACATGGGTATCCAACACTTTTGCAACCAAAACTCAAAGAACTTTAACGTAGGTCAAGAAACCACATACCTCGATCCTTGAAGATCGATATACTTGATCCTTGTCCTATGAATCAGCCTAGAATGGAGTAGATCTGCAAAAACATCTAAAACATTCAACCTTAGATACCTCACACGAGAGAAATAATCAGGAAACGAGGCCAAATAAGAACCAAGAACTCACCGCTATGATTCTTCTGTAATCGACAGAGTTTGATTCGGACAACTGGTGACGAATCAGTGGCTCAGAGAATAATCAGCCTCATCAGTTGCTTTAGACAGAATTAGGTGGAGAAGAAGACGTAAATGAACATTAGGCATGACCCCGATCTGATTAATGAAATAAAAAAGAAATTACATGGCGTGTACCTTTAGAGTACATGGCATGTACTAGGTCTTTCCGTACTCCGCCAAAATCGGCCTCCACGTCACCCCGACACACCGTGTGTGTGGCCCGGGCATTGCCGGCACACGGATTCGAGCAGCAGAGGAGTACACAGCGTGTACTTATAAAGCACACGACGTGTACTTTGAAAATTTCCAGATTCTTCATTTTTCTCTTAAAAAGACCATAAAAGAGATCCGTACATGAAACTGAAGATCCGGGTTCTTACAACATGGTCCGTTACTCTCACTATTTACATGGTTCCTCCTATTTACCTCCATTTTCTAAAATAAGAAAACCTTAGGGAGAAATGTGTTTCATTTACCAATCTTATAATTATAATGGATTATTTATTTCATATAAAATCATGCTTAAACATGTTATTCATTAAAAATATTTAAATTTTCTATAAATCCTTCATAATGATTCATAAAAAAGTTGTGATAAACCAAACATATCCCTTGGGAGTGTCAAACGAGGAGTGTAACAATGCCTTTTTTCAGGCACCAGTTCCCATTTGAGTCTAGATAAAAGTGGTGTTTTTGGGTTTTACCTCTAGATACATCTATTCCAGAGCCACATTCACTTATTCGTATCCAAACATGGACTTATTTGTTCGGAAACCACTTACTTAATATTTCACCAAAATACCAAGAAGTTTTCCTATATTTAAAATTTTCTATAGGGTTCTTACTAAAATTTTCAAATCTTAATTTCCATAAATATACAAACCATCCTTTAATACAAACTATAGCATCCCACATTATTGTTATATAACTTTACATAGAATTTTACAAACAGATGATCTTTTAAAGTTTAGTGTCTTAGAAAAATGGTATATAATACATGAAAACTTCAAAAAAATAATCTTTTACACTTGAAAGGATTATTAAAATTTTATCATAAGTAAATTTTTTACATATCATAACTTGGGGACATACATCAATGGAAAGGGTGGGCAGAAGGCCTAGTAAGGGAAAAAAGTGAAACAATTTACATGTGAACTTGAAAAATATTGATAAGAACTTGAATAATATAAACATGGAATGAAAAAGAGAACATGGGGAATATAATAAATAAAATAAATAGAATCAGAAATTTTAAAATGTGGCTAAAATATTTAATTGTGTCATTTATAAGAATATCACCAAGGTTTATCACCAAGGTGTCATAAAAATTACCAAGGTTATTCACCAAGGTACCGTAAAACTTTTCATCTCAAGAGATTAAATTATTTACCTAATGAATTAGAGATCTATAAAGGATCACCCTTAATTTGTATTAATTAATGTGATACACATATATCATAATAAAAAATCTCATAAATAACTTGTGGATAATAAAATATATGGGTTTCATATCAAAATGATGACATTTTAAAAAGTGCTTAAAAACTTGATGTTTTTGTCATTTTAAACCCATAGAAAAGGAAGAAGAGTTTAATGTATGTTAATACTAGAATTAAAATAGATAATTTTAAAATATATTTGAATAACCCTGGAGAAGATAGTGGTTTGGGTATTCAAAAAATAAAATAAAATAATTTCTTGATAAAAAGGGAGAAATTTTGAGACGAAAATCCGACAGCACAACGGGTATGAAACATGGTTTTATAAAACATTAAAAAGATAGGGGAAAATGGTATAAAATTAATAAATGAATATTAATATAGTAAAGGGATATAATTAAATGGAAAGAATAATATGGTATGTAAATTTTAAATACATACCACATAAAAAGGTAACATGAAAGGAAAAGAGAAGTTGAGACTTCTCTTACCTTGAAGAGTGACTCCTAAAACATGAATATCGGGATCTTGGGGGATTGAGTTCAACTTGTGAGGACTCCTTGGGAGGTAATAATATCATATATTATTTTAGTATGATTTTTTAATGAATTTAAATGAATTAATTGGTGGTTATTTATAGCAAAAGTGAGGGACTTTTTTATTAATTTCTAAGGACACCTTAGTTGTGGTATTTAAAAATCCATGGTATTGACCATGATATTTGCCCATGGTATTGGCCACTTAGGATACATATTATCATATTTTACTCTAAAAGAGTATATAATCCTTATTAAATCATTATTACTTCATTAATTATGTCATTAAACATACTAAAAAACTCAAACTCTTTTTTTAGTATTCATGAAAAACTAAAGTATTTTATAAAATTTTCATAAATTCACCCTAACCTAATATCGATATTATGAATTAAAAAATGACATTTATTTTATCATAATAAATCTCTAAATATGATAAATTTTACTTTTAAATACAAAAAAACTTATTTATTAAAAATAATAGCATACCGAAAATGCATATTAAAATCCATAGTAAAATTATTTATGCTTAAAAAAATAAAATTATTTTATCATTTTTAATTAAATTAAAGTATTTTTATAATAATATTTCATTATAATAAACATTATTAATAAAACCTTAGTTTAATATAGTAATTTATATCTCTCATTAAAGTATAATTTTTATCTAAAAAATCAATTTATCAAATTCCATTTTAATTTTTAAGAAAAACTATTCTTAAAATTAAAATGATGAAAAAAAATTTTAATAAAAAAAAGGTATTAAAATTTAAGTGACTAAGGCCTTGACACACACACCCTTATAACACCTGCATACAATTCAAGGGTAAGGTGTATGATGGTGATAGGCTCTTGGGGTGGCTCGCATAACATTACCTGAGTGGTAATCTCCACCAACTTGAAATTCTCCTGTAGGCGATTTCGTTTAAGTTTAAGATATTGAAGCTCGGCTTGGGCTTGGTCAAGAGTGAAGCCCAGTGATTATACCTCCTTCCCAAGCTCCAAAAAATGAGCTTCATATGACACGATTCTATTGGATGAGGTCATTAACTCTTCTTTCTGTATTAATTAACCATTTTCATTTCTATTATTAATACCAATTATAACATTAAAATTATTATTAAGAGTATTATTTACAACTATCATATTGACCAATAGTCATATAAAAGTTGAAACCCAAAGGTAAAATTTTAATTTTACCGACTTCATTATTTAATGGTTATAGTTCTTTTGTGTAATAATATAACAAAAATTTTTAGGAAACAAAGATCATTTAAAAAGTTTGGGTCGTTACAGTGAGTGAATAAATTATATACATTTCATCATTTGTAACATCCCCTATATTTACCACTATAACATATTACCTCTATGTTAGTGCTCAAAAATTCCTTTCTCGGTGTTAAAAAAGTGTTAAGAAAGTTGTTGATAACAGGGGTCCTTTCTTAGTGCTAAAAATGTAATGAAAAAGAATCCTTTCTCAATGTTTTTCAGAACTAAGAGAGGATACTTTTTTAAGTGATTTTTTAATACTAAGAAAAACCTTGGTTAGTTGGTACAACCACTTTTAGTGATACAATATCACAAAAAAACAAAAATATATACCATAATACCTATATAAAAATACATATAAAAATAAAACGATTGATAAAATCATCATCATATGTGATATAAAACATACCAAAATTGAAAGTATATTTAATATATAAATATAATTATTCCACCACATAATCATACATAAAGTTACTTTTATAACTATTATAAATAGAAAAACATGCTTAGTAGAGATGTCGATGAATCAAAATTCTTCTAACTTTAAACCCCCCTGAAATTGTAAGGGTCTAATTTTTTCATGGGACTTTATTTCATGTTTTCTAGGAGTTAGAGGTGTCAAGAGAGTGCTTGGGGTATTTTAAAATCATATATTTGAGTTTTGGTTTTCTTAGATCCAAAACTGAGGTGACTCAAGCATTAGATACAAAAATATGACATTATTTTAGATGAATATTCAATATATATCACAATAATACATTCCAAGAAACTATATAGGTTTAATGTATTTCAAAACTAGATACATACCCAACTTATTTCATAAAAGATCTTCCACATATTCTAGAAATTTATTCTCACATGGTATACTTCTTAGACATACCCACCTAATACCTTTCTTCATAGCTTGGGAAAAAACATAAGAAACAATGAGATCATATTCCGAGTAAGGGTAAATGTGGGAGATATAATTTTATGATAATATATGAGGATAATATTAACATAATGGTATGAGAACATGATTATCACTTATGAAAACATATCCAACACTTCATAGACCATAAATCACAAGTAATTACATATGGTTTTTAAATAACAAAAGACATGAGTAATAAGAGCGTGGAGTCATTAATAATCAATCACGAGACACAAGATAATATCACAAGAATAAGAATTTATCATATGATCATGTGATACAATCATAATAATGGAAAATAATTTCATTAATCGAGGCTCACCCACATAGTGGAAAAAGTCCCATAATAGATTGGGTTCACTCCCAAATATTTTTTTATTCTTGGAATGGGTTCACACCCCATCCTATTTTATATTATATCATGAGATATCAATATTTAACCAATTAATTTGTGGTATATATAATTTTTTTCTGACCCATAAAATAATTAAAACCATAACTAAGTGTTCCAAAATATTATAAATACATTCATAATTTCATCATAGTGCAATTAACCCTTTGGAAAAAATGAGTTTCATGAAATCATCCTTAAAACATCATCATCATAAGCCATATAGAGAAAGAAAGAGGATGGTATCATAAGATAATATCCCTATTATTTCATAAAAATCTTTAAATTATGTTGAGATATATAAAAAATATTTTTTGTAATAGCATTTAAAATATGCTTTGAAAATCAAGATAAAACACCACTTTTCTTTTAGTAACCTTTAAAAACTAAAATTCCCCAAAAAATATGAATATGATTTTCTTTATAAAACATTTGAAAAATTTAAAGTAATATTCATGAAAAATGAAGTATATAACGGTTTAAAAAATATATATATTCCATAAACGTTGAAAGAGAACATTCTTTTCACTCTTTTGTAAGAAGTCAAAAACGACTTGTTAGAAAAAATTTAAAAAGATTCGATTTAAAACTTTGTAAATAAAGTAAAAGGTAGTACAAATGATTTTTTTAAATACTTTTAAGTATAGGTAAAAATATTTCATAATTTATTTAAGAACATGGATATGGAAGATAAATATTCCTAACCCAAACAAAAGAAAAATGGGTGGCTTTTCATAAAGAAAATTCTGGATCATTTTAAGTACCAAAGAGAGGATAATGAAAGGAAAAAAATGAAAATATTAGAAATAACTAGTTAATAAGAAAATTTATGGGATTTAATATAGATATAGAGAGATATTAAATATTATTTACCTAATGTAAATATAAACATGAACAATCTGAATTAAAAATGTGATTGCAACATAAACCCTTACCGCAAATCCTAATTTTCTTTGCACATGATCTTAACCTATTATATAATAAATATAATTTTTTTATACATATATAAAAGAAACATATTCATAATTATAATACAATATATCATTACCTTATAATTTATAAGTACCCATTTATTAAGAATTCATCATTAAAATCAACATTTGGGTGTTAATTGTTCCATTTTCCAAGCATGTTTCAGTTCAACTGTTCTGGTAGCTACACCTTGTTCATGGATTCTTCATATATATAATCTTAATAATTTTATAAGTATAATATTTATTTTTATATTAACTTTTATAATCCTTCATATAAAGTGGTGATGAAAAATTAATTACATCACTTTATGATGATGGTGGTCTGTACGTACATATGAGTGATGTTTTCATTTTATAATGAATAGAAAGAAATAAAGTTTAATAATAATATTTCATTAAAAAATCATAATAATATCATAAATATAATATATATTAATTTATTACCATCTATCTTAATTGTAAATTTAATATTAATCACATCACTTCGTGGAGGTGGTAGTCTACATGTTCGCATGAGCAACATTATCATTTTCTAATGGATGGGGGGAGGTAAGATGATAGATAATATTTTATCTTTATTTAATAATATTTACTTAATAAAAATAATATATATCCATTAAATTCATCTATATAAACACCCATGAGAAATGATGATGAAAAATGAAACATATCGCTTTGTGGAGGTGGTAGTCCACACCCACGCACGTCTGATGTTTTCATTTCCCATATGATGGAAAAGGAGATGAAAAAGGGTATACCATAAAAATAATAGAATTTTAGTATATTTGAGATAATTATGTTATTATTAAATCATGTTTATGATAGTTTTAAAGTATTTATAAGAATAAATAAGCATGAAATACCTCGGTTAAGAGTTATACAACTTCTTTGGGAAACTTCCTTTGTCATACAACTTAAGCCTTTTAGATTGGTATTTGGTTGAGAAAAAAAACTCTAGGACATAGGGAGGATGGTTTGGAATTTATTTGGGTAGTTCATGGATGAACTATAGTGCTCATGTGGTGTGGATAAGTGAGAATATCTGGTGTCCTTTTATAAATAAAGGGAGTGGCACACTTGTAATTATTCTTAACTTTTAAATATTATAAGTATCTTGGTCATGTTCAAGTGGAAGTAAAATAATTAAATATAAAATATAAGTTTAAAAATGTCAAAATAACCTCACACAATAAGAATTGAGATGATATTTTTTAGCCATATTACAAAGTTTTAACCTTAGTTAACTTGTTTTATCGTTTGGCCGAGGTGAAATACTTTTTATGAAGTTTACTATTTGGAATAACAAAAAAAAAAACAAATTAATAAATTGAAAAAAACGATTAAAAATATAAAATTAATATTTAAATATTCAATTTTCATAAGTTTATGAAATTAATTTTAATATAAGTGCGCGAAATGAAAAAAAATAGTTTTTAGAAAACTGCATTTTTTAGCATAAAAATGAACTTATACCAAAATAAAATACAATAATGATTTATATGGAGATAATTAGGCCATTTTTAAAAAAATGGATATAATTTTACATTAAAACCATATCCAAAATATAATTATACTTTTAATTTACTTTATTTTAAAAAATAAATGTTAGTTTTGAAAAAAAACATCATTTTGACTATTCACTCATAAATTAATTTTCTCAGAAAATTCCCCAAACCTCTATCTAAGATAATTTTGAAATTATGAATTAAAAAATTAATTCCATTTTATCAAATAAAATTTCTAAAAGTGGTATAAATTAATTATAATATTCACACATAAAATGAAATAAAAACCATTTTTGAAAAAATGTATTTTTGAAGCATAACTTTACTTTATTCTCATTACTTTACCAATAACCATAATTAAAGGAATTTTAATTCATTTTAATGGATATAAAATCTATTAATTTAATTATAGTCATTTATCAATAGTGATTAATTTAATCTATTAATATGAAAATTCATTGCACACATAAAAACAATTTTATGAAAAATATCTCTTTTACCATCAAAATATTTTATATTCATTGATAACCAATTGATAATCAATATATGATTTACTATTCATTTCTAATGAAAATATTCTTATATATATTTCAATAGTATAGAGTTGTTTATCTAAGATCAATGTTGTATATAAATAAATCTATGAAACACTTTAAATTTAGTAAAGATTATATATATATATTTGAAAATATTTGGGTGTTACATTATACCGCACTTATAAGAATTTTTCTATCAAAATTACATAAATTTGATACAAATAAACAAGGATAATTCTTCCTCCTCACATCCCCAGGTTCCCATGTAGCTTCCTCAAACTTATGGTTTCACCACACAATATTGACTTGATGAGTGTTCTTGTTTTGTAGAACTTTATATCATTGATCAAGAATCTCCATTGGTTATTCCTTATAAGAAATATCATGTTTAAATGGTACAGAATATTAGTTCAATATATGTTAAGGACCAAGTATGTACTTCCTTAAAATAAATACATGGAACACATAATGATCTTAGGATAAGTTCAGTTGAAGCACTAAGCGATAAGCTAACTTCCTAATACGATCAAGGATCTTGAATAAAATGATATATCTATGGTTTATCTTTAAATTCCTTTTAAATATAATAATATTATTCAAAGGATATATTCAAAGTAATACCTTAACACTAACTTCAAATTATAGATCTCTTAGATGATTATCGGTAAAAACTTTCTATCAACTTTGAGCTACCCTGATGTGTTACTAAATGGATCTAAACTTATCTAACATTTACTCAACTAGATTAGGACCTAATAGGTTTTATTGCTAAGATTCATCCCAACATGTTGGATCCCTACACTTCTTTCTATAGAGTGCTTTATAAGGATCCATTTTAATGCTCAAGTGAAAGCTATTGTTGTAAGAAAATTCGACCAGATTAAGGTGTTGATACCAACCAAATTTGAAATACATAGAGAAAGATATAAATATATATTATACGGTTTAAATGATCCTATCTGATTGAACATATACTTTAGGATGATATACAGTTCTAAAGATAAACTTCATATTCAAATATTGTTAAATACTTTCCCAAAACATCAAGGTAAACCTTGGATTTGATCAGAAATAATAGAATGTGGTACTCCATGAAACCTTACCACTTCCTTATTATATATGCTAAAAACATAATTAAGAGAAAAATATTCTATGATAAAAATAAAATGAGCTCACTTTGTAAGGTGATCAACTGCAACCAAAATGGTATTTTGGCCTTTAGATGTCTTCGGGTGTCCTATGATGAAATCCACAACGACGTTTTCTCATTTACATTTTGTTATGAGTAATGGTTGTAGAATGTAACAACCACGACTCCAGTAACCTAGATTTTTTGGTAACATTATTACATTGAAATAGATATAAGGGGTTTAATCCTGAAGGACTGATAAATTTATTAGTCTTGGAGAGCCAGATACATACATGATAACCATTTTAAATTGGGAATAAAATATAAAGCATAATGATGAAAAAAACTATGCATCCTTGAACTCATTCAAAGAATTATTTTTCATATCCCAATGAAAGGAAAACAAAATAAGGGTGAGATAAATTTTTTAT